>CM056052.1:187543856-188143856 GCA_029574335.1 Rana kukunoris | reverse complement strand
GGTTCCTGTGGCCATCATTCTACTATGACTCGGATGGCAAGCAGTTAAGCACATTGGTCCTACACTGATCCTACATCGGTCCTACATTTATCCTACACTGGTCCTACATCCATCCGACTTTCATGAACAGGATACTACTTTAATCCGACTTTGCCCTGGACTTGAAGTCGACTTTCAATGAGTGGGGATCCAACTTGGATCCCTGCCAATATCAGGCACTGTTTAATATCAATCTTGAGGGGGAACTCCACGCCAAATTTTAAGAAAAAAAACGGCATGGGTTTCCCTCCAAGAGCATACCAGGCCCATGGGTCTGGTGCGGAATTAAAGGGGAACCCCCTTACGCCGAAAAAAATGGCGTGGGTCCCCCCAAAATCCATACGAGAACAGTATCCGAGCAGCGGCCGGTCAGGAAAGGGGGTGGGGACAAGCGAGCGCCCCCTCCTTAACCGCGCCAGGCCGCATGCCCTCAACATGGGGAGGTAGGTGCTATGGGGCAGGGGGCGCACTGCAGCCCCCCCACCCCACAGCACCCTGCCCCCATGTTGATGAGGACCGGGCCTCTTCCCTGCGAGAGGGGGGGCTTATCGGAATCTGGGAGCCCCCTTTAACAAGGGGGCCCCCAGATACCACCCCCCCACCCTAGGTGAATGAGTATGGGGTAAAATAATAAACACGCTACACAGGTTTTTAAAATATTTTATTAGTCAGCTCCAGTGCCCCCCCTCTCTTCTTTAGCTCTTTTACGAGGGGAGCTTGCTTCTTCGACGTCTTCTGGGGGGGGGGGGTCCCAGTCTTTTTTTTTATATATAAATTCTTTATTTTATGTTTTTTTTTTTCTTCCTGTGTTTCCACAAAGAAATAGGTACAGCATTATATACAGATGCATCCATATATCAAATCATCTACTTACTAACAGTCTTTACTTTGGCTACACATTAGTTTTCTTTTGTTCAATAAATGTTTATGAAAAGAACAAGAACAGACAGATCACAGGTGGCACAAGCCACATCACATAACACATAAATGTACATCAAAAAGGGTGACAACACAGAACAAATAGGGCTTGAGATTCATACAAAAAGCAAAACAATAATCACCACAGAAACCCCATCCCAGCGGGTACCCACTAGTAAAGAAGCAGTAGTAATGGTCCAGCCACATCTAAACCTGAGGTGGTCTGGAGCCGTGAGGGAGCTGGGGGGAACAAAACTTAGGTTGTCATAAGCAACATAAAGCAAACCCTAGGGTCCGGGTGGTACCACCACGAACTACGGGTGTCTGTGACATACAACGGATTAAGGGCCGTACCAGTCCCGTAATCTAAGAAAAAGCTTAGAAGGCCAGAGCGAAGCGAAGAAAAAAAGAAAGGGGGGAGAAGGAGAAGAAAAAGGTGGGAAGAAGGGAGGTGAACCGATCCGAACTACGAGAACCAACATAAACACAACTTATAAAGGCACAAATACGAGTCACCAGGGTTCAATGAGCATTGAGGGACATGAGGTCAGCATATTTGGATGTGAATTTAAAAGCGAACCAACAGGACCAAATCATGTTTGCCAAATCCGATTTATTGCGCAGCGTAAGTGTACTAGTCTCCATATGGTAGAAGGAATCCACCCTAAGCAGCCAGTCCCTAATTTTAGGAACAGACTGAGATTTCCACAGTTTCGGAATAAGAGACTTAGCCGCATTTAAAAGGTGGGGTGTGATACTCTTCTTATATGATCCTATTGGTTCGCTCGTGCAATGAAGTAAAACAACCCACAGGTCCCGTGGGACTCCAACCCCCTGAATCTCTTCAATCAAACCTAAGATCCCATTCCAATATGGCTGTATGAGGGGACAGGACCACCACACATGAGCATGTGTGCCAGGTTGACCACAGCCCCTCCAACACAGTTCGGAAACATCAGGAAACGATTTATGGAGAACCATGGGTGTATAGTGCCACCTCACCAACAGTTTGTAGTTGACTTCCGCACTGGACGAAGAGATAGCTGACACATGAGACAGTTGGAGGATGGTGGATCGTTGAGTATCAGATAATGAGGATTGTAGGTCATTTTCCCATTTAGAAAGAAACGTTAATTTAGCAGCAGGTGGAAGGGATAAAAGGGCATTATAGAAGCCTGAGATAGTATGCATGGGTGTTTGGGATCCCGCAAGCAAATGTTCCACCGGGTTCAGATCCGATTCAGACCTAAGAGGTTCAGGTAGTGATTTAGTGAATAACAGCAGCTGATGGTGTTTCCATAAATCCATGAAAGAGACAGATGAGGGTGCTAATAAGTCAGAGAGATGCCTGACCCCGCTGGGGGAAGTCACGTGATGGAGTAGGAGAGGGGAAGGCGTAAGCCAGTTGTCGAAGGAGCGGCCCATATTACCTGGGGGGAAATAATCGTGACCTGTTAACTGCATGAGGGGGGAGTTGTAGTCCCATCCCTGACGTTTACACAACGAGTCCCAGAATGCAAAGGTAGATCTGGTAAGTGGGGATGCGGAAGGTGGAAGTTTCCGAAACTTACTCGGGATCCAAATGAACGGGAACATATCAAAACCACACATGTCACTTTCAAGCTGCACCCATAGTTTAGAGGTTTTGTGGTATTTCCAGTCCGAGATGCGTGTCAACACAACAGCTGAGTAATAACGTTTAACATCCGGAATTGAAAGACCCCCAGCACACTTGGGCCGGGTCAGAATAGAAAGGGCAATCCTAGGGCGCTTCCGATTCCAAACATATCTACACAGTAAAGAGTTTACCAATTTAAAAAACCCAGGGGGAACCCCATAGGGTATCATCTGAAAAAGAAAGAGCAGTCTGGGCAAGACATTCATTTTGATAACACTAACACGCCCAAACCAGGAGTGGGCCAGCTGTGTCCATTTTTGTAGGTCAGCTTTGATGGAATACAGCAGAGGAATATAATTTTTCTTAAATAAGGAGGCGGGGTCTGCAGTGAGATATATACCAAGGTACTTCAGGGAGTGATCCTGCCAGCTAAAGGGGAAGGAGGACTTCAGTGATGACATCATACGGGGAGGGACAGAAATATTTAAAATCTCGGACTTGGACATATTAATTTTAAAATTTGATAGGGCACCGAATTGATCAAACGCCACCTTAAGATTTGGGAGGGAAATGAGGGGGCGCTGTATGTAAAACAAAATGTCATCAGCATACGCTGCGTATTTATGTTCTCTAGCACCTACAGTAATACCACTAATGTCGGGATTATTACGGATCATCGAAAGAAAAGGCTCCAAGGACAATGCAAATAGAATGGGAGACAGGGGGCAGCCCTGTCTGGTACCATTATGGAGAGTAAACGAATCGCTTAGAGTGCCGTTAATACGGAGCTGAGCAGTAGGGGAATTATAAAGGGCTGAAATACGAGCAAGCATACAGGGACCTAGGCCGAAATGAGACAGCGTGCATAACAGGTATCCCCAGTCCACCCTATCAAAAGCTTTTTCCGCGTCCGTGGAAAGTAAGAGGGTGGGCTGGGGGGACCCCAGCACACGGGAGATCAAAGAGAGTGTACGCAGGGAATTGTCCCTCGCCTCTCTCCCAGGAATAAAACCGGTCTGATCCAGTGAGACCAAACTCGGAATAAAGGGCAGTAATCGGAGCGCGATCACCTTAGCGTATAATTTAGCGTCCAAGTTCAGTAAAGATATTGGACGGTAGCTGCCACATAAGCTCGGGTCCTTCCCAGGCTTGGGGAGAACTGTTATATGAGCGTGTAGGGTTTCCCGCCGAAATCCCGATTCCGCGGAGGCCGAATTAGCGTACGACGTTAAGAACGGTAGTAAAGTGTCAGCAAAGGTACAAAAATACAAAACCGACAGCCCATCCGGTCCCGGGGCCTTGCCCCCAGCCATGGACCTGAGGGCGGACGCAAACTCCGCAGATGTAAATTCTGCCTCTAGGGAGTCCATCGCCCCCGTGGGCAAAGTAGGAAGTTGGGCCTGATTCAAATATTCGCGAATAGAGGTTGTCCTATCCTGGCCCGACGCATCTGGCCCGTTAACGCAATAGAGACGTTGATAAAACTCCCGGAATACCTTGGTTATTTCAGAGGTTTTAAAGACGAGATCATCTGAAGGGGACTTAATTTTGGAAATAAAGGTGGCCGCTTTTTTCTGTTGAAGTGAACGAGCCAGAATGCGACTAGGCCTATCCCCCCATTCGTAGAAGCGTTGAGACACCAATCTCATCCGAGACGTGTGTTCTGTATGGAAAAGGGCCTTCAACTCTTCCCTTTTCTGCGTAAGTGAGTGAAAGATAGAGGGAGAGTTCGACACCTTGTGCGACTTCTCAAGAGCACCAATTTCCTCTATCAGACGAGATACCTGAGCCAGCCTTTCCCGTTTTTTCCTGGAGCCTAGTTCAATAAACTTACCTCGGATGTGGGCCTTGTGAGCCTCCCAGAGCACACCCGGGGACATATCAGGAGATGCATTGTCGCTAAAGTAACTTGAAAGACTAACCCCAAGTTCCCTAACATCCAGCTCATCCGAGAGCAGAGAATCATTCAGTCTCCAATTGGTGGATTTGACTGGTAGGGAGGGTACACGTAGCCGTATACTAATCGGGGCGTGATCAGAAATTGTAGAAACAGTGATACCAGCATCCAGAACAAGGTCCAAATGATGGTGGCTAATAAAAAAATAATCAATTCTCGAATGAGACTGATGTAAATGGGAAAAATGGGTAAAGTCCCTCTCCTGCGGGTGCAGCACCCGCCAGGCATCCATCAACTGGACCTCTAGAAGCCGCTTACGCACAAAAGCCAACCTCCTATAAGGAATACAGGAAATTCCTCGGGAAGTATCTAAGCGTGGGTCTAGAGGCACATTGAAATCGCCCGCCAACACAATGCAGCCCTTTGCAAAATCTTGCAGTTTATGAAGTGTGGTGGAGAGAAAGCTAGCCTGTCCCTGGTTTGGGGCATAGAAGTTAGCAAACGTACATGAGAAGTTGCCCAGACTGCCCTTTAAAAACAAAAATCTACCATAAGGATCAACTAGACTGTCTTCTAAAACAAATGACGTGCCCCTCCTAAAACCAATGGCAACACCCTTCGCCTTAGCCACATCCGAGAGCGCGTAAAACCAAGTAGGGAAAAGGGGGTCAAATAGTTTAACCCCAGTAGTATGCGTAAGGTGGGTTTCTTGTAGGAACACCACATCTCCCCGCAGCCTCCTCAGTTCCCTAAACAAGGAGTGACGCTTCCCCGGAGTGTGGAGACCCCGGACATTCCAGGAAAGCAAATTAAGTGCAGCCATTGGTTACAGAATCACCAACAGCAAAATCGCATATACCTTTCAGATCGGTTCGGAGGGAGGGCAAGGAATGGAGAGAGAGAATTGGGGAGGATGGAAGCAAGAAATAGAGGGAACAGACATGCAAAGGAAGAGACGGGTATGCAAGATAGAGAGAGAGACAGGAAAAGATAAGGGAGGAAGAGGGAGAGAAAGCAAGAAAGCACCAGAGGACAGAACAACACTCACCTAATGCACGCAAACTATTGCAGTGCCAAACCCGGAGCACCGCGGGGATCGATCCCCCGAGGCAGGCGGACCCCAATGGGCCGCCAACCCCGGGATCCCGGCCCCCACGGCAGCCCGGGACATAGGGAGAGGCCGTCACCGCCAGACGCCAGCGTATGACCAAACAAGGCATACCATATGCAACGAGCCCGACGACGGCACCAAATCAGAAAACCAACATGCTATGCATATGCAGACATCCCCAGGCCTCCCACGCCAAGCAAAGTGCCAAGAGCGTGAGCACAGACCCGAGGATGATCGCACATGATCCACCTTAAAAACAGATAACTTACAACATGGGTAGACCCGAAATAAACCAAAGTAAACAAAATGAAGAACTCGTAGTGAAAATAAAAACATAACTAAAACTAGAACTAGTCAAACATATAGAGAGCGATCCATCTAAGACAGGTGGTGTGTAGGTAAACAGACACATTAATATCGGACGGCGGTCCAACAAATACCGGCAGGGTAGTAGTAGGAGACGCAATCGCTCAGGTAACGGGAAAGAGACCACAACGGGGATATTCAGTCCGCTTGAGAACCAGCACCTGTGGAAGCCGAACGGCGTTTCTTAGAGACCTTCTGCCATGACCCCTCCGGGGGGGCAGAAAGAGCTGGGATTCGATCCTGCCAGCCAGGCAACTCCGGGGGATTGATGTGAAGATCCGAGCAAAAAGCAACCAGCTCCTCTGGGAAACGAAGAACTGCAGACTTCCCGTCTTTGGTGGCGATGAGAGCCGATGGAAAGCCCCACCTATAAGGGATAGACGCCTCTCTGAGTTTCTCCGTGAGGGGTTTCAGCGCCCGCCGACGCTCCAAAGTTTCTCTGGCCAGGTCAGGAAAGAAAGAGAGGACCGCACCGTCGAAATCAATTGAGGCCGCATCCCTCGCCTTTTTCATGATCAGCTCTTTTTACTCAAAGTAGTGGACTCTGCAAATAACGTCCCGAGGAACATCAGAGGATAGATTGCGAGGGCGCAATGCTCGGTGGACCTCGAGCTTGTATAACGCCATTCTGTGCGCTATCGCCAGCTGCCGTGTGGTGGTCTGTAGATCTCTAATTGCCGCCGCGTGTCTGTCCAGGCGCAGCTCTGAGTCTTCTACCCGTTCTAGAACTTGCGCAAGGTCTGAGCGTACACCCGACACCTCCTTCTTGATCGTACGCTCAAGACCCAGGAGCATAGAAGCCAGATCCGCCGTAGTGGGCAAATTCGAGCCGCTCAGCGGGGTCAGACGTACAGATGAGCCTCTCCCACCAACCGAACCGCCAGATGAAGCCGGGGAAAGGTCTCGCAGCGCAGGCCGCGATCGGAGGGCGGAGCCACCCCCCGACGCACGAGGCGAGTGGCCTAGGCCATCCGAGTCGGGAAAGTCCTCTGACTCCGCTGCCAGGAACCGCCGGATCGAAGTGTTGGAAGTCCCCTTCTTAGGTACAACCTTTCCTGTCTTCCGACCCATGCTTGCCATAGAGATGTGGACTGGGTCACAGCAAAAAGAAGCGAAATAAACAGTGCCGTCGTCGGAGCTCACACGAGACACGTCCTCACTGTCTCATGTCCAAGCCACGCCCTACACATTAGTTTTCCACCTCCAAGAGACCCCCTGTCATGTGTTTTGTTCTCTATTTACATTTCCTATATATCCTAATATAGCCATACCATCTCTACCCTCCACTTTCCCTTAACCAGGATAAAATCCTGGTTGTCCTCCCACCAACCCTATTTAGTTTGGATAAAAAGGAAAAAGAAAAGAAGAGAGAGGAAAAAAAAATTCCCTTCCCCTCCCCTACCCCTTCCCAATACTCCCCACCAAAAGTTGTGTTATTACTTATTAGGGATTTTGTTCCCTGTACCTAATATATGGAGTCCATACCTTCCGATATTTCTCCTCCTGTTCCCTCATTCCCATGTTAAGGTTTTTCATCTTCTGAATCTCTGTTACTCTGTTACTCTGCCTAGCCATTGTTGTCTTGTTGGAGATGCCGTGCTCTTCCAAAGGACTGGAATACAGGCCGTTGCTGCCGTAAGCAAATGCCTAAACAGAGAATTTTTATTTTTCAATAGATAATAGAATGTCATGCAGCAAAAATGCTGCCAGGTTTTCTCCAAGATTCATTGCAGTGATTTCTTTGACTATCTCAGATACCATCTTCCAAAATTCTTTCAATTTTGGACATCCCCAGAATATGTGTATCATGGTGCCCTCTGCCTCCTGGAAGCGCCAGCACCGGTCTGACATTTGTGGAAATATCCGCTTTAGTAGTACTGGGGTTCTGTACCACCTAGTCAAGATTTTGTATCCCCCTTCCTGACATCTGATAGCTAGTGACACCTTATGTGTAAACATGAAAATCTTAGTTTTCTGGGCCTCAGAAAATGTGATCCCCAGATCCCTTTCCCACGCTTGTAGGAAGGCTAGTTCTTGTGGGGCTTCAGACTCAATTAACAAACTATACATGCACGACAGTCTATGTCTCATTGGTTCTCTCTTTAAGCATATTTCCTCAAATTTCGATGGTGTGCGAATCGTTTCCTTTTGCGATTTCATTGATCGGATAGCGGCTTTCAGTTGGATTCGTCTCAGTGGGTCTAGTTCTCTCCCAAACGCATATTCGATCTCCCCGTTGGTCATTGCATGATTGTCTATCGAGAAATGTGTTAACCTACTGATTCCCTGTCGTCTTAAGTTGTTGAAATACTGGTCTGTTAGGCCTAGCTCGAACCTCGGGTTGCCCAAAACCGGCATCATAGGACTGGGATATATGGAAATCTTGGTTTTCCTAAATATCCTTTTAATCCCTCGAAGCGTGGGCCTATTGTTGGGTGCTTTTTCACCCCCTGTGGTATGTGCACATCAGAAAGCCATGCCATTCCTTCCAGGGGAATATTCATAGTTTTTTGTTTCATATTTATCCAGGGCTTGTCCCTCTGATGTGCACACCAATCTACTACCCGTGTTTAATGAGAGGCATCATGATAGCCCATCGGATCTGGAAATCCTACTCCTCCTCTCTCATTCGGTAGGGTCAATATGTCCCTACGTACTCTCGCCGGTTTTCCTGCCCAGATAAACTTAACAAATCTGGATCTCAGGTCTCTCAGGAACCCTAAGGGAAGTTTTACAGGTAAGGTCTGAAACAGATAAAGCAATCTTGGCATTACATTCATTTTAATAATATTGATTCTGCAGAACCATGTAAAAATCTCCTTGTCCCACCGTTGAAAATCTAATTTAATCTGTCTTACTAAGGGAGCAAAATTCAGTTTGAAAAGTCCCAGTCTTCACCGCCGTTGATTCTCTTCCGCCAGGTGGGGGCCGCTTTCTTCTTTAGCTCTTTTACAGCGGCCCCCTCCCAGGCTTCCTCCGACGTCTTCAGCGGGGGGGGGGTGCCCGGGCTTCTGTCGCCTTCTGCCTTCTCCTTCTTCGCTGTTGACACGCCGCTTCCTCCGGCTGTAATGCCGTGTGCACGGCGGCGCACCGATTTATATAGGTCCCATGCACCCAGGGCATGATGGGACTGTGACGTCATAAGAGGCCTATATAAATCAATGAGAGCCGCGCACACAGCATTACAGCGGGAGGAAGCGACGTGTCCACAGCGAAGAAGAAGGCAGAAGAAGGATGCAGAAGGCGACAGAAGCCCGGGCAACCCCCCCGAAGACGTCGGAGGAAGCCCGGGAGGGGGGCGCTGTAAAAGAGCTAAAGAAGAAAGCGGCCCCCATCCGGCAAAAGAGAACCAGACGGCTGTGAAGACTGGGACCCCCCCAGAAGATGTCGAAGAAGCAAGCCCCCCTCGTAAAAGAGCTGAAGAAGAGAGGGGTGGCCCCGGAGCTGACTAATAAAATATTTTAAAAACCTGTGTAGCGTAGTGTTTTAACACTTTTCTTCCAAGTGAATGGGTAGGGGTACGATGTACCCCATACTCATTCACCTAGGGTGGGGGGCCGGTTGCCAACGTAACTTGTATTATATGGTAAAAGGTTGTATTTTACTTTTATGAAGTACACTATTTGAAAAAAATCAAAGTGCATACCTAGGAATTGGAGATGTAATACCAAATGCGGCCAAAGGTGTCAGGGATGAGCACCTGGGTACACTGTGTGAGAAGCAAATATGCACAATTAGATAGAGGCATCCAATTATCAGCCTCACAAAGTCCCCCCCTAAAACAGAATCCAAGCCAACCAGGAAACCACCGACTCCTAAACAGGGAGTGGTGGTATTCAGTACCTTTTTGGGGGGTGTAGCTGTAAAGGGCTGGTATCACTGATATTTATATGCAGGCTGAAAAGAAGGAGGTGGGGAGAGGTGGGAACGTACGCGCCACATCACTGAGCAGCGTCACACAGCGTCTCCTCGTTTCTAAGGAGACGCCGCATGAAAACCTCAAGGGGCGGGATCGGGCAGGGCAGATGCAACGGTACCTCCCAATCCCACCCCGACTCAGGAACGAAACAGACTAGCAGAAAGGCTTAGTTTTAAGCCATATGAGGTGAAAGGCTGGGGGAAACGGGAGCACCTGCACAGGATTGAAGCATGTTGCATGTTTTTCTTGGCAGTTGGAGAATACTTCCTTTCAAAGTTGGTTTGTTGCAATTTTACACTTTTGCACATCATTCGGACTGTTTCAGAAATTTTCCAGCACGGAGGAGTTTTTTTTTGGCACGTTTTTATGGAAATTTTATATTTATTTATTTAAGATATATTGGGCCAGATTCACAGAGCGATTACGCCGGCATTACAGGAGATGCGCGCCGTAAGTCTAAATTTGCGCATGCGTTTCGATGTGCCGCATCCCCAAAACATGATACGCAAGAAATCTACTTTTTTTTTGTCCGGCGTAATGTCGATAGACAAGCGCATCTGTCCGCGCAAAACTGCGCTAGACACACCATTGATTTGCTATTCAAATATGCTAATGAGGGAGTTACAGGGATCCACAAAAGAACGTTGTTGCAGTGTAGGCTACGCGCTGTGCGCAACAGCTGCACAGCCTGTCTAAAATTAGACCATATAAAAGGTGGTATAAAATTAGACAATCCGTCTACATTTTAGAGAATGCAACACTGTTAGTGAGGAGCTGAGCAGTCACACATGTTGCACAACATCTGTATGCCAACATGCCAGGGACATCCTTGCTCATAGCTATACTACTGACTTTAGAGGAGCAAAGAAGGAGGAGGGCACGGAGGAGGGCACGGAGGAGGGCACGGGAGAGGATATACCGCACACGCATAGACCTCTTTGGCATGAGTGATTCTGAGGTGTATCGCATCTTCAGATTCACCCTTCATGCCATCCTGGAATTAACCACAACCTTGCAGGAGGACATCACCAGCCCAACACAGCGCTCACATGCAGTGCAGCCACTGGTCAAGGTCATGGCAACACTCCATTTCCTTGCCAGTGGCTCTTTTCAAAGAACAAGTGGAGTGGTGGCTGGGATGTCACAATCCTCCATGAGCAGATGTGTGCACCAGGTTGTCGCTGCAATCCTCAGACGCATGGCCAACCAAATCATCAAACCCACCACTCAGGACCTGCGGCTGAAGGCAATGACAGATTTCTACAGAATTGCCAGATTCCCACGCACTGTGGGGGCCATTGATTGCACACATGTGGCACTCCAGCCCCCCATGAGACAGAGCACATATACCGCAATCGGAAGCATTGGCATTCCATCAACGTCCAGGTGATAGTCGATGCCCAAGGCCTCATATGGCACGTCCGTGCCAAACACCCCGGGTCCAGCCATGACAGCTACATCTACAATCAGGGCCCCATCCGAATGGAATTCAAACAGAACGTGTATGGGGACACCTGGCTGGTTGGTGAGTGACATGGGTGGCAGGCATGACTGTCCCCCCCATGATGCACACATCACAAGGGGCACATGCATGACTAACATCCTCCTGTCTTTTCCCTTACAGGTGACTCTGCATATGCACTGGGACCCCATCTCATGACTCCTATCCGGAACCCCCAAACACCAGGAGAGGAAAGATGCAATGAAGCCCATGCCCAAACACGTGCAGTGGTGGAGCGCACCTTTGGCCTTCTGAAGTCACGTTTCCGATGCCTGGATAAGTCTGGGGGGACCCTGTTGTATTCCCCAAACTTCGTGTGCCAAATCATCGGTGCATGTTGCCTGCTGCACAACTTCGCAGTGAGAAAGGGCCTGCAGATTGACATACGTGATGACCTGACCCCTGAACCAGACAATCCCCCCTAACCGAGTTTACCCCGTCTTCTGAGGGAAGAGCAGCCAGGAGACAGCTCACATTAGAAATCTTTGCACGTTAAACACACACATTAATCATGGCACAATGAGAATGCATGCATGCACACCACTGTGGTCCCTAGCACAGACACATCACATCCTCATCAAATTGGATTAGCACAAGCCCACCATGCTGGACTTGTGAGCAACAACGCCACGCCACGGCTCGAATTATGTCACTGTACATTCATACACCATTCACAGGGACCTGGGGATCACTTCTCCCTGGTCCTGGGGAACCCTACTCCACCAAAACTGAGGGTGACATCCCTTTTCCGGCAGGAATATCACCCCCACATTCCAAAAACATTCACAACAAAAAAAAAAATGTCCAGCAAAAAAAAAAAATTCCAGAAAAATAAAAAAACCTTAAAAAAAAGGGGGAAAACAAATTAATGCCGCTAGCGTGAGCCACGCCTGGGGCGCCCACGGCCACAGCCCCGGCTCCTCAGGGGAGACTCATGGGGGGGGGGGGTAATCCGGGGAAGGAGGAGCAGTCCCTGGTCTCTGCCCACCAGGCGGCCTGCCCTCCAAGGCCACGGCAATTCTGTTCAGGCCAGCACCTAGTGTTGCCGTGTTGGCCTGGATAGCCTGGGTGAGGGCCCTCACATCCTGCCCAACGTCTGCTGTTGTAGTCTGCAGTACGTTTAGGCAGTTTGTAAGAGCCCGGGAGTGGCAGTCCAGGTCCCCAAGCGTATCCTTTATGGAGGACAGGCTCTCCTCCATCCGCACCAAAGTCTGGCTGACCTGTCCCAGATGGCGGGTCTGAAGGGCCTGGTCCCTTCTCAGATTGGCGGGCAGAACCTCGGCCACCCCCCTGGTCTTCTGGGATGACTTCCTGCCTCCAGCTGAGGCTTGTGGCCAGGGAGAAGGGGAGCCCCTTGGGAGGGGAGCCCTGTTGGGGGAGGAGTGGGAGGGGCTAGCCCTTATGGAGGGCTGGCTGCTGCCAGCCAGAGAGGAAGACTCCTCCAAAAACAGCAATCCACTGGCTGACATGACATCCTCCTCCTCCTCTTCAAACTCCTCCTCCTCATCCTCCTCCTCTTCAACCTCCTCCGAGGACTCCGGCCTTGTCGGGGGGTCCTCATCAGGCTGTTGTCCCTGGGATGGTGCGGTCAGCCCAGATGGCCTAGCACCCTCCTGCACATCTGTGGATGACACAAAACATTCACAGGTTGGAGGATCCACACACTTGCCACATATCCCCCCCCCACATGCTACACACCTGATAGGGCAAAAAAACCTTACCTGGCATCACGCCTTCATGACTGGAGTCATAGCCAGGCAGGCCCTCCACCTGTTGTCTATAAAAGGTGTGGGCTACCGCACGCTCCTCCGCTGTCAGCCTAACAGGGCATGGTGGGCCCCCTCCTGTGCCCCTGGCATGGGCTGCCATCTTGGCCAGCTTCTTTCTGACCAGACGCCGGAGGTCATTAATTTTCTTTTCAATCCCCGGCCGTGTCCGGGTCTCCCCCCCCCCCCCGCTGAATTCACCTGGTCAATAATGTGCTGCAAAATCTCACGCCTCCTGGCCGGGGTGGTATTGGCACTCTCCGGGCCGTGGAGGAAACACCCACGTTGGGTAATGGCCCCGGCAATTATTTGTTTCTCCCTCAAAGTAAAATTCAACTTCCTCTTCCTCTCAGTCATACTCATACAACAACTCTCTCCCAAACAATCAACAAAAATCACTCACAAAAACAAACAGGAAAAATCAAGCAACAAAACAAACAAACAAAAATCTATCAACCAAAAAGTCTCACACGCAGTCACCAAAAAACACTTTCAAATATATTCTACAAAACACTAGATCAAACAGTCAACAAATGGGGGCGTGGCCTGACACAGCATGGAGTAGGACGTGCAGGCATTGTGCTCCTTTTTGCATTAATCCTGCTCTTCAGCGCTATCCTGCACCTGTCCAGCGGGACCCCCTGAGTAGCCTGCACACCTGTGGCCGCAATTCCCCTACCTTCGGATCAGGCAGTGACATCCGCGGAGCCGCGATCCCGCTCGCGGGTGCGGCATTCAGGAAATTCCGCGGCTTCGTCCTAGTTGTGGAAGTCGGCGGCCATCTTGCTCCACCCGGCCTGCCGCCTTTGCTGCCTCCCGGCCCTCCTACTTCCAGGAAACATCCTTCTGGGATCAACGGAGACCTCCTGAGGACCCCGCACACCCGCAGCTCCTGACCACCCAGCCATAGCATCTGGAAAAGGCCTTGGCTTCGGCCTGGCACTGGGAGCCGGCGGCCATCTTGGTTCACCCAGCCTCCTGCCTGTACTGCTGCCGAGCCCTCCTGCTCCCAGGTAACACCCGGTGGGGACACACTGGGACCCCCTGAGGACCCTGCATATCCGCAGAGGGGAATCCATCAGCCTCTGACTGCACGGCCCCAGAGTTAGGGCAGTGCTTGGAGTCAGCGGCCATTTTGCTTCACCCAGCCTGCCAACTAGTGGGTCTCCCTGGCCTACCTGCCCTACAGCTCCCTACTCTCCAGAATAATCAAGCCTGACTGCTTCAGGGGGGGAGAGTTTACAGCAGATACCTGCCATGTCTCCGCCAAAAACGCCAAAAGCCACCCTGGCGAAATTGGACCAGTATCGCCGCCAGGAGGAGGAGAGCGCAGGGAGAGATGATGGGGCCGTGTGCGCCGTGCCGGCCACTTCGGGAGGCGACACAGCTAAAGTGCTCGAGGCCATCACATACTGCCGGACATCCCTGACAGAGCAAATAGAGGAGGTCAAGGTGGACATTTCACTCATGCGACAAGACTTCCAAAAGCTTTGTGGGCGTGTGACAACAGCCGAAACCCGCATAGGAGAGGTGGAGGATGCCATTGCGCCGCTCCAGGCTGGCTCGGATCGAATGCAGCTTCAAATCAATCAAATTCTAAGCAAGCAAGACGACATGGAAAACAGAGACTCCGGAGGTGCAATCTCCGTTTCATTGGGCTCCCAGAGGGAGCTGAGGGCAGAGATCCTACCACCTTCTTGGAGCAACTTCTAGTTGACACCTGTCAGGGACCTACCTGTGGGATCCGACGAGTCCCTGTTGCTCGCGCTCCAATTTCGCGTGTATGCGCGCCGCGCGTGCACCTATCGTGCGCGCGCGTGCACCTATCGTGCGCGCGCGTGCACGGCGCGCGTCTGCGTCACGGGGGCGCGCGCATGCGCGGCGGGAGCGCGCGCATGCGCACTAGCCTCTCTTCCCCTTTAAAAGATCAGTAGCAGCAGTGACACCTTGCTGTCTGATCTACAGCTTTGTGTCCTGAAAACCCTGAAACCTGAAGTCTGTTGTAACCTGATACCTGCTCTACCCGATACCTGACCCGGCTCCGTCTGACTACCTGATTATCGTTACCGAACCCTGGCTTGACCCGACTCCGCTCTTCTCTGCTGCCTATCGTTACCAGACCTATGCTTGAACTTTGACAAACGTTACCTCCGCTACAAGAGTGACTTTCGGGTGATCCGTCCATCTGACCCTTGTTGACTGCATACCTGTTCCTGTCTTGCATCTGACCCGGCTCGTCCACCAGTTCCGCTATCCGGTTCCAGTGGCCCTCCAGAGACGCTGTCTCCTCCACTACCTGTCTGCAAGACTTCCATTCCACCCGGTCTGCTGTCATCCCAAGCACTCCTACCCCGCCGTGCTCCCGGACTTGCTGTCCCCACTCCAGCAGTCCCTGAACCCGGGTGGTAAGAGGGGCTCTTTCCTGCATACGAGGCTCTATCCACGAGGTACGTAACAGTATCAGACAGCCATGTCAGAGCCTGCGGGAATAGCCCCTGCCATAGACGAAATCTGCAAACACCTGGCGTCCCTCACAGAAGCAGTAAAGAACCTACAGGAAGGCTACGTTAGGCTAGAAGGACAGGTACATAGCCTGGCTGCCCCCAATGATCCAGCTGCTCCTTCAACCTCCAGATCCGCATCAGCTGTTTCTGCTCCTTCGGTGGTAATGCTCCCACCTGAACCAAGAGTTCCAGTGCCAGAGCGATTCGCTGGCGACCGCACCAAATTTCGAGCCTTCCGTAGCGCCTGTGAGCTCTACTTCGCCCTGCAACCCCGGACATTTTCCTTGGAGGTCAGTAAAGTAGGATTTGTAATCTCCCTACTACAAGGGGACCCTCAGACCTGGGCCCACCGGCTGCTCGAGGAGAATGGTGATCAGACACGGACCCTGTTCGCGTTTCTTGAGGCCATGGCTTTGCTATATGATGACCCTCAACGAGCCGCTACCGCAGAGTCTGCCCTACTCACGCTCCAGCAAGGCCGCAGAGCGGCTGAGGACTATGTTACGGACTTTAGGCGCTGGAGCGCGGACACTCAATGGAACGATGCAGCTCTGCGGCACCAGTTTCGCTTGGGCCTTTCTGAAAGTCTTAAGGACGAACTCGCTCGAGTGGGGGTGCCCGAGACCCTCGAGGATCTAATTACCACAGCTATCCAGATCGACCGCCGGCTTCGTGAACGCCGGGCTGAGCGATCTTCTCAACCGAACCGTCCCACCTGGATGACTGCCAAAGTGCCTATGCCGGCTTCTCGTTACCTACCTCCTACCTACCCAAATCCCCCCAGCACCAACCAGGACTCATCTGAACCCATGCAACTTGGCCTCTTGCGACCAACACTACCACCTGAAGAGCGGGCACGTCGTCGCCAACTCAACCTTTGCATGTACTGCGGCGGGACTGGCCACTACGTTCACAACTGCCCTGTTAAGACACGTAAGTGCCTCACCTCAGCTCCTGTCAACTTCTCAGCCCTGTCAGGCAATGCAACCCACCTTGCTCTACCTTTCTCGTTACAGTGCCAGGGAAGGAATATTCCGGTCAACGCCATCCTTGACTCCGGCGCATGCAGCTGCTTCATCGATACCGCCTTTGTCAACCTGCACAGCATCCCCTTACGAAGAAAGACCCATGGACTCTCTGTTTTCCTGGCCGACGGCTCCCGCATTAGTTCTGGACAGGTAACCCAAGAGACTCTACCTCTACCTGCTTTAATTGCTCCTCAGCACAAGGAACTGTTGGTCCCAGATTTGATTTCCTCTCCTCTGTTCCCGGTAATCCTCGGCCTACCCTGGCTTCAGGCTCACAACCCTCTGATTAATTGGGCATCTGGAGGGGTGTCTTTTCAGTCCCCTTACTGCCAGCAATACTGTCTACCAGGGCCCACCAGTTCGCCTCCCACCTTACTATGTATGGACTCTGACCCAAGCCTGCTTCAGTGCATTCCTGAACCCTATCATGACTTCCTGGACGTTTTTAGTAAACGAGGGGCCGACTCCCTTCCGCCCCATCGCCCCTATGACTGCCCGATCGAGCTCCTCCCAGGGGCCGAAATTCCTTTTGGGCGTATTTTTCCGTTGTCAGAAAAGGAGCAGGAGGCCCTAAAAATATATATAGATGAAAACTTACATAAGGGGTTCATCCGGCCTTCTACCTCCCCAGCAGGCGCTGGAATATTTTTTGTTACAAAGAAGGATCAGTCCCTCCGTCCGTGTGTAGATTACCGGGAACTCAATAATATCACAGTGAAAAACCGGTACCCGCTACCCCTGGTACCCGAGCTCTTCCAAAAACTGAGGTCAGCTATCGTCTTCACCAAGCTAGATCTGAGAGGGGCCTACAACCTGGTCCGTATTCGGGAGGGACACGAATGGAAAACAGCTTTTCGTACCCGATTCTTTCACTACGAGTACCTAGTCATGCCCTTCGGACTATGTAATGCGCCCGCCACCTTTCAGCATTTTATTAATGACGTACTCAGAGACTTTCTGGACATCTTTGTAATTGTCTATCTTGATGATATCTTAGTCTTTTCCAGATCATTAGACAGACACCGAGAGCATGTTCGTAAAGTACTCCACCGGCTCCGTCTACACAGATTATACGCCAAGGCAGAGAAATGCGAATTTGAACGTCAGACCATCCAGTTCCTAGGCTTGGTAATTTCTCCCACCGGAATTAAGATGGACCCGCAGAAGGTGTCTGCTATCCTCGACTGGCCGGTACCCCTAGACAAGAAAGGGGTACAACGCTTCGTAGGTTTTGCAAACTTCTATAGAAGATTTATCAGGGGGTTTTCTGCAATAATTTCTCCCATCACACAATTGACCAGACAAAACCTACGTTTTCACTGGAACCCAGAAGCTCAAAAGGCCTTTGACCGACTTAAAAAGCTTTTCACGTCAGCCCCGATCCTCAGTCACCCTGATCCTGCACTACCCTATATCCTCGAGGTTGACGCATCTGAAGTCGCAGTGGGAGCTGTTATCTCCCAACGCCAGGGAAATAAAGACCTAATGCATCCCATCGGATTCTTTTCCCGGAAACTTTCTCCTGCGGAAAGAAATTATGATGTCGGAGATCGTGAGCTACTTGCCATCAAGACCGCACTGGAGGAATGGAGGTACCTGTTAGAAGGCGCAGCCCACCCAGTATTAATTTATACTGATCACAAGAATCTTGAGTACCTAAGATCTGCTAAAAGGTTGAAACCCCGTCAAGCCCGCTGGGCGCTGTTTTTCTCACGCTTCTGTTTTCACATCACCTACCGGCCAGGTTCAAAAAACGTCAAGCCAGACGCATTATCCCGGATGCATGATAACCCCAAGGATATACCGGTTCCTGACACTATTTTACCAGCAGGTAACTTCCTACTTCTCCAGTCTGGTCTACTCTCCGAAATTAGAGAAGCATCCACAGATGCCTCCAAACCTCCCAGCATCACTTTAACATCTAGGGATGGACTGTTTTGGAGAGGCAGCCAAATTTTCGTTCCAGAAACAAGCCGTGTGGAAGTCCTGAAACTCCTTCACGACCACCCATTGGCGGGACACTTTGGGGTTCGGAAAACCCTCGAACTGGTCCGTCGTACCTTCTGGTGGCCAGACCTGGAAAATTTCTGCAAGACATATGTCAACTCATGCCCCACGTGTAATCGAAACAAGACCACAAGAAGCCGAGCTTGGGGACTGTTGAAGCCCCTACCTGTACCCAATAGACCCTGGGAAATGATTTCTATAGACTTTATAGTCGAACTTCCTCGTTCAGAGGGGTGCACGGCAATTTTTGTAGTCGTGGATCGCCTATCCAAAATGGCTCATTTCCTTCCCTTAAGGAGTACCCCAACGGCCACAGAGACTGCTCGCATCTTCATCAAGAAGATTGTTCGGCTACACGGAATTCCCTCCGACATCGTGTCTGACAGGGGGGTTCAGTTCACGTCCCGCTTCTGGAGATCCTTATGTGAAACCTTGAAGATTAAACTCTCCTTTTCCTCAGCCTATCATCCCCAAACCAACGGGCAAACAGAGAGGACCAATCAGACTCTTGAACAGTACATTAGGTGCTTTACGTCCTTCTCTCAGGACGATTGGGTTTCCCTGCTACCCCTAGCGGAGTTCGCGTACAATAACGCCAACCACTCAGCTACCGGGCAATCCCCTTTCTTTGCCAACTATGGTTTTGATCTAACCTTTTTACCTGACCTTTTTTCAGAATCCCCAGTCCCAGCAGTGCAGAGTACGATGGAGTTCCTCAGCCACAACAACCAGGTATTACGGGAAGCGGTGACTAAAGCTCAAGCTACCAGTAAAAAGTTCTTTGACCGGAAGAAGAGAGGCGAATTAATCCTGCAACCAGGTGACCAGGTATTGCTATCTACAACCAACCTCAAGTTGGCCTGTCCTTCAAAGAAGTTGGGACCAAAGTTCATAGGACCTTTTCCAGTACGAAGGAAGATCAATGAGGTATCGTATGAACTATCCTTACCTGATTCTTTGAAAATTCATCCAGTCTTCCATGTGTCATTGTTGAAACCTGCAGTTCTGGATCCCTTTCCTGATAGAGGGACCAGTCCCCCAGAACCTGTTTTTGTTGATGGGTGCGAGGAATATGTTGTGGAGGCCATCCTCGACTGTAGGAAGCGGCAAGGGCAAATTCAATTTTTAGTAAAATGGAAAGGGTATGGCCCAGAAGACAATTCCTGGGAACCCGAAAACAACATCCATGCACAGAGACTGATTCGCAATTTTTTTTCCGCTCACCCTGAAAAAAGAATCCAATTTGGCATCCGGAGGCTGCCCCTTGGGGGGGGGCAATGTCAGGGACCTACCTGTGGGATCCGACGAGTCCCTGTTGCTCGCGCTCCAATTTCGCGTGTATGCGCGCCGCGCGTGCACCTATCGTGCGCGCGCGTGCACGGCGCGCGTCTGCGTCACGGGGGCGCGCGCATGCGCGGCGGGAGCGCGCGCATGCGCACTAGCCTCTCTTCCCCTTTAAAAGATCAGTAGCAGCAGTGACACCTTGCTGTCTGATCTACAGCTTTGTGTCCTGAAAACCCTGAAACCTGAAGTCTGTTGTAACCTGATACCTGCTCTACCCGATACCTGACCCGGCTCCGTCTGACTACCTGATTATCGTTACCGAACCCTGGCTTGACCCGACTCCGCTCTTCTCTGCTGCCTATCGTTACCAGACCTATGCTTGAACTTTGACAAACGTTACCTCCGCTACAAGAGTGACTTTCGGGTGATCCGTCCATCTGACCCTTGTTGACTGCATACCTGTTCCTGTCTTGCATCTGACCCGGCTATCCGCTATCCGGTTCCAGTGGCCCTCCAAAGACGCTGTCTCCTCCACTACCTGTCTGCAAGACTTCCATTCCACCCAGGCTGCTGTCATCCCAAGCACTCCTACCCCGCCGTGCTCCCGGACTTGCTGTCCCCACTCCAGCAGTCCCTGAACCCGGGTGGTAAGAGGGGCTCTTTCCTGCATACGAGGCTCTATCCACGAGGTACGTAACAACACCTATGGCCGCGAAACCTTTTCCCCCACCCTGGCAGTGGAGAGGGCCTATCGTATGCCTGCCAAACCTCCTCCTCAGGGGGCTCCCCCCCGCACGTTTATAGCAAAATTCTTGAACTATAAGGACAGGGATGCGGCACTGCGCATGGCCAGGGAAAAAGGTAACATCCACCTTGGAAACGCAAAGATTGCTATTTTTCCCGACTTCTCTGCCGAGGTGCAGCGCCGCCGCCAGGGCTTCATGGAGGTGAAGAGGAGGCTCCGGATACAACATCTTAAATACTCTATGCTGTTTCCAGCTCGTCTCAGAGTTGAAAGGGACGGTCGTGTGTTCTTCTTTGAGGATCCTGGGAACGCCCTTGCCTGGTTGGAGCGTCCAGAGCCCTCCGCTAGGGTGGTCGAGTGACCTGACCGAACATGTTCATTGGCGCTGTTGATCGTCACCATCACCCACACATTACACATATGCTGCCGTGGGAGTCTGCGAAAACACTGAATCCTGGTATGTTACCCCCTTTTGTTGTCTCCTTCTTACTGCCTGTGACACATGCCCTATTACTCCTTACTTCTGAAACCTCCTGGGACCCCCCTTTGCCTTCCCCTGATTTATTCCTCTCTCAATTGTAACCTGCAGAGGGGGTCTCCCATACTCAGGGCCCCTGTTGACTGATTGATGCATGTAACTACCCTGGAGACTGTAATTGCGGAGCACAATTAGTCCTACAAACCACATGCCTAACACAGCGAATTTTCGCTCCCCAGCAACCGGACCACGCATCCCTCTATTATGTGACTGCAGAACTTTGGCTATTATCGACCTCGCACTGTACTTCTGGTTCACAGTACAGGAGGAGCCTGTTGCTCTTTATTTGCGGGCCCTGTATCTTTCGCATTTTTCATGCGGACTGATCGCTGCAGATTTTTCACATGACAGCAAGACATTTTGGTTCTACCTGCTACCGGCTGCTACTTTTTTTTGGTTTTGGGCACATACCCGCATCAGTTGGGGAAGATGTAGGGTGGGGAGGGGGAGGGGAAAGTTAATTTTTACATGATGGAATGCAATACAACGAAGTGCATGCTAACATTGATACTGCATAGACGGCAAATCTTGTATTCATGTAATGCTACTGTTTCACGATATGTTTTAAAGTTTGTATTATGGTATCGATAAAACTGCTCACTTGGAATGTGCATGGGCTTGGGAACAAGGTAAAGAGATCCGTAGTTTTCTCATTTCTCAAAAAACAACGTGCCGACATTGTGGTGTTGGTGGAGACACACGTTGAGGGTCGGCTCCAGATGGCACTCCGCCGGCCATGGATCGGGTGGGCCTATCATTAATCCCACTCCTCCCATGCTCGTGGAGTCTCAATCTTGATTTCCAAGACGGTACACTTTGAGCTATGTGATGTCCAGTCTGACCCACAGGGGCGATATGTCTTTCTCTCGGTTAAATTGTATGGTGAACCTTTCCTATTGATGGCATTCTATGTACCTCCACCATTTAGCTCTACTATAGTTACAGAGGGCCTGCTATATATGACTCGTCATCCTTCCATCCAGGCGGTGTGGCTGGGGATTTTAACGCTACACTGAACCCTACATTAGACAAACTGTCACCCTCACCATTGCCTACTACAGCTCCAACCCACACTAGATTCTCCCGACTTATCTCTTCCTTTAACCTCACTGACACCTGGCGTTTTAAATTTCCGCTCACCCGAGCTTACTCCTGTTTCTCAGCTACCCATAACACTATGTCCCGTATAGACTTTATATTTATTTCTAATACCCTTGCCCCAAGATTACTGGGAGCTGAATTTGCCCCCAGATTACTCTCAGACCATAGCCCATACTGGATTAGCCTCTCCATCCCATTGGACAGACCGCCCCGTACGTGGCGCCTGAATCCGTTTTGGCTCACCCTGCTATCGGAGGATGACGAACTTGATAACAGTTTTTCAGAGAATGACGGATCTGCACCCCCAGATATAGTATGGGAAGCCTTTAAACTACACGCGCGCATGACTTTGACCTCCTGTATTAACAGGCTGAAGGCCAATTCCTCTGCTGCGCTGGATGGGGCAATGCAAGATCTGTCCTCCACTGAACAGGGGTATATGGCGAGCCCCTCTCCTGCTGGGGCTGCCCAACTTAGGTTACAAACCAGGGTGGTTAATCAGCTACAGCACGAGACAGCCAGGAAAAAACTTTTTTTTGCCAGGCAGAAACTGTATGAACATGGGTAGAGAGCGGGAAAACTGTTGGCTTATCTTGCACACAGTGAGGATAGACCCCCTACAGTCATCTCCCTCACTGGTTCTAACGGGGAAAGGATTACGGAACCCCAGGCTGTCACTTCCAAATTTAGGGACTTCTTTTCTCAACTTTATACGTCCCAGGATTTCACCACGGAGGCTGAACTGGAGGATCTACTGGCGGGAATTACCTTTCCACAGCTAGATGACACTCAAATGACTATGCTAGATGCACCTCTTACACTTGACGAAATAACTGCAGCGATTGCGAGCTTCGCCAGTTCCAAGGCCCCGGGTTCAGATGGGTTACCCATTGAATTTTATGCCCAGTACTGCGAGATACTTGCCCCTAAGTTATTGTCCCTCTTCAATCATTTATTCAACTTCACCCTACCCCCATCGATGGGTGAGGCGGTCATTATCCTTATACCTAAACCGGGCAAGGACCCCGGCCTCCCGGAATCTTATAGGCCCATATCACTCCTCCAGGTAGACATAAAGATCCTGGCTAAAGTGCTTGCTCTCCGCCTTAACCAAGTGATTCTAAGCCTGATCCACACTGATCAGGCTGGATTCATGCCGGGGCGCAACACCTCCTTCAACCTCAGGAAATTGTTCATTAACTTGCAGACGACACATGCTAACGTTGGGTCCCGGGTGGTGGTGGCCTTGGACACCGCCAAGGCCTTTGACTCGGTGGAGTGGCGGTACCTTTGGGGATGTCTCCGTAGCTTTGGCTTTGGACCCAACTTTATCAAGTGGGTTCAATTATTATATCTGGCACCCAGGGGTAGGGTGGTGGCCAACGGGAGGTGCGTCACGCAGCCCAAGCTCAGTTCCCCCAGTCTCTGCCACAATCTACACCAAATGTCATCATGGCAGTGGTTAAGGGTGTAGATCCACGTAAACTGATTTCTGATTTTTACGCCATGCTCCTAACCCCGTCATCTACTACGCTAGCTTACAACCTTAAACCACGATGGGAAAGGGAGGTGGGCCCAATGGAGGATGAGGAGTGGAGTGAAGCACTTGACGCATGTAAAACTGTATCCCCCAAGCTTTCCGACAGGTTGACCCAGTTGTACGTGGTGCACTGAGCATATCTCACCCCCCTAAGAATCGCCCGCTTTCGACAGCAGTCTTCTACTTCGTGCACAATGTGTAATCAAGCCACAGGCACATTCTTCCATCTACTTTGGGCGTGCCCGGTCCTCCAGGGTCTGTGGAAGCAGATTGTGGACTTCCTCCATGATGACATGGGATCCCCATTGTCCCTGGATCCCAAACAATGCTTACTGGGGATATTCCCCGATGCAGAAATGGACAAATTTACTAAAACATTTTTGCATGAAACATTGTTTTCTGCTAGGAAAATTATAACCAGACAGTGGATGAGACCCACTCCCCCCAGCTTTAACGACTGGAAACTAGATATAAATAACACACTTCCCTACAAAAAGTTCATATATATTAATAGAGGTTGTCCAGATAAATACAACAAAATCTGGGACAGATGGCTTGAGTCCACTGACACATGCACTGAGGGTCCATAAACCTATATATTCTTCTAGCGTACAATCCCATGAATAGAGTAGGCACAAGGTTTTCCATTCATAAATAGCTTCTGAGTCCATTGTTCGATCTGAATACATTTTTGTTTTGATCTACTCTGCCCATATGTGTATAAGCCATATTTCTTTATTATATGCACTTCTCCAGCATTGCCTTGTAACTTGCAGAACTATGTTCCAAATGTAAATTGTTCAGTAAAAAAACAAAAAAAAAAAAAACGGAAACGTCATAAAAACAAGTTTGTGTTCGAGAATTCAGACAAAGGTTGGGGACTTTGTATTAGAATATAAAGGAGAGTTGCAAGGGCATTTTACAAGAGTTTTGGAAAACACAAAAACAAAGTTGTGGTATTGCCTATAGCAAACTTCAATATCTGTTAGAAAAAGGTTCCATCCCCACTAAAACAGTTGTACTGTATACAATTTTGAAGGCCACGTGAGAGGGCTTTGTGACCTCGTTCCCTAGGATGCAGTGTGATCCCTTTGGGGCATCCAGGGGGTCGGGATTCGCGATGCTTGGCCAGTTTTTTCCTTTTTTTGTAAAACATTAATGTTATATGGTCTGGTGAACACAGTTATGATATTGGTTGAGCCAATTAGGATAATGCTGACAAATTCAGATACTTTGTTAGCTTCTGCGATTAGAGAGAGATTTTCAAAAGTATAAACTTAAGTCTTATAACGTACTGTTATCTCGCATATATTTTATACTGTATTGTTATCTCGCATATATATATTGTTATCCTTTAATTTTCAATAAAATTATTGAACGATATAATATAACGACAAATATAACAAAGACAAGTCACAACGCAACAAACAACAGAACAAAAGCACCTTGCTGTATAGGGAGGGATACAAAGGGATGTACTTTTGCAAAGAAAGTGCGTTTGTGTCTCTCTATTTATGCTGTCACAAAGTTGCCCGGGTCCACTTCCAATTTCACTGATTGCGCCGTTCCCGAGTTGTGAGCATGCGTCTGCTTCATGCGGGCATGCGCGAGCCGGCCGGCCCTTCATTTGCATGGGGTCACGGCTCATTTCAATGTAACACGCCCACGTCCTTCCCAATTTGAATTACTCCGCCTTTCGCCTCTGAAATTACGTTGCACCGGCGCTAATTTCTGCGCAAATCAATCGAGAATACGGTCATTGCGCCGCTACATTGAGGCAGTCTAACATAAAGAAGGTGCGCTACGCCAGTCAAAAAATGCGCCGATGTACGTGAATCTGCATTTTTCACAGGAACAATATTGTTATTTGCACAGAAATCTTTGCCATATATTTATTAATAGATCATTTTGAGTAAGCGCCATTTCCCCTCTTCTTTAACAAATAGTTGGAGGAAAGCTGTTTACATTCGATGGAACCCAAGCGTCTCCCATGAGGAGAGTCGTGAGATCTGGTATCGGGGCTAGGTGTTTTTCTATGTCTACCTAACGTGGTATATTGGATTTAGAAAAACAATATTTGAGTTGGTCCAGCCTGGTAGCCCACATATAGTCGTGGACGTCTACTAAGCCTGTACCTCCTGTGTGTTTATGTGAGATTAGGTTAATTCGTGAGCATCTGGCCTTCTTCTCACTCCGTAGGAATTTCCATTGAAGGTCAGATAGGGCTTTGAGGTAATATGCTAGGTTGTGTAGTGGGAGTGCCCTGAAGGTGTATAAGATTTGTGGTAGGATCGACATTTAACTGTCGCTAATCTCCCTAGCGAAGACAATTCTTGTTTCGCTATGCTCTTGGTCTGGGTGTCCAATTTGGCCAGTAGGGGTTTGAAGTTAGATTCCACTATCGTTTTTATGGAATTGGTCAGGATTATGCCCAAATATGGTATACCAAGTTTACTCCAGCTGTATGGAAAGGAATGTTGCAGTGTATCGCTGACCCTTTTGGGCATTCCTAGATTCAAAATTAAGGATTTCGTGAAATTTACTTTATAGTATGAGATCTCTCCAAATGTATGCAACAACTTGTGGACTGTAGGTAGTGAGCTAAGTGGATTTGTTGCGAGTAATATGACATTGTTGGGGATAGTGGACATCCCTTGCGGTTGCCATTGGTTATGTGGAAAGGAGTGGACAGCATGCTGAATGTATATACTTGAGCCGAAGGACTTGAATACAATGCCAGAAGTACATTCATAATGTGTCCACTGAAACCAAACTTAGAAAGTGTCATTGACATATAATTCCAGTGAACTCTATGGCCGCGTACACACGGCAGAGAACCTCGACGGGCAGAACACATCGTTCCGCCCGTCGAGGTTCTCTCCCGGCCGTCGAATTCGGCGACCCGCCCGTCGGGAATGGCAACCAGCCATTCTTCCAGGCGGGCCGTCGAGGAAATAGAGAGCGTGCTCTCTATTTCGGCTCGACGGGCTTCCCGACGGGAAGCTCGCTGAGACCGTACACACGGCCGAGGTCCTCGCTGGAATGTGCATTCCAGCGAGGTTCTCGCTGATTTTCAGCGAGAACCTCGGCCGTGTGTACGGCGCCTATCAAACACCTTCTCTGCGTTTAGAGAAAGCATCAGAGAATGTGTTTTGGTTTGTTCAACATAGTGTAAGATATTTATAATCCTACGGGTGGCGTCCAAGGTTTGTCTCCCCTTCACAATGCCCATTTGGTCGCGTTGAATAAGAGATGGTATAAAATCTGCTAATCTTTTGGCTAATAGCTTGATGTAAAATTTGATACCAGTATTTAATAGAGATATAGGACAGACGTTGGAAGGTTTAGTGGGCTCTGGTTTAGGTATTGTGACTATATATGCTTTTAGCATTTCTGGTAGAAATGTTGCTGTATTTGCAGCTTTAGTGAAGACTGATTGCATATAAGGTGCTAACATATTACTGAACATTTTGAAATATTCATTCGAAAATCCATCAGGTCCCAGGTCTAATTTTGACACTTGTCGATTACAAGTTAAAATCAGTATTTTTTTCTAGAAAATGACTCCCAAATATAATATTTTTTTTTTAGCAGAGACCCTAAAGAAAAAATGGCGGCCGTTGCAATATTTTATGCCACACCGTATTTGTGCAGCGGTCTTTAAAACGCATTTTTTTGCTTTGTTTTTTGGCTCTGTTTCAGTGCTGAATTTAGCCTAAAAATCCGCCCCTGATTTATCCCTGCAACAGAGAACAGGACGCACCAGACACTAAATAGTACTTTGTTCATCCTAATACTCTCACGTAGTCCTTTCAATAGCCTGGTGGGTGTGCCAGGTTGTATGTTCAGAATTCATCCACACTGGGTATAGGCTCTCAGAAGTTCACACAGTCCAGATTTTATTTAGTTTTTTAGTTTTCTGTTGCTATGGCCATAGGAACTACATTGATGAGGTTGCTATCTAAACTTAAAATATCCTTAAGGAGATGTATCAGGTTTCTCAAAGCCAAATCCAATTTATTTATTTATTTATTTTTTCCAGTATGGTTGCCCTTATTTGTGCATGTTGGAAATGTTCAGTTCCTTAGTGAATGATTTCTTCCTGTGAGCTCAGGCAGTCATAGAGACACTCTTTTGCCCTTAGGACTACAGGCAGTGAGGTTTTGAAGCCTCATGTGTTCACCAAGGCTGCATTAGGAAATATAAAACTTTACATTAGATTGTGGTTTAAGTCACAAAGTTTTAAAGTGTAAGACCTTGTTTACATGAGCATTCTTAAGACATACAGCTGTGGGAAGGGCTGTATCCACCCACACAGAATGCATGCAAGTGTTCTGTGCATCCGAATGCAGGCAGTCCCATTAATATCTTTTGGAATGCATTGGTTGCATGGACACAGCCACTTCTCCCAATTTGGCATGTACTGTATGTAGGACTGCCTGTATGTAGATGCATGGAAAGCTTCTGAATCCCATATGGGCAAACACAGCACTTTCCACGGATGTACGAATGAGGTAAAAGTGTTTTTGAAATTCACTCACAGGCACTAGAGATAAGAAAAAAAAGTCAAACTTGTTTAAGGCTCCGTTCACACCATGGCAGCTCGGATTGAAGATGGAATCACCCAAAAGAAGTTCCGGAACATATTTTGGGCGACAGGCAAAATCGAGCTGCGATTAGGGTGCAATTGTGCGTCCCACATTGTGCGGCAATTCGGAATCATGGGTAGAATCGCCATAGTGTGAACAGAGCCTTCAAGTTTGAAAAATGGGGAACATGTGTAGGGGAGGAGGGTCTTCTCTTTATTCACTGAGCTTGGCTCTAAAATCCCATGACATTATGGGGTTGATTTACTAAAACTGGAGAGTGCAAACTCTGGTGCAGCTCTGCATGGTAACCAAAAAGCTTCTAACTTCAGCTTGTTCAATTAACTTCCCTTGCGGTATTATTATGTCAGATTTTTGAATCTCAAAGCATTACTTGGCGTTCTATATTGTAAGGCTATAATTCTTAGGAATAACTCACTTAAATCTATCAAAACAAGAGTCTAGTAGACATCCTGTGTATGATAACTTTTGAAACACAAAATCATCAATTATAATATAAATAATTATAGCAAATAATAATATAATAATAAAATGTATTCAAAAATGTAATCAAATCAAAAACACTGAAATTTGCTTAGTTGTTGAATTGTCGCTGTCGTCGCTTCAAATCACCATTGCTCAATACTGCAAGTGATTCTAATTTATTATTGCTGTTTTCTAGCTGGTCTGAAACCACTTTTGATGTACAGGGGACACTTTTGGTTGCTATGGACAATCTCCAGTTTCCAGGCAGAAAGAACAGTATATACTGTATAATATAAAACAAAATGCAGGGCACTGGACAAAGCACTAGGGACAAAAGGGATGTGAAATGATTTAATACAGTAATGTAATCTGTAAGGTTACAGTATACTGTATGTGTTCTGTGTTTTTCACTTATTGAATTTGGCGCCGTGCTCCATCTCCGTGCGTCACGACACTAGCAGTGAATGGAGCATGGCACTGTCAGGCCCTGTACACACGATCAGACATGTCCGAGGAAACATGTCCGATGGACTGTTTTCATCAGACAAGGCTGAATTGTCAGTTGGCCTGGTGTGCGTACACACCATCGGACCAAAATCCCCTCGTACCAGAACGCGGAGACATAGAACACAAAGACGTGATGTAAAAACGAAGTTCAATGCTTCCAAGCATGCGTCAACTTGATTCTGCGCATGCGGGGGATTTTGGTCTGATGGTTTGTGTACTAACCATCGAACCTGTCCGACGGACAGGTTTTCAGCGGACATGTTTTCAAGTATGTTTGGAAATTTTTGTCCACTGGAAAACAGTCCGATAGGCCATACACACGATCGAACATGTCCGCTGAAACTGGTACACGGCCTCATAGATCGAGCGCAGGACACAGCCCGCACACACAGCAGGTAAGTAAGCTGTACATGGATCCTGCCATGGAATCCCGAGTGTGGTTCGGGGTTGCCGCTTTTGGTAATGAAAATTTACCCCGAGCCACACTCGGGAACCAGGGAGGTTAAGCTTTGACAGAAAAACCTGGAAGCTGATTCTGTTTCTATGCACATCTGCACCAGAGTTTGCACTCTCCAGTTTTAATAAATCAACCCCTATGTAAAGCTTTAAACTATAAAAGTACATCCAGTCTTGGCAATTTTGTTTTTGAAGGTTCGATACCTAGAAAATGTGGTCCTGCAAAACGTATCTGTGGCTCTTACACCCCCTGAAGATGCTGAAATAGTAAAGAGAAGTTGAAGTTTTCATTATCGTTGATAAAACTATTATTAGGTAGTACAGCAGTGGTTCCCAACCTTTTTGGCACCAAGGAACGGTTTGTGGAAGAATATTTTTCCAAGGCCCGGTAGGAGGAATCGCAATGTGTTGCGTTAGCGGTTAGTGCGGGAACCCTGCAAATCTATTGCGGTCTCCCACATCACGGGTTTTGCGGCGGCAGTTCACATTGTCCTATGCGAACTGCTGGGAGTGTCCGTTAAAAGTTAACAACACCCCCAAATCAGTTTGCATATGGCAGTGTGATCTGCAAACTCGGACAGGAATCGGATCGCATGGGTGTGAACACCCATGTGATCCGTTTCTGCTACGGACAAAAAAAAAAGGGTCCTGGGCAAGTTTGACGGGAATTCAGGCATACAACTTGTATGGCTGAAATTGCATCGCACAGAGATCGCATGTGATGTGCACTGCAGTGCGGTGCAAATCACATACGAATTTTGATAGCAGTGCAGTGTGAACCAGCCCTAAATGTCCCAGTGTAAAAATATTATTAAATGATCCAGTATGAAAATATTTTTAAAATGTCCCAGTATAAAAGAATGATTAAATGTCCCAGTATAAAAAAAAAATATTAAATGTTCCAGTATAAAAAATGATTTAATCGTTTTTTTTTTTTAACACTGGGACATTTAATGTCCCAGAATAAAAAAAAAAAATTAAATGTCCCAGTATAAAAAAAATGTATGTCCCAGTATAATTTTTTTTATGTCCCAGTATAAAAAAATATACAAGTCCCTCTGCAGTGCCCACTGTACTTACAGTCTCAGCACAGGAATGAAGGGGGAGCCGTTAGAGATTGCGGGAATGCTTAGGGAAGGTGGGCAGAGAGATGACGTCATTCTCTCTCGCTCTCATTGAACAGCCGTGCGTAGCTTTGCAGCCCCGTATGTTAGGGCAGGACATCGGCGTGCCTCTGCGTAGGGCAGAGAGTTGGCGTCATCTCTCTGCTCGGGCAGCTGCATTTCTGACGGTCTCCTCCGTGGCTCGGATATAGCAGCGGCACGGCACGGACAGTGTCCCTTGCGTTGCGGCCCTGCTAGAGAGGTGGTGCGGCCCGGCTTTGGGCCGTGCACCAGGGGTTGACGACCTCTGTAGTACAGTATATACATTTCATTGTACATTAGAACATTCCTGTGACTTTTTTGTATATATCAGAAAATTAGTTGCCATTAAGATGTACATTCCATAGGTCACACTTCTGGAAAAAGAAAAATGTGGAAGGACAAACTTTTTACATCTTTTACTGAAGAGGTCAGTGAATGTATGGATTAGCCCGAGATTACTAGTGCCAATTACTGTACAGCTGGAGAATTTAAACTGCTTGGGAAAAAAGCCAAGGAAAGTGCAAGACTAAGGATTTGAGGATAACTTGACAGACTGCATAGGCTTTAAATAATCAAGTGTTACATTGCTTTTACAGCTGTAACATCATTCGCTCGCACATAGTGATTTGTGATATTGCAGTGACCTAAAAAGCTCTTTAGAGTTCTACATTACAAAGCGCTCCCAAATTGTAAACCCCTGTTAAATAATTATCAGTGCAGCACTATTTCTCATAATCCCAATGTTATGCACACTTCTCTGTCCCTGAAATGTGTCTTTAAGCTGCAAATGAACTCAAAATATAGGCCATATTGTTACAATCATTCACTGATTCTCTCATTTCATGAACTTGCAAAATTGCGAATGAAAGCCAATTAAAATCAGCTCTTCTATATCTGATGCCAATCTACATGCATATTTCTATACAATAAATAAATGCTCCATCAAGGGTCAACCTCAAATGTCACCTTCGTGAAAGAGTTCTGATCCCTCAACACTCAAGAGTGAAGTATTATAATGAACCCCCTAGCTGCCTACTAGCAGATATATTTTTTCGGTCTCAAAGTCACTTTATTAATAATTATCTTGAATATGCACATGGAAAAGGCCTCATCTTTATATTAAATGACCAGAGCTTTGGTAAATTTGTTTTTCAAAGAATATTCTTAATCACTGTATTTCTTCTCATACAGGAGACAACATTACATATACCCACCAAATTTATCTGAATCTCCCATGTATCCCCTGTAATTCTATTTAGCATTACATGTCTTTTGATTTATACACCCCTGTCCCACTGCACTGCAAAAATATAAATTTTTCAGTAGTGTTTTACCTAATGTGAAAGTTCTTCTTTTCCAAAAAAAAGTCTGCATTTTACAGTAGCCGTTTTCCTGGAGTTTTGTTTTAAAGGTTTTTTTCACCTTTTCAAAAAGTGAACAAACACTGAACACCCTTCCCACTCCCCCTATCCCTGCTGTACTTACCTCTGTGGTTGATGAGCTGTCAGGTTGTCAGTGCCCACGCAGCCGGTGCAGGTGGTCCATGGATGTGAAATCCCGCTCTTCTCTGTTATCTCTCTGCAGGGCTTTTGTTACAGAAAACAGCGATTCTGATTGGTCAGCATCAGTACAGGGCCTTGCTCAGATCCATCCCAGAAGCACTGCAGAAAAAAGAGGGAGAAGAGCAGGGATTTAAAATGTGGACTTCTGCACTGGCTGTGTAAGCACTGATAGTTCATCACCCAAGGAGGTAAGTACAGCATGGTCTTTGGGGCTCGGGAGGGTATTTAGGGTTAGTTCATCTTTTTTTATTTTTCTTAAAAGGTGAATTATCCCTTTAAGTCTAAACTCCAGGAAAACAGCTACTAAAAATGACAGAATTAATACACTTATGGATGCTATCTTCCATGTCAAAGGATTTCTGTCCATCAAGTTCTAAGATTTATGCTGCTCAGTTCAGGAGACCATCTGCATCCCAGCAACCAAGGATGCTGTGTAGATTGGCTGCCTGCATCCTAGCAACTGACTACATTTTTTTTTGCTAGCAGTCGTATCATTGGTGCACATGTGCAAAAACAAAAAAAAAGCGAAAGGTTTTCCCCAAAATCTGGACTGGAGGATTATGCTTAAGGCTGTCACTGGGCTATGTCCTGAAAGCGGTCTAAGCCCTTGGGATCGCAAGGATTTCTGCACTTCTACACACGGCCTGCACAGCATACCACAGAATATGGCATTGAGTGGGAGAGCCAAGAACAAACACCACTGCCTACGCAGCCTGCACCCGACCAGAACTCCCAGTCTGACATGGAGTTGGCTGCCTCCGATGCAGCTCCAATACAATCCCTGGGGGACAGAGGTAAGAATGTTTATACTGAAATATTAAAACAATATTATATTTATGGAATTATGCAAAATCTATGTTTTGGGAGATTTTACATTTTTGCACAAAACAAACAATTCAAGTTTGCTTATCTGTGCTATTTTGAAAACAAGTGACAACAATGATATGCTTAATATATGTATTAACTTAAAATTCAGTGTAAAATAATATCAGGTATTTTTTGTGATAATACAAAAAATTATATACTTTCAAATATATATGGGAATACAAATGATAATCACATTTTTACCATACTCTTATTACAAAATACCATATTTCAATACTTGAATGATAAATTGGTAAATTTAGACTTGGTAACTCTTAGGCCCTGTACACAGGATCAGACCGGTCTGATGAAACTGGTCTTAAGACCAGTTTCATCGGACCAATTTGATGGTGTGTATGGCCTATCGGTGTCACGATCCGTATCGTGCCGGACAGACGGCGAGGCGTGGCCGTGTGCCAGGTGGCTTTGGATGGGCTTGAACCCAGGACCTCACCCTTGCTGTTCCAATGCTTTGCCTCTGAGCCACTTCTCAATTGGGGATTTCTGGTTGCTTTCCAGCTATGGTGGTGCTGAATGTACTCTTCACCATTAGCTGGATATCATTACATTCTACACCTGATTATCTTGCTTCAGCTGACGCAGCTTACCCAATTAGCCAGCGTATAAAGCCCTGCCTCACTTTGAGAGCAGGGTCAGTTCATTGTTATTGATCTCCCTGTCTGTACCTGTATAGATCTTCAGCTCCTAGACTGACCCCGGCTTTTGAACTTTTGCTTTGTACCTCGGATTGCTGCTATCTCCTGTCCTTTGACCCCGGCCTGTACCTCCGGACTTCCTCTACCATCTCCAGCCCTTGACCCACAGCTTGTGCCCCGGACTTGTCTTTGGTTCCTGTTTGTTTGTAGTGTTGAGCGGAATATGCCATATTCGATTTCGCGATATTGCGCGAATATATAGAAGAATATTCGCGAATATTCGCTAATATCGAATATTCGTGATATTTTATCCCAAAAAATTTTTGCAAAATTTCGCTAATGCGAAAATGATTGCGAAATTCTCATAAACGGAGATCATTTCCTGTATTACTAAACTAATATGCACTAAACACTAACTCTACACTAACTCTACTTAAAAGAAAGGAGAATAAGGGGGCAAAAGAAGGGCGGAGAAGATAATCGCGCAATATTCCTATTGCGCGATTATCTTCTCCGCTCTTCTTTTGCATCAGAGCCAATCAGAATAACTCGAATATTCGGCAAAAGGAATATTGCGCGATATTCCTTTTGCCGAATATTCGAGTTATTCTGATTGGCTCTGATGCAAAAAAAGGGCGGAGAAGATAATCGCGCAATATTCATTTTGCCGAATATTCGAGTTATTCTGATTGGCTCTGATGCAAAAGAAGGGCGCATCAGAGCCAATCAGAATAACTCGAATATTCGGCAACAGGAATATTGCTCGATTATCTTCTCCGCCCTTCTTTTGCATCAGAGCCAATCAGAATAACTTGAATATTCGGCAAAAGGAATATCGTGCAATATTCCTTTTGCCGAATATTCAAGTTATTCTGATTGGCTCTGATGCAAAAGAAGGGCAGAGAAGATAATCGCGCAATATTCCGTTTGTCGAATATTCGAGTTATTCTGATTGGTTCTGATGCAAAAGAAGGGCCGAGTAGCTGATGCGATTCTTTTATGTTGCCGAAAAGTCGCAATGCGAATTTTCGGCAACATAAAAGGATCGCCTCAGCTACTCGGCCCAGGGTCTCTAATCATACCAGCAATGCTTTTAGACGTCGATGGAGATCACTAGGATGTGATCTGTTTTAAAAATAATAGCGAATATTCGCCGCGATATTCGAGTTATTCGCGAATACTCGAATATGCAATATTCGTAGCGAATATTCGCAATGCGAATAATCGTGAGCAACACTATTTGTTTGGACACCTGCTGTCACCTTGATAGCTGCTGATCCGTTCTATATACGAATAGCTTGCAACTGCTTGGGACTTCCAGACATCTCCTTCGTCACCTGCTACTACTACACTCAGCAGTACCACAAGTACCAAATACTACCTGCTTTAGCTATAGTCTGTGTTTGTACATTGGCAGTAATACCTTGCATGTTTAAGATAACAGTCACTTCCATCCTATCTTGTCTGTATCAGAGATACTTGCCTGTTCCCCCTCAGTTAGTTGCTTATGAGGGAATAAGCATCTACAGCAGGGGTGTCAAACTGGTGGCCCTCCAGCTGTTGCAAAACTACAAGTCCCATGAGGCATTGCAAGGCTAACAGTTACAAGCATGACTCCCGCAGGCAGAGGCATGATGGGACTTGTAGTTTCGCAACGGCTGGAGGGCCGCCAGTTTGACACCCCTGATCTACAGTCTTTCAATTGGTTGTCCATTAGAGGTTGTGATGATTTAACCCCAAACTTTCTGTTTATTCTGAAAGAGAACTGGTGGTTGTACCTGAGAGACCTCTATAGTCTAAATCCAATTGCACTACTGTAATTACATAGCAGGGATGTTACAATCGTACCGTTGTCCGTCGGACCAAAGTTTTAAAACTTGCTTTAAAATCTGTCCGACGGACACATGTCCGTCGGACAGTTTCGCTGGTTAGTACTGCAAAAGCATCGGACGAAAAACCTGCGCATGCTCAGAATCAAGTCGACGCATGCTTGGAAGCATTGAACTTCGTTTTTTCAGCACGCCCTTGTGGTCTACGTCTCCGCGTTCTGGTCTGATCGGATTTGTGGTCCAATGGTGTGTACGCACATCAGACCACTTCAGACTGGTCCGATGAAAACGGTCCGTCGGACCAGTTTCATCGGACCGGTCTGATCGTGTGTACGTGGCCTTAGTGATTAGCTTTCCGTATTTCCTCTGACTTATGTAAACTTATGTAAACAAGCTAGGTGTTGACATTAACATTAGTGATTCCTTCTCAAAGAAATCTGCTGTATGAGAAGCATAAAGTTTGGGGTCCCGTAAGGGAACTCTTCTAACACTGCTACATCTCTGTGCTTTCAAGATCTCAACACCCCCTTGCCTTCCAAGATTCTTTCTGTCCCCTTCAACATTCTTTCTACCTCCTTCCAGATCTTAAGAAATCCAAAGAACAAAGCGAAATGGGGTTCACCGCTCCAGGGAGGTCCCGAATGCAACCACAGATAGGCCCAGGTAAATATGGGTGCTGGCAATGCACTAGGCAATGTAAAATAGCAGGAAACGGATGGACAGCCGCACACCAGAGAACCCTTGAGTTGTCTTTATTGAAGAAACATAAGCAAACACCGCAAATACACAGCAAGAATCATATACAGCCGACATGTTTCACACTTGGTCAGTGCTTATTCATGGCCTAAGTACAACTGAAACATACACAAAATAAATAGTGCTAGCAAGAGACATGTGATTAGCCACTAGTTGAGAAAAGCCTATGAGTGAAGGCAGTCCTACAGCTGGGGCAAAAATCAGAGTGCTCTTGTGTGAATGAAAAAAAAGGGCAATGACACTGAAAAATTTAGTGCAAGTGAATTACATATCACAAATCACAAATATGATATTTAGGTCAAAAGAAAATGATACATTAACATTAGTGCATGTATGAATCCACATATAGAAGACATATATAATATGACAATCTGATATAATAAACATAGTAGTCACCAGGGGCGGACAGACAACTCATGGGGCCCCCGGGCATAAGAAGATTATGGGCCCCCCTGGGTTTACAGATGGCCGTCACGCCAGGAGTAAGTAACAAACAAAACAACATATATAGTACAACAGTCAGGATAAGCTCCACGCTCACATCAGAGTCCTCCCTTACAACAAAGTCCCAACATTCTCCATATACATCACAGTCCCCCCAGTGTGCCACCCTTTGGCAGAGCCGCCCCAGTGTGCCACCCTATGGCAGAACCCCCCCAGTGTGCCACCCTACTGAAGAGGCCCCCCAGTGTGCCACCCTACTAAAGAGGCCCCCAGTGTGCCACCCTACTGAAGAGACCCCCAGTGTGCCACCCTACTAAAGAGGCCCCCAGTGTGCCACCCTGCTAAAGAGGCCCCCAGTGTGCCATGCTACGGCAGTCCCCCCCCAGTATGCCACCCTATGGCAGAGCCCCCCTATGGGAGAGGCGCCCAAGGTGCCACCACACAGCCGAGCCCCGCAGTGTGCCACCCTACGGCAGTGCCCCCCAGTGTGCCACCTTCCATCAGTGTCCCCTTACACACACATTTGCACCTTAGTGCTTGGTGTGGCAGGCAGCTGTCAGGAATAGGCTTTTAATTAGAAAAAATCCACTTGTTGCCACCCCTGAACTGCACAAGTGAGTCGTAGATCCAGCAGAATAGTGAACTGCTGTGGTTGGCCTCAGATTGGGCAGCGGGGCATGTGAATGAAGGCCATGCTTGATGTGTGCCATGATGTCACTGCACAGGTGTGCACCCAGCCCTGCCCTGCTGCCTGATCTGAGGTCGAGCTCTGCAGTGCACCAATCAGATGGCTCCAAATGGCAACAAGTGCATTTTTCACGGGCATGGGATTGTTAGATCTGTTGAGCAGCAGTGGGCACACATGAAACATACAGTATACACACACATGCACAATATACATACACATTATACATACACATGCATACAGTATACATACAGTATATACACATACACTATACATACAGTATATACACACTATACATACAGTATATACACACACACTATACATACAGTACACACACACACACACACACACACACACACACACACACTATACATACAGTATATACACACACACTATACATACAGTATATACACACACTATACATACAGTACACACACACACACACACACACACACACACACACACTATACATACAGTATATACACACACACACTATACATACAATATATACACACAAAGAATATACACACACACACACACTATACATACAGTATATACACACACACTATACATACAGTATATACACACACTATACATACAGTATACACACACACTATATATATATATATATATATATATATATATATATATATATATATATATACACACACACTATACATACAATATATACACACACACACTATACATACAGTATATACACACACACTATACATATAGTATATACACACACTATACATACAGTATACACACACAATATATACAAAGAATATACACACACACACACACACACTATACATACAGTATATACACACATACAGTATACATACACACTATATACACATACAGTTTATACACATACAGTATATACACACACTATACATTATATACACATACACACAATACACACAGTATATATACACACACTATACATTATATACACACAGTATACAGTATATACATACACTATACAGTATATACATACACACTATACATACACTATACAGTATATACACACACACCCAGTATATACACACACACACACTATACATAGACTATACAGTATATACATACACTATACAGTATATACACACACACACAGTATAAACACACATACACTATACAGTATATACACACACACACTCTACATAGACTATACAGTATAAACACACACTATACACTATATATACACACACACTATACACATCAGCATTTTTCACCCAAAACTCAGCCTGATTGAACACACTACTGCTGCCCCTATCTCCTGACATGCTGGGACTTGTAGTGCCCCAGCAGCTGACAGACACAAGAGTTGGTAATACAGGAGAAGAGGGGAGAGGAGAGGAGAGGTGGGGGACTGTGCCTGTGTAGTGGTGGGCAGGTAATGAGTAGGGAGATGTAGTTAGTAGAGATTGGGGAGACATTCAGGACATGTCCTTCCTGCAGCAGCAGTGCACTTATCACACACAACATCGATCTAATAGCCGTTAGAGACAGGAGAGGTAACACATCCTCTCCCTCTCTGATCTCCAGGGGAATCCACCAACAAGGATCCATTTTGTAAAGCTGAGCCAGCTTACCTTATCAGGCAGCAGTCCGTCCCACACTGCAGGCTGTGTCCCCGCCTACCTCTTCTCTCCTCCAGCAGTTTCTCCTGCTTCTGTGTCAAAAAAGCCGCGCTGTGGAAGGGGGCGTGTACAACTTGTTCCTATTGGCTGAGAGGGCAGTGCAGAGGCGGGGCAGCTATATTTTTACATCAAAATAATGTCGGTCTCAAACATTTTAAGAACAGATGTAAAAATACACAGATTTTTGACATACTGTCCCTAGTTTTACTGAGGCTGGCCACCCTGATGGGGCCCCCTAGTGGCACGGGGCCCTCGGTCACTGCCCGAATGACCGAATGGTCAGTCCGCCCCTGGTAGTCACAGTGTGAAACCAGTGTGAAAGCAGTGTGAAAGCACCCCAAAGGTATTGCAAGGGAAACATATTGCATACTAGCTCCCGTATCTGCTGGATAAAGGAGCATGCTAAAAGTAAAATTGTGCAGTAGGAGCGATAAAAAGTGAGCTCCAAAAGGTGAATACGACTCAGAAGAAGAGTGTAATTAATAAGTGTAGCACATAGATACATAGGCTTGTCTAATGTACAGCAGACGCTATAAGGAATGGAAGCCGTGACCTAACGTATGCACTGCTGGGATTACTGCAAAAACTGTGACATTTCTATAAAAAGGCTATACAAAAGAACGCTCTCATAAAGTCAAAATATAATATGTGAATCATAGGCGTGCGCACAGGGTGTGCCAGGTGTGCCCAGGCACACCCTAATCACCCTGTGCAAAACAGATTCCCCCTACTGACCTGGCTCCCCCTCTTTCCCCTACTGGCTTCCCTCCTCTGCCACCGGTTGGATGTTTTAGGATGAGTGGGGAAGGGGCCAGTAAATATGCCATTTATCAGCCCCTTCCCTTTCTGAATGAACATTGTAAGTGATCGGTAGAGTGTGTTTAACCTTTTGGTGCACACCCTAATGTCAAAGGCTGCGCACACCTATGATGTGAATGTTTGAATATGAAAGAAAAGTGGAAGGTTAATAAACCTGTGTACTAATGTGTTAGTGCACTGAGGATCCATTGCGATCGGAAGCCCGATGGATCGTATCATGTGTAGGGAACAGCAAAGGTGTATAATCTCCGAATAGTCATGTGAGCATGAGCTGATAAACATGTGTGGAGGGAGGAGGCCTGTTCCTAATGATAAATGATTCATGCAGGCTAGTGTATAAGCAAAAACTATTATTGTATTATATGTTTATTTATTCGGCTACACAAAATAGTAAAAAATGAAATAAAATCTAAAAACGAGAAGTGAGTCTGTGTACACAGCCATGAGGGTTGATTAATGTGCATAATATAAAGAACATGTGGACATAAATGCACATGGATGTTCATGCACATGTGCACACATGAATGTAAATGCGACAAGGGCAGGGGGATAAAATGTAATGAGGTATACACTGAGACATGAAAAGGCATATGAATATATAAATATATAAAACTGATGGACATGAGGTTATCCGATCAAAGAAAAAGTCAAATATTAAATTATTTAAAATGGTGAAGTTGGATCTGACCAGCCTCATGTCCTTAATAAAAATCATAGGTATGCCGTTATTGTACGTGTATAGAAGAAACCCCCCTTAGAATAACCCGGATAGCTGGGTGCAATGTGCAGCCGTATGTGAAGAAGAATATATAGTGAAGAGAGAGAAAAACTGTTGTTCTTTCATTGGTGTAAAAGTATCTTAGTGTACAAAAAGAAGAAGAAAGGTTAGCAGGACAAAACTTTTTAGACAGCCAAGAGTTTTTATGTAAAACTGTTACATAGTAACAATTAATTAGTAAATAAAACTATGTCTAAAAATGAGGATATTGACATATAAGCCGAGAAGCCCTACACACAAATACATAATATGTGTATATATAAACATATGTATATTTGTATGGGTAGCAGAAGGTTGAACACTGATAGCATGTTTGTGAGAAGCACGGATGCACAGCAGGTAAAAGATGCAAAATAACTGACCTGATGTGTTTCCTACTAAGAGACCACAAATAGAGAAAAGAAAAGAAAAAATGTACAATATAGATAGGCTGAAAGAAGACGAGATGTACAGAGTAGTGAATCAATACAAGACAGAAAGAAAGGACCAGTAAAAACGCACAGCACGATGTTTCTGGTCTATGTCATCACATGCGATCTCTGCAATCTGCAGTATGTAGGGCGTACAATTAGAAGACTCAGGCCGGGTTCACATCTATGCGAATTGAGTTTGGCTTAAACCGCATCCAATACGCAGAACATTTCTAAATACATTATTTTCAATGAGGCTGGTTCACATATGTGCGATGCATTCGCACTGCGCATTGCAGTAAAAACGTATGCGGATTTTATGCCTTGCGGTGCGGCTCAGGTGCGAATTCATGCCCATTATCTTCTATGGGTATGCAGCTGATACGCAGATGTGTTCAGTTCTCTTCAGGAATTTCTCTCATTCAGCTCAATACACTAGTGTGAATCTAGCCTTAAAGACAGATTCAGCGACCATCTCTACGACATAGAGAAGGACCATAATACCAATGTGGCCAGACATTGAAATTAGGGTGACCACATTTCCAAACTAGCATTCAGGGACACCCTCCTTCCCCAAAATCAGCTTGTGGTGTAACAAATCACAGCACAGTGATTGGACACAAGAGGCGGGATTTATGATTTCTCCAATCACAAGCAGGGGGCGGGATTGTGCTCCTCCAGGCATTCCTGGCCAGGACAAGTACTATCAGTGAGTAAATCGGTGATGTTTCGGCCTTTTTTGGGGGCATTAGTTGGGCTTGGGGGGTGGCTGTGTTGGTTTCATTCCGGGACACTGTATTGTCCTGGAATGAATGTGCCCGGGACAGACCTGCAAAATGCGGGACTGTCCCGGGCAATCCGGGACACGTGGTCACCCTAATTGGAATAGGCTACATTTTAAAGACACCTCGAGCCTGCATATACAAGGCATCGAGAAAATCATCTGTCCGGTCAGAGGGGGTAATAAATTCAGGCTACTTTGCAAGCTCAAAGTTTTCTGGATATTTTCTCTTAATACCAGAATTCCTGCAGGCTTGAACTTTCAGTGGGATGTTTCCCACTACTATGAATGACACTACCTATCTCCCCACCTAGCCGGTGCTGTGCGTTTTTACTGGTCCTTTCTTTCTGTCTTGTATTAATTCACTACTCTGTACATCTCGTCTTCTTTCAGCCTATCTATATTGTAAATTTTTTCTTTACTCTTTTTGTGGTCTCTTAGTAGGAAACACATCAGGTCAGTTATTTTGCATCTTTTACCTGCTGTGCATCCGTGCTTCTCACAAACATGCTATCAGTGTTCAACCTTCTGCTACCCATACAAATATACATACGTTTATATATACACATATTATGTATTTGTGTGTAGGGCTTCTCGGCTTATATGTCGATATCCTCATTTTTAGACATAGTTTTATTTACTAATTAATTGTTACTATGTAACAGTTTTACATAAAAACTCTTGGCTGTCTAAAAAGTTTTGTCCTGCTAACCTTTCTTCTTCTTTTTGTACACTAAGATACTTTTTCACCAATGAAAGAACAACAGTTTTTCTCTTTCTTCACTATATATTCTTCTTCACATACGGCTGCACATTGCACCCAGCTATCCGGGTTATTCTAAGGGGGGTTTCTTCTATACACGTACAATAACGGCATACCTATGATTTTTATTAAGGACATGAGGCTGGTCAGATCCAACTTCACCATTTTAAATAATTTAATATTTGACTTTTTCTTTGATCAGATAACCTCATGTCCATCAGTTTTATATATTTATATACTCATATGCCTTTTCATGTCTCAGTGTATACCTCATTACATTTTATCCCCCCGCCCTTGTCGCATTTACATTCATGTGTGCACATGTGCATGAACGTCCATGTGCATTTATGTCCACATGTTCTTGTATATACATGTTCATATACATATATACATGTATACATGTTCTATATATATTATGCGCATTAATCAACCTTCATGGCTGTGTACACAGACTTACTTCTCTTTTTTAGATTTTATTTAATTTTTTCCTATTTTGTGTAGCCGTATTAATAAACATATAATAAAATAATAGTTTTTGCTTATACACTAGTCTGCATGAATCATTTATCATTAGGAACAGGCCTCCTCCCTCCACACATGTTTACCAGCTCATGCTCACATGACTATTGGGAGATTATACACCTTTGCTGTTCCCTACTAGTGTTGAGCGGAATACGCCATATTCGATTTCGCAATATTTCACGAATATATAGAAGAATATTCGTGAAATATTCGTTAATATCGAATATTCGTGATATTTTATCAAAAAAAAAAAATTTTGCGAAATTTCGCTAATGCGAAATTGATTGCGAAATTCTCGTTCGCGCATGCAAACTAATTCCTGGATTACTAAACTAATATGCACTAAACACTAACTCTACTTACACAAACTTATATGACTAAACTAAAGCTAAATTTATTTATTTTTTGTTTGTTTTTTACACTGACTGACAAGGACAAAGACGAGGACTACAAATAATAAACTAATATGCACAAAACACTAAGGCCTCGTACACACGAGGGGATATGTCTGCTGAAAACGGTCCGATGGACCGTTTCAGCAGACATCTCCGCTCGTGTGTATGGGCTAGCGGACAGATTTCTCCACCCGACAGATTTCAAAGCATGCTTTGAAATCCATCCGGTGGAATCTGTCCGCCCGACATGTCTGCTGGTTAGTACACTTACCAGCAGACATGTCGTCCCCCACTGCCGCCGCGCCGCCGCCGAATGGATTCGGCGCATGCGCGGAAGTGTTTTACTTCCTGGTGCGGTGACGTGGCGGTGACGCGGCGGCGTCAACGTCACCGCCGCGTCACCGCGCCGTCCGGCGGCGGGGAATTTCATCCGATGGTGTGTACACGCCATCGGATCAAACTCCCGATCGGACATATCCGATGGAAATGGTCCGCGGACCGTTTTCATCGGATATGTCCGATCGTGTGTATGGGGCCTAACTCTACTTACACAAACTTATATGACTAAACTAAAGCTAATTTTTTTTTGTTTTTTTATACACAAAACACAGAGACTAAACACACACTAAACTAAGCTACCTTAAAGAAATGTACACTTACACTAACTACACAGAAATCTATCTAACACTAAGCTACACTAACCTGGACAAAACAACACAAATCTGAGCTTTTAGAAAAGCTGTTGGGTCTTTTGCTTTGAAAAAAACATTTGGTTTTAGAAGTAAAGGAAACTCCGAACTGAAAGCACTATAGGAAACACAATGCTAAGCTCTAAGATGGCAATACACAGGAAAAACGCACAGAAACACTCCACTCTCTCTAGCCACCTTGTGAATCTGCACTGAAATACTGCTGGGAGTGATCTTATATAATGGTCGTGCAGGCAGGTTCCTATTGGTTGCTATGGAGGTTGCTAACCTCTGACAACTGTGGTAGGAGAACTCTGATTGGCTCTGACCCCAGACGAAGTGCTCTGTCCACGAAACGCGTCGGGAGGACTCCACTGCCGCCCTACTTGTATACAAGCATTTTTTATTCAGCTAAAATGTAAGTTTGATAGCTGTAAATAAATATTTTATTTTTCTACTTAACCACTTCCCGCCCGGCCAATAGCCGATTTACGGCAGGGAAGTGGTTATGAAATCGTGACAGGCCGTTCTCAAACGTCCTGCACGATTTCATGCCGCACGCGCCCGTGCGGGCGCGCAGCGCGGCGATCGGTGATGCGGGGTGTCAGTCTGACACCCTGCACCTCCGATCTCGGTAACGAGTCTCCGGCGGAGCCTCGTTACCACGTGATCAGCCGTGTCCAATCACGGCTGATCACGATGTAAACAGGAAGAGCCGCCGACGGCTCTTCCTCACTCGCGTCTGACAGACGCATGTAGAGGAGAGCCGATCAGCGGCTCTCCTGACAGGGGGGGTTCGCGCTGATTGTTTATCAGCGCAGCCCCCCCTCGGATCGCCACACTAGACCACCAGGAGAATAAAAAAAAGACACAAAAAAATGACAAAAAAAAAAAATGACAAAAAAAAAAAAAGACAAAAAAAAAAAGGGGTGGCAGTAAAAAAAATGATGCCAATCAGTGCCCACACATGGGCACTGATTGGCAACATTGATCCATCAGTGCCACCCCTCAGTGATCATCAGTGCCACCCCAGTGTCTGTCAGTGCCACCCCACAGTGCCAATCCATGCCCAGTGCCCACCTACCAGTGCCCACCTGTGCCACCTATCAGTGCCCACCTGTGCCGCCTATCAGTGCCCACCTGTGCCGCCTATCAGTGCCCACCTGTGCCGCCTATCAGTGCCCACCTGTGCCGCCTATCAGTGCCCACCTGTGCCGCCTATGAGTGCCCACCTGTGCCGCCTATGAGTGCCCAGTGCTGCCTATGAGTGCCCATCAGTGCCGCCCATGAGTGCCCATCAGTGCCGCCCATGAGTGCCCATCAGTGCCCAATACCAGCGCCGCCTATCAGTGCCCATCAGTGCTACCTAATCGGTGCCCATCAGAACTACCTCATCGGTGCCCATCAGTGCCACCTCATCGGTGCCCATCAGTGCCACCATATCAGTGCCCATAATTGAAAGAGAAAACATACTCATTTACAAAAAAATTAACAGAAAAAAATAAAAACTTTATTTTTTTTTCAAAATCTTCGCTCTATTTTTAGTTGTTGCACAAAAAAAAAACCGCAGAGGTGATCAAATACCACCAAAAGAAAGCTCTATTTGTGGGGAAAAAAGGACGCCAATTTTGTTTGGGTGCAGTGTAGCATGACCGCGCAATTGTCATTCAAATTGCGACAGTGCTGAAAGCTGAAAATTGGCTTGGGCGGGAAGGTGCGTAAGTGCCTGGTATGGAAGTGGTTAAACGGGATTACGCTATGTGGCCACTTATTTCTCTTATCTCTTATACAGGGAGTGCAGAATTATTAGGCAAATGAGTATTTTTACCACATCATCCTCTTTATGCATGTTGTCTTACTCCAAGCTGTATAGGCTCGAAAGCCTACTACCAATTAAGCATATTAGGTGATGTGCATCTCTGTAATGAGAAGGGATGTGGTCTAATGACATCAACACCCTATATCAGGTGTGCATAATTATTAGGCAACTTCCTTTCCTTTGGCAAAATGGGTCAAAAGAAGGACTTGACAGGCTCAGAAAAGTCAAAAATAGTGAGATATCTTGCAGAGGGTTGCAGCACTCTTAAAATTGCAAAGCTTCTGAAGCGTGATCATCGAACAATCAATCGTTTCATTCAAAATAGTCAACAGGGTCGCAAGAAGCGTGTGGAAAAACCAAGGCGCAAAATAACTGCCCATGAACTGAGAAAAGTCAAGCGTGCAGCTGCCAAGATGCCACTTGCCACCAGTTTGGCCATATTTCAGAGCTGCAACATCACTGGAGTGCCCAAAAGCACAAGGTGTGCAATACTCAGAGACATGGCCAAGGTAAGAAAGGCTGAAAGATGACCACCACTGAACAAGACACACAAGCTGAAACGTCAAGACTGGGCCAAGAAATATCTCAAGACTGATTTTTCTAAGGTTTTATGGACTGATGAAATGAGAGTGAGTCTTGATGGGCCAGATGGATGGGCCAGTGGCTGGATTGGTAAAGGGCAGAGAGCTCCAGTCCGACTCAGACGCCAGCAAGGTGGAGGTGGAGTACTGGTTTGGGCTGGTATCATCAAAGATTTTCGGGTTGAGGATGGAGTGAAGCTCAACTCCCAGTCCTACTGCCAGTTTCTGGAAGACACCTTCTTCAAGCAGTGGTACAGGAAGAAGTCTGCATCCTTCAAGAAAAACATGATTTTCATGCAGGACAATGCTCCATCACATGCGTCCAAGTACTCCACAGCGTGGCTGGCAAGAAAGGGTATAAAAGAAGAAAAACTAATGACCTGGCCTCCTTGTTCACCTGATCTGAACCCCATTGAGAACCTGTGGTCCATCATCAAATGTGAGATTTACAAGGAGGGAAAACAGTACACCTCTCTGAACAGTGTCTGGGAGGCTGTGGTTGCTGCTGCACGCAATGTTGATGGTGAACAGATCAAAACACTGACAGAATCCATGGATGTCAGGCTGCATGAGTGTCCTTGCAAAGAAAGGTGGCTATATTGGTCACTGATTTGTTTTTGTTTTGTTTTTGAATGTCAGAAATGTATATTTGTGAATGTTGAGATGTTATATTGGTTTCACTGGTAAAAATAAATAATTGAAATGGGTATATATTTGTATTTTGTTAAATTGCCTAATAATTATGCACAGTAATAGTCACCTGCACACACAGATATCCCCCTAAAATAGCTAAAACTAAAAACAAACTAAAAACTACTTCCAAAAATATTCAGCTTTGATATTAATGAGTTTTTTGGGTTCATTGAGAACATGGTTGTTGTTCAATAATAAAATTAATCCTCAAAAATACAACTTGCCTAATAATTCTGCACTCCCTGTACACACCATTTTCTATGAGAAAATCCACTTGGGGATCGCACTCCCAGCTGGGCTTCATCCATCCATCCATCCCACGGAGGTTCTGCTGACCATTCAAAGTATTGCCTTGCCAAGGAGCCCATTGTGATATCAGCCACTACAAGCCTAATTTGACTTTCAGTGGCCTAAGCCATCTGAAGTCAACTGGTTCTGGTAAGCCTGCATTGCTTTCGGTGGTGGGAACAACACAGTGGAGAAGTCATTATTTGTTATTCACCAATCATCAGATTGACTATTTACATCAGGATTTGTTTTATTTTCCTTTCACGGGACATTATTGCACTTGGCAGTCAGTGGCTAATAATTTACACATGTCTTTCTAAAGAAATGAACAATCACTGTTGTTATTCAATGTATATATGTTTCTATATGTGATAAATTGTATCCAACAACGGGTGTCATCTCACTAATAGATTATTTTCACACTGTTCATCACGCACGAGTTATACAGTGCTTGTCCCTGGATTTTCCAGGGTCCTTTATTTGTTTCACTCTACACAAAATTTGTTTATTCTTTTTTTGTGCTTCTGGCTGTCATTAACAGACAGTCACTTTAAAGCGCTACACATTTCCTACACATTTGATGCAAAAGAAGGGCAGAGAAAGTATTCGCGAATATTCGTAATACGAATATTCGCATTGCGAATATTCGGCAACATAAAAGGATTGCCTCAGCTACTCGGCCCAGGGTCTCTAATCATACCAGCAATGCTTTTAGACGTCGATGGACATCACTAGGATGTGATCTGTTTTAAAAATAAATGTGAAAAACCGTGATATTCGAGTTATTCGCGAATACTCGAATATGCAATATTCGTAACGAATATTCGCAATGCGAATATTCTTGAGCAACACTATTCCCTACACATGATACGATCCATCAGGCTTCCGATCGCAATGGATCCTCAGTGCACTAACACATTAGTACACAGGTTTATTAACCTTCCACTTTTCTTTCATATTCAAACATTCACATATTATATTTTGGCTTTATGAGAGCGTTCTTTTGTATAGCCGTTTAATAGAAATGTCAAAATTTTTGCAGTAATCCCAGCAGTGCATACGTTAGGTCACGGCTTCCATTCCTTATAGCGTCTGCTGTACATTAGACAAACTTATGTATCTATGTGCTACACTTATTAATTACACTCTTCTTCTGAGTCGTATTCACCTTTTGGAGCTCACTTTTTATCGCTCCTACAGCACAATTTTACTTTTAGCATGCTCCTTCATCCAGCAGATACGGTAGCTAGTATGCAATATGTTTCCCTTGTAATACCTTTGGGGTGCTTTTACACTGTGACTACTATGGGCCAGATTCAGGTAGATGGGCGAATCTTTATGTTGGAGTAACGTTTCTCATTTACGTTACTCCGCCGAAACTTTAGGAGCAAGTACTGTTATTCACATAGCACTTGCTCCTAAAGTTGCGGCGGCGTAGCGAAAATTAGCCGGCGGAATTCAAATTGGGCGAGTAGGGGGCGTGTATTATTATTAGTGTTGAGCGGAATACACCATATTCGATTTCGCGATATATCACGAATATTTTTCCGAATATTCGAGAAATATTCGCTAATTTCGAATATTCGCGGTATTTTTGAGAAGTATCATAAATGCGATTTTTCGCTAATTGCGATATTTTGATTGCGATTAAAATCTATTGCGATTTTTTTTTAAACCTGCGTCCAAATCGAATGTTATTGATATTTTATTGAAATAAGAACATTGCTAAATTTCACTAATTGCAAATGACACTTGTAATGCGATCTTACGTTCCGGCGCGTGCGCATTCCCGCGATTTTTTTTGGAAATAAAGTTTCACTTCCTGGATTTGGGCCAGCCACTGCAGCCAGAAGGAGATTTTCAGGAGATAAAGATGGTTGGAAGCATGTTCACCATTGATGAGGAGAATATGCTAATTAATGTGAGTATTTTGACTTTAAACAATGTCTGTAACTGCATTTTAGACAATTTTAAAACTTAGGTTATGAGATCAAATGTTATTATTAATATTTACTAATTACTATAGTACAGGCCCAGTACTATAGTACAGGCCCAGTATAAAACTCCAAAAATAATTGTAGCGGTCAGGTGAATAGCAACTAATTTCTCCCCTATACATGAATCATGTGATGTTACTCATATATATACATAATTATGCAAATGATAATGGCTGCTATATTTATTCCAAAAAGATGTCGCTGAAAATTGCAAGATCTAAAATCTTTCATGTTACCCCTGCCAGTGATTATTAATAAGGCGAGAATGCTTCCAATTGTTGAATATACCATACATTTTAATTTTTTTTATTTTTTTAAATTGTATTTTTGTGCGTGAACTCGAGAGAGGAGCCAGACTGCAGGAGCTGGAAGCAGGCATGCCCTCCCCCCGGAGGCTTCCGCCATCCTTCTCCATGCCCCCAATGGTAATGGCGGGTGTGAGGGAGGGCCTCTCACTCACCCCACCCTACCTGCTCTGTTTCCGAGCTTGACGGGTCCCAATGGGACCCCAACAGGCCAGAGGGACTCCCCATATTAGGAAGTGGGGGGGCCAACCTGCTCAGCCAGCCCCATAGGTCCTTTGCCTCTCTTTCTTAAGAGACCGCATGGTCAAAGTGCATATGTGTGTTAAACCAATTTTTGTGTGAGTGCAGGTGTGGTGGTTTTTGTGGGGGGGGGGGGGGGGATGGGGGCGTACTAAGCGCAGGCTTACCTCGCATAGCACACCCACCAGGAGCCGGGCTTAGACCACCAAACTCAATTGACATGTGGTCGGGACTGGGATCAGAACCCTAGGCTGCAGAGGTGAATGGCTTATCAGCGCAGTCACAATCACTTTGAGGCACCACAGCTCCCTTGACCATACATTTACGTCATATATCCATAAGGGTGTAAACAAATTATAATATACATTGTTCTTCATCTTGCAGTGCTTTCTTCGCGCAGGCTACGATAGCCTGCGAAGGCACGCGGAGAAAAAGTCAGTCCTCCAGGCCTTTTCAAAGGAGCTGCAGGACAAATTGGGGAGCCAACATGCAGAAATAGCGATCACCAAGAAGTGGTCCGATCTCAAACGGCGACACATGGACAAGATCGCTGAGATCCGGAATGAATTTCACCCTGGTAAGTTATTGTTTACACGGCAGTTAGGGTCAAGTGGGAGGGGGAAGTGGGACCGATGGAGGGTGAACAGTGGGATGAGGCTTTGCAGGCGGTACCTCTCTGCTCTCTAAATGTGTCTCAGAAGGTGTCGCAGCTATACCTACTGCTGAGGGTGTACTACACCCCTCATAGATTGTTTGCTATGGGGCTGAGACCTACTCCGTTATGTACTAGATGTAAGAGGGATCATGGAGACCTGATTCACCTACTTTGGAGATGTCCAAAACTCCAGCCCTACTGGAAGGGGGTGGTGGACACCATTAATAGGGTGTTCCGTATCTCGTTACCTCCTGACCTGACAATTTTTTTGCTTTTTATACTAGAGGAGTTTAAATGGGAATAAGGTACTAGGGTGGCTGTTAGTAGGTCTCTCTTCTTGGCTCGCAAGATCATAATCACACATTGGATATCGGAGGAGGCTCGTAGTCTAAAAGAGTGGGTAAATGTGATGGGGGATATGCTCCGGAAGGAGAAAGTGATATACCAACATAGAGGGTGCTCCAGGAATTTCTAGAGGCTGTGGGATGCATGGCTGGACGTACCGGGCCTGGCCCCGGTGGATCTGGTCATGGGGAGGATATTGGGAATGGATTCCTGAACGTGATAGATGGTTAGTGAGTAGGCCCTGTACATGAGATATGGTGATTAGCTGTTATGGGAGAGGGGCGGAGGGCGTGGCCAGGAGTGGTTATTAAAATATGTTTGTGGCTGGTGCGGTGGTTCGGGGTATTGATATTAGATTTCACCCTGGAATAATTCTATGTTATGTTCTTGTTATGTGCTCTCTTTGTGCTTATGGCCTTGATGTATGGATCTTTATATTTATTTTTCAATGAAAAACTTTTATGAAGTCCTGCTGCTTTCCCAAGAGAAAAGAGGGAATTGAAACCTTCTCCCCCTTTTCTTTTATTATTCCAACAAGTTAAACCATGGAATTAAAGTGGTGGTGTGGTTGGAATGGTCAAATGTGAAGGGGTGGTATTTTATAACTGAATTACCACTTAATTCCTCTACTAGGCGTGGGGTTATCATACTAATTTTGTGTACTCCATCAGGCACTTTTTTTAACATGAGATCATCACAATAATACAAATGAAACACAAACTGCGCATTTTACCATGGTTGGAGCCCAGCTTACAGTCAGTCCCCTGTATCGCCAGCAAGACCCTTTATATAGACAGTTAACCAATGGGATAATGTTACATTAAATACATTTGTATTCATATACAGCAGAGTACACAGAATTTGCATACGTTATTACAAATCATTTTTACATATATGAACTTTGTGTTATTACAGACATGCCACTACCGGTTGTGCGTCAAAAACGCACTAGGCGTCAGGCGGAGGAGGAGGAGGAGGAGGAGGAGGAGGAAGAGGAGGAGCAGGAGGAGAGGGCCTCCAAACGGCCTCGTACATCAGCCGCTGAGGAGGAAGAGGCGGAGCAGGAGAGGGAGGAGCCGCCAGGTCCCTCCCACTCTTCCCCTCCCCTTGAAAAGGACAATCAGGCCGTCACCTACACGGGCGCTCAGGAGGGTAAATATGTGCACAAATATTAATATCGTTTGAACAATAAGATGTAGATATAAAAATGTACAGCACTTAAAAGCGCACCCGTCACATTTCACAACAGTAATATGGTATATTCACTGGTATTAGGGTTGTACCGATACTAGTATCGGTATCGGGACCGATTCCGAGTATTTGTGCGAGTGCTTGTACTCGCACAAATGCTCCCGATGCCTCTGACGATACCTGGGAGAGAGAGATGCAGCTGGCAATGCCTGTGTGTCTCGCACGCTGTCTCCTCCGCTGCTACCGGCATTCTGTATGTCCGAGAAACATGGGACAAGTGTATGAAAGCCGCGCCTCCTCTTCGTCTGTGATAGAACACTCCCAGCAATGACTTTGTTTCTGCCTATCATGGACATCCTGTGTACAAAGCCGTGCCTCCTCCTCGTCTGTGATAGGGGAACACTCCCTGCAAGTGAGTCAGTGTTCTGCCTATCACGGACATCCTCTCATCTTCGTCCATGGGATGAGGATGAGAGGGTGTCCCTGATAGGCAGAACACTGACTCCTTGTTGGGAGTGTTCTCCTATCACAGACGTAGAGGAGGCGCGGCTTTCATACACTTGTCCCATGTTTCTCGGACATACAGAATGCCGGTAGCAGCGGAGGAGACGGCGTGCGAGAACAAACAGGCATTACCAGCTGCATCTCTCTCTCCCAGGTATCAGCTGAATGAGGGACTTACTCGTCATCATCAGGTACATGGCTGCAATATGTGGGGGCCATGTTTTTTAAATTTAGGGCTTTACTGGTTGTTTGCTCCGCACCGCTAGGCCGCGGGTGAAGCCGCGGCCTTTCCTAAGTGCGGCCACCGAAAATAGTTCCAGGGGGTGGCGCGAGGGGAAGCGGCTGCGGCATATGCTACTGCACCTCTGCAAAGTGGGGGAACATGGCTGCAATATGTGGGGGACATGACATGCCTGCAATATGTGTGGGGACATACATGGCTGTAATATGTGGGGGAACATGGCTGCAATATGTGTGGGGACATACATGGCTGCAATATGTGTGGGGACATGGCTGCATTTTGGGACACGTTTAAAAAAATGATCGGTATTCGGTATAGGTGACTATTTTAAAAAAAGTATCTGTACTCGGTCCTAAAAAAGTGGTATCGGGACAACCCTAACTGGTATTTATGATAGAGGTATATGTGCTAGTCAGTAGTCACCAAAAAATTGTATATACATGTAGCTCGCAGGGTTTACCTCACCTTGGTGCCCACTGCCCTGCTCGCTTACCAATCATTTTCTCCTAGGATAAGAAAATAATTAAACTTGGAAGTTTTCTAGCTGACCTCTGCAACACATTCTCGCCATGCACTGTAGTAACGGATATTCCACACAGCTGATTCTCGTTTTCTCAATAAAAGGATTTTTATTTCACACATAGATTCGGTATAACAGCATATAACTTTGTAGTGTGGAATTGTAGAGACAGACAGAGGGAAGAAAGTTCCTGCTCAGCGCGTTCAGATAGATTGAAGATTTAGGTTAAGTAGGTTGTAGGATGCTATCCTTCCATAGACACAGTTCTCTCAATCTGGTTGAGTAGGCCTGTGCCACAGGTCAACTACTCTAAGTGCAAAAGATGATCGCAGCCGCGATTTAGTTGAGTATACTGTCCTATTCCCGTACGAAATAACCAGGCGGTGAATTAGTGCTTCCTGTACCGGTTTCTAGTTACTCGGATCCTCGACGGTTCTGTCTGCGTCCTATTGGCCTCTCTACCTCAGACCGACTCCCCGATCGAACGGCCTCCAGCCTGGGATCCTTCTATTGGAAAGCTGTCCCAACCTCTGACCGGTACTCCAGCCAAACCGCTGAGTCCACGATCATCTTAGTGTCTCTCCTAGCCAGGAGAGGCTCGAACGCCGAAGGCTCCACAGAGTGCGGGCCTCGGCCTAGACGGCCTGAGCCGCTCCTCACGCAACGTGCGCACACCCTGAAGGTGGATGCCGCAACTCCAGTCTGACTTGATTATCCCAGCAGCCTTTGCTAGAGGACCTCTGTCCTCTCCCATTGGCTGATGGAAGACGCTAAACTACTAACCAGTTCCTCTGGCGACACCCTCGGTCCGGAGACGAACTGCATCCCTGGGTCACAGGGTGACCCAAACGAACCAAACCTCACAATAATACGTTAGCTAAAGCAAATTACATCTTTCGCTGCTAAGTTTTAGGATACTAGCACCCACTAGGAAGTGGTGGGCGCTACATACATGATTGTTAAAGGGGTGGTTCCCGTAAAATTTAACTTCTAGTAGTGTAGTGCCGAGATGTCCGAGTGGCATAATCGGCATTTTTTTTTTTTTTAATCGGTCCGTACATACCGTTCCCAGTATGTACTCTCACGGCCGCTTCCGGGTCTGGTGGTCGGGGCAGGGCGTGCCTGACTAATTGACAGGCATGCGACCGACCCATACAGTGCATTACGTTATCCCGAACGTCGGCGCGGCTCTTAACGGCGCCTGCGCACGGCATCTCGTGACGCGCTGTGTGTGTCGGTCGGATGCCTGTCAATCAGTCAGGCACGCCCTGCCCCGACCACCAGACCCGGAAGCGGCTGTGAGATTACATACTCGGAACGCTATGTACTGACCTATTTTTTTTTTTAAAAAAAGCCGATTCTGCCACTCGGGCATCTCGGCACTACACTACTAAAACTTAATTTTTAGGGGAACAACCCCTTTAAGACATGCATGGGTTAGGGTAGTGCGACCTTCTTTCCACCTCCCAATCGCCAAGCAAAAAGGATTATCGCTACCATAGAAGGTATACCTGCCATGACATATACCCTGATAGGCCAAATCTGAGGGACCAACTTTTCAAAATTTCACCAAGATCGGTCCAGGGGTTCTTAAAAGACAAATAGTTTCTGAGAAAATCCAGTCTAAAGTCTATTTTATTCACAATGATAATGATAGTTTAATAAGCAACATAAATATTTTATTTGTTTGGTAACGGTCTTTGAAATCCGAATTTTTTTTTCTTATATCCTAACAGTTTTGCAAGACATGAGGAAAACTCAGGAGCTCCTCAGGAAGGCCCAAGAAAAGATTATGGCCAACACTGAAGTCATCCAGGCCAACACTAAAGTAATTCTTGAAAACTCAAAAATCATCCAGTACAAAACTGCGCAAAATAAGGAGCTACAAATTGTAGTCGAAAAAATACTGAAAAAATTAGACCAGTTGCATCATGACATGCAAGGCCACATTTAATTTTTTCTTTTATAATAAATAATGTTATTCTTTGGAAATGTTTCCTTTCTTATTGAGATTGTAGATTTTATAATATTATTTTATTTAACACAAACTGAAGACAAACTGATAAAAAAACGCACACATCCACTACTAAAAGAGCGTAAACTGCTGAAAAAAACAGGGTTTAACACAAAGTTCAGTGTTTTAGTCACACTTGCTGTAACGATCTGGTTTGTTATCTTTTAGTTGAGGCTGTTGGTGGATACGCTGTGCCAGAGGTCATCAAGCATGGGGAGGGTTCTCTTGCACAGTTACGTGGTGAGGCTTCTCTTGTGCCGAGTGAGGTGACCCGGAAACGGCGTGCTGTGGCGTCTAGATTTGCCATAGAGGAGCAGTGCGGGAGGGGTGACGGCTGTCTACCGCCTGACCGTTTGATTGCTCAATCCACACATTGGTCCCAGGGAGACCGCCACTTCCCTGCGCTCTATGAGACTGCTGCCAAACAGTCTTTTCATCTGGTAAGCAGTTGATTAAACTCACGGGTGCGGTGTGGAGAACTTCCTTGCTTGGCAGCATGTTTGATGTGATTTGAACACCTAGCAACTTATTTATATTGGTAATCCTTCTTCTCACAAGAACTTTTCCCCTGAACTTTTATTTTTATTCACATTCATTTATGTAGTCACGATTCACTTTCGATGTTTTCTTCAGTTTGTCACAATTTTTTGTTATATCACTTAATTAGATGTTGATAGACATATTATGCCTTGTTAAAATTTGTTTTTTAACCCTTAATCATTCATCAGCGCTGCACCATTTTTTATTTTTTTGTCTTAAGTAGCTGTAGCCTGACTATACCATAGTGCCTCAGGATTTAAAAGTTTGATTCACGTTATTGATGCTATACGTGACTTTTTAAATTCGTGATGAGCATTCAGCAATTACATTTAAAAAAATGTGGCAGCAGCCTTATATTACTCCTTACAGTGGCTTAATGACACAGCATGTGAACATTTATGCCCTGAACAACACTACCTGCCCACTCTGACTTTCAAAGGTAAAAATACATCAAAGAGGTAATGTATGACAATGGACCATTCAGCGCCCTGAGCCCATTAGGTCCCCTGCTCGGCTGTTGCTGCTGCTGCTGCTGCTGGTGGATTCAGCCATCTGCTGTGTGAGATGACGGGGGACAACTGGAGGCCGGGGAGTTGCCTGCTCCAAACGGCTCACTAATAGGAAGAGGAACAGACAGCAAGCAGCACCACGGTCACGTGGATAAAAGTTTTCTGAGTTTTGCTGTCTGTCTTATATAATGAGATTGTGTATTAAATATATTGACAATGACATGCAATTTTGAAATGTGTGTGTGTATATGTATATTCACTTAACTACTAAATGACTAGTATGTACCGAGGCCCCCCCAACACCCGGCAGTGGTGAGAATGTATTTGATGGGCACAGGTGAGAAGGAATACAGGGGCACAGCGGAGACTGTATTAGATGGGCACAGGTGAGACAGAATGGAGAGGCACAGCTGAGACTGTATTTGATGAGCACAGCCGAGACTGGTTTTGATGGGCACAGGTGAGACAGAATGGAGAGGCACAGCTGAGACTGTATTTGATGGGCACAGGTGAGGCGGAATAGAGGGGCACAGGTGAGGCGGAATAGAGGGGCACAGGTGAGACTGTATTTGGTGGGCACAGGTGAGACTGAATGGAGAGGCACAGCTGAGACTGTATTTGATGAGCACAGCTGAGACTGGTTTTGATGGGCCCACGTGAGACAGAATGGAGAGGCACAGCTGAGACAGCATTTGATGGGCACAGGTGCGGCGTAATAGAGGGGCACAGGTGAGGCAGAATAGAGGGGCACAGGTGAGACTGTATTTGGTGGGCACAGGTGAGGGGGAATCGAGAGGTACAGCCAAGACTGTATTTGATGGGCACAGTTGAGACTGTATTTGATTGGCACAGATGAGACTGTATTTGATATGTGCTGGTGAGGGTGCATTTGATGGGCACTTCATTTAAAAGGTAGGGTATACATGGGCAGGGAAAAGGGGGTGGGGTCAGGGGAGGAGGCAATGGGGTGGCAAAAATAGGTTTCGCCTAGGGTGTTAAAAATTAATGCAAGAAGGAACATTCAGCGCCCTGAACCGACGGCGGGTGCAAGAAAGTCACCGCCGATCCAGGACTCATTCATCTTTATGAATGTGAGTCTGTCCACGGACTCAGTGGACAGACGGGTCCTCTTGTCTGTGACCACCCCACCTGCCGCGCTGAATGTCCGCTCAGATAGTACACTGGAGGGGGGGCAAGACAGTAACTCCAGCGCATACTGAGCGAGCTCGCGCCAGGTGTCCAATCTGGCTACCCAGTACTCCATGGGGTCGTCTGTGCTCATACTGTCAGAAGCACCAAGGGACCCCATGTAGTCTGCCACCATGTGGGCCAGCCGCTGGTGGTGACTGCTGCTACTGCTGCTGGTACTGGGTCGCTCAGCTTGGAAGAAAAGCCTCATCTCACCCATTAGGTCCCCTGCTCGGGTGCTACTGCTGCTGCTGGGTGCAGCCACCTGCTGGGTGACATGACGAGGGACAACTGTAGGCCGGGGAGTTGCCAGCTCCAACTGGCTCACTATGTGTGCCTGCAGTTCCTCCATCCGGCGCTGCCTCTGACTGGCTGGGAGGAACTGCTCCACTTTCCCCTTACACCTTGGATCTAAAAGGGTGGCCACCCAAAAATCATCCCTCTCCTTAATACTCTTCACCCGGGGGTCCCTCCTGAGGCATCTCAGCATGTGGGCAGCCATGGGGAAGGCCTCAGCCCGATGTGACTCCTCATCGCTGCCCGGGTCCAGGACGTCCGACTCCTCATCATCGAGGCGCTGCTGCTCACGCGCAGAGATGCCCAACCCCCGGACTATCGGTGCCCCCAACACCGGCTCTCCCTCCTGACCAGGCCCTGACTCCAGGACGTCACCCCCAGTAACCTCATCATCCTCCTCCTCCTCGTCCTGGTCTTGGTGGAGCAGTCTTGCCTCCTGCTCCACCAAGGCCCTCTCCCCATCTTCGAGCAGGCGATCTAGTGCCCTTTCCAGCAGGAACACTATAGGGAGCACGTCGTTGAGGCCGACATGCTCCCTGCTCACCATCTTGGTCGCCTGCTCAAAAGGGACCAACACATGGCAGACCTGCTGTATCTGCCCCCACTCCGCACTGGTGATGTACGGTAGGGATTGTGATGGCCCGCCAGTGCCTTGCTCCAGCAGGTACTCCATCACCGCCCTTCGCTGCTCCCACAACCTCTCCAGCATGTAGAGGGTGGAGTTCCACCGCGTCACACTGTCCACAATGAGCCTGTGAGGGGGCAGGCTTTTGTCCCGCTGCAACTTGGACAGGGACGCGGTAGCAGTTGGGGAGCGCCTGAAGTGGCTGGCAATCCTGCGTACCTTTAGCACAATGTCACTCAACCCGGGATAGGTGCGCAGGAACTTCTGCACCACAAGGTTGAGGACATGTGCACAACAGGGCACGTGGGGAAGACTGCCAGACAGGAGGGCGGAGATGAGGTTGCTGCCATTGTCACAGACAACCATACCTGGCTGGAGCTTTCGGGGGGTCAGCCACTTCTGCACCTGAGCCTGAAGTGCGTTCAGCACTTCTTTGCCGGTGTGTCTCCGTTCCCCTAAACTAACAAGCTGGAGCACGGCCTGGCAACGCACGTGCCCCACACCTGAGTAGCTACGGGGGCGCTTGCTGGGAGGCTCAGCAGCTGCGGAGACAGTGTCTTGAGGGAGACCAGCAGTTCTCCCCTGGACACCCCGGGGCGGCACCACAAACTCTGATGGCGCCAATCCCTCCCCGGCGCCTCGGAGGGAAACCCAATGGGCCGTGAAGCTAATGTAGCGTCCCTGCCCATGCCTGCTGGTCCACCCATCCATCGTGAGATGCACCCTGTTGCTGACAGCGTGATCCAGCGACAGGGTTACATTCTTCACAATGTGCTGGTGTAGAGCAGGGACACCAGTCCTGGCAAAGAAATGGCGGCTGGGGACACGCCATTGGGGTTGGGCCTGCTCCAACATCTGCCTGAAGGGGTTGGAATCAACAATGTTGAAGGGAAGCAGATGTTGGGCAATAACCCTTGCCAGGAGCCCATTGAGGGAACGCACACGTCGGTCTCCGGGGGGGAAGGGAGTGGTGCGTTCAAAGGCGTCGGAAATCGTCGCCTGGCGCGGGACGGTTATGCGGGACACGGAAGATGAGGGTGCTGTTGATGTAGAGATCTGGCTGCCAGTAACAGTAACTCTACTAGAGGGAGCGGGGGGGCATGACCTGCTGGTGGCAGATGAAGTTGTGGCAGGGGCTGCTCTACCCTGCACACTTGTGGTTGTGGCGCTGCTACCACCACCACCCTTTCTCATCTGGTCATGCACCTGCCAATGATTGATTCGGAGGTGCTGGTTGAGTGCTGTGGTACCCACCCGAGCCAAGCACTTCCCTCTCTTCACCCTGACATGACAGATCTTGCAGATGGCTACGGTGTGGTCATCTGCTACCAGGGTGAAGAAGGTCCAGACAGGTGACTTCAACACCACCCTCCTGTCAGATGGGGTGACGCTGGCTTGCACCTGCTGGGACTCAGTGCGCACAGGTGGAGCTGCCTGCTGCTGCTGCTGAGACCTCCTGCTGCCATCACCAGTGGAGACCCTGACGCTGGTCTCCCTGCTGACCTGGCGCACCGTTTCCCCAGGGTGCCTACCTTCCTCGTCGTCACTGCTGCTTGCAATCGACACGGTAGGTGGCACCCATGTTGGGTCACCCTCCTCTTCACCCCCAGATATATCAGACTCAGGGCTGATCTGTGTTGTGAAGGTAACAGCATGGCTACGCTGTCCCCTCACCGACGCCTGGGTCTGACTAGGTGCTGGTGTTTCCTGCACAACAACAGCACCACTTACAGCATGGCTACGCTGTCCCCTCACCGACGCCTGGGTCTGACTAGGTGCTGGTGTTTCCTGCACAAGAACACCAGCATCACTTTGAGGGGATGACTCTGGGCTAATGCAAGCAGGTACCCCATCCTCCTCCATCAACCCTTCATCCTCCTCCATCGACCCTTCTAAAAGTTCCTGAGCATCAGGACAGAACTGCATGTCTGCCTGATGCGGGGCCTCCCCCAAGATATCGCTCTCAATGTCGCTGTCCTCAAACATTAAGACGCTGGAATCTTGGGGGGTGGGGGTGGGTACTAAAGGCACCGTTGTGATGGTGGTGCTACCCTGAGTCGGGACTGATGATGACTCAGTGGTACTGCTGTGCCCCATATACTCCACCACAAGTGGAGCCTGCGAATCCGATATAGGGCGGCTGCCCGCGGGAAAATAATGACGGATCAGGCGGACTCCACTTCCACTAGTACCAACAGTAGGGGCGCGAGAGGTACCCCGTGCTGGCAGCGACCCAGCACTGGGAGTAACTCCCCTACCCCTGCTGCCACGGCCACGGCCGCGCATGCTGGACATACTTGCTGATGTGTGTTTGTGTGTGTGGGGGGGGGGGTTAAACTTTATTGGGGGGGGGGGGGGGGGGAAATGTGTCAACGGTGTATATGATCTTTTTTTTATAATAAGGAGCGCACAAAAAGATAAACTACACAGTTATCAATCTAGGATAAAACTACAATTTTTTTTACACTAAAGTCACTAAAGGACTCAGACAAGGACTACAACAATATGCACTAAACAATAAATCTAATTAAAGAAACGTAGATGACTAATCTAATATCTATGCAAAAAACTGCTTAAAGAAAAATAGAATACTAAACTAAAGGAAAATTTTTTTGGTTTTTTTTTTTGGACACTAAAAAGAGAAACTAAAAACAGAATAAACTAAGCAAGTTTAAAGAACTGTACACTTACACTAATTTAGCACTAGTTGTAAGCACACAGAAATCTATCTAACACTTTGAAAAAACAGTTTATAGAAGATATAAGTGCAAATATAAAATGACACTAACCACAGAACTTATAGAACTATGCAGACAGTATACCAAGCACAGTACTGACTGCAAAACACTACAATTAAAGAAATAAGCTAAGTTACAGAAATTTGCACTTACACTAGCTGGAAGTACACACAGAAAACTATGTAACACTAAGCTAAACTAAACTGGAAAACCACAGCAATAAGAACTTTGAAAACAACTGTCAGGAACAAGAAAAGCTGATAGAAGTATGCAGTAGCAAGGGCAAAACTGGTGCTAACACAGTACAACTATAAGCTACAACTATAAGCAAATATAAGCTACAGTACTTAACAGAACTCTGCACTTACACTAAAAACTAGCTGTAAAACAACACTAGCTGTGAGCAAGCACACAGAAAACTATCTAAGACTGAGCTAAACTCAACTGGAAAACCACAGGAACAGGTAGCTTTTAAAAAAACTATTTGGTGTGTTGCTTTTAAAAAAGCAGTTTGTAGAACATACAATTGCAGCTATAAGCTGCCAGGAACAAGAGCAATGATAGATAAATGCAGTATTAGCAAGGGCAATACTGTTGATGCACTATCACAGAGCACACAGAAACACTCCACTCTCCTCAAAGAACTGGTGAATCTGCAATGAAATCCTGCTGGCACCTTACTTATATAATGCCCAAGAAGGCAGATTCCTATTGGCTGCTGTGGAGGTTGCTAACCTCTGACAACTGTGGGAAGAGAACTGTGATTGGCTGTGTTGAAAAAGAAGGGCGCGAAAGTAATCGCGCGATATCGCAGTTTTCCCAAATAATCGCATAGCGATTATTCTGTAAAATAAAGAGCACGCATCAGCTACTCAGCCCAGTGTAGGCATAGGCAGGCAGGTTCATCTTGGCTGCTATGGAGGTTGCTAACCTCTGCAAAATGTGGTAGGAGCACTGTGTTGCCAAAATACCAAAGAATGAAAAAATCGCGTTATATCTCTCCTTTGCCGATTAATCGCAGTGCGATTGTTTGGCAAGATACGACGCGCATCAGCTAAGCTATTAACTGATGCGCGTCCTATGTTGCCAAATAATCGCACTGCGATTAATCGGCAAAGGAGAGATATAACGCGATTTTATTCTGCTAACTTACTCTACTACTATGCATGAGAGCCAATCAGAAAATCTCGAATATTCGGCAAAAGGAATATCGCGCAATATTGCTATTGCCGAATATTCGAGATTTTCTGATTGGCTCTGATGCGCCAATCAGAATTCATGCAATATCGCGCAATATTGCTATTGCCGAATATTCGAGATTTTCTGATTGGCTCTGATGCGCCAATCAGAAAATCTCGAATATTCGGCAATAGCAATATTGCGCGATATTGCATGAATTCTGATTGGCGCATCAGAGCCAATCAGAAAATCTCGAATATTCGGCAATAGCAATATTGCGCGATATTCGAGATTTCTGATTGGCTCTGATGCGCCAATCAGAAATCTCGAATATCGCGCAATATTGCTATTGCCGAATATTCGAGATTTTCTGATTGGCGCATCAGAGCCAATCAGAAAATCTCGAATATTCGGCAATAGCAATATTGCGCGATATTCGAGATTTCTGATTGGCTCTGATGCAAAAGAAGGGCCGAGTAGCTGATGCAATTATTTTATGTTGCCGAAAAAGCGCAATGCGTTTTTTCGGCCGAAAAAAACGCAATGCGATTTTTCGGAAAATAAAAGAATTGCATCAGCTACTCGGCCCAGGGTCTCTCTGTAATCATACCAGCATGCTTTTAGACCTTGAAGGCGATCATTGATCACTAGGATGTGATCTGTTTTAAAAATAAATTTGAAAAAAATAACAATATTCGAAATAGCGAATATTCGCCGCTATATTCGAGTTATATCGCGAATACTCGAATATGCAATATTCGCAGCGAATATTCGCGATTCGAATATTCGCGAGCAACACTAATTATTATAACTAGGCGCGATCCCGCGGCGAACGTACTGCGTATGCGTCGACTGTCAGTGCGCATGCTTCAAATTCTTTCAAGGAAATGTCAATGACGTCAATCCCCATTCACAGACGTTTTACGCAAACGACTCAAATTTTTTTTTTTCGACGTGATGACGACGACCATACTTAACATAGGATACTCCACTAGGGGGCTGCTTTATCTTTACGCCACGTATCTCTTACGGAAACGTCGGAAAGTCACTGCGTCGGGCCCGAATACGATCGTGAATTGCCGATTCTCACTGATTAACATATTCTCGGCGTTAATCAGCGGGAAAACCCCCAGCGCCATTTTTAAAATTGCAGTTCCGATACGACGGCGTAATACAATTACGCCGCTCGTATAGGAACTCCAACCCGGCGTTTCTTGTTTTCTGTTTTTTTAATAAAGGAAAAGCCGCGGAAAACCCTGTTAAAGTCTATATGAGAAATCTAAAGTGCTAATTTTAAAGGCTAATATGCAAGTTATTGTCCTAAAAAGTGTTTGGGGACCCGGGTCCTGCCCCAGGGGACATGTATCAATGCAAAAAAAAAGTTTTTCCAGGAGCAGTGAATTTAATAATGCTTAAAGTGAAACAATAAAAGGGAATTATTCCTTTAAATTTCATACATGGTGGGGAGGGGTGTAAAGTATGCCTGTGAAATAGCACATTTTTTCAGTGCTTAGAACTGTCTCTGCACAAAGTGTCATTTCTGAAGGACAAAAAGTCATTTAAAAATCACACGCGACTATAATGAATTGTCCACTCCCGGCAATTCAGAGAGAATTCATTCATTAAAAAAAAGTGTGGGCATCCCCCCAAATTCAATTGCCAGGCCCTTCAGGTCTGGTGTGGATTTTAAGTGGAACTCCACCCCAAATTAAAAAAAAATGGCGTAGAGTTCCCCCAAAAATCCACACCAGACCCCTTATCCAAGCACGCAACCTGGCCGGCCGCAGAAAAGAGGGGGGGGGGAGAGAGTGCCCCCCTTCCTAAACCGTACTAGGCCACATGCCCTCAACATGAGGAGGATGTCCCCATGTTGATAGAGATAAGGGCCTCATCCCCACAACCCTTGCCTAGTGGTTGTGGGGGTCTGCGGGCAGGGGGCTTATCAGAATCTGGAAGACCCCTTTAACAAAGTGGACATCCCAGATCCTGCCCCCCCCCCTATGTGAATTGGTAATGGGGTACATTGTACCTCTAACATTTCACTAAGGGCCCTTTCACACTGGTGCGTTTTTGCCGCGTTTTTGCCGTAAAAATAGCGCTATTAAAACGCTCATAAAACATTCCCCATGCCCCTCTCCATTGAAATGAATAAAAACGCGGTTAAAACGTTGTAAAATCGCGGTGTTTTGCCGCGATTAAAATCGCGGCAAAACACCGCGAATTTACCGCGTTTTTACCGCGATTTTACCGCGTTTTTTAATTCATGTGACCCCGTCAACTGTCACTAGCTCCATGCAAGCATATGGAGCGTTGGATGTCAGCGCTGAAAAACGACCCGATCCGCTTAAATCAGACATATGGCGATACTTCGCCATCCGTCCATGGTGGATCAGAACGGGTGAGATCTGATGAAAACGAACATGCTGTCCGTTTTTATCAGATCTCTCCATATGAGACAGCGGCGCACAACAAGCCCCTCTCTGCTCAGTGAGCAGAGAGAGACCTGTCATCTACCAGCTAAGTGGAGAGATCTCCAGCTGAGCTGGCGGACTCTGTAGCAATGGAGTCCGCCTCATCTGAATAAAGCCTAAAAGGGCAATCTATTAATCCCTGCCTATGCTTGGACTTACTTTTCGTTTGCAGTATGATTTTGTCAACATCATTTTTTGACATAGTGTGTGTGCCTGACAGCGTTATTTGCACAGAGCATGTAATCTTTATTAGGACCAATTTACACTTGTTATAAGGATACAACTAACTGCAGTTACACGCAGCTTATTTTGTAAAACAGAAGGGCAGAACTGAAGCTTGCAGCAGCCAATCAGATTGTTTCAGCATTATTTCAACGGTTGACATAAATCAGGCTCATTAGGTCTTGTGTATTAACATTTAATGAATAATTGCTTATATTGGTCCACAGCAACCATTAAGGTTCTAATATTCACAAGTAATTTTGAATTTTATTGGTGACTATGAGGCAATCAAGACAGATCTTATTTTGGGCACACATTGCTAAACGAAGCCCAGTGTTGTCACCGATCTGAAAATTCCATGCACAAACACAACACTGATATGTGGAAGGCTGACTGCAGGTCAGCCTGTATTTGTAGGAGTCGTCGGGAGGTATTTAAACCTGCCCTCTTTCTGGGCGATGGTTTTCTTGTGTGCTGTGCCTGTTATCGTCATTTCCGGTGGGAACCCATCTGACGTCATTTCCGGGTTTCGTCTCTGTTAGCAGGACGTGAGGCTGCAAGAGGGGACCCCATGTCTACAGTTTTTATGTACAGGATTCAGGAGTCAATCGGGGGGCCACAGGCGGGGGGCCACCTCCATCTGGTCTGTATCGGGCATCTACGGGCTGGAGAGCTCTCCACTGAGTGGACAGACGCTACTTCCGGTTTGTGACATCAGAGCGCAGACAGGTGCTCCAGGAGTCGCACACTCCGGCTGCTGATGGCTGCATTGTGGGAGGTCTCTTCCTTCAGGATACAGCAGAGGGGGAGTCGCTTCCTCCCTCCTTACGGTTCGGGGGTTCGCTCCACTCTCTGCGGTGGAGTTTTGCAGGGGGAGCGTGTGTTTGCTCTTGGTAGATAGGGGGCTTGGCTGAGTGGTTGTGAGGGTTCCCCAGTTGGGGGGAGGGGCAGTACAAGGTCCGCTCGTTCTTGGAGTAACTTAGGGGGCAGAGCAAGGTCCACTCCACATGGTGTCAGGGGGGAGGGGTAGGATCTGTGGCTGCCAGCTATGGCCATATGCAGCATACTATTAATATATATATATATATATATATATATATATACTACATGCTCAGCTATATATATATATATATATATATATATATATATATATACACTTTGTACTTCACGTTCAGCTCTGTAATTCACTACTGTCCATGTATCATCTGTCGTGCATCTCCCCCTGTCTCAAAATTCTGGTTGATTTTATGTTTTTCATGCTTTTATGTATCTCATGCGTCTACATTTCCCATTGCGGTTACGTTTCTCATGGTATTATGGTCTCATGCGACTACGTTTCTTATGCGACTATTTTTCTCATGTGACTGTTTCTCATGCAGCTACGTTTCTCATGGTATTATGTTCCTATGCATTTACGTTTCTCATGCGATTACTTTTTTTCATGCAATTACATTTCTCATGGTTTTATGTTCTCATGAGATTAGGTTTCTCATGCGATTACGTTTTTCATGCAATTACATTTCTCATGGTATTATTTTTTCATGCGATTACTTTTCTCATGGTATTAGGTTCTCATGCTATTACGTTAGTCATGTGATTTCATTTCTCATGCGATTATGTTTCTAATGGTTTTTCTCATGCGTTTACGTTTCTCATGTGATTACGTTTCTCATGGTATTATGTTCTCATGCAATTACGTTTCTCATGGTATTATGTTCTCATGCGATTACGTTTCCCATGCGTTTACATTTCTCATTCAATTATGTTTCTCATGATTTTTTCTCATGCGTTACCCAGACATTCTTTCCCTGGTACTCCCTTCTTTGCTAGCACAGGGCTTGACTCGTAGCCATTCCCTGCTGCCTAACTTGGATGGTAATTTGATGTTCACTCCGGCTGTGCTTTCAAGTACAGGTGCAGTCTCTGCTGCTTTACGTCGAGGGGTCTGTATGCACGTTGTTGAGGAGTCAGATTGTTGGGAGGCAGCTTTCATTTCCGCTCATATCCCGAATCCATGTGTTTGTCACAGGCGTTCTTGCTTTGGCGGTCCGAGGTTACATACGGTTACTTTCATTTCAATCTCTTAGCTAGCTCATCCTACTGTATTATTTTTTCCCCCTTTTAGGCATACTGACCACTTGACCCCGGCACACCTCAGGTCACTTTCCCTGTTTTCCCCTCAGATCTTTCCCTAGACTCTGAGTACAAGTGGAAGGCTGACTGCAGGTCAGCGTGTATTTGTAGGAGGAGTCGGGAGGTATTTAAACCCGCCCTCCTTCCTCCTTCTGGGCGATGGTTTTCTCGTGTCCTACCCATCCATCCACTTTTTTCTTGCTATTTCTTCTCTTTTACTTCTACTTGGGTATGCCCCTTTTAGGCATACTGACCATGTGTCCCTCATACACCTCAGGTCACTTTCTCTGAGTAAAAATATATTATATATATATACATACCTTTGTTAACATTTTGTACTGAATTTCAGAGGCTCTGTTCTCCCAGAAACATTGAGACAGATATATAAACAGGGCATTTAACAGCAAGCAATGCTAATATCTGAGTAATAATAATAATAATTAATAATAGCACTTGTTTAACCTCTTCATATAGTAAAAATAATCAGCTCTAAGGTTTTTTGCATTGGCCAATTTCTTTTATGAAGAGAAAACTCAAGTTTTGTAGCATTTTCAGTAGTTAATCATATAAAATTCTTCTGCTACACATCACTATTCATTTTATAAACAGTAATGACCGACGGGAGAGTGATTATCTCCAGTGTGAGCTCTTCAGCAGTGTGACGCATATATTAGATCACATTAAGCTGTCACAATACATATCCTGGCATCAATTTGATAACCATGAAGCTGTCTGATTGATAAAAGTTCCTGTGATGTGCTTTCATTCTAAAACCAGCCAGGTAGGGATGTTAGTGGAAAATCCAATGGCTTATAAGGGTAATCCTTATATAACAATATGAACAGGTTAATCAAAACCAACCTATTACTATACTGATCAACAGTTATAATACTGATCAACAGCCATATTAAAGTAATCAATAGTTTGAGTCATTATTCTAAATGTGACATAAATGTTTCAAAGCTATTTTTTTTCATCTAGATGTTTAATGTACAGTCTATAATCTAGATTTATGATAGGAAAGAGTGGTGTGCAGCTTGTAACAAATGGTTAGTTCCCCTTTGTTGTATTGCTCAACTTGCAGGTGTGGTAGGAGTTCTGTCTTAACTTTTTAGGATATGGGAGGGGCTCAGATACAGTGGAGAGAACTCAGGTGGGCGCCTCTGCCCTAGAAATGGTAAAAGGACAGAGAAAGCACTGAGAAAATGGAAAATTGTCATCTATACTTACCATCATTTTTCTTTCTTGGCACTGCCTCAGGACAGCACAGCCTTGGGTCAACCCGCGCCTTGAACCTCTATAGGACACCCCTGTATAGACAGATAAAAGACAGGCAGTACCTGGTGCGGGTGTTCTTATGAATAGCTTGCGACGGCCCAGGGAAGGTGTGTGCTGTCCCGAGGCAGAGCCAGGAAAGGAAAATTACGGTAAGTATGGATGACAATTTTCCTGGTTCAGCCTCATGCCAGCACAACCTTGGGACCAAACTAGCACACACCAAGGGAGGGAATAACACACAAACACATTCAGACACCAGGTGCTGCCAAAGTAAATTTATTAACATCTAGACAGAGCAGAAGACAATACAGAAGTTCCCATGAGACCCAGCTGGGAAGATTCTACATCTAATTTGTAATGTTTAATGAAGGTGTTAAAGAACTCCAGCTTGCCGCTTTATAGACCACGTCCGCCGATACCTTACACCAGGCAACCTAGGAGAATGATACTGCCCTGGTCGAGTGTGCACGTATCTCCTGGGGGGAGAGGCCTTCTAGTGAGTATGCCTTTCGAATCGTCTTCACTACCCAGGACAAAATCACCCTTGGGGAAGCCGGCATGCCCTTCCTAGGGCCACTTGGATATATAAAAAGAGCTTCCGAAATTGAAGCACCGACTGACTGCCAATTAACCACTTAAGACCCGGACCATTATGCAGGTTAAGGACCTTGCCCCTTTTTGCGATTTGGCACTGCTTCGCTTTAACTGACAATTGTGCGGTCGTGCGATGTGGCTCCCAAACAAAATTGGCGTCCTTTTTTTCCCACAAACAGAGCTTTCTTTTGGTGGTTTTTAATTTTTTTTGCGCTATAAACAAAAATAGAGCGACAATTTAAAAAAAAACAATATTTTTTACTTTTTGCTATAATAAATATCCCCAAAAAATGTATAATTTTATTTTCCTCAGTGTAGAAAATAGGGGATCGTTTTATGGCATTTTTATTAATAATTTTTTTACTAGTAATGGGGGCGATCAGTGACTTTTTTCGTGATGGAGGACACATCTGACACTTTTGACACCATTGTCATTTTCACAGCGAAACGTGCTATAAAAATGCACTGATTACTGTGAAAATGACAATGGTAGTGAAGGGATTAACCACTAGGGGGTGCTAAGGGGTTAAGTTTGCCCTAAGGCCATGCCGGTTGAGTGTATTACTTATTGTTTTCTTTGAAACAATTGTACCTGCTAATTCCAGGTCTTCCTTAAGCTCTCAACAAGTGTTACTTAGCTCTTGGACAACTCTTTTGATAATTATTTTCACTACTCTGTCAGAAATCTTGCGAGGAGCACCTGATCGTGTCCGGTTTATGGTGAAATTATGTTCTTTTCACTTCCAGATTATGACCCCAACAATGCTCACTGGAACATTCAGAAGTTTAGAAATCCTTCTCGCCTTTCTCTGGATCAACTGTGGGTATAGAATTGGGTATATGGGATTGTATGATATTTTTTATTTTATTTATTTTTATGGTTGAACTGGATGAACTTTTGTCTTTTTTTTTTTTTTTTTTAACAAAGAGATTGGTCTTTATTTAGAAGGCATCACAGTACCATCTGTATACAGCTCATACAGAAGCAACACATAAATAAGCATATACAAGTAACAAGCAGATAATGGACACCAAATATATATACAAGTCACAGTACCAGTCCCACCCACCCCACATACTGGCCAGAAAAAATAATCAGGAAGAGAACACCCCACATCTCCAAAGAAACATAGGTTAAAACTGTTGTGTCCAGGGGAGCCAGACTCTGTCAAAATTCTGGGGGCAGCCTATTAATATAAGTCAGCTTATACAGCAGCAACAGCGCATTTACTGAGGAGTCCTGCGCCGCCACCATGGGAGGCGTGGAAGAGGACCATTTCTTAAGAATTTCCTTTTTGGCATTAAAAAGTAACATAGAGACAAGCAACTTTGTATACCTAGGGCGCGGATCATCGTCATGAATCCCAAGCAAGACCAGTTCCAGGTAGGATCGGGAGAGATAGTGCAAGACGCACATTAATACACTCAAAGACCTCCCCCCAATATACAACTACCAACGGGCAGGTCAAGAACATATGAAAAAATGTCCCCTCAGAAGAATGACACCTAGGGCAGTCAGGAGATCTATCAGGGTATATCCGATGCAATCTCTGGGGAAGTGAAATAGACTCGATGCATGAATTTGGTGTGTACCAGTCTGTCCCTAGATGAAATCAGTAACTTTGCCCCATCCTCAAAGCATTCCTCCCACACCTCCCTATCAAGGTCAGGGAGGTCTTGAATGCCACCTGTCCCAGAGAGCGCCCATTTTGGGAGAATCAACCTCCAAAAAGGCCAGATATAATGTAGAGAGCAGTTTTTCTAAGGGTTTCTTGTGCTAGGGTAGTACACCAGGAGGTTAGGGAGTGCAAGCCCCCCACAACGGACCGGTAACTGCAAGGTGGACCTAGCCAGCCTAGGGGAGGGTCCCCGCCACAGAATGGAGCATATACAAACATCGCTCTCCTTGAAGAAGGAAAGGGGAAGCCTAACCGGGTGTAACGTTACGCCGGATACGATTTGAGAATTAGGATCTCAACTGCGGAGACATTCTCAGTTTCGGACCCAGGTTTCACTCTCTTTTGTGCAGAGAGTTTGATATCCTAGCATCACAGTCTCAGTCAAGAAATATGGCGCATACATTCCTTCATAGGTCGCCAGGTGAAAACTCAAATCAAATATAAATATAAAGTCCAGGTAGAACTGATATTATAGTTCAGGCTCACTAGGGTAATACCCTGGGGAGTGAGGTTACACGAATACTGGATACAAATACAAACTCTTATAGCGGGGTAAATAATATTAACGCCACATGCCTCAAGAGTAATGGACTGGTCACAGTGCCGCAGTGTTGAGGGAATGGCGTGAAAGCAGCGTTCCGCTAATATTTGGTAACTACAGACCAGGCTCTAGTTAAATGCAGAAGTAGCCGAGCATGCGTGGCATGTAATAAAACTTAACGGCAAAGTCCTCAAAGTAATAGGCAGTATATATGCACACAGTAACATTTGAAAAGGAGGTACATAGGCATGAAAGACTTCCGTTTATACTTGGTGACTTTAGAATGTAGATCCTTATTAGAAGTACCAAACATAGAGAAGCTATGGCTGCAGTAATTCTTGGTATAGTTAGCATACATAACTTAGCAGGCAAGGCAGTTCACAGGACAGTATCATTTGAGAAAGAGGTATAACAAGGTATCGGTATTAGCAGTTATGCCTGGACAACTGAGTAGAGCTGCACAGCGAACTTGAAAGTAACACATTGCATTAAACAGGGTACTTGCAATACTGAAGTGAACGATGCAAGCATAAGGTCAGGCTCCAAGGGTCCAGACAGGTAAGGCTGGTGAAGCAGGCAGTGGAGTCTCCTGGTCTAGGTCAGGAAGCTGAAGTTCAGAGCAGGTGCTTCTGGATGCCCAACTGACAGATGCATTGTGTCAGCAAAAATAAAGGAACACTTCCTGGTCAGTGCTGGGAGCTTAAATAGGCCGCCCAGCAACTTAACAGGAAGTGACAGGCTAATCAGAAAGAAGGAAGTAACTATAGTTGAACTTCGAAGTGAGAGGCTCTTCAGGAAGGAGGTTTGGAAAGGAAGTAACAGATGAGAGTTAATTGGGGAAGAACTAAGTATAATTGTACTGAGTGAAAAGTCACTCGAGAGACGTTACATAGCCCCCCCCTCTAGGGAGCGCCTCCGGTGCTCCAACCACCAAACGGCCGAAGACTCTGGAAACACTAGAGCTGGAACGTCAAACTAGGGTAAAGGAATTCCGGGTACAGGTTCAGGTCCGGGTACAGGTTTAGATACAGGTTCGGATACAGGTTCATATACAGGTCCGGATACAGGTTCAGGTCTGGGTACAGGTACAGGTTCAGATACAGGTTCGGATACAGGTTCGGATACAGGTTCGGATACAGGTCCGGATACAGGTTCAGGTCTGTGTACAGGTTCAGGTACAGGTTCAGATACAGGTTCAGATACAGGTCCGGATACAGGTTCAGATACAGGTTCAGATACAGGTCCGGATACAGGTTCAGATACAGGTTCAGGTACAGGTTCAGGTACAGGTTCAGATACAGGTCCGGATACAGGTCCGGATACAGGTTCAGATACAGGTTCAGGTACAGGTTCAGGTACAGGTTCAGATACAGGTTCAGATACAGGATTCAGGATTCAGGTTCAGATACAGGTATGAAGGCCTCAATTCAAGCATTAAGTTACAGGGACTGATGAAAAAAAATTCCTATCCCCAAAAAGGGGTTCAGGAGGACAGACCTTGGGTTCTGGTCGGTCTCTGGGTGTAACAAAAAGAAGGGGGTCTGGACATTCTGCGGCTGCCCCCATGACTGACTGATGAAAGAATTATGACTCATTGACTGATCCTTGAAATTTGCAGTCAATTTAAAAGGGATGGAGTCATTGGATTTCAACAGAAGAGTGAGCTCATCTGGGTTTACTGTCACTAAACCGCGGACAGTGATCGCATGACAGTCAAAGAGACCCATGGGAAAAGTCTTTGACAGTGGCGTTTCAGATTATGTGTGCATTATCTGAAGAAGAGAAAGCGAGGGTTGAAATGAAAAGCTACATCAGACCGTGGACGTGTGCTGCAGCCACACTGGAAATCAATCTGAAATCTTGTTGCACTGGTCCCAACGCTTCCTTGTATGAGGATCATATGTCCAGGGCGGAGACCCCCAAACATCTTGCATGCATAGGGGATAATCGGGTAGAAGACAGGCGGCTGTAACAAGAAGGAAAGGGGGTCCATGTCTGCCTGAGATGAACTGCTGATGAGTCACAAGCTTAGGGAAGGTCTTAACTCAAACATTAAGTTACAATAAAGGTCAGCAGAGACGAGACTCCGCCAATGAGCGTCTGTCCATGCTGGGTTCTCCCCTGAGATAGGAGATTGGTCTCTGGGTGATGCAGCATTATGGTTAACACAATTGCATAGAGCCTCGTTTTCCAATCAAAGCTCATGAACAGCCGCAATAAGGGTATCAACCCATTGCGATAGACCCAGAAGATGAGAAGCAAGCTCCGCTGGATCCATTTTATATGGTTCCTTTATTATGTAACATTACGCCGGATACGATTTGAGCATTAGGATCTCAACTGCGGAGACTTCTCAGTTTCGGACCCAGGTTTCACTCTCTTTTGTGCAGAGAGTTTGGGATCCTAGCATCACAGTCTCAGTCAAGAAATATGGCACATATTCCTTCATAGGCGCCAGTGAAAACTCAAATCAAATATAAATATAAAGTCCAGGTAGAACTGATATTGTTCAGGCTCACTAGGGTAATACCCTGGGGAGTGAGGTTACACAAATACTGGATACAAATACAAACTCTGATAGCAGGGTAAATAATATTAGCGCCACATGCCTCAAGAGTAATGGACTGGTCACAGTGCCGCAGTGTTGAGGGAATGGCGTGAAAGCAGGTATACCAAGGTATCGGTATTAGCAGTTATGCCTGGACAACTGAGTAGAGCTGCACAGCGAACTTGAAAGTAACACATTGCATTAAACAGGGTACTTGCGATACTGAAGTGAATGATGCAGACATAAGGTCAGGCTCCAAGGGTCCAGACAGGTAAGGCTGGTGAAGCAGGCAGTGGAGTCTCCTGGTCCAGGTCAGGAAGCTGAAGTTCAGAGCAGGTGCTTCTGGATGCCCAACTGACAGAGGTGTTGTGTCAGCAAAAATAAAGGAACACTTCCTGGTCAGTGCTGGGAGCTTAAATAGGCCACCCAGCAACTTAACAGGAAGTGACAGGCTAATCAGAAAGAAGGAAGTAACTATAGTTGAACTTCGAAGTGAGAGGCTCTTCGGGAAGGAGGTTTGGAAAGGAAGTAACGGATGAGAGTTAACTGGGGAAGAACTAAGTATAATTGTACTTAGTGCAAAGTCACTCGAGAGACGTTACACCAGGCAATTTCTGAACACATAGTTGAACTTGGGTAGGAAAAGCATCTTGAGCACATTTATGCGTCCCAGTAGATTAAGGGGCAGATCTTTCCACCTAGAGCAATGTTCCCTAAGGCGTTTGACAACAGGTAGCAGGTTTAGGCCAACTTGTGTCTTTTTTCTATATAACTATGTAACCAATAGGTTTTGCAACAATAGGATTGCAAAGGTCTTGAGAGAGCTCTTTTCTTTTGCCCATCATGAGATGTTTCTTGTATGACACCTTGTAATGAGAATTTTTTTATAGACTATCAGTTGAGACTAAATCAGCTCATATTAATTGACAAGGGGTGGGATATTTTAACCTGTGTTAACCATTTTAACCATTTTATTACACATACTGGGCCAGATTCTCAAAAGAGATACGACGGTGTATCGCAGGAAACACCGTCGTATCTCTGTTTTTTTTGCTGGGTATCTATGCGTGTGATTCCTAGAATCACTTACGCATAGATACAGTGAAGATCCGACAGGTGTAAAACACTTACAACGTCGGATTGTAGATGTAATTACTTTCCTTGCCGCTAGGTGGCCGTTACGTTAATTTCTCATTTGCCTATGCAAATGAGCCTAATACGCCGATTCCCGAACGTTTTTACGCCGCCCCGTCGTCGTTTACATTGCTTCCGTAAGCGTAAGGTTACCCCTGCTATATGAGGGGTAACCTTACGAAGTTCCATTGTATGCCATGTTAAGTATGGCGTCGGGTCAGCGTCGTCTTTTTCCGTCGTATACGTCGTTTTACTAAGTCGTTCGCGAATAGGGATTTACGTAAACGACGCTCACGTCGGTTTCATTCACGTTTTCCGACGTGAGCTGGAGCATGCGCACTGGGCTATTTTTGCGGCTGGCGCATGCGCAGTTCGATCGACGCGGGGGCGCGCTTAATTTAAATACAAGCCGCCCCCTTTGAATTACGCGGCCTTATGCTGGGCCATTTACACTACGCAGCCGCAACTTACGGAGCAAGTGCTTTGGGAATACGGCACTTGCTCTGTTAAGTTGCAGCGGCATAGTGTAAATGGCTTATGCTACGCCGGCGGGCAATCTACGAGAATCTGGCCCACTGTATTTATTGGCGTATAACACTCACTTTTTTACCCTGAAAATAGAGGGTAAACTGTGCTTGCGTGTTATATGCAGGGAGCTGTGGAAAGTTTTTTTCCTGAAACTTCCCTCCTAAAATTAGGGTGCGTGTTAGGCGCCTGTGCGTGTTATACACCGATAAATACGGTAACTTATTTTATTAATGTTTTTGTTTCTTTGCATGTATGGTTTCATGGGTTGCTGCTGTCATGTGGTGAAAATGTCATGTCAATAGCACCTTTAAAAATATATTTACCTAGAAAAATGGTGACGTGTTCAATACTTATTTTACCCGCTGTATATATGTATGTATATATATAAATATATATATAATATAAACACATGGTACAAAAGGTTTATTATCCTAGCAATGCAAGATATTGCCAGGACGATGTGTGATCATTGCAGGACTCTAGACTTTAGTAAGAGTGATAAACTACAAGAAATCACACTTTTTGTCAAGTTTCACATTTTAAAAGTCAAATGTTTAAATTCCTCAAAAATAAAATAAAATAACAAGAGAAAATAACTCTGGTATGGAATGGTTTTGCTTGATTGAATCTATAACAATGTTTTGCCCAAAGGCTTTTAAGCTTTGTTCTTGCTGGTAAAATGCAAATCACTTAAGAGAAGTGAAAAGAATTATAGCTGTGAAATACTTTCTGTCAGTCATAACATGGTCTAACTTCTCAAATACTATGTAATTTAAACTGGTGCAGCTAAAAGAGTTACAAATGACAATTTCGACTGCAGGCACTGAAATTTACAGAGACATTATTAAGCAAAGAATATTGCATGCAGGTAGAATAACAAAGATTCTTTGTCTACATACAATAACAGATTAATGTGAAAGAGCAGTAATAGCTTGTAGTCATTAGTAATAAATGAATGAGTGAAATTGCAGCTGTAGAGCCCATGTAGACAAGAGTACCAATCAGCATGCTATTTCTAATAAGCTAGGAAACTAGCAGTGACCTATTGACAGTATTCTACCTAAACAAGTTAGTGGTTTAAGGGAATGCTATAGTTTCTCGTATGCTTGGACATAGTGCAGCCATTATAGAGAGTCTTTCCTGGCACAGAAAAAAAAATTCTGATAGTGAAACATCAGTTGGCAAGCAATATAGCTAGAAGATATAAAACAAAAACACCACATGTATGCACTGTATTGAAATGTAAAAAACATAACCAAGTGAAAAAAAATATATATAATAGTTCTTTGATGAAAAATTATAAATTCAATATCCTTTGAGAATTTTGATAATATTGTTCAAAACCGAGTGACAATGTTCCAAATAGTGAGTGAATAACCACATTCTATTTGTGACTAATAGAGGAAATGAATAGGAGATTCACCACCGTATGTGATAAGGCTTACCGAGATGATTGAACCCAGATAAGCATACACTCACTAGGTCAATCAAGCTTGTATGGTCAATAGACCAAGGGAGAGATATCTCAACAGACACAGGTTCCAGGACCTCAGCGGTGGTATTTCAATGGTGTTTTACAGGTTATAACGCCCAAACAGATGGTTCAGTACCCCAGACGCCAATTCCTTTTATATCACCTTAAATGTGAGTGTTACTCTTTTTTTAAATAAATATCGGTGACTTACTTTTGCAGAATTACGCTATGTGCCCTTCTGTTTTCCTCTTTTTCCATATTCACATCATTCGTCTGTTTCAACCTGAAATCGATGTAATGTAAATGCAAACAAAATCTTTCAAATAACATCCAAATGTTCTCAGAATTTTTGTATGAATTTCCCTAAGAAGTTTCGGATACATTTTTGATCAAAATTCTGTATTAGTGTATACCCAGTTTAAGTCTTGGAGGATCCCTCCAGGGCAGACTGAAGAAGCAGAAGTCAATGGGCACTATTACATTACAGTACTCCAGTTCAGTTTTGTTTTGGACAGCCAAAAGTGTATCTGTTAAAAGACATTCTCTCCACAATATATTGGTGCATATTTATATTTAGGGCTAACGTATAACTAAAGTCAAAACTTATTTTTGATAGAGTGGGGAGGAATTAGAACACCTATTAGGTTTTTCTTTGCTAGCTCTGCCCTGGCTAAGGAGATTAACCCACCCTGTTTGTTCTGTTTACCATTATCACTAACCACTTCCCACCCAGCCACTGCACATAAATGGCCGGGTGGGTGCTTCCTCCTTCTGAGTGGACGTTCCTGAATGTCCTTCAAAAGGAGAGGGATCATGTGGCAGCATCTCAGATCGACAGGAGGGCTCTGCGATTTGCCCTCTTGATCACATGATGGTTGTGTTCTATCACAGCCATCATGTGATGTAAACTACCTAGGGGGGACATCACAGGAAGCGGTATTGCGCAGTTATGCAATCCCGATGTACCCGTGTCCCCCAGAGACAGGTCAACGTCACTCGGCAGAAGGGCTCTGTGATTGGCCCTCCTGATCACATGATGGCTGTGTCAAAATTGATCTGTGTCGGACGGGCTAATGGTTGGTTGACGGACGAGGTAGCTGATTTTTTACAATGATTTTCCTCGCATGCCAGTCATTTATGGATTACCCAAGATCCATAAAGGCATCACGCCACTTAAGTTTCGGCCTATAGTTTCCGGAACTGGTTCCGTTACCCAACCATTGGCCCAGGTCATGGATTATTATCTACAACTACTTGTAAAGGATCTACCAGCATACATTCCGGATACGGGTGACTTCCTTGACAAACTGGGTCCTTCCTCGACATTCAATGATGGCTGGAAGCTTGCCACAATGGACATTACCTCATTGTATACCTGTATACCCAACAAAGCCAGCCTTTGGGCTGTTGAACATTTTTTGACCAAACAAGGTTACCAAGTGCTTTTATAATAGAAATGCCTTGAGTTTATTTTGGTTAACAATCATTTCAGATTTGAGGGGATGACGTATACACAGATTCAAGGGACAGTTATGGGAGCTCCGCAGCTCCTTCATTCGCTAACCTGTTTGTAGGCTATCTAGAGGAGGTGTATATTTATTTGTCCCCCTTATTTTATCAATATGTCAAAAAATGGATGAGATATATTGACGATGTCTTTTTTTATTTGGACGGGGAGTGAGACGGACTTTGTGAGATTTGTAGAGTACATTAACAGTGTTTTTCCAGGGATTGTTTTTAACCCAGAAATTTCGGGTGAACGTATTCCGTTCCTTGATGTGCTCATTACCATCACTGATGGTGTTATTTCCACATCTCTATACACCAAACCTACTGATAGGAACACTCTATTACATTTTCAGAACGCACATCCTACACATTTGCGTAATAACTTGCCGATCTCACAGTTTGTACGAGTCTTACGCATCTGCTCGGATGAGCAAGACAAAAAGAGGGAGCTCAACACTATGTACCACAAATTTATTGAACGGGGTTATCCCAAACCAGTCCTGGATCAGGCTTTTGATAAGGCACTGGTAGGTAGCAATAAAAGCGCTAGGCCTATTTCTCGTCCTATGTTGGTTCACACATACAATCAAGAGTCAGGTACCATCAAATGTGCCACTGAACGCAACCTTAAAATATTACAATCGAATAGATCCTTGGGACCTGAGATTAAGAACAAACCTATGATGGCGTTTAAATGCGGGAGAACATTACGGGATCATTTGGTAAAGGCAGACCTTTGGTTATGTTCTTATTCCCGGATGAGCTCGCTTCACGTTTGTTTGTTTGTTTACTTTCTCTCTCCTTATTGTCCCTGTTTCCACAATAACAGCGGCTTGCACTCCAAGCCTCGCTGTCATATTACCCTAGGTTGGTGGACTCAGACCGATGTGCGTCGCTCATACGTCATTGGTTACCATGACGACGGTGGCCGCACATAGGCGGCTTCCCCGTTCTCTTGCTGTATCCCGGGTGCAGGTTCCTATGTGGAGGGAGTGGAGGAAGTTGGGGAGGGAGTGTTTTTGTAATTTCTCACATGGTTTCAATGGTGGCTGTCTCCTATATATATCACTGTGTTGCATTAAGTCTGTATCACTTGCCTGACGAAGAGGTTCTGTGCGACTTGGAAACGTTGCTGTTTCTGTGATCGTTTCTCTGCAATAACATTTTTTGGACGTTTTTTAACGATCTTTGGTGTGCTGGTGAATATATTCACATGATTACTTTTCCAGTTCCCCGCTAGTGATCGCGTCAGCACCCTTTTCTCTTATTGCCTGCTCTCCAGGAAGGTGTGCAAATGGAATATTTTGAGACCAACACAGTGAAAAACACCAACACTTGTCACACATCTGTACCACTGAACATCTGCCCCAGTAAACATCTGTCACATCTGTCCATGATCACCTGGCACATGTGTCCATGATTATCTGACACGTATGCGTGATCATCTGACGCACATGCGTCTATGATCATCTGGCGCACGTGTCAGTGATCATCTGGCACATGTGTCCATGATCATGTGCACACATCTGGTGCACATGTGTCCGTGATCATCTGGCGCACATGTGCCCGTGATCATCTGCACACATCTGCCACACATGTGTCCATAATCATCTGTCACACATGTGTCCGTGATCATCTGCACACATCTGGTGCACATGTGTCTGTGATCATCTGCACACATCTGGTGAACATGTGTCTGTGATCATCTGGTGCACATCTGTCCATGATCATCTGGTGCACATCTGGTGCACATGTGTCCGTGATCATCTGGCGCACATGTGCCCGTGATCATCTGCACACATCTGCCACACATGTGTCCATAATCATCTGTCACACATGTGTCCGTGATCATCTGCACACATCTGGTGCACATGTGTCTGTGATCATCTGCACACATCTGGTGAACATGTGTCTGTGATCATCTGGTGCACATCTGTCCATGATCATCTGGTGCACATCTGGTGAACATGTGTCAGTGATCATTTGGGGCATGCATCTGTGATCATCTGGCACATGTGTCCATGATCAGCTGCGCACATCTGGCGCACATGTGTCTGTGATTATCTAGTGCACATGTGCCCGTGATCATCTGCACACATCTGGCGCACATGTGTCCGTGATCATCTGGCGCACATGTGCCATGATCATCTGCACACATCTGGCACACATCTGTTCATGATCATCTGGTGCACATCTGTTCGTGATCATCTGGTGCACATCTGTCACACATGTGACATTCATGATCATCTCTCCCATATCTGGTGTGCATCTGTCTGTGATCACCTGGCACACATGTCAGTGATCATCTTTAGCACATGTGGCACACATGTGTTCGTGATCATCTGGCGCGCATGTGTCCATCATCTGGCACACATCTGGCACACGCGTCAGTGATCTTCTGGCACATATGTTCCTGATCATCTGGTGCACATCTGGTGTGCATCTGTCTGTGATCATCTGGCGCACATGTGTCAGTGATCATTTGTAGCACATCTGGCACACATTTGTCCATCATCTGGTGTGCATCTGTCTGTGATCATCTGGTGCACATGTGTCAGTAATCATCGGTAGCACATCTGGCGCACATGTGTTTGTGATCATCTGGTGCACATGTGTCCATCATCTGGCGCATGTGTCAGTGATCCTCTGGCACATATGTCCGTGATCATCTGGCCCTCGTGTCTGTGATCATTTGGCACATGTGCCTGTGATCGTCTGCACACATCTGGCGCACATGTGCCCATGATCATCTGGCGCACATGTGTCAGTGATCATCTGTAGCACATCTGGCACACATGTGTTAGTGATCATCTGGCGCACGTGTTCATCATCTGGCTCAAATCTGGCACACATGTCGGTGATCCTCTGGCACAAATGTCCGTGATCATCTGGCGCACATGTGTCAGTGATCACCTGGCACACTTGTGTCCATCATCTGGCGCACATCTGGCGCATGTGTCAGTGATCCTCTGTCACATATGTCTGTGATCATCTGGCACATGTGTCCATGATCATCTGCGCACATCTTTCAATGTGCGCAGAATCACAATGGGGTGGGGTCACTATTCCTTCTTCCACTGACACCAATGTTGGCTCACTAATTTTCCCATTGACTCCAATAATAGCGACTAATTCTTCCACTGACACCAAAAGTGAGGTACTTCTAACACTTCTACTTCTAACACTGACACCAATGCTGGCTCACATGTGACATCCTGCGCACATGTGTCTGTGATCATCTTGTACACCTGTCCGTGATAATCTGCCACATCTGTCAGTGATCATCTGCCACATCTAATTCCACTGTCCTGGTGCTCCAGGGCCTTCAAACATGTGATGTGCCTTTAGAATGCCCGATGGTACTTCCTGCATGTTGGGCCTCAGTATGTGGCCAGGCTGTGTAAAAGTCTTACACATGTGATATTGCCACACTCAGGAGGAGTAGCAGAATACATTTTGGGGTGTAATTGCAAGTCTATCTATGATATGTGTGAGAAATAACTAATTGAATAACAAGTTTGTGAAAAAAAAATCCTAATTTTCCAAACTATTATGGGCAAAAAACTGTAACTTCAAAAAACTCACTATGCCTCTTACTAAATACCTTGGACTATGATATTTACAAAAATGAGTCATTTGGAGGGTATAAGTACTGTCATGACATTTTAGGGCCTCAAGAAATGAGCTGTCAGTACATCAGGCGTGATCAATTTTCAATGATACAGAGCATAGCTTGTAGACTTTATAACTTTCATACAAACCAATTATCATACACTTATTGAGATTTTTTTTAGCAAAGACATGTAGCAGAATATATTGTGACCTAATTTTACGACAACATTTTATTTTATTGGATTTCTTTTAAAACAGAAAATATTGGGTTTTTTTCCGAAATTTATGCTTTTTTTTTGCTTATATCACAAAAAAATTAAAAACCCAGTGGTGAATTCATACCACCAAAAGAAAGCTCTATTTGTGTCAACACAATTATAAAAATGTAATTCAGGTACAGTGTTGCATGACTGAGTAATTGCCATTCAAAGTGCAAGAGCACTGAAAGCTGAAGATTGGTCTGGGAAAGAAGGGGGTGAAAGTGTCCAGTTGGTTAAACGCGGAAGTAAAGAAAAAATCACACATTTTGGGTTGTCTCCAGAAAAGTATTAGAGGGGACATTTTTCAATAGGGTGTCACTCCCTCACTGCCCAAAAGGCTTAATTTAAGTTGACTGTGAGAGAGGGATGCCTTGCCCATCCTACCAGTTAGGGAAGATAGGGAAGGACACATGCAAGTAGGTGAGTATTTCACCTTCCTATTATGTTCCCAACAGCAATCCTACCTCTGGCAAGAACTGACCCAAAGGATTAGAGGCTTGTCACTCAGCAGTGGCAGCTCGTGTTTTTTTTTCTTGGGGGGGTGGCAATCAACAAACCCACCGCTAGGGGACTCATCCAGCGACACGGGGACACACAGCCACCCCAACCTCTCGCTCAGCGGAACTGACTGATTCAGGAGGACCCCCACCCGCTGTCTGCCTGAAACTTACCCCATCTTAGTGGCGGGTCAGGCAGTGAGTGAATATAAATATCTGGTACTTCCATGTGTAACTTGAGATTAACTGAGCTTGTGTTTGGTGGCTGGCCCAGCTCTGGAGTCAGAGAGAGCGGGCAAGAGGATTTTGTCATTCATTCCCCACTCCCTTACTCACACATGTGGTCTTTTGCCAGTGGGGGTGATGTGAGTAGGGAGTGGGCTGTTTTTGTGAGTTCTAAAATGCATTGTTATGTTGAGCCCAAATATATTAACCACTGGGTATCACAGGGCAGAAGATTTCTTCAGGAACCAGCAACCTGTAGGACATGGGACATACTTCACTACAGAAAAGTTATGTGACAGGAGTAAGTTTAAAAAAAATGGACTAAGTTAAACACAGTCCTTTCATACTCTGCATCAAAATATTGGCTTTATTTACAGGTACTGTATATTGTAATTAATGTTTTGGTCATGGATTTCCAGCTCTGTATTAAGCCATATCTTTCACAAATAAATACCACTTTGTTACTTTCTCAGATATTTTAAAGCTCAATGATTTATCATTACAAAAGTTATTCATGATTCCAAAATTTAATTTAGGACTTGGTGTGCTCCAGTCATTTCTTACTGTGTTGCAACCGATCAAATTCTATTTACTCCTGAAGCCATATGCAAAGTACCATTGGATCAGTCTATACTGGGATAATTTGAGTAGACTCATTTACCTGCAAGTGATGGATAACAAGAAGATTGAGGTGACATTGGTGATTAAAATTAGTTTCTGGTGTTATTGTTTGTATTATCATGTGCATTTTTTTTTCTTTTTGTTCCCAAAATAAAAAATGTCAAATCCGATGACATACTTTAAGGTTAGACCAGAGGTTCTGCATTCAATTATATAAGGAAAGCTCTAAAGAACATTTTAATTATTTATTGCTGTTTCTTAATTATAGAAATGATAAAATATTAAGTATGACCTTTAGTTTCTGCTTACAAAATTAATTTTGCATCTCAGCAATTAAATACAAGCGGTCAATATTTCATATGTGATTTTATGCATGTTTTCTTTTCAAATGAAACATCTCATTTTGCTTTAATACCTTGGCCCAGATTCATAGAGCAATTACGCCTGTCTAACTGGTGTTAGACAGGAGTAATTTCAAATTTCGCGCGCCGTATCACTAGTTTGAATCCTCAAACCATAATACGGCGGCTTCGGGCTTCGATCCGAGAGGCTTACGTCTTCGTAAGCCTTCGGATCTACGCTGCGATATTTTTGCGGCCGCTGGGAGGAGTTTGCGTCGTTTTGATGCGTCGGGATATGCAAATGAGTTTTTACAGCGATCTACAAAGATACGAGCGGTCTTCGCAATCGCTTACGTCTATTTTTTTTTACGTACTGTTAGACCAGCTTTTTGCTGGTCTAACGGTGCGTAGCCCATGTTAAGTATGGCCATCGTTCCCGCGTCGAATTTAATTATTTTTTTTATTTTTTACGTAAGTCGTTCGGGAATAGAAATGTCCGTAAACGACGCTACTCAAACAACGAATGACGTAACGACGTGATTTCGCGCAATGCACGGCGGGAAATTTGCGAACGGATCATGCGCAGTTCGATCACCGCGGGAACGCGCCTATTTTAAATGCTTCACGCCCCCTACTCGCGTAGATGGATTGCGACGGGAGAAATACACTACGCCGCCGTCGTTTACTGGACAAAATCTACCTGGATTCCACGTAGAGCCAGGTAAAAAATGGCGGCGTAGTGTATTTCTGATACGCTACGATAATCTAATTCTCTCTGAATCTGGCCCCTTATATTTTTAACTGTTTTTGTGTATTAAAAGATACACACAATACTTGTTGACATCTTTCTTGTCTCTAGTTCTGTTTTTCTCACTCAATGGGCTTGATTTACTAAAGTAATAGATGCTGTTCACCTAGGAATGTTAAGGTAAATAAGGCAAACCTAAACTATATTGCCAAAAGTATTGGGACACTGTTCCTTTACACGCACATGAACTTTAACCACTAGCCGACCAGCCGCCGCAGTTATACGGCGGCAGGTCGGCTCTCCTGCGCGAGAGCCCGTCATCCTACGTCGGGACTTTCGCGGCCACTAGGGGGCGCGATCGCCGCCGGGCGCGCGCGCTCGTTCGTTACAGAGCGGGGAACGAGAGCTGTGCGTGTAAACACACAGCACTCGTTCCTGTCAGCGGGGGAAACGCTGATCTTCCGTTCATACAATGTATGAACGGAAGATCAATGATTCCCCCTAGTGAGTTCACCCCACCCCACACAGTAAGAACACACCCAGGAACACACTTAACCCCTTCCCCGCCCCCTAGTGTTAACCCCTTCACTGCCAATGGCATTTTTATAGTAATCCAATGCATTTTTATAGCATTGATCGCTATAAAAATGCCAATGGTCCGCCATAATATCGCAGTACCGAAAAAAAACGCTGATCGCCGCCATTACTAGTAAAAAAAAAAATATTAATAAAAATGCCATAAAACTACCCCCTTTTTTGTAAACGCTATAAATTTTGCGCAAACCAATCAATAAACGCTAATTGCGATTTTTTTTTTACGAAAAATATGTAGAAGAATACGTATCGGCCTAAACTGAGGGAAAAAAATGTTTTTTTATATCTTTTTTGGGGATATTTATTATAGCAAAATGTAAAAAATATTGCATTTTTTTCAAAATAGTCGCTCTATTTTTGTTTATAGCGCAAAAAATAAAAACCGCAGAGATGATCAAATACCACCAAAAGAAAGCTCTATTTATGGGAAAAAAGGACGCCAATTTTGTTTGGGAGCCACGTCGCACGACCGCGCAATTGTCAGTTAAAGCGACGCAGTGCCGAATCACAAAAAGTGCTCTGGTCTTTGGACAGCAATATGGTCCGGGGCTAAAGTGGTTAATGTCATCTTTTCCTGATGACGCATGCTGGAACACAAAAAGGCATAGAAGCTAGGTCTGACACGCATTTTATGTCACTTTTGCTGGGGGGTTGCTTAATGCACAGCATACACCGCTGGTCAGATAGCGTTGTTAAACGGACTTCCACCGCACTAATTTGTTCCTTACATGCTGTTGCACTCCCCTGCTGAAAAAATTGTAAGTGACATTTTTAACAATAAACAAGTGATACTACACTATATCTGCCTTCCCTGGCTCTTTTTGGAGGAGCTTGTTTTGCAGATGTGGGTGATTGAAGCGAAGGATAGATACTAAGGATTTGATCTGGGCTCATTCGACCTGCTTCACCACACATGTGAACAATGGTTTGGGAGGAGATTATTAAATGGTTTCCAGGGATTGAGGAGTAACTTCATGCTTTATGGTCACTTGCTGGCCAGAGCCATCTGGTGAGCGCAATTTGTTGTCACTTTGGGTGAAAAGTCACAAATTGTATTTGGAACACAGATTTTATTTTTTACATGGTGTTTGGAGCAGAATCGTTCAAAAAGAATTCTGGAGTTGTTTTGAACGTTTTATGACATACTTGTTTTGAGTAATTATAAACTATATACTGTATACATTTTTTTAAAACATTTGTGTACATGTTTAAGTGAAGCAATTTGCTAATACACGTTTAAACAAGGTTTTAAATGTATACATATTATTTGCATAGATCCCTCTTTGCACTTTCAGTGATTGTATTGGGAGCGCCCTTTATCACATCATCATCCCATGTCTGACCTAACAAATGCGCTTCTGGAAGAATGGTCAAACATTACCATAGACTCACTCCTAAACCTTGTGGACAGCCTTCCCAGAAGAGTTGGAGCTGTTATAGCTGCAAAGGGTGGGACAACTCAATATTGAACCCTATGCACCAAGACTGGGATGCCATGAAAGTTCATGTGTGTGTAAAGGCAGGACTCCCAACACTTTTGGTAATATAGTGTATGTTTATCTCAGAGTTGATTTTTGAAGGGTTGGAGGCTGTCTACCCAATCAGGTATCAGGTGCTTGCACTTGGTTGAATTATAGAAATCAACACAGTTTCGCCTCATTCACTAAAGTTAAGTGAATATACACTTTACCAATGGGTATACTACACGGCTTTCTGTATTGGTCATCGGCTCTGGTTTCTTCCTGGGAACCACCACGGACGATCACAGCTCTCCGATAGGTGGTGAGACTAACTGAACCGACTGTACCGTGCAATTACTATATTGAATGCATTTTCCAAACAGTTGTTTGTAAGTGTAATGTATTAAGGGAAGTTTTTTTAGATTAAATAAAAGCTTTACAGTTTTACACTGTTCTCTTTTTCCTCGACGGGAATGGAGAAAATAGGCTCGTCGAGTTCCTAGACAGCCGAACAAGGAACTTGACGAGGAAAACTATGTGTTTCGCCCGACGAGTTCCTCGGTCGTTGTGTACGAGACACACGACCGAGGAACTCGTCGGGCAAAACACATAGTTTTCCTCGTCGAGTTCCTTGTTCGGCTGTCGAGGAACTCGACGAGCCAATTTTCTCTATTCCCGTCGAGGAAAAAGAGAACATGCTCTCTTTTTGACTCGTCGAGTTTCTCGACAGTTTCCTCGTCGAAAAAATGTACACACGACCGGTTTCCTCGGCAAAACGCGTCTCCCAACAAGTTTCTTGCTGGATTCTGCCGAGGAAACCGGTCGTGTGTACGAGGCCTGAGGAAACCCGAGTATTATGAAAAACTCTTAGCTGGTTGTATCCTGGTGAATCAGAGGATGAAAGTGTGAGATCCCCCTCTAGCTGATCATTTTCTGAGGGTCGGATGGATGTTCGTTTGGCAGTGATCCCAAGCCACTTCACATATATACATTGCTATTGTTTATTGGGAATCTGCTGAGTGCAATTCCTATGGAGAGTGAAATTACTAGATGTGGTGATGGTCGAATGTCTAAAAAAGCTGATGTGTCACATATGAACTGCCACGTGCATTTTTTGAACTTCGGTCCCACTTGGATGCACAGATCACTACCCTTTTATGCAACATTTTAATGTGCACAGTGCTGCTGAAGTTTGAAGGACTAATTATTATTTTTTGATTGCTTCTCTTTTTTGAAATGTTTGTTTATATTATAGCAGCTGCTTTATTATATTAGAATATTTTCCTAAGCGCCGGATAAGTGAACGTTTGCGAACCTTCTTTGTTAGTTTAATGATTGGGATGGAAAAAACGGGCAAATGTATCAGGTGTTATAGTACCAATTATGAAAGATTTTCATGAGGGTTTCCGAACTTGGATACATTTTGAGAAGGTGCAGTACCAAACCTACGAAGAAAGGAAGATCTGTCATTTTGATTCCCAGAAGACCACAATGGGAGATTTACAAGTGGATGTTGGCTGAGAGAGGAGATTGTAGATGTATTAAATTTCTTTAGTCTTAGTGGATGGCTGAGTGCAAAATAAGAGTAAGTCTTTGGAAATTGTTTCCTCATGGTGATTAGCATAGGTAGAACACGTTGAACCCTGAGGAAGATGTAGAAGTCTTTGCTGGATAGGTTGTTAGCGGTTGAGAGTTGCTGAAAACTTTTGGAGTTGTTGCTGAAACAAGTCCCTAATTGTTGTGATTCCTGCTATGTTCCAATGTTGGATTGGCAGGTCAGGAGACAGGAGTTGCAGGGAAAGAAGTGGGAGTGATAATAAGGCATTTATGTAGCTACCTTTGTATGTTTGTTGTATGCCTTTCCATGTAGTTGCTGTGGCAGGACAGAAAGGAGCGAGGAGCATTAAAGTTCATCCAGAGCACTGCCAGAAGTAGATAGAGGGGTTTTGAGGTTGTTGTGGATTTAATCTGGAGCCAGGAGGGTGTAGGGTGAGATATCCACCAATGTCTGGCTTGATCCAGGGTGACTGCCTTATAGCATCTTTTGATTTGGGAGCTCCCAGGCCAGCATAGTCTGTAGGGGTGCTCAGTAGAGAGGATTTTAGCCTGGGTTTGTGAGCTGCCCATATGAAGGTGTTGATAATGTTTTGGATTTGGTTAAGTCAGCTGGTAGGATTGGTATTGTCAGCGTCCTAAAAAAGTAAAGAACATGGGAAAGAAGGAACATCTTAGAGCAATTCTTCCAGTGCAAGATGCTCTGATGCTCAACATAGATGGAACAGAGTGGTCAGATTTGTGCTAAGGAGCATAGAGAAGGGGGATGTGAGTTGAATGCCCAGATATGTCAAAGTTGAGTTGGGAGCCCAGGATAAAGGGGACATTTTTGAGATATCAGTTTTGAGTGAGGTTGGCAGTGAGATCCCGATCATGGATGATTTAGAGTGATACAATTTATATAAAAAGATCTTGCTAAAGTCCTTGAGTACTTGGCAGAGTGGGGGAAGGGATCACAACTGGAATGCTGGAAGAGAAGAAAAACAACCCAAGAGGTGCTGTGTGCTTTGCACACTGTGGCAGTGGGGTGGGAAAAGAGTACCAATGTGGTAGCTGCTCCTCCACTTGCGTGTAATATATTCAGCAAAGGGTATACATGTCTGTGGTAGGGCACTTATTTGTTAGTTCAGGTGGTGACCTAGGGCATGTCCCTGATGGCCCACATATTAGTGATTTTAGATGACTGCTTGTTAGTAGGAGTCTTAGGTGGTGGGTTAGGGATTATGCCCCAGGTTATTGAGTTGTTTAATCCCATCTTTAGGGGTCAGGATGTTGATTTTGAAAGGTAACCAATAGTTTGGTGCTAAACCCCCACTTGTATGCGATCTTGTGCTCCATGAGTATTATAGTGACTGGTGCAAACGGTTTACGTACCTGTGAAGTGGCTGCCGAGATATCGTTGTATAGTGATATTTTGGAGAAAGCTTCAGGAAGAGTGCGCATGGACCTAGCCGCCCTCATGATGTGCTCCTTAGCCTGTAAAAAATTAACATGGGCTAGGATGTCCCTGGGAAGGGAAGCTGGGAGGTACTGCAGATTATGGATCCTGTGGGCCTGGTCTATGAGCATGTCCTGTGTGGTAATGGACTGTAGGATTTTATGGAAAAGTTGGTGTAGATAATTCATTTCAGTAGTTGTTATAGCTTCTGGCACTCACCTAATTTTTATGTTATTCCACCTTGAAGGGTTCTTCAGGTTGGCAATTTTTAGGTGGAGTTGTTGTATAGCCTCAGAGTGTTCATCCTGTATATCCACTACAGTATTGTGGGCTTTTGGTGGCTGTTTACAAATTCTGCTTAATTTGTTCAGTGTGGTCTTCCAAGTGATCAATTCTCTCATGTAAATGGTTAATGGAAGCCCTGAATTCTCTCTGCATGTCAGCTTGTAATGATATCAGCATTGCTTTAAGAGAGTTCTCTGAGGCTGTCAGAGGTTGTAAATGTAGCTAGAGACTGTGTGGGGAGAGCATCATCTGTGGGACTACAAGCTTCAGCACCTTCACAGGAAGAGGCTTGGCAGGTGAGTGTGTAGGGGAGTGAGTTGAGCGCTTACCTCTGTCAGAGTGAGAGGGGTATGTGTGTGGCTGCAGCTCCAGTGTCTCCTCCATGTCTGAGGCTGCTTCTCACTGAGCTCAGGCTGTGTGAGTGGTGGCAGGTTTTGGGCCGGGTGCTGTGCAATGTAGAAATCCAGGATTCGGCACGATCCCCATGACTGAGATTGCCTGTGGGACATAATCCGGGGTAGATGTGGTGCGGTTTTCCCCTATTCAAGGGGATGAGAGGCTCGGATGGGTTGCCGGGATGGCACTGGAAATCTGTGTGGAGGAGCAGAGCTCCGTGTTTAGGCAGCTATCATCTTTCACAGTGGTCATAAAAGGGGTAATGCCTTCTATAGGGTCAAGTGGTTCATGATGGAGGTTAGCAGAGATTTACCTCATTCACTAAGTTAAGGGGAAATGTGTTTGCAATATGCAAAGCCTATTTGCCTTTAGTAATCAAACACTTTATAGGGTGGCTTTATTAAAGGCAAAAAGAAAGTGCACTTTGCAAAGTGCCGTTGTACTCTGCAAGGGCATTTGCTCCAGTGCTTAGTAAACGAGCAGAAGCTTTGCTTACTTCCATCATTCAATCATGTGCACACAAAAATTCATTTTTTTTTTAGTTTCCCTGCATGCGATTGGGTATTCTTTGCAAAGTGAAGGTTTACTTCATTTACTAAGCTCTGGAGCAACTGCACTTGCAGAATGCAACTGCACATTGTGACCGTATGGGTCAGATGCGTGGAGCCGATCTGCGACCTCAACCGGTTTACAATTGTTTAAATCATGCTTGTTCTTTTCTACAAATTATGCATACTTATATAGATCCTCCTGAAGAAGCGGTACAATACCGCAAAACCGGTTGAGGTCGCAGATTGGCTCCACGCATCTGACCCATACGGTTTTGTTCTAACAAATACCTGATATTGTGTCCGAATTGTGGGGCCTGTCCCATTGTTTTTATACTTGTATTGTTTTATATGTAAAAATATACTTTTTTACCTGATACACGCCTTCTTATCAGTACCTTGAAAATCCCAATCAATCAAATTTTGACCAATATATTTTAGACGCATATGCCCAGATTCACAGAGCAATTACGCCTGTCTAACTTGTGTTAGACAGGAGTCATTTCAAATTTCGCGCGCCGTATCACTAGTTTGAATCCTCAAACCATGATACGGCGGCTTCGGGCTTCGATCCGAGAGGCTTACGTCTTCGTAAGCCTTCGGATCTACGCTGCGATATTTTTGCGGCCGCTGGGAGGAGTTTGCGTCGTTTTGATGCATCGGGATATGCAAATGTGTTTTTACAGCGATCCACGAAGATACGAGCGGTCTTCGCAATCGCTTACGTCTGTTTTTTTTTTTACGTACTGTTAGACCAGCTTTTTGCTGGTCTAACGGTGCGTAGCCCATGTTAAGTATGGCCGTCGTTCCCGCGTCAAATTAAATTTTTTTTTTTTTTTGCGTAACTCGTTCGGGAATAGAAATGTCCGTAAACGACGCTACTCAAACAACGAATGACATAACGACGTGATTTCGCGCAATGCACGGCGGGACATTTGCTAACGGAGCATGCGCAGTTCGATCGCCGCCGGAACGCGCCTATTTTAAATGCTTCACGCCCCCTACTCGCGCAGATGGATTGCGACGGGAGAAATACACTACGCCGCCGTCGTTTACTGGACAAAATCTACCTGGATTCCACGTAGAGCCAGGTAAAAAACGGCGGCGTAGTGTATTTCTGATACGCTACGAGAATCCAATTCTCTCTGAATCTGGGCCATAGTGTCAAGAAGCTTGTGTCCCTAATCATATGGTCCCCCCTTTTTCTTTACTACTACCCTACCAATACATAGATCAAAATGTGGCCTGTTCCTGCTGAGTGGGCCAAATTTCCATTCATGTACGGCCAACTTTAGGTACTCCGCCATATCAATACTTGTTACTGTTTCAACAAACTTGATTCTAATTATAACTTAAATATGTATGTATATTGGGGCAGCCCTATGTATTGTTATTCATAGGTGTGCACAGCCCATTGCGTTAGGGTGTACACCCCAAAGCTCAAACACATATGCGTGTGCATGTGTATATAAACTGACAGTGTCAATAGAGCAATAGACACTGTCAGTAGGGCAGAGATTGGTGTCAGTAGGGCAGTGGACAAAGTCAGTCGTTTTTATTTTTATTATTTTATTTATTATTTTTTACTATTGTATTATGTGTTTTTACAATTGTTTTTAGAAGCCTCATTAGGGCGCTTGGTGTTTCTGTAAAACTCTATCAGCTTGCTCCTACTGGCTTATCTTGTAAGTAGTGTTAGCAGTCATTCAGCAAGAATGGCAATTAAATTGGAATGACATATGGATAGATAGACACTAGGTTGACTAGCTACAAATCGTTTTATAAAATATGTAACTGAAGCCAAGATAAACTGAGAAAGTCGCATGCCATTTATTTTTAGGCAAGATTTGTAAAACTAGCAGAAACTGTATATCCTTTGAAAAAAACAATGTCGTTTCCAGTTAAGGATTAGTTAGATGGGCTTGTTGAACTATGGCACTTAGTTTATTATAACTGTCTAGAAATCATCCTTAAAAAAATGTATTGGTCCTCGATATGGATGCCTCCACTATGTATACATAAAGGTGAATTTAAATGCAGGTCCACTCCACACATTTCCTGAATTGTTAATAGGGAAGAAGTCTGTATATCTGTGTAGCTTATTTTAAGTAATAGAAGATGTTTTTTTTTTTGAGCTCCTAGAATCCTAGAGGTGGTGGGGGTGGTGGCGCTGTCACTAATATGTTGTTAACTGAACCAATAACAGACCCAATAGATTGGTGGGTGGGTTCTAGTGGGACAACATTCCCTATAATAATGTAAATAATGAAAAGTACAATGAATAAGTAAATAAAAAATGTGGCAGTAAATACTCAAAAAATTGGGTTGGTGTAAACATGAGTGGTAGTACCTCTATGTGCCACCAGTGGTGTAGTTGTCACCAATGTAGAAATAATATGTGAGTAAATATTTTCTTACAGTGACTAAACCCCGCCGTATTACAATACAATTGGCAAAAACTTGTTTACAAATCTAAATAAGTGCATCAGAGCATCATGATCAAATTATGCAACAAATTGATTCATATTAAATAGTCCATAAATCATAAAGCAGGTGAGTATAAGTGGTGTGACAGTCAAGGTGCACCTATGTGGATAGGTGATAGGCAGTGCATCAAGTGAATATCGCAGTGGGTCCGGTGCTCCCCCTTATGGGTCCCCACTCACCAGAGGCAATCACCCCTGCTGGGGTAGAATGCGTGTCAATCAAACGGGTGCTCCACCGTGTCGTGACTCTTTGTCCTGTATTCCTAATGGATCACCTGGATTCCTGTTGTGTGTCCTTGTTATAAGTGGTTAGTGGTATAGGGTTCAAAAAGTTCCTCTCGGTGTGTCCGGTGATGATCAGGTCGGTCGGTGGGAGGTTGTCCCACTGTAGCCCACCCACCAACCTATTGGGTCTGTTATTGGTTCAGTTAACAACATATTAGTGACAGCGCCACCACCCCCACCACCTCTTTACTTTCTTCTTATACCCCCTTCGGGGAGTTATATTTAGGGGGGGGCTGCAGTCGCACACTTACATTCGTCCTATTACCCTCAATCAGACTATCCCAAGCGCAGCTTTTCTCTTCCTTATATCTAAAGTGGTAGGAAACCCAAGTTTTAAAAAATGATGTATGAGTAATTATGGCAGAAGAGACCCTATCGGTCTCTTCTGTCAAAAAAGCTTTGACCTGCCTGTCAACCAACATATACAGTACACTGAGCCGTGCATCCGCAGCTCAGCATACATTTATTTAGTGGTGTCATTGTGGCCCAGCCGTTCAAGCTCCTGAAAACACAGAACTTGGAATGAAGACCGGTCATCAATGGGATCAATCAAACCATAGCATTGGATGGCTTATTAAGCAGGTAAGCCTGCCATAATGTTCTAATATGCTGTGCATACTAGCACATTATAGCATAACCCACTAAAAATATATATATATATATAGTGGACTTTCCTTCCACTTTAAGATCCATGATGTTGGGAAAACTTCAAGTACTTTAGTGGGGGAGTTGAATATTACTCTTGTGTACCTGAATCCCAGACTACTTTGCTATCAGTTCCTAGTAGAGATATTGGAATCCACAAAAGAGGAAGAAAGGGGAGAAATGGGAATTTTTGATACCCTCAAAATGTGAAAAATAAGCAAAATATAAAATCACATATATATATTGAGAATATTATTAAAAATAGCCCCATGAAGAATTGGGGAATAGTATGCTACCCACACAGTATTACAAACTGAAGACAAAAAATATGTTACATCATATCATAACATTTCATCACCGATAACAATGGAAGGATGGCATGAAAACACAATGATGTCCTTTACACAAATTCAAAGGCCCAATGCGTTTCGACCTATTAGGTCTTCCTCTGGCTTAGGCCTCGTACACACGAGTAAATAGATTTGTTCAAAACGGTCTGTCCGGCCGATTTGAACAAATCTGTCTGCTGGCATTTTGGTTTGCTCGCGTGTACACACGAGCAAACCAAAATCCCCGCCAGCAGACAGCGCGCTGACGTGTCGGTGACGTGGCGGTGATGTTGACGCCGCCACGTCACCGCACCAGGAAGTAAAACACTTCCGCGCATACATCGAAACCAGCGTGTGCGAGAAGACATGTCTGCTGGTTAACGTACTAACCAGCAGACATGTCGGGCGGACGGGTTCCCAGCCGACAGATTTCAAAGCATGCTTTGAAATCTGTCGGGTGGCCAAATCAGTCTGTTTGCCCGTACACACGATCGTTTCCAGCAGACAGATTTGATCGTGTGTACGAGGCCTTAAAGGATCACTAGGATATACATAAAGGTCAGTATGGCAAACAGAAAATGGCCAAAGTATCATATGAGTACATTCTAAAAGCATTCTAAAAGCATTCCTTCTTTCAGGCAAAGGTAAACAGTGGGGTGAACATTAACTCACCCAGTTGTCTCATAAACATTATAAAGAAAAGAAAGCTATGCAGGATTTTTCAGCCCTGGGGTTTTTAAATATATATATTTTTAAAGGTATGCTATGTGAAAGGGCACATATAATAAATGTATAATAGCCATTATCCCAATTTGATTCAAAGTGAAAACATACTTTAATGTTATCTGTTATAATAGTGATAACGAGTATCACTGAAAATAACAGTTTAGAAGAGGTGGTTCTGTGATAAAAATAATTTCAGTACATCTTTATAGATTTGGGACACAAATGACTTTGGGTGCTTTTGGGTAGGGATGGGCGAATGGTCCAGCCTGAGCATAAGTTCGTTGTTCGGTCGTTCTGCAAACAGCCGAACTTCTGGGATGTTTGACCGTTTGTTCGGGGCCCCCCCCAAACTGACCACAATGTATTGCATGCAGTGCCGAACAGGGCATTACAAGCCAATCAGGGCACAGAGCACTGTCAGAGTCATGATTGGACACTGTCATCATGACTTTATCCAATCATGGCTCATTCCCACGCCACATTATAAAAGTATTATTGCAATTTCAGCCATTATCAGTTTTATTTCGACATGGAGAGAGATAGAACAGGGCTCTGTTCAGTGCTATTAGTTGGTGTGCTATACTGTGCTATTTTGCTTCATTTGTCAGTGTAAAATATTAGTTTAGTGTCAGTCTAGGGATAGTGTGAGTGTAGTGAGGAGGACTATCATTCAGCTTTGCATAGTGTGCAGTTAGAGTAGGGACAGCTATAATAGTTTCACTGTAGTGTAGTGAGAACATGTCATTTATACATACATTAATGTAGAGTAGGGACAGTTCAGATAGTTTCAGTGTAGTTTAGTGTAGTGAGACCGTGTCAGTAATCTTGATATTAGTGGATAGCTAGAGTAAGGACAGTTCAGATAGCATCAGTGTAGTGATGGTTGAACACCGTCTATTTGATTGTGTTACTGCCAGTTTAACACCATTTACTTCTGTGTGCGTTACTGCCAGTTTAACACCATATAGTTTTGCGTGCGTTACTGCCAGTTTTACGCAATATAGTTTCGCGTGCATTACTGCCAGTTAAACACCATATAGTTTTGCATGCGTTACTGCCAGTTAAACGCCATATAGTTTTGCATGTGTTACTGCCAGTTTAATGCCATATAGTTTTGCGTGCGTTACTGCCAGTTTAACTTCATATAGTTCTTTATGCGTTACTGCCAGTTTAATGCCATATAGTTCTGTGCGTCACTGTACGTTTGGCGAATAACATTTCAGTATATTATTTTGTATCTGTGGAGTGTGTCTGTGTAGTGTGAGTAAAAGGGGACCAAACACCTCTTTACATTGATTAAAGTGCATCGACGTACAGATTTCAACTTCTCCTTTATATTTGCTTATAAGCACCGCCCCCTCCCAAAAATGTCTGGGAGAACAACAAGGAGAGGCAGAAGTTCCCTTGGCACTGTATGGGGGCCAGCAACAAAAGTGTTCACAGGCAAAGGTAGACGTGTATGCCCAATTACTTGCATTTCAGCCTTCAAAATTGGCACTTTTGATATTTGACGTTCGGGTCCCATTGACTTTAATAGGGTTCGTTATTCGGGTCCGAACTTTCATGGTGTTTGAAAGTTCAGGTCCGAACCGAACAGGGGTCTGTTTTGCCCATCCCTACTTTTGGGTGCTTTTACTGTCAATTAAAAAAAAAATGACCATGTATCATCCTGGGGTACCTAGGAGCTCTTTGCTATTTTAAGTCATCAATTATCACTTTCCATTATTATTGAGTCTATTGGTGCTCACCCTGTTATACCATATTAAATACCATATTTTTTCCTTTATTAAAACAGCCCAGTTGACAGATATATTTTGTTCTGTTGCATAATGTATATGATTGCGCTATGGTATATTAAAGTGTTTTGTAATAATAGAAGCCTTTTTTTATTATTTGAAAGCATACACAAAAACCATTTGCATCTAAATACAAGTACACACACGCTTGAATTCAATTTTTAGGTTAAAATTTGTTTTATATTAAAAATAAAAAAAATTGAAAACAGAGCAGAATATGCCTGATTATTATGAAGCTAATTACTTTATACTTCCTGAGCAAGTGCTTTTCATAATACATACTGTACATATATAATTGATCCATCACCTATACAAGTCCAAAAATGGATGAATACTTTTTGATGCATTTTGTGAACCAAAGTCCACTTTATTAAGAGAAAATTAGAGAAGTGGTGTAGATCGAATTCTACAGACAGCATATTATAATCAGGCGCCAAAGTCATCATTAAAACATTGCGTCTTTGAATGAGTTACAAGGTATACTTGCATATATTTATCAGCTAAAGGTCCTCAATTAGCCACAATCAATAAATAAGCAATATCCAGGATGATGGGGTTGATTTAGTAAAGACAAATATACTGTGCACTTTGCAAAGTGCAGTTACTCCGGAGCTTAGTAAATGAGCAGAAGCTCTGCTGACTTCCACCATCCAATCATGTTCAAGCAAAAATGCTGTTTAATTATTTTTCCTGCAGGTGATTGGGTACGCTTTGTAACGTGAAGCTTTACCTCATTTACTAAGCTTTGGAGCATTCAATCTTGCAGAGTGCAACTGCACTGTCTATTGGCCTTTAGTAAATAAACCCCATGTTTTGACAAGCATCTGGCCCTTATATATTTTCTGAAGCTAAGGAGTTCCACTGCCCAATGTGACAGTGCTGGGCCCTGCCATTGTGTAAAAAAAGGTAAATGGCATGCAGGGTTCTCAAGAATGCAGGTTAACCACCTGGGGTTGATGGTCCCTCTGAATTTTTTTTTAAATAATATGGACACAATTGCTCCCTGTTTTTATAATATGCTACAAACAGCTTTGGATACTAATTGCCTCCTGGATTCAATGGCTGAGGCTATTGAATGAAATAATTAATGAATGAAAAACGTATATAGCGCTACACATGCAAACTGAATCGCGTCAAGGTGCTTGGTATCCATTTCCTTCTTTTTTTTTTTTTTTTTTTAAATATTTTATTGGAGTTTGTACATTTCAACGAAACAAAGCACTGTAAAATCGAGATATAGACAGCCGTGTACATGAAAAAAAAAAAAAAAGTAAATTAAAACTGAAAGGAAAACAGAGTAAGAGTTGTTTTCTGAAGGCCAGGTGATTCATTTCCATTCGGATATTGGTTGGTAATGCGTTCCACAGCCGGGGTCCTTGGACTGCAAATCTTCGTTCTTCTTTTGTCTTGTAAAGGTTGTGCCCAGGCCTGTCAAGAATCCAAAACTTTTCGAATCATACAGGCCCATATCACTTTTGAATGTGAATGCTAAGATTGTTACCCATCTGAACTGTCTCTGATCCATGGAGACCAGTCTAGTTGAATGCCAGGCAAGGGCACAGCTATCATTCTATGTAGGTTATATACTAACATAAAGCACTCATGGAGACCCTTGGGATAGTGGCATGTCTATATTTGGAGAAGACCTTGTACGCCATTGAAAAGGAACATCTGTGGTTGGTAATGTGAAAGTTTGGCCTTTAGTAAATAAACCCCATGTTTTGACAAGCATCTGGCCCTTATATATTTTCTGAAGCTAAGGAGTTCCACTGCCCAATGTGACAGTGCTGGGCCCTGCCAAGGAAATGGCATGCAGGGTTCTCAAGAATGCAGGTTAACCACCTGGGGTTGATGGTCCCTCTGAATGTGACAATTGTCCCTGTTTTTATAATATGCTACAAACAGCTTTGGATACTAATTGCCTCCTGGATTCAATGGCTGAGGCTATTGAATGAAATAATTAATGAATGAAAAACGTATATAGCGCTACACATGCAAACTGAATCGCGTCAAGGTGCTTGGTATCCATTTCCTTCTAATTTTGGCCTTCAGAATAGGTGGGTCTTGAGTTGTTTTCTGAAGGCCAGGTGATTCATTTCCGTTCGGATATTGGTTGGTAATGCGTTCCACAGCCGGGGTCCTTGGACTGCAAATCTTCGTTCTTCTTTTGTCTTGTAAAGGTGTGCCCAGGCCTGTCCCAAAACTTTTCGAATCATACAGGCCCAATCACTTTTGAATGTGAATGCTAAGATTGTTACCCATCTGAACTGGATCCATGGAGACCAGTCTAGTTGAATGCCAGGCAAGGGCACAGCTATCATTCTATGTAGGTTATATACTAACATAAAGCACTCATGGAGACCCTTGGGGTAGTGGCATGTCTAGATTTGGAGAAGACCTTGTACGCCATTGAAAAGGAACATCTGTGGTTGGTAATGTGAAAGTTTGGCCTTTAGCCCCATGTTTTGACAAGATACTGAATTTCCACTGCCCAATGTGACCTGGGCCCTGCCATTCAATGGCTGATGGTCCCTCTGATTTTTTTTTAAATAATATGGACACAATTGCTCCCTGTTTTTATAATATGCTACAAACAGCTTTGGATACTAATTGCCTCCTGGATTCAATGGCTGAGGCTATTGAATGAAATAATTAATGAATGAAAAACGTATATAGCGCTACACATGCAAACTGAATCGCGTCAAGGTGCTTGGTATCCATTTCCTTCTAATTTTGGCCTTCAGAATAGGTGGGTCTTGAGTTGTTTTCTGAAGGCCAGGTGATTCATTTCCGTTCGGATATTGGTTGGTAATGCGTTCCACAGCCGGGGCCCTTGGACTGCAAATCTTCGTTCTTCTTTTGTCTTGTAAAGGTTGTGCCCAGGCCTGTCAAGAATCCAAAACTTTTCGAATCATACAGGCCCATATCACTTTTGAATGTGAATGCTAAGATTGTTACCCATCTGAACTGTCTCTGATCCATGGAGACCAGTCTAGTTGAATGCCAGGCAAGGGCACAGCTATCATTCTATGTAGGTTATATACTAACATAAAGCACTCATGGAGACCCTTGGGGTAGTGGCATGTCTAGATTTGGAGAAGACCTTGTACGCCATTGAAAAGGAACATCTGTGGTTGGTAATGTGAAAGTTTGGTTTTGGCCCTAATTTTATATCCTGGCAAAGATTACTTTATGCTACTCCCACTGCTAGAGTCAGGACTAATGGAGTTCTGTCCTCCTCTTTTACACTTCTCACTGGGGCGTTTTGCTCTTGCTATAGACCTGCTAGCTATTCTGCGTATCTTTTTGGACATGGTACAGGGTATACCGGTGGGACCTTTAGTGTATTTACGGGCTGTCTCTGCTTCTCTGACTACAGTGCTCAGGGTATTTATGTATTTGGAGGTTTGGTGTATTTAGTCCACTGTCACAATAAGAGAGCGGAGAGGGAAATGCAGGGCAATATGTGTGTAACATGTACTATGTTACTAAAGGTGTACTTATCTTTTAATTGTTGGTTAACAGAGTCATATAAAAATAACCAGTGCGTTTCTGGTGCAACACTTCTCCCTATTTTTCGGGGCTCAACACAGGATAAAACTTGAATGAACAAAACAATGACTTGACAGATCTATATTAGAACCAAAACCGTTGTGTTTTTGTTTTCCTTTTTGGAAGGGGGAAAAAAGTCCGGGAGGTCCATGACCAAAAAAGAAGAGTATGGATTTAGTGGAACCTGAAGGGAAAGAGGAAGGAAGGCTACGCGGTAAAAGGGTTTTATAAGGCAAAATGTACAGTTTGATATATGTCTAGGATGTGTATCTGTAATGTCTTTTTTCTTTTTAAGTGGTCATAATAAAATAAAAAAAAGTGATTATGGAAGAACCAAAACCATCCCCATGGAGTAACAACTTGACAGTGGTTGCTAAATAGCAGTATAGGAAGTATCCAAAAGAAAACAAAATCTATTTGCTAGCAAAGAACTTTCAGGTCCAATATGCTTGCTCATTGTCCATAAATAGAGTGTTTGGGGCCATAAAAGGCTTATTTTTTCTCTCCATACAGCTGAAGTGTATATTATAGAATTGTACAGTGTATAGAATTGTTGCACTTTTCCCCACATTTTCGGTATTCACTGTTTGGAAATAATTTGTGCTGAATTGTTATTTTTTAAAGTGTATACAAGATTTTAGCAGGTTTCTGTATTGATAATGTCTTAACAACATGTTATCAATTTTATATTGTTAAATATGAATTTAAAGCTGTTACCCCAAACAAAACCAAATTGCAAAAAGTACAATGAGGAGGCATGACATTGGCAACTTAAAATTTAAATGAAAATGCGACTTTACTCTTTTGACTTTTAATATTCATTGTGCTTCAACTGTTACAATGAAAGAACAATTGTTTTTCTTCTCTGCTTTGTTAAGATTAATATATCAGTCATCTAAGGTGGAGGAGAAACACACTTTTCGTGATTGAATCTACATTTTCTTAAACGTTGTTCAAGGCACATTTTAAAATATGCAAATTGAATAGAGGCAGCGAACATTTTCTTTATTAGTGACAGTGAAATAACATCACATCTAGTGGGAAATTAAGTCGAACAGGACACTTATTTTCAAGCAGAGATCAGGCAAGCTAATTAGCAGACAGTGTCTCACCGTAAATTGTCTTCTATTTAGATAATTTTGTTTTGCTTGAAAATCACTAATACATATGTAACATTGTTGACAGTGACTTATCATACTCTCTAAAATATTCAGTAATTATAGAATATTAGGGAAATGACATAAAGGAAATTGACATGACCAATTATGTGGGACTTTTCAAATCTTGACCCCTAAAATTACAATAGCAAAAAAGTTCTTCCAGATAATTGTCTGGATAAATGCCATTTTAGATAATTATTGAAAACTCCTTGGAAGAGAAACGCAAGCAAAAAAGTTTTTAGCATCTTTAAGGTAAACTCAATTACAAATACATTTTCTAATATTAAGGGGACGTTTATGCATGCATGCTTTCCATCCCAAGTGTTATTGTATAAATATAATATTATTAGAAAGATCATTTTTGCATTGAGCTGGATAAGCAAACTCATGAGAAAAATGTAATATATTGCAGTTTACCAGTTCTTGGATGTGGTAGCTGCATTTGTTTGTTTTTTTCGTGTTGATAACATTTTCATCCATGACTAAAAACACCTGTCGATCTTGCAAAAAAAAAAATGCAGTGTCCTTGTCGCTTCCTGCGAGGTGCATTTTCTGTATATAAAACATAATCTACCTATAAACTACTAATATCTTTATCCCCCATATAGAAGAAATAAAAAAAAGCAGACATAATAGAAGTTGGGCCTGGATGGCAGCCATTTCTCCCTCCATAGATACATAGTGACATGTAGTGTGCTGTTTGCAGGATTGCAAGGCAAAAATAAAGGTAACAAAGTGTTATAAAGAAAATGAATGTACTCACCTCATATCGCTGGTAAGCAGAAATGTATTATTGTTTTGTTCTGGGGTTTAGGTACCTTTTATTGTACTGCTTGCATCATCTTCTGCATGTGCTCTTTTTCCCAGTCATTATTACAGGCAGTAAAAGATGAGCAGTAGTCTCAAATGCTTGCAGAATCAATATCTGTGGTTATGAGAACCTAAACAGCAACTTTCAATTGTCGGCATACAAACCACCAGTTGAGGGTTAATAGCAGCAACTCTGGGTTAAACATTAGCGTGATCAACAAAATCACCAGTGCAATGAACCCCAGTACCATGCTTGCTGACACATATGTATCTCTTTGAGCCTTTGCTTATTTGGAATTCTCTTTACTACTCAGTTATAATTAACTTTTGATTAGCCTCTTACTAAAAATTTGGATGCATATAATCTTCCAACATTTTACATTTTACTACACCACAAATAATTGGCTGGGTTCTGTTCCATGAGCTTCCCCTAAGCATCTACTACCCAAAAGTGCTTCAGTACCATTGTACTATTTTGGATGGTGATTTTTCCTACCAGGAAGAGATATCTTGGAATAATAATTTTTACTTTCAATGGGGTCAATTCACAAAGCTTTATTTTCAGATTGCGAGTGTTATTTTAACGATTTTGCGCGTTATTGAAGCTAGTTCAATTCACTAAACGATTTAACGCTTTGAAAAATCATCAAATAACGTTTCCCTACACAGAACCGATATTTTAAGGTGTGGATCCTTATTAAAGAGTCAAATCGTTATTTTAAAGATTCAAAACGTTATTTTAAAGAGTCAAATCGTTAAATATGTACAGAAGTGCAATTCACAAAAAAAAATTTGACAGTTATCAATCGTTAAGCAATCGTTAAATTAACACCTCCCTCAGGGTGGCGTTATGACATTTCCCAGGCGATATTTTGTTGTTAGAGGAAGCTTTTGGCGATTTTTGTAGTGTAGTGTAGTGTTGGGCAAGCTAGAACCGTCCTCTATTTGAACTTAAAATTATCCAGAGGCGAAGAAGAACACGTTAGAATGTTGTTCACATTTATAAACGTGTATTTCGTTCACATACTATTTTGGATGACTTTTCTGAAACCCAGGTGATAGCTAAATTCCGATTATCATCTCCCATGATTTATTCTCTGTATGAGGAAATACACATGGCTTTAGAAAAGCACACACTAGAAGTTTTGCACATCACATGCTCAATCTCCATGTGTATTGCTTGTGTCTCTCTCTCTCTCTGTATCTGCTCTTTTCCACATGCAGCTGTTCTCCTCCCCTTCTGCTCCCAGAATGCATCTCTCCAGCATTATTTAACGATCTTAAGAGTTATTTTAGCGTCCCAAATGTTAATAATAACGTCTGAGTAGTTAGCATAACGATTGGATAAAGAGTCAGTTGAAAACCATAACGACTATGTTAAATAACGATTATAGCTTTCGTGAATACCATGTTTGCTAGCGTTAAATAAGGAGTGCTAATTTAACACTTGAAGAAAACCAATAACGTTTCTCTTTGTGAATTGACCCCATTATGTTTATTGATGTTTAACAGTGAAAGGAGAACATACAGTAACATCCTGGTCTTCAAGTCCTGCTGAATAATTATGATTTAATGTGATCATTTATTTAATTGATTCTTTATTCCACCCAATTCTCTAGTGGAGTGTTTATTAACCTTTTTCTAAGCTGAGGCACCCTTTAAGATTATAGACAATCTCAAGGCACCCTTTAAAATTATGGACAGTTTCGAGGCACCCGTTCCCAAATGTAAAAAAACAAAAAACAATTCTAATAAATATAAACTATTTTAATAGCTTTACGTAATGCAGAAACATTTTTTCCTTGGGAACATTGTCACAATTATAAGTTACTCATTCCATATGAGGACTGATCTCCAACTAATACTAATAGTATCCCAAGTTGGCCTCCAACTTGGGATACTATTACAGTGACGTTCCAGGACCATCCATCTATTTATCCATGTGCACCTTATATGGACTTTTATTATTGATTCTTTATATATATGTTTACATTTGTTGCACCTATTCTATACCTACATGGTTTTTGATATTGGTTTTAGATTTGTTTTAGTGTACTTCTTTAGCGTAAGATCACTTTATATTTATTATGATCACATTTGTGTAAGGTGAACACTGAGGCGGCGTACACACGACCGAGGTTCTCGCTGAAAACCAGCGAGAACCTCGCTGGAAGCTGCATTCCAGCGAGGACCTCGGCCGTGTGTACGCTCTCGGCGAGCATCCCGTCGGTAATCCCGTCGAGCAGAAATAGAGAGCACGCTCTCTATTTGCTCGACGGCCCGCCTGGATGAATGGCTGGTTGCCATTCCCGACGGGCGGGTCACCGATTTCGACGGCCGGCAGAGAACCTCGACGGGCGGAACGATGTGTTCTGCCCGTCGAGGTTCTCTGCCGTGTGTACGCGGCCTGATAGATTTTGCAGCTTTTGAGCATGTTTCACTCACATTCACTATCTACTCTATAGTAGCGCAAAGATTCACAACTGTTAATGCAGAAACATTGACACATAGGACACCCAACATTGGAGGTAATGTATTCTTCCAAAGCAATTACACCGCTGCACACTGGTACTGACTAGTATTGCAATGTTTCTCCTTTCCCTTAATTTTTCTCCATTAGTCAGCTAATGTTACCCCAGGGAGAGGGGCACAGGAGGGTCAAACAAGGATGCTGTGAAGCAGTGGTGGCTGGTACTCAAATTTTGTGGGGGGGCGCAAACAAACTGAAAAAAAAATCGGGCCAGATTCAAGTACATTGGCGCATATTTTGACCGGCGTAGCGCACCTCCTTTACGTTAGACTGGCGCAATGTAGAGGCGCAATCACCGTATCCTCGTAGTATTTGCACAGAATTTTGCGCTGGTGCAACGTAATTCCAGAGGCGTAAGGCGGAATAATTAAAATTGGGAAGGACGTGAGCGTGTTCGATTGAAATGAGCCGCATGCGCACATGAAGCAGACCATGGTCAGCACCTCTCTGCGCATGCTCACAACTCGGGAACGGCGCAATCAGTGAAATTGGAAGTGGACCCGGGCAACTTAGTGAGCTACGCAGAGAGCTTAAATAGACAGACACAAACGCCCTTCCTTTGCAAAAGTACATCCCTTTGTATCCCTTCCTATACAGCAAGGTGCTTTTGTTCTGTTGTGTGTTCGCGTTTGTTGCTTTGTGACTTGTCTCTGTGATATTTGTTGACTGTTTGAGCTAGTGTTTTGTAGAATATATTTGATAGTGTCTTTTGGTGACTGGTTGTGCGACTTTTTGGTTGATAGATTTTGTTTGTTTGTTTTGTTGCTTGATTTTTCCTGCTTGTTTTTGTGAGTGGTTTTTGGTGATTGTTTGGGAGAGAGTTGTTGTATGAATATGACTGAAAGGAAGCGCAAGACCAATTTTACTTTGGGGGAGAAACAAATTATTGCCCGGGCCCTTACCCAATATGGGCATTTCCTGCATGGCCCGGAGAGTGCCAACACCCCCCCGGCCAGGAAGAACGAGATCTTGCAGAACATTACCGACCAGGTAAATTCTGTGGGGGGGGGAGACCCGGACACGCGAGGGGATCGTCAAGAAGATCAATGATCTCCGGCCTCTGGTCCGTAAGAAGCTGGGGCAGATGGCAGCACATGCCAGGGGCACTAGAGGGGGCCCATCATGCCCTGTTAGGCTGACAGCGGAGGAGCGTGTGGTGGCCCAGACCTTTAATAGGCAGCAAGTGGAGGGCCTGCCTGGCTATGACTCCATTGAGGAGGCCGTGATGACAGGTAAGGTTTTTTTTTCCTATCTGGTGTGTAGCATGTGTGGGGGGGTGGGGAAGGGAATATGTGGCAAGTGTGTGGATCCTCCAACCTGTGAATGTTTTGTGTCATCCACAGATGTGCAGGAGGGTGCTGGGCCATGTGGCCTGACTGCACCATCCCCGGGACACCAGCCTGATGAGGACCCCCAGACAAGACCAGAGTCCTTGGAGGAGTTTGAGGAGGAGGAGGAGGAGTTGGAAGAGGAGGTCATGTCAGGCAGTGGCTTGTTGTTTTTGGAGGAGTCTTCCCCTCTGGCTGGCAGCAGCCAGCCCTCCATAAGGGGTAGCCCCTCCCACTCCTCCCCCAACAGGGCTCCCCTCCCAAGGGGCTCCCCTTCTTCCCAGCCACAAGCATCATCTGGAGGCAGGAAGTCGTCCCAGAAGACCAGGGGGGTGGCCGAGGTTCTGCCCGCCAATCTCAGAAGGGACCAGGCCCTTCAGACCCACCATCTGGGACAGGTCAGCCAGACTTTGGGGCGGATGGAGGAGAGCCTGTCCTCCATAAAGGATACGCTTGGGGACCTGGACTGCCACTCCCGGGCTCTTACAAACTGCCTAAACGAACTGCAGACTACTACAGCAGACGTTGGGCAGGATGTGAGGGCCCTCACCCAGGCTATCCAGGCCAATACGGCAACACTAAATGCTGGCTGAACAGAATAGCCGTGGCCTTGGAGGGCAGGCCGCCAGGTGGGCGGAGACCAGGGGCTGCTGGATTACCCCCCCCCATGAGTTCCCCTGAGGAGCCGGGGCCTTGGCCGTGGGCGCCCCAGGCGTGGGTCACGCCAGCGGCATTAATTTGGTTTCCCCCTTTTTTTTTTTGTGCTGGACTTTTTTTTTTGCTGGAATTTTTTAGTTTTTGGCTGGACAATTTTTTTTTTGGTTGTGAATGATTTTGGAATGTGGGGGTGACATTCCAGCCGGAAAAGGGGTGTCACCCTCATTTGTGGTGGAGAAGGGTTCCCCAGGACCAGGGAGAAGTGATCCCCGGGTCCGTGTGAATGGTGTATGAATGTACAGTGACATAATTGGAGCCGTAGCGTGGCGTTGCTGCTCACAAGTCCTGCATGGTGGGCTTGTGCTAATCCAATTTGATGAGGATGTGGGGTGTGTGTGCTAGGGACCACAGTGGTGTGCATGCATGCATTCTCATTGTGCCATGATTAATGTGTGTGTTTAACGTGCAAAGATGCCTAATGTGAGCTGTCTCCTGGCTGCTCTTCCCTCAGAAGACGGGGGAGCCTTGGTTAGGGGGGATTGTCTGGTTCAGGGGTCAGGTTATCACATATGTCAATCTGCAGGCCCTTTCTCACTGCGAAGTTGTGCAGCATGCAACATGCACCGATGATCTGGCACACAAAGTTTGGGGAATACAACAGGGTCCCCCCAGACTTATCCAGGCATCGGAAACGTGACTTCAGGAGGCCAAAGGTGCGCTCCACCACTGCACGGGTTTGGGCGTGGGCTTCATTGTATCTTTCCATTCCTGGGGTTTGGGGGTTCCGGATAGGAGTCATGAGATGGGGTCCCAGTGCATATGCAGAGTCACCTGTAAGGGAAAAGACAGGAGGATGTTAGTCATGCATGTGCCCCTTGTGATGTGTGCATCATGGGGGGGACAGTCATGCCTGCCACCCATGTCACTCACCAAGCAGCCAGGTGTCCCCATACACGTTCTGTTCAAATTCCATTGGGATGGGGCTATGATTGTATATGTAGCTGTCATGGCTGGATCCGGGGTGTTTGGCATGGAGGTGCCATATGAGGCCTTGGGCATCGACTATCACCTATACGTTGATGGAATACCAATGCTTCCGATTGCGGTATATGTGCTCTGTCTCATGGGGGGGCTGGAGTGCCAAATGTGTGCAATCAATGGCCCCCACGGTGCGTGGGAATCTGGCAATTCTGTAGACATCTGTCATTGCCTTCAGCCACAGGTCCTCAGTGGTTGGTTTGATGATTTGGTTGGCCATGCGTCTGAGGATTGCAGGGATAACCTGGTGCACACATCTGCTCATGGAGGATTGTGACATCCCAGCCACCACTCCACTTGTTCTTTGAAAAGAGCCACTGGCAAGGAAATGGAGTGTTGCCAGGACCTTGACTAGTGGCTGCACTGCATGTGAGCGGTGTGTTGGGCTGGTGATGTCCTCCTGCAGGGTTGTGGTTAATTCCATGATGGCAGCAGGGGTGAATCTGAAGATGCGATACACCTCAGAATCACTCATGCCAAAGAGGTCTATGCGTGTGCGGTATATCCTCTCCCGTGCCCTCCTCTGTGCCCTCCTCCGTGCCCTCCTCCTTCTTTGCTCCTCTAAAGTCAGTAGTATAGCTATGAGCAAGGATGCCCCTGGCATGTTGGCATACAGTTTGTTGTCCAGCAAGTGTGAATGCTCAGCTCCTTACTAACAGTGTTGCTTTAGCTGACATGTAGACGGATTGTCTAATTTGATTCCACCTTTTATATGGACTAATTTTAGACAGGACGTGCAGCTGTTGCGCACAGCACATAGCCTGCGCTGCACCAACGTTCTTTTGTGGATCCCCGTAACTCCCTAATTTGCATATTTGACTAGCAAATCAATGGTGTGTCTAGCGCAGTTTTGCGTGCACGGATGCGCCGGTCTATCGAAATTACGCCGGTCGAAAAAAATTAGATTTCATGCGTATATCGTTTTGGGGATGCGGCGCATTGATACGCATGCGCAGATTAGACTTACGCCGCGCATTTCCTGTAACGCCGGCGTAATGGCTCTCTGAATCTGGCCCATAAATTGCAGCCACTGTGCCCATCAAACACAGCTACTGTTCCCATCAATTGCTGCCACTGTGCCCATCAAATGCAGCCACTGTGCCCATCAATTGCCATCACTTTGCCATCAAAGTCAGACACTGTGCCCATCAATTGCCACCAGTTTGCCCCATCAAATGCTGGCAGTTTGCCCCATCAAACGTTGCCAGTTTGCCACATCAAATACCGCCAGTTTTCCCCATCAAATGCCGCCAGTTTACCCCATCAAATGATGCCAGTTTGCCCCTGTAAATGATGCCAGTTTGACTGGTAACCAGACCCGGTGCACCTGATTGGCTGAGAGGCGGGTTAGTGTTAGAAAAGCGATTCCCTAACACAGCACTGTTTAAACATCAGACACACAGCAGTGCGCCCACTGTTTACCAATTTGGAAGCCTATTAGAGACCACATGCTCTAATCATGAAACCTATAAGAGCCTATGGCTCTAATCAGGCTCTTACAAAACACCCCCACCGCTGTAATTCAGATGGCCGTTGCTCGCCAAGGGGCCGGACACCTGAATAGTGGGCGGCAGCAGCGACAATAGATAGATTCATGCAATGCATGAATCTATCTATTGTTGATTGATGGGTGCAGGAGAGGGACAGCACTCCTGCGCCCACTATGGATGCACCGCCACTGCTGTGGAGGCAACAGACATCCTTCTTATTAACTGATGATGTCATTGGTTGTTAAGATGCCAGTGTCTAGAAAGTCGTAATGCTGCATAATGAAAACCCATGGCTTTGTGTAACTAAAAGGCAGGCTTGATCCACTTGCTGGCTTGTATTACATTTTTAATACATTTTTAGCTATTTTGCAAAGACATCCCTAAAGGAATCTCAAGGCACCCTGGTTGAAAAAGGCTGCTTTGGTGTATATGTGGCTCCTTGATATGTTTAATACCAGTCTGGGTTTTTACAGTGCCAACCATGCTCATATTAGTCAACAGAGAGTGAATAAAAACCTCAAACTGAGTTAGAGCCTGTGTCAATGGGCTTAGATGGGCAAATGTTTTTGACATTCATTTGAGACACTTACTAAATCATAGAATTTATTACAGGTGCAGTTAACCTGCATTGACATGCTATACCTGCTTTTGCAGACATCTTTGGGGAGAAAAGCAGTTCTGAAACAAACAAAAGCCTGTAGGCACTGACATGGATTTTTGTTGCTTTTAATTTCTTGGTTTCTAAAGAGATTGCTTTCTAAATGTGCAACAATGAAGCCATAGTTACATAGTTACATAGTAGGTGAGGTTGAAAAAAGACCATCAAGTCCAACCCATATGTGTGATTTTATGTCAGTATTACATTGTATAACCCTGTATGTTGTGGTCGTTCAGGTGCTTATCTGAACGTTTTTGAAACCATCGAGAGACCACCACCTGTGGAAGGGAATTCCACATCCTTGCCACTTTTACAGTAAAGAACCCTCTACGCAGTTTAAGGTTAAACCTCTTTTCTTCTAATTTTAATTAGTGGCCACGTGACTTATTAATCTCTCTTCCACGGAAAAGATTGATTCCTAATTGTGGGGTCACCAGTATGGTATTTGTAAATTGAAATGATATCCCCTTTCAAGTGTCTCTTTTCCAGAGAGAATAAGTTCAGTGCTTGTAACCTTTCCTCATAACTAAGATCCTCCAGTCCCTTAGTTTTTTTTGCTCTTCTCTTTACCCACTCCATTTCTAGCACATACTTCCTGAGGATTGGTGCCCAGAACTGGACAGCATACTCCAGGTGAGGCCGGACCAGAGTCTTATAGAGTGGGAGAATTATTGCTTTATCTCTTGAGTTAATCCCCTTTTTAATGCATGCCAATATTCTGTTTGCTTTTTTAGCATCAGCCTGGCATTGAATGCCATTACTGAGCCTATCATCTACTAGGACCCCAGGTCCTTTTCCATCCTTCATTCCCCCAGAGGTTCTCTCCCCAGTGAGTAGATTGCATTAATTTTTTTGCCACCAAAATGCATTATTTAAAATGGCCACAACATTTCCACAAGGGCGTTACGTCCCCGCCTGAGTGCGGTTCGGGGGTCCCACGGGACCCCCTCCGCGGCGTACCTCTGGAGCGATCCGGGATTGCCATGTCCGTGTTTTCCGCCCCCCCCGCGAGTCCCAGCCAATGGGAGCCCTCCCACCCCTTCCTCCTCCTGTGTTTACACAGGAAGGAGGAAATTTCTTATCGCAGCGCTGTTTCCCAGCGCTCTATGAGAGAAGACTGCCAAGTGTGTGCAAACACAACACTGACACACACTCACATAGTTTCCCCTTGTGACGCCCCCCCACCCCCCTCCTGCGGATAAATCACTGTTATCGTGTGACCCTGCTTAGTGTTATTTAGTATCATCTGCAAATACAGAGGTTGAACTATTTTTTTTTATTGTTTTTTTTTTTACTAAAGACATGTGGCTAAATAAATTTTGGCATGTTTGACTAAAATTTAGTTTATTTGATTTTTTTTTAACAAAAAGTCAAAAATGTCGCTCTATTTTTGGTCAGAGGTTTACCACCAAAAGAAAGCTGTGGGAACAATTTTGTTTGGGAGCCACGTTGAATAGTATTGGTTCCAGGTCAGAACACTTTCCACCCCTGACCATTCCGAGTATTCCCCATTTATCACTACCCTCTGAACTCGCCCTTGTACCCAATTTTCAATCGATGTACTCACCCTATGGTCCATGCCAACGGACCTTACATTGTACAATAATTGTTTATGGCAAACTTTTTCAAATGCTTTTGCAAAATCCAGATACACCACGTCTACGGGTCTTCTTTTATCTAGATGGCAGCTCACCTCCTCAAAAAAGGTTAATAGATTGGTTTGGCAAGAACAATTCTTTATGAAACCATGCTGATTATTGCTAATGATACCATTTTCATTACTAAAATATATCCCTGCGATAAAGGGAATACCCTTGAATGGTTGCCAGCCAATCATGAGAGCTGTTGAACCAAGTCCCTGAAATTCCCACAAAATCTAAATCCTTCTCGTACAACAGTATCTCTAGTTATCCCATCTTGTCTGCCAGGCTCCTGGCCAATGGGATAACTAGAGATACTGTTGTACGAGAAGGATTTAGATTTTGAACATGCCACGTTGTTTAGATCGGTTGCATATGATCCTCTTATTGGGTTTTCCAAGATTGCAACTAGGACTTGCAACTATACTTACCTTGGGTTTATGTGCTTTGGATACCCTACCACTAATGCCCCCAATACTACCCTCTGGAATATGTTCTGCGCTGTCTATCTCTTCCTCTGGACCCTCCCCCATTACTTAGTTTAAAAGCCCCTATAACTTTTTGCCCATCTTCACTCCCAGCAGATCTGTACCCTGCTCATTTAGGTGCAGTCCACCCCTTCTATAAAACTGGTGACTGACTGAGAAGTCGGCTCATTTCTTCAGAAACCCAAACCCCTCCTTTCTACATCAGCTTCTCAGCCACTTGTTTACTTCCCTAATCCCCCTCTGCCTTTCTGGTATGACTTGAGGTACTGGTAGTATTTCTGAGAATACCATCTTGGAGGTCCTTTTCCTCAATTTAGCACCTAAGTCCCTAAAATTGTTCTTTAGGACACTCCTTTCTTTGACTTTGTCATTGGTGCCAACGTGCACAATAACAGCCGGGTCTTCCCCAGCCCCTCTCAGTAATATGCCCACCAGATCCGTGATTTGCCTAACCCAAGCGCCTGTTAGATTGCATACAGTTTGGTGCTTCAGGTCTTTGTCACAGATTGCCCTCTCTGTCCATCTAAGAATTTAGTCCCCTACCACCAGAATCTGACTTTCCTTTACTCCCCCACTCTCACTGGAGGAGTTCTTCCCCTGGTAGCTATGGGAGTCGCTCAGCTCCAGCAGTGCTAGTCCCTGACTGGTTTCACCAATGTCAATCAACCGGGCGTACTTATTGGGATGTTCCAGCCCAGGATCGGCCTCCCTGGCACTTTTCCCTCTACCCTTCCTGACTGTCATGCATCTACTCTTTTCTAGTGCCTGCACCTCTTTGCCTCCACCCGAATCTGTGCTGGCACCTGCCAGGTACATTCCCAGTTCTCAGTTGCTTCCCTAGATTCAAAACCTGGGCTTCCAGGGAAACAATGTGCTTACATTTTGCACATCAGTATTCACCCTTGATCGCATGATCAAGGAACGCATACATGCTGCAAGATGTACACGAGTTGTATCTCCACACCCGCCGGGTATCGTACCTACTAATTTAATAATGATTGGGGATTATACCCTGTTCAAATTAACTAACAATTAGCTTCCTGACACCAATACCTAACAATACACAGGTACTCAACAATAAAATACACAAGTACTCTCAGTCCACATGCACACACAGCCCACATGTACATACAGTCCACGTGCACTTGTAGCCCAGGTGCACTCACAGTTCACATGCACTCGCAGCCCATGTGTATTCACTGCCCACGTGCGTTAACAATACACAGTGTGAGGGATTGGCTCGGTAGCGGGTGTGTGTGACTCCCTGGATGGGTTCACTACACTGAACTATACAGAAAGGCAGTTGAGGATGGTTGAAAACAAAGCATATGGTTTATTCTTCCATATTGCTGGATACAAGTGCAAGCATCAAAATGGCATAAACAAAACAAAACATAAAATAAACCCTTGCCACTTGGGGTGTGTACCTTCACAACACAGGAACCTACCTATGGAGTCTGGCACAGCCTACTGCTGGGCAGACACTGCTGGTCATACAGCAGAAAACAAAAAGTCTCTTTGATATTTATCACACAGAAATACTGATACGAGTTCACCTTCAGAAGTCTTTCTCAGCCCACTGCTCTCCTTAACTCAAAGGCCTCAGGATGCAGCGATCAGTAGTCATCCTCTGGATGACTTATAGAGGCCTTAATTGCCTCATACTGAACAGCTGAAGTTTTCCAACGCCCTAAACCTTTCTGGCTACCTCTGTAGCCGATACCTGATAGTAATTGGTGAATTGTCTAAACAAGGCAGAAATGTATCTCCCGTCTGTGACAACACCCACAGATTTACCTGACTTCCTGTCACAACAGGTACACACAATACTCAGGTACTAACAATATACACACTACTCAGATACACACAACACTCAGGTACTCACAACAAACCCAAATTCACACACTAAGGTACTCCCAACACTCAGGTACTCCCAACACTCAGGTACTCACAATACTCAGGTACCCAACATACACAGGTACTCACTATAGACACACAATCCTCATGTATTCACAATACACACAATACTCAGGTACTCACAATACTCAGTTACTTACAATACCCAGTTACTCACAATACACATCACAGGTACTCAGTTATTCCACAATACACTGGTACTCACAATACTAAGGTACTTCACAATTCACACGCCCCCACTAGATACCGTCAGTCAGTTTTTTTTATTGTTTATGATTGTTCACCTCTTGCTCAAATGCCCTTGCAATCTGACACTTGCAGGGCTTGTCAGTGTCTATGGTCTCCCCTGGTCAGTCAGCCTGTTACTGCTCCCACTGCTCCCCTGACTGCCTGTCATTCACCCCTTCTGGTCCGCGGTTCACTGGTCAGATCAGTCTCTCACAGTCCCCTCGGTCTCTCTCACAGTCCCATCAATGGGGGTGGTGCTGTCCTCTGTCACTCATGATGTCCGCTCTCAGTCCCCCCGGGTCACCTACCTTTCTTCTCCCGGGCTTGGTCTCGGGGGGGGGGGTGATCTGGTCCATAGCTCCATCACATACACACACACACACCATCCTTCCAGACATTACGCTGCTCTGTGGATTTGCGCCAAACATGTAACAGCACCGCGAATAATTGTTAATACAAAATTATAAAGAAAAAAGGATTATGTGTGTTCTCATACCAGTATAACATAGTTAAATTAGTATTACACACTCATCTTTTTTTTTTTAAACAAATATATTTTAATTAACCAGGGATACATTCCAAAATACATTACTTAGTTCACACTGGTGCTGCTGACCAGCTCCCTCAGTGCAGTTTCACTGCACTTTCTTTTGGGGAGTATGCTCACTACGTACCAGGTCATAGGGGACAGTGCAGTCTTCAGCAGCTGTCCTATTAGCTTTTCTGAGTGAAAAGAAGGGAGCAGGGGGAGGTTTTCTGTCCTGGCCTGTGTGTTCATGTTAGCGCACACAGCTTAGAACATTGGGCTCTAATCATGGCCAGGAGCATGCACACAAGGGTCTAAGGGTAAAGACTCGCATTACAACTCAAAGTGGGGCTCTCCCTGAGGGGACCAGCTGAATCAGGAAAGAACAACTTTATTACATGAAGAGGCAACAAATATTATTATATATATTATAAGTCTTTACATGGAAGAAAAACTGAGAAAACAAAAAGGCTTTAACATCACTTCAAAGTAAAAAGAAATATCAAAATGAGAGCTGGAATTTTTTGTCTGTGGGATTAATCCATATGGATTGCACTGTTGTTGGAATACATTGCTTTCTGCTCTGTCACCATTATTATAATTCTGATAATTGACTCCATCCATACCATATGTTACTATGAATGTTATTAAAAACTTTTATACACAAAACATTTCAAGGATATTGCATATGGCATGTTTTTTTTTTTATTACCATTGCTTCTTTGAAAACTTTTTATATCTTTATTTGAAAACGTTTCTTTATGTAATATTGAAGATGTGTAAGACGTGTGCTCTATAGATTTCATTTTCATTAAGATTGTGGCTGAACTAGCAAAATGAGATATCAATTTTAACTATAATTTGATGTGCTTAGTGAATTAACCTAACTAGGGGAGGCTGTTATTTCTGGTCATATGTATCATACAGTAAACCCCGTTTGCATAATCTGAAGCAAGGACAGCATTTTTATGACCAGGTCTGGTACATTTTGCAAAATATAAAGTGTTGGTAATAACATTCCTTGGTGGTTATTGCCCTTTTACTCTGAGCAGATACGTAAAAAAGCTATCATCACATTTTAAAATGAAAGGGATCACAGTGTGATCATCATTATAACTGGCACAGATGCTGTCAGTCCTTTTCCTACTCTTGGCATTTCAGACTTGGCATTTAAATTCAAAACCATACAAAAGTGTTGGCTTTGATCCTGCAAAAATGTTGTATCAATAATGAAAGACAATAAAGTTCTATTATTAGACTGACTTATGAAAGCACAATCAGAAATTCAAAAGTTCTGGTTGGCTGCCTGTGAAGAAATCTAACTTTAACTTCAGTAATTTGTTCTTCAACACAAAATAAGGGACAAAAGTTCTAACATAAAACAGTGCAGAGTTTAGAAGTTCAAAGGGTCATTAAACTGAAAAGGACAACCATTTTAACTATTTCTGGAAATGAGCAAATAATTGCGATTTTAATGCTGAAATGGAGCACAAAATAAAACTAACAGAAAATAGATAATAAATAGGAAAAAAAAGTATACAAAAGAAAAAAAAGATGGGACTTTCAAGGTGCCACACATTTCTGGGGAAAGAAACCAGAAATGTAAATGTACCACCCTGAAGGCAGGGTTGCTCCTAAATGTACTTGCCAGGTAGCATACCTTGCTACCTATAGGATCAATTAATTTCACTCTTAGGCCGCGTACACACGAGGGGATATGTCCGCTGAAAACGGTCCGATGGACCGTTTCAGCAGACATCTCCGCTCGTGTGTATGGGCTAGCGGACAGATTTCTCCACCCGACAGATTTCAAAGCATGCTTTGAAATCCATCCGGTGGGAATCTGTCCGCCCGACATGTCTGCTGGTTAGTACACTTACCAGCAGACATGTCGTCCCTCACCGCCGCCGCGCCGCCGCCGAATGGAGTCGGCGCATGCGCGGAAGTGTTTTACTTCCTGGTGCGGTGACGTGGCGGTGACGCGGCGGCGTCAATGTCACCGCCACGTCACCGCGCCCGCTGGCGGCGGGGAATTTGATCCGATGGTGTGTACACGCCATCGGATCAAACTCCCGATCGGACATATCCGATGGAAATGGTCCGCGGACCGTTTTCATCGGATATGTCCGATGGTGTGTACGCGGCCTTAGGCCCTGTACACACGATCGGATATCTGATGGAATGTAATCCGATGGATTTTTTCGTCAGATATCCGATGAAGCTGACTTTCATCAGTCTTGCCTACTCGCCATCGGCCAAACGCGGCGACATAAAACACTACGACGTGCTGAGAAAAATGTTCAATGCTTCCGAGCATTCGTCGACTGGATTTTTGACAGATGGACTTCCACACAGACGATCATTTTTTTTCTATAGTTTTTTATCATTTAAAACATGTTCTATTTTTTTCACCGATGGAAAACAAACCGACAGGGCCCACACACGATCGGTTTGACCAATGAAAACAGTTAATCGGTCTGTTTTCATCGGACAAACCGATTGTGTGTACATGGCTTAAGTCTGTAATTGCTGCACTTCTCTCTTTTAGCATTAGATATGAGAAGGGTTTTGAAAAATTGGTTGGAGATCAATACTCACTATTAATTACCACCATACCAGGTGTGCAGTATACCCGTGTGGTGTCACAACATTTGCAGACTCACTAGTAATAGGTGCGGTCTCTGTGCCTAAATACTATAGAGAGAGAAGGGTTACAGGGGAAAGAGTCCCACTGTGAGGAGACACAGGTGGACCATGCTGCTTAATAAGGGATACATTTTATTAGAAAAATATATTAATACAAAAAGGGGGCCAAGACCATGTAGACGTTGTCTGTTTAAGAGCAGCTGCATCACGCTCAAACCATGCATGCACACACACACACACACACATATAACAAGACTATTGTTAGCAAACATAGGTAATATTTGTGGATCAGACTTCTGATCTCAGTGGGATATACCATACATAACAAAGTCCATCCTGTCACTAGGTTTAATTGGAAACCTTTTTTTTGCAAAAGAAGGCCCCTGTTAGGGGTGGTTGATTGAGTCAAATTGCTAATCCCACAGAGACAGCTTTAATTGAAATTATAGCAGAGCATGGCTGTCAGTGTGGAGAAGTGATTATAGTTCACAGTTAGACTCCTTTCACACTGAGGAGTTTTTCAGACGGTACGGCGCTAAAAATAGTGCTGCTATACCGCCTGAAAAACTCCTGTCCAGCAACCTCAATGTGAAAGCCGAGGGCTTTCACACTGAGGCGATGCGCTGGCAGAAGAGAATGAATCTCCTGTCAGCAGCACCTTTGGAGCGGTGAGAGGAGCGGCATGTATACCACTCTTTCCCATTTAAAACAATGGGAAACCGCTGCAAAACCGCCCGCAATGCGCCTCTGCAGAGGCGCATTGCGGGCGGTATTAGCCCTTTATCGGCCGCTAGCGGGGGTTAATACCACACTGCTAGCGTCCGAATCCCGCTGAAAATCTGACGGTATAGCCCCACAATTTTTATCGCCACTATACCACCACCGCGGTTCCCGCCCCAGTGTGAAAGGGGCCTAAGTATCCAGTACAAAAGCACAAATATACAGGGCCAGATTCACATACAATCTGCGGCGGCGTAGCGTAAGCCATTTACACTACGCCGCCGCAACTTAATGGAGCAAGTGCCGTATTCCCAAAGCACTTGCTTCGTAGTTTGCGGCGGTGTAGTGTAAATGGCCCTGCGTATCCCTGCGTAATTCAAAGGGGGCGGCTTGTATTTAAATTAAGCGCGCCCCCGCATCGATTGAACTGCGCATGCGTCGGCCGGGAAAAAAGCCCAGTGCGCATGCTCCAGCTCACGTCGGAAACCGTCGTTGAAACCGACGTCAAAACGACGTGATCGTCACTTACGCAATGCCATATTCGCGAACGACTTAGTAAAACGACGTAACCGACGGAAAAAGACGACGCTGACCCGACGCCATACTTAACATGGCAACGACGGAACTTCGTAAACCTACCCCTCATATAGCAGGGGTAGGTTTACGCTTACGGAAACGAAGTAAATGACGATGCGGCGGCGTAAAAACGTTCGGAAATCGGCGTATTAGGCTCATTTGCATAGGCAAATGAGAAAACAACGTAAAGGCTACCTAGCGGCCAGAAAAGTAATTACATCTGCGATCCGACGGTGTAAGTGTTTTACACCTGTCGGATCTTCACTGTATCTATGCGTAAGTGATTCTAGGAATCACACGCATAGATACCCAGTAAAAAAACAGAGATACGACAGTGTTTCCTGCGATACACCGTCGTATCTCTTTTGAGAATCTGGCCCACAGTTTTCACAGAGTGCAATTGCATGTATTAATGTTGTCTAACTGTTGGAACAACAATAGCTCAATGACGCTGTTGTAAAGCTGGCTAGTACTGGCTGAGAGGTAACATGCGGCAGGAAACAAAGTAGAAAGAGGCAGTTAAAGGACCTATGGTCCGTTCACCCGACCATACGTGAAGCGATATATTCACAGTCCTGTACTATCTTTCTCCGGTCTGGGAGGCTGTATGTGCCATCCTGTGTGTCCCATTTGTTGAGCGAGGTCCGTGAGGCTCCAGTGGGCCGTTTGCTGTCAGCACTATAGAAGTGTCAGGTCCTCTGGGCCACCATCCTCTTGTCTAAGCTGAGATAGTCGTCAATAGCTTCAAACAATCAACTGCGCATGCACAAGCGCAATGAGTTACGTCATCCAAGACGCATAGGGCGTTTCTGTCGTGATGCCAAATCCGACATGTTTCACCAGGGACTCTGGGTTTTCCAAGGATATGAGAAGGGCCCTGCAAGGTCCAATCATGGATAAATGAAGTATCCCAGCCAATGGGCAGAGGTTTTCTTAAATCCATTGGCCTGCTGGGAGAATCTTTATATTTGAGTGGAGTCAGGTGATCAGTGTTCTGTGCCACCTGGACAGCTGTCTGGGTGGACGTGTGTTGTATTATCTGGGGTGCTAGTCCAGAGATTGAGACTATCCCAGGCACATCTGGCTGCTAGGCTGTCTAAGGGCCTATCCAGAAACAAGAGAGCAGTGCAGGGTGGGATTGTGGCTTGCAGTTTAATCAGAAGTGACAGTTCTGCTGGCAGGAGAACCTGTCATGGTTGGAGGTAGAGGGGAAGCTGTCGCCACTAAGGGACCAACAACCTTAATACCAGGGACCACAGTGAGTAGCTGAAGCAAGCACCAGTGCAGTATTCTCACCAACCAGGGATGGTGAAGAATCAGGAAACTTCTGTGGGTGTCAAGCCAGCACAGGTGTCACTTGCAGAGCAGCCTTGTGTGTCAAGCTAAGGACCGAATGGGCCAGTAAGGTGAAGCTTGAGGTGTATCTTGAGTGCCAAGCTAAGAACCCAGCATAGAAGTGGGGGGGGATTTGGTGATGCTTGAGGAAGATTGAAAGAGCTCAAGGGATTCAGTGGCAGAGAATCATCTAGTCTGGTGAGAGAGACTGGGAGCACAGTGATCTGAAGAACTACAAGAAGTGATTATAGTGGAAATAAAGGAACTGTTACAGAGGCGATTCAGTTCGCATGTGCTGCGCTATATAAGTTTTCATTCATTCATTCATTCATTCACTTGTATTAGTTAACTGTTAGGCCGCGTACACCCGATCAGACCAGTCCAATGAAACTGGCCTTAAGGCATCCAGCATGATACCACTTCTGCATGTGTATACCACATGTGTACTGGCATCCAGCAAGACACCACTTCTGCATCGGACCAAATTGATCGTGTGTACGGCCCATCGGACCGTTGTCCATCGGACCAAAGTTTTTAAAACTTGCTTTAAAATCTGTCCGATGGACACCTGACCGTCGGACCAAAACGATGGTTAGTACACAAAAGCATCGGACCAAAAACCTGCGCATGCTCAGAATCAAGTCGACGCATGCTTGGAAGCATTGAACTTCGTTTTTTCAGCACGTCGTTGTGTTCTACGTCACTGCGTTCTGACCCGATTGGATTTTGGACTGATGGTGTGTACGCACATCAGACCATCAGACCACTTCATCGGTGGCCCGATGAAAACGGTCCATCGGACTATTCTCATCGGACCGGTCTGATCGTGTGTACAGGGCCTAAAAGACTGTTGCCATAGAAGACAGCATTCCTACACATGCAGAAGTGGTGTCTTGCTGGATGCCTTTCCCTGCATGGCTGTCCGTCCTCCTGTTGGAGTCTGCCAATTAATCTGGCAACTACCTAAGGCTATCCTGGCCCTTATCATCTCTCCCAAAGTTCTATTAAGAGAAATAAAAATCTGTTTTACATTCAAGAAGTGTATGACGCCCAATGACTTTAACTACTTTGCACCACCTATGCCTCACAACCCACCATATACAGAAGGATGTCAGCTATATCTGGCCTTGAAGGTTCTCATTAGACATTGCTACATAAAGTATAAAATTGCTACATTTATTGAGTCATGATTAAAATGCACCAAAATTGCAATGTATAAAATAAACTATACAAATTACCACAGATTCAAATTAACACCATTCAATGGGGGAATATGTTGGGGGTTCTTTTCTCAGGATTGGTTTCCTTGTTCCTCCTAGAAGCCATTTACCCCTTAATGTGAGGGGGGTCCTTTCAACAGTTCTCAGCGCTATTCTATACTCATGTGTAAGGCCTCGTACACACGACCAGACAGATTTGTTCAAATCTGTCTGTCTGACAGATTTGAACAAATCTGTCTGCTGGGATTTTGGTTCGCTCGCGTGTACACACGAGCAAACCAAAATCCCCGCCAGCAGACGGCGTGCTGACGTGTCGGTGACGTGGCGGTGACGTTGACGCCGCCACGTCACCGCACCAGGAAGTAAAACACTTCCGCGCATGCGCCGAATCCATTCGGCGGCGGTGCGGGACGACATGTCTGCTGGTAAGTGTACTAACCAGCAGACATGTCGGGCGGACGGATTCCCACCCGATAGATTTCAAAGCATGCTTTGAAATCTGTCGGGTGGCCAAATCCGTTGGCTCGGCCGTACACACGATCGAATCTGTCTGCTGAAACGGTCCAGCAGACCGTTTCCAGCGGACAGATTTGATCGTGTGTACGAGGCCTAACAGTTTCCTGGGGGCATGGCTGACTGACATTGTAAATGGCTATTTTAGAACCCTATTAACAACCAACCGGTACTTAATACAACATTGAAGGACATGCTAGTCTCCCTAAGAAACACAAATTCACCTAGTCACCATGACACTTGCACAACAATTCAAGTTTGATATTACAGAAGTGGGAGTGACTAATATTGAAGACAAAATGGGGAAATTTGCTACCACGTTCAATGACCTATTAGATGCCCATTATGAACATAAAGCAGACATAATCTGCCTGAAATCAAAACTGACCTGGAGGACAGATCCAGGGACAATAATGTTAAAAAAGGGGCATTCTCGAAATGTCCAACGTTATGATGCAGTTAAAAAATTCTCCTCTAAATGTTAAGGGCCTGAACAGCCCAGTCAAATGGCCTGGAAAGAAGTTCAGAGGCTTAATTGTCATATGACATCCAGCAGAATAAGCCTTTCGCACGTGCAGAGCGGCGATTGGTGGTGCAGTGTGTCGCTCTGAACTCCTCGTCTCTGATCTTGGTAAAGAGCCTATGACATAGGCTCTTTACCATCTAATCAGCTGTAACCAATCACAGTCGATCACAGTGGTAACCAGGAAGTGCTGGTAATTGGCTTTCCTCAGTTAGTGCTGACAAGGACCGAGTAGAGGAGAGCTGATCAGCGGCTCTCCTGACACGGGGAGGACTCTGTGCTAATTATCAACGCATTGATTATCAGTAAAGCCCCCCATCAGAGTTGCCCATCTTAGATGTCAATCAGTGCCCATCACAGATACCAATCAGTGTCTATCACACATGCTACTCAATGCCTATAACAAATGCCAATCAGTGCCCATCTGTAATGCCTGTCAGTGCGTCTTTATCAGTGCTGCCTATCAGTGCCATCTATCAGTGCCCATCAGTGCTGCCTATCAGTGCCCATCAGTGATGCATATCGGTTCTGCCCATTAGTGCTGCATATCAGTGCTGCCTATCAGTGCTGCATATTAGTGCCCCCCTCATCAGTGTCCATTAGTGCCACCCTTAATCAGCGCCCATCAATGCCACCTCATTGGTGGCCTTTGGTGCAGCCTCATTAGTGCCCCTTAGTGAAGAAGAAAACTTACAGTACTTATTTACACAATTTTAAAACAGAAACAAAGAAAAAACGTATTTTTTAAAAAAATGTGGGTCTCTTTTAAATTTGTTTAGCAAAAAAAAAAAAAAAACACAGTGGTGACATAATATCCCCAAAAGAAAGCTCTATTTGTGGGAATTATTTTTTATAAAAAATGTATTTGGGTACAATGTTTCATGACCGCGCAATTGTCATTCAAAGTGTGACCGCGCTAAAAGCTGAAAAGTGGCCTGGGCAGGAAGGGGGTAAAAGTGCCCTGTATTGAAGTGGTAAACAGCGTGGAAATTGTTTCTAAAATGTTAAAATACTACTGACCAGTCAGTGCATGTCTCAATACCCCTAGAAATGTTCTACATGACATTGCCCTCAAAAGGTGGGAAAATAAAGTAATCAATAAAGTGTCAAACATTTTTAGGAACAACAGACCCACTCCTTTTGATAAATTATCCTTCAAGTATGGCCTACCAGGAGGGAAGTTCTTGACCTACGCCCAGTTGACCTCCTTTCTGCTACAAGTCCCTATTTCAGACCTATGACTTCCTCCTTCGGTTTGGTTCTCATCGAATACCACGCAAAAGGGTCTACCTTTTATTACAAACACCTACACGATAAACTTTCCTTTACTGTATCTAAACCATTATTTAAATGTTCTGTCAAACTGTAACATCCCACAGCAATGGCATAATACTGTTATGAATAACCTAGCTGCCTCTAATTGATCAACTTAATCGGAAATGGCAGAAAAGTTCCATCTTCATTGGTATTATACACCTTACATACTGGCCAAATGTAAGTCCCATAGCTCTAACCTCTACTGGAGAGGGTGTGGACAAGTGGGTACCGTGCCTCATATGCTATGGTTCTGCCCACACATCCATAGCTATTGGAATGCTATCTTCCATCTAATAGCAAAACTGACAGGGATCATCTCCACTGATAATATTGGACAGGCTATACTAAGTGTTGTGGGTGATAGGTTCCCACCAGACCTCATAACTATGATATTGCATGTCTTTTTTGCAGCATGCCTGGTTTTTATGTGAAAGTAGAAATCAAATCTAGCTCCGAATGGGGGTGAAGTGATTAGCCATTTATCTGAAAAATATGACTTGCTTTCCTGTAATGGGGACTAAGTCTGCCTCCCACAGGGCTGCTGCTTTCATAGGGTATCCCTCTAAAAACGCGCATAGAAGCATTAGATAGCTCTGGGATATTATACCCTTTGTGTCTGTTGCGGTTAGCAGCATATGGAAAACAGGGGTGGGTGATTGTACCCATTCCACTGCACTTTAACAGCATGTTTTAATTGTAAGTAGTAGAAGAGATGCTGGACGGCAGTGCATACTTATATTGCAGAAAGAGAGCAGTCACCCCTGATGAAAGACATGCTTGAGGTGAGTTATTCCCAGAGGATGCCACCTGGATCCCTGTTGGAGTTTGGCTATTTCCTCATATGACTTATTCCCCAAAGTGGTCGGAAATATGTGTACCCCGTTACCCACTGCAGTTGTTTGGCCTTATGCCATACCTTATGAATGAGTGCGTAAGTGAGCATTTGTTGGGCCGTTGAAACATCTGTGCTTCCAGACCCTCTGGTATGGATTCTACCCCTGTGCCAAGTAGGAGTTTGGCTGATGAGCCAGCAGACTTGGGAGACATAGCTGAGCTCCAATCTAGTGTTGCAGCTGTGCAGCCAAATAGTATATCCAAGGGTTGGGGAGTTCCAGACCACCCCCTCCTTCGGATATTGTAACTGCTCAAGTTTGATCCTGGGGGGATTTTTATGTCATAGGAGTAATCTGAATAGGGAGTTGACCACTCAAAATATTTTCAGTGTTGTGAAGCAAGTATAGAATTTGGGGCATACGAATCTTCTTAATAAGGTTTGTTTTCCCTGCCAAGGACATTTTAAGTCAGTTCCATATGTTTATTTTGTCTCTGAAGCGGGTCAGTAGGGGTATATATTTAAGCTATAATAGTCAGTCAGTTTGGGTGAAATGTAAATGCCTAAGTATTTAAAGGAAGTCACTATAGGGATAGGATAGGGGAACTCCGCGCCCGACCCAGGTGCCCCATCCAGAAACATCAATGTGGATTTAGACCAATTAATGGTTAGGCCTGAATAGTGGCCAAAATCTGCGATGAGTGACAATGCATGAGACAACAAATTGTCCACGTCCTCCAAAAAGAGGAGCATATCGGTGTTTTAGACCATTATTCTCTCATGCAGGTCACTATAGCGAAATCACCTGATCCCGCACCTGGGCAGCGAGAGGTTTAATGGGTAGTGCAAAGAGCAGGGGGGACAGGGGGCAACCCTGTCTAGTCCCCCTGCCCAGTGCAAAGATAGGAGATGTATGCTTATGGCGGCCTGTGGAGAGTTATACAGTAACCATGTCCATTTGATAAATCTAGGGCCAAACTGGACCTGAGGGTGCCTGTCCAACCTGGGATCCAGGTAACTGTTAGGCCGCGTACACACGACCAAATAAATCCGATCAAATCGGTCTGACAGACCAATTTGATCGGATTTGTCTGCTGGGCTATTTGGGTTTGATCGTGTACACACGATCAAACCAAAATCCCCGCCGGCAGACAGCACGGTGACGTGGCGGTGACATTGACGCCGCCACGTCACCGCACCAGGAAGTAAAAAACTTCCACGCATGCATCGAATCCATTCAACGCATGTGCGGGCAGATATGTCTGCTGGTTAGCGTGCTAACCAGCAGACATGCCGGACGGACGGGTTCCCAGCAGACAGATTTTAAAGCATGCTTTAAAATTTGTCTGCTGGAAAAACCTGTCTGTCCGCCCGTACACACGATCGAATTTGTCTGCTGAAAGGGGGATATATATAGGGGGATATACACAAATTCCTGGTAAGCCAAGGACTTATGGACCAATACACTCATTCTGCAAGAATAGACAGAGTGCGTGGAGTGGTACGCCTTGCCCAACCAGGAATATTGCAAAAATGCCACCGTATCTTTTGTGAGGGGGGTTTCCTGTAGGCCTATTATGGCCGGATGAATTTTTTTTTAGACAAGTGCGTTTTAACTGGGTCATGCACACCTCAAACGTTCCAAGATGCTATTAGAGTAATAGCCATAGTAAACATATTAGGTTTTCACAGTGCTGGTGTGGAAGGTTCCAGACCAAGTGCCTGAGTGTGAGAATGTCACAATCTGTTAGGTAATCATTCAGTTTCTCAAGGTGACAAATGATTAGATACTAATGTTAAAGAGATATTGAAGTGTTGGTTTCAAAGCAGAGCGCAACTTGAGTGTGTATAGAAAGTAGCACATAACTGGTCTGCCAAGCAGCCATCGCCAGATTAGATTGGGTGGGAGCGATCCACCTCCTTTTCCCCACTGGCCAGTAACTGGTAGTAAAACATGTGCCAACCGGGCACCAACAAAAGTGTTCCTGCAACTGAGACATAATGTAACACAGTAGAAGCATGTGAGCTTGACTCACACTCTGAGACATGGAACTGAACTTGTTGCTTAACGCTGTATCAGAAGCTATTCAAACCACTGGTCTAAGCAAACCGTAAAGTGTCCTGTTATAGTAAACTTGAAGTGTCAACAGACATCATACCGGCCATGCCAGATTTGGTCTCCACGTGTCAGTCTCCCCTGTCAGTGTTGCGACATCTCCGAAGGTCCTGTTCATTGTGGTCCAGCCAGGCAGCTGCATCTAAAGCTGATTCAAAGAATGTAGATTGCCCTCTGACTGTGACACACAGTTTGGCTGGAAACAGCATTGTATACATCACCTGGATTTTCTGTAGGCGTTTCTTCACCTCAGCAAATTTAGCTCGTTTTTGTTGCACCTCAGCCGAGGAATCAGAAAAAAATGAAAATTTAGTCCCATTAAATGAACAGAGCCTTTCTCCCTTGTCTGAGTATGTTCTCACGGTCTTTGTAATTCAAGAGCCAGGCCAACATGGATCCCTTAGGATTGCCAGGGGGAAGGGGCCGTGGTGACGTGCGGTGGGCCCACTCAATCGCAAACAGCGAGGTAAAAATATGTCTTGCAGCTATTGCTCTGTATATGCTATGGGGTCCCGGCCTTCAACTTTTTGGTATTAAAATATAATGGCGTGCCGCAACCTATTGATTTTTTCACAATTTTGCACAATTCAATGAATCTCATAAAGAACCAATTTTAAAGTCAACAGTCTGAAAGGCAGTTTAGAGTGTGGCAGAAAATGTGTGATTTTTTTGTTTTTAAGGATTGTGAAATTCCTTGTATGTCCTTAATCATCAACCTTTCTATTATTTGCTTACACATCTTGGCAGCATGATTATTCCATTAATTATCCCTATATTTTAAAAGACCTATTGAACAAAAAGATAACTTTAGTTTTAATCTTTCCATACTCATGTAAATGGTTTCTGCTACTTAAGTAAAGGCTACATAGACAGGAAACGGAAGAAACCTATTGTTCATAAGTGCGGTGTACCACTAGAAGTTGATGTGATCCCATTATCAGTTTTATTGAGATAATTAAATTAAGATGCAATATAAAATACGCAGGGGAATCTATAAAGCAATTTGTGACATGTAACATTTCTAATGTTCGTTATTATTATGTCTGAACATTGGCTTAATGACTAATGTAATATTTTATTAACCTCGCACTTCAATGGAGTATGATAAAAACACATGAGCCTTACATCACACAGTGTGAACTCAGTTTGCCTTTGACTTAAAGTGAACCTGTCACGGACTAAAAAGTGTCTAACATAGCATGTTTCCAAGTACCTGTATTAGGGTGCAAACATTTCATGTATCCATTTGGTACCTTTGGGTCCTAAACTCCAGGCTGTTCACAGGGCCCTGGCCTCTATCTAACTCAAGAATAACTCCTGCCCCATCCTACCACTAAGCCCCACCTTAACATTTACATGTCAAATGGCAGATCATATGTGCAAGTAAGAACCTTGGCTTCTGAGGCCGCGTACACGCGATTGGTCAAAAACGATTAAAACCGACTGAAGGACCGTTTCATCGTTCCAAACTGATCGTGTGGGGGCCCCATCTGTCAGTTATCCTTCGGTCAAAAAAAAGAGAACTTGCTTTAAAATTTGACCGATGGACGCCTAACTGATGGGTCAAAACCGATCGTTAGTATGCAAAAGCATTGGTTAAAAGGCCGCGCATGCTCAGAATCAAGTCGACACATGCTTGGAAGCATTGAACTTTGTTTTTTTCAGCACGTCGTTGTGTTAAAACACAACGTTCTAACACAATCGTTTTTTTAACCGATGGTGTGTAGGCACATCAGACCATCAGTCAGCTTCATCGGACCGTTCTCATCGGATGGACTGATCGTGTGTACGCGGTCTAACAGTTTAGGAATGGAGTTTGTGAATCAGAACACTTCTTTACTCCTGCACTGATAACAGTGAAAACCCCGGACTCAAAAATATTGTTAGCCTGATCTTCAGTTTCTGGTGCCTGACACATGGCAATCATAGAGTATCTAACATGATATCCAGTGGATTATTGTCATCCAAAGAAAGAAGTGTTCACTGTGTCAGAAAGACGGCTCAGTACTAAGGCCGCATACACACCAGCAAATACATCTGTTCAAATCGGTCGGACAGACCGTTTCCAGCAGATAGATTTGATCGTGTGTACGCGGTCTAAGTGTCACATAAATGAGCCCTGGGAAATAATTACCGGACTAATAAAGTAATGAATACATTTTTTTTTTTAAAGGTCAATTATTAAAAATACAACAAATCCACATCTGACACTATGAATAGATGTAAAGGTCTGGCGATAAAGACAGACAACAAACACACATACAACAACGATAGACACAATCCAAGGAATTACCAAATAATACTGTAAATACAAATTGCGGTACACTGTATCACCATCAAGCCTAATAAATTGTATAAAAAAGCAAAAGTGTGGACAGCTGATCTAAACTTTCATAGATGATCAAAGGTCCTTCATTTCCCCCCTTTTCTCCAATCCCTTGGACTGACTTTGTCATATTTCCCTATATTTTAACCACAGACTGTCATATATATTGCTATACCCTTCCATACTACTATTCTGAAATTGCAACGGCCGTTGCTTTTTTATACAATTTATTAGGCTTAAAGGTGATGCAGTTTACTGCAATTTGTATTTACAGTATTATTTGGTAATTCCTTGGGTTGTGTCTATCGTTGTATGTGTGTTTGTTGTCTGTCTTTGTCCCCAGACCTTTATGTCTATTCATAGTTTCAGGTGTGGATTTGTTGTATTTTTAATAACTGACCTTTTTCAAATAAAATTATTTAATTCATTACTTTATTAGTACGGTATTTTTTTCCCAGGGCTGATTTATGTGACACTTAGTACTGAGTCGTCTTTCTGACACAGTGCACGCTTCTTTATATGTCCTTTTGTCACGGAGTCCTGCTCAATATAAAAGTGTGTGGAACAATACCGGTCGGTACACCGCTGTACCATATTTTATTGGTTTCCTTTCTATTTTTCTATTATTGTTATCCAACCTTGCCATATTCATAGGTACTAAATAAATTCAGTATATTACGTTATATCCACCAATTACATGTACGTTAACTGAAGTCAGATAAATGAAACATATCACTGGCTTCTCTTAATTGCTCCACATACATACGCATGTTGAATAATCTAGCTCTAGTAGTCCCTGGAGTAAACTGTATGATAGCCTGAGGCACTTTTTATAGTTATTGTACCAGAACTGGGTGACAGATTTCATAGTTTAGGAATACTATGCTGAATGTCAGCAGCTTTATAATATTACACCTATTTTGATTTACAGAAGCTTTAACTCAATTTCTTATGAGGCCCAGGTATTAATCTCTTTGAAAATGGCTATATTTCACTGTTCTACATCTTTCAAACATAATATTCTTTTGATTCACAGTATACATGCAGAAGGTCGAGAGCAAAAATCCGTTCAGTATACCTTTCCCTTGCTGTAAAACACCAATCAAGCACATTGGGCTGCTCTGCTGTATACCATTGATTGATATGTTTAATGTGATGTAGATATTTTTCAGTTAAGAATCTGTACTAGTATTCCCCTGCCTGTTTGTGTAATATTAGTACATTTATTATTTACAAAAAAATGAGATAACATGCTTTCGAAAATGTAACTGGAATATTTTTGTGCTTATGATTATCACATGCAATTTAAATATTTAGTATTGGCTTCCATAACTCAGATTACTGGCATCTTAAAAAGGTATTCAATCCAAAAGCAAACATTGATTATATTGCAGTCTTAGATGTGATGGCTGCATTTGTTTTCTTTTTTAACCATTTCCTGCCCAGCCTATAGTCAATGGATGGCTGGGTGGGACATTCATCGATCTGAGTGGACGTCCCAGATCGCACCTCACGGGCGCCCATAGGGCCATGCTGCTGCGTGATCTGTCACTGTTAGTGTAATGGTTCGCTGCCAGTATCATGTGATTGCTGTGACCAATCACAGATCACATGACAATTGTGTTGATTGCTGTGATTGGTCACACTGATCACATGGTACAATCAGGGTCAATCACAGCCCACCTGTACTAAGTGATTAGATGTTACCAATCACAGCTGAATACAACAAAACACACTTAATGAATCAGTTTCATTCAGTAAGAATGGTTTGCTTATACCTGTGAAATTCACTGATATAAACAATCACGATGTGTAAAAAAATAAAATAAACAAATACCTGATCATTTCCCCAGAATAGTACAGTGTTACTATGGCACAGTGTGTAAAATAATTTTTTAATTATTACGTTTTTTTCTACATACTGTCACCAGTTGTTGTGCCTGATCTACTCCACAATCATTATATGATAACACTGTACAGTACTGGTGACAATATGTACCATATTTATCAGGGTATTGCGCGCACCCCCAACCTAGAAGGGAAAATCCTGAAAAACAAAGAATATACTTACAGTTTAGATGCCCCTCATCGGTGTCTTGCCCGGCGTCCATCGGCGGCCTTTTCTGTCTGCGTCTGCCTCGGTGGTGTCCTCCTCGCTTCTCCCTCGCTGTATCCGAGTCGAATCCCCGCTTCCCACGCTTAGTTTGAACGCCGCCGCCGACATATACCAAGCGCAGTACACACGGGCACCCTCGGCCACGCTTGGCTTCTCACTCATAAAGGCTAGGAGCGTGACCGCGAGTGAAGCCGAGCCTGGCCGAATGTACCCGAGTGTACTGCGCTCGGTATATGTCGGCGGAGGCGTTCAAACTAAACGCGGGAAGCGGGTATCGGCTTATATCACGCACCCCTTATTTTAAGGGGAAAAAAGTGCGCGGTATACTGTAAGCCGAAAAAATACGGTAAATACAATTGAGATTATTTATTTTTGTTTCATTTCTTCATTTTCCAAAAGATTTTGACTAAAAATTACAATGTCAAAAAACTTGGCATTCCTACTTTCTTCTTTGCAAAAAGGGGTAATTTGGGGAATGTTTGTACTGTTCTGGTGTTTCAGGCCTCTAGATATTAGATGTCTAATTAGGCTGTCACTACATCAGGAATGATCAATTTTCAGATATATACTATCTTTTGTGGACTCAATAACTTTCCTATAGACTAAAAAATGTACACTGATTTGGGTTATTTACACCACAAAATGTAGCAGAATACGTTTTAGCCTAAATTTATAGAAATATTCGAAAAAACCTCAGAAATTGGGATTATGTGGGCAACACATACAACAGTTCAAAAATATATAAAAGAATAAAATAATTTATTACAAAAAATATATTATAGACACATTACACATTTATCAAAAATTACATATTATACAAAGACATAAGTGATGCAATACTCTCCGTCATGCGAAACCATCACCAGGATTGGGAGGTAGGTTGTAGCAGAAAGGCCGACGTGTTTCGAATGTTAAACATTCTTTATCAAGGCATATGTAAGCATTACATCTAAATTAAATCAAAAATGTAAATATTAAACATATATATATATAATATAGTATACAACACCATATTGTCAACATTTGAGCAGAAAACATAGAAAGCATTGGTGCAAGACAACTCACCCATTGTGTTAAAAACGTTGTGCTCAAAGGGGTCCAGGCCACAGATCCCCCAGATGGGGTGCCCCAGAACTCTGATGTCCCTAAAAGCCGATTAAGTCATACCGAATCATGCTCCTAATACTCATAGGGTGGACAGAACTATTTCGTTCAATTGAATGGCATAGATGTCCTAAATTTTGGAGAAAAAAGATAAAAAGTAGGGTGGGGACCCCCCCGGACAAGAAAAAAGCAAAGAATCCTCATTATTGGGGGTGTTTTTTATATATATATAGAGAGCTATCACAAAACAAACATTTGTTTCAGAACTAGTCTGAAAGCACTTACCAATGAATGATGTGTAGCAAAATCTCTTGTTTCTAAGATAGCCTGGATATCCAGCTGGCCACCAGCAATAGTTTTCAGCTGACCACCAGCTGGAAGAGCGTCTCCAAACTCTCCAATATATGGAGAGGAAATGACGCCAAACATCCCCCTTGGTGTTCCTTTTATACTTACCTACCATCGCTCCAGGTGGTAAGACACTCCCTTTGATTACCGCCCTAATCAAGGCACTTATAGATGTATATAAGTCTAGTGTTACCCTCTCCATTAGGGCATTGTCATCTAAAGGTGACGTGCCCAGTGTGGTCCACTATCTGTGACGTCATTGCCGCGACCGGAAGTTTCGGCGCGGCCATTTTGTTGGAGGGTTTCAGGCAATACAAGGCTGCAGACGTCCGACCGGAACCGGAAGTTCCGGGGCGGCCATTTTGGAAACGGGAAAACACTCCCCTTAATCGCCGCACTAATCAAGGCATTTGCAAATAAAAATGATGAAAAAAATGATGAAAAATAAGTCTAGTGTTTCCCTCTCCATTGGGGCTTTGTCATCTAAAAGTGACATGCCCAGTATTGGTCCACTGTATGTAACGTCATTGCCGCGACCGGAAATTACGGCGCGGCCATTTTGTTGGAGGGTTTACAGCAATACAAGGCTACAGGCTTCCGACCGGAAGCGGAAGTTCCGGGACGGCCATTTTGAAAAAGGGAAACACTCATATGTTGTAACTCTCAATGCCAGAAAGGCATGGAACCAGAGGAGTGTGGCCATTTTGGAGAAGGGAAAACATTAGTATCTTGTTACTTTCAATACCACAAAGACACAGTGCCGAAAATTGTGGCCATTTTGGAATAGGGAAGAAGTCGATGATGGATATTAAAAACCCAGATGCTATAAAGTACAGCGCTGGGGGTAATGAGCGATGGAAAGCCAGGGCGTGGGCAAACTTAGTTGCCCCACATCCTGGAAATGTTGGTATTCCAGGGTTTCGATCGGAATCCCTGGAAAAACAAGGAAACTAAAAACCACAGCTGCCATAGAAATCCACCATCAGGTGGAGGAGAGAAAAATCTCTCCCTCATCCTGAAGGTGAAAAAGAGACACCCGGGTAAAGTACCCAGCGCGTCTCCCCCGGCAGCTGATGAGCATAGGGCATGAATGAACTTAAGACCGGCTAGAAAAATGACATCATCATCCAGAAACAAACCCCGGGGATCAATTGCGGCATAGGCCCCCCAGGCACAAACCACAACAGGAATAGGCTGTCATATTTCCAAGTAGTGATGTAATTCCTTCCCATGTCAGTCTGCCTTAACATAGTGTAAACCAAAAATACATACACAAACTCAACTAAGCAACTTTTCTAAAAAGAAAAAAGCAGTGTTACAAAAATATGAACAATAAATATACAATAACTATATACAAAACCCCTTGTTTCTAAGAGTCATAATTACATTCAATCCTAATTGCAGGGCTGTACCAAGTACTTCATTAACATGAGGTAGGGGGAGAGTTAAGTTGTTAATAAAAGGAGGAGGAAAGGACTCCAGTATGGTGTCTTGGAGCAGATGGAGTTAAGACTCCTGTTAGGGAGAATCTAATCGGTTTTCCCAGAAAAAAATCCTTCTAAGAAGGGTCTAAAACTTTCACTTTCATTTAAGCCCAGGGGTGTTGTTGCTCTTAGGTACCTAATCCAATGCATTTCGCGCTGCAATAGTACCTTGTTCCAATCACCTCCTCTTAGAGGAATGTGTACCCGTTCTAATACAGTAAAATTTACAGTTGGCATATGATAGCCATGATGTTTGGCTATATGTCTGCTGAGTGGAAGATATAAATTGCAAATGTGCATAGAATGCATATGTTTGTCTACTCGGTTACGCAGTTCTTGCTTCGTTTTACCTACATAGAATGAACCACACTGACATTGCATGAGGTATACCACTCCCCGAGTTCTGCAATTAGCAAAATGTCTCAGGGAGAAGGTATCCCCATTTGGCAATGTCAGTGTGGTTCTCCTTCCAATCACTGCACATTGCGCACAGGAGCCACAGGGGTAGGTGCCAAAGGTTTTACATGGATCTTTCTTGTCCTTTCCTTTATATTCACTTTGAACTAGCAAAGTTCCTATAGATGATGCTTTTTTATAGGTGATCTGAGGTTTGTCAGTAATTACATTTTTCAGAATAGGATCCTCGGTAAGGATAGGCCAAAATTTTGAGATCGCTTTCCTAATTTCTTGATGTTCATTTGAAAAATTTATGATGATTCTCGTATTAGTTTCCTCTTTTGTCTTTTTACTGTTGGTTTTGGACTTAAAGACTAGAGACCGCCTGTCCCTGGTTCTTACTCTGTTGAAAGCCTTTTTGAGGCTAGTTTTTGTATAGCCTCTCCTCATCAGGCGTTCTGTTAGAGAGTCACTTTCTCTTTGGAAGTCAGAATCTGTGGAGCAATTCCTTCGGATGCGGAGGAATTGACTGTAAGGGATTGATTTTTTCAGAAATTCTGGATGGAAACTTTCCGCATGAAGCAGGGTATTACCTGCCGTTTCCTTCCTGAATAGGGATGTGCTGATGGTACCATCTAGTCCTTTCAGGATACGAATATCCAAGAAACTAACTTCTACATCATGATACGACATGGTGAAAAAGAGGTTAAAGGTGTTTATATTCATCAATCTTAACATCTCTATAAGATCACTCTCCTGGCCGTCCCATACAATAAAGATGTCATCAATTTATCGCTGCCACACCAAAATGTTGGCAGCGCACATGGATGCATTTTCCCCCAATAGGAATTCCCGCTCCCACTCCCCCAGGTACAGGTTTGCATATGAGGGTGCACAGCACGTCCCCATTGCAACACCCTGTACCTGGAGGTAGTGGGAGCCCGGGAACAGGAAGGTGTTATGCTCCAGAATGAATTCCAACATCGCTAGAATGAAACCATTAAATTTCCAATCCGTAGTGGGTCTTTGTTTTAATACCCGATCAATGGCCTCCAAACCCAGTTTGTGTGGAATACTGTTATAAAGAGATTCCACATCTATTGTTACTAGGATTGCATCAGCAGGTACTGTTAGATCTTCCAACACCTGCAAAAGGTGGATTGTATCTCTGGTATAGGACGGTAAATCGAGTACGTGGGGATGGAGGTATTGATCAATTACTTGACTGACCCCCTCTGAAATCGATCCATTGCCAGATATAATTGGTCGTCCAGGCGGGTCTTGTAAATTCTTATGCACTTTTGGTAAGGAGTACATTGTAGGTTGTCTTGGGTATTGTGTTCGAATGAACTCCCAGACATTTTTTATAATGCTACCATTGCTGTAGAAATGATCAACCAGCTGATAAAATTCACTATTGAATTTATCCACCATTGCTGATGTGATTTTTCTATAGCACTGCTTGTTATTCAAGATTCTAAGGCACATTTTCTCATAATTATTATTGTCCATTAGAACAACATTCCCCCCCTTATCTGAAGCTTTTATTGTTATATCGGTGTTGTTTCTTAGGATTTTTAGTGCATGTTGCTGTTCAAAAGTAAGATTGTTATGGTTCTTCTTTTTTAGGGTTTCCAATTCTCTAGTTACCTGTTTCACAAATAGGGAGATTGCAGGATTTTGACTCAGTACTGGGAATTTATTAGACTTCCGCTTGAAATCTTTGATTTTATAAGTGTTGTTTTTATTATCTGTTTCCTGATTACTCTCCTCAATCATCACCTCCTCCCATGCATTATCTAATGTTGCATTTTCCTGTAAGAGGAGATTTAGGTCCCTTAGGGCTCTAAAATCTGCTGTTTTGAGATTAGGGGCCACCTCATTTTCCTGATTTGTATGTTTATAATAGAGACTTTTATAAAAGAGTCTCCGAGCAAACAAATGAATATCCTTGACCGCTTCAAAGGGATCTGTACTATTGGTGGGACAAAAGGAAAGCCCAAGGCATAAAACCTCTCGCTCAGCTGTTGTTAGGATATGCGAGGATAGATTTATGATATTATTGTGTTCTCCTCTTGGAGTATCTCTATCGTTGGCTGTATTTGAAAAAGTGGGGGTGTTGGAAGTACCCCCTTCTTCTCCAAAAAAGTATCTAGAGGGGTACGTGGCAATTTTGGGATCGCCCCAGGGTCTTTACGGGCAAATAATTTTCCTCTATTTGAAGGGGAACCTCTAATGTTTCCACTGGATCCCCTTCTCCCAGTGTTTTCTCCCCTCCCAATCTGTGAGAAGGAAACCTGGGAATCATTACTTGGTTTTTTGCTTGTTTGTTGGACCTCCCCCTCAGTACCATGTTTGGAGAAAGGACCCTTTCTCTTTGTGGATGTTCGGCTTGTATTGGATGAAGCCGTTGAGGAGGAATTAGATGGTGTATCTGATAAATAGTCATTCTGATGGCCATTCGTATTTCTAGAATTTTTGTTATTAAATCTTTTTTTATTGTTTTTGTCCCGATTCCATTTATACGCCCTGCCCTCACTGAAAGCATTTTTGTCTCTCCAATATTTTTTCTCCTTTTTAATCAGGATCTGTTTGCTAAAGGTTTCCAAATGTTCTTTTAGCTTTTTTTCCTGTCCTATATATTCATCTAATGTTTTCAATGGTGTTAGACGAGTATATATTGATTCAATCTCCTTATCAAGAACCTGAAGTTGTTGTTTGTATTCATTTTGAAGCAGTTGCATTAAATTCTTAGAACACTCATTTAATTTGTTTTCCCAATTAATGTTTAGTTCTTTACTGATATTGTCCAGTATAGGGAAGATTTGGATCCTCAATCCTATTGGGTTAATGTGGTCACATATATATCTCTCCATAGACTGGATGTGCCAATGCAAGGCTGACTTTTTTTCCAGTGTTTTGGTTAGATTAAAGAAAAGAGAGAGAAGGTCTGAATCTAATTGTTCTTTCCCTTGATAACTTCGCTCTATTTGGGTCATTAACTCCTCCCAGTGCCCCCCTTGTAGATCTCCCATGTCGTAGGTATTATGGGCAACCCAAAACAATAAATTGAAAAAAACAATGAAACGAAAAAACACTATAACCTATGTTGGAACCAATAGAGGATTACCAACAGTCTTATCTTGACCCTTGGTTCTTCATCCCTTGGGGAACCCCACTACGGAGATAGAGCCAAATATAAGGATCAAAATCTCGGTATATGTGAAACATAAGGGTCCATGCCAAAATATATGAGTTGTAGTGAGGTTAGTGGGTGTATTATCCACCCTATGTATAATAGAAAAAAGACCAACTCATATATGGCGGCATGTAGTTGCCATCATCCCGTAGTTAATTGAAATATTCGAAAGGTAAAACGAAGCAAGAACTGCGTAACCGAGTAGACAAACATATGCATTCTATGCACATTTGCAATTTATATCTTCCACTCGGCAGACATATAGCCAAACATCATGGCTATCATATGCCAACTGTAAATTTTACTGTATTAGAACGGGTACACATTCCTCTAAGAGGAGGTGATTGGAACAAGGTACTATTGCAGCGCGAAATGCGTTGGATTAGGTACCTAAGAGCAACAACACCCCCGGGCTTAAATGAAAGTGAAAGTTTTAGACCCTTCTTAGAAGGATTTTTTTCTGGGAAAACCGATTAGATTCTCCCTAACAGGAGTCTTAACTCCATCTGCTCCAAGACACCATACTGGAGTCCTTTCCTCCTCCTTTTATTAACAACTTAACTCTCCCCCTACCTCATGTTAATGAAGTACTTGGTACAGCCCTGCAATTAGGATTGAATGTAATTATGACTCTTAGAAACAAGGGGTTTTGTATATAGTTATTGTATATTTATTGTTCATATTTTTGTAACACTGCTTTTTTCTTTTTAGAAAAGTTGCTTAGTTGAGTTTGTGTATGTATTTTTGGTTTACACTATGTTAAGGCAGACTGACATGGGAAGGAATTACATCACTACTTGGAAATATGACAGCCTATTCCTGTTGTGGTTTGTGCCTGGGGGGCCTATGCCGCAATTGATCCCCGGGGTTTGTTTCTGGATGATATGTCATTTTTCTAGCCGGTCTTAAGTTCATTCATGCCCTATGCTCATCAGCTGCCGGGGGAGACGCGCTGGGTACTTTACCCGGGTGTCTCTTTTTCACCTTCAGGATGAGGGAGAGATTTTTCTCTCCTCCACCTGAGGGTGGATTTCTATGGCAGCTGTGGTTTTTAGTTTCCTTGTTTTTCCAGGGATTCCGATCGAAACCCTGGAATACCAACATTTCCAGGATGTGGGGCAACTAAGTTTGCCCACGCCCTGGCTTTCCCATCGCTCATTACCCCAGCGCTGTACTTTATAGCATCTGGGTTTTTAATATCCATCATCGACTTCTTCCCTATTCCAAAATGGCCACAATTTTCGGCACTGTGTCTTTGTGGTATTGAAAGTAACAAGATACTAATGTTTTCCCTTCTCCAAAATGGCCACACTCTCTGGTTCCATGCCTTTCTGGCATTGAGAGTTACAACATATGAGTGTTTCCCTTTTTCAAAATGGCCGTCCCGGAACTTCCGCTTCCGGTCGGAAGCCTGTAGCCTTGTATTGCTGTAAACCCTCCAACAAAATGGCCGCGCCGTAATTTCCGGTCGCGGCAATGACGTTACATACAGTGGACCAATACTGGGCATGTCACTTTTAGATGACAAAGCCCCAATGGAGAGGGAAACACTAGACTTATTTTTCATCATTTTTTTCATCATTTTTATTTGCAAATGCCTTGATTAGTGCGGCGATTAAGGGGAGTGTTTTCCCTTTTCCAAAATGGCTGCCCCGGAACTTCCGGTTCCGGTCGGACGTCTGCAGCCTTGTATTGCCTGAAACCCTCCAACAAAATGGCCGCGCCGCAACTTCCGGTCGCGGCAATGACATCACAGATAGTGGACCACACTGGGCACGTCACCTTTAGATGACAATTCCCTAATGAAGAGGGTAACACTAGACTTATATACATCTATAAGTGCCTTGATTAGGGCGGTAATCAAAGGGAGTGTCTTACCACCTGGAGCGATGGTAGGTAAGTATAAAAGGAACACCAAGGGGGATGTTTGGCGTAATTTCCTCTCCATATATTGGAGAGTTTGGAGACGCTCTTCCAGCTGGTGGTCAGCTGAAAACTATTGCTGGTGGCCAGCTGGATATCCAAGCTATCTTAGAAACAAGAGATTTTGCTACACATCATTCATTGGTAAGTGCTTTCAGACTAGTTCTGAAACAAATGTTTGTTTTGTGATAGCTCTCTATATATATATAAAAAACACCCCCAATAATGAGGATTCTTTGCTTTTTTCTTGTCCGGGGGGGGTCCCCCACCCTACTTTTTATCTTTTTTTTCTCCAAAATTTAGGACATCTATGCCATTCAATTGAACGAAATAGTTCTGTCCACCCTATGAGTATTAGGAGCATGATTCGGTATGACTTTCGGTAACATCAATTCTGGGGCTCTTTAGGGACCCCATCAGAGTTTCTGGGGCACCCCATCTGGGGGTTGATTACTGTGGCCTGGACCCCTTGATGAAGCATTCAACGTTTTTAACACAATGGGTGAGTTGTCTTGCACCAATGCTTTCTATGTTTTTCTGCTCAAAATGTTGACAATATGGTGTTGTATACATATAATTACATTATATATATATGTTTAATATTTACATTTTTGATTTAATTTAGATGTAATGCTTTACATATGCCTTGATAAAGAATGTTTAACATTCGAAACGCGTCGGCCTTTCTGCTACAACCTACCTCCCAATCCTGGTGATGGTTTCGCATGACGGAGAGTATTGCATCACTTATGTCTTTGTATAATATGTATACCCCATTTTTGCTCTCCAGGATAAATGTTTAATAATGTGTCTATATATATATTTTTTGTAATAAATTATTTAATTCTTTTATATATTTTTGAACTGTTGTATGTGTTGCCCACATAGGACGTACGGCTCCCGGAGCCATTTCTGAGGTTTTTTCGAATATTTCAATTAACTACGGGATGATGGCAACTACATGCCGCCATATATGAGTTGGTCTTTTTTCTATTATACATAGGGTGGATAATACACCGGAGCCTCACTAACCCCTCACTACAACTCATATATTTTGGCATGGACCCTTATGTTTCACATATACTGAGATTTTTTGTATCCTTATATTTGGCTCTATCTCCCTAGTGGGGTTCCACCCCAAGGGATGAAGAACCAAGGGTCAAGATAAGACTGTTGGTAATCCTCTATTGGTTCCAACACCTCTCCCCTCAGGTTATAGTGTTTTTTCGTTTCATTGTTTTTTTTCACAACCGCGCGCCGGCCTTTATTGTTTTGGGTTGCCCATAATACCTACGACATGGCAGAGATCTACAAGGGGGGCACTGGGAGCGCCGCGCCGCTCCACACCCCCCGTTAATGACCCAAATAGAGCGAAGTTACCAAGGGAAAGAACAATTAGATTCAGACCTTCTCTCTCTTTTCTTTCCCAGCATCTAACCAAAACACTGGATCCTGCTGCAGGAAAAAGTCAGCCTTGCATTGGCACATCCAGTCTCCCCCTTCCCAATGGACAGATATATACTGTGACCACATCGCCTAACCCAATAGGATTGAGGATCCAAATCTTCCCTATACTGGACAATATCAGTAAAGAACTAAAAATTAATTGGGAAAACAAATTAAATGAGTGTTCTAAGAATTTAATGCAACTGCTTCAAAATGAATACAAACAACAACTTCAGGTGTCTTTGGCGACCATAAGGCTAGATTGAATCAATATATACTCGTCTAACACCATTTGGGAAAACATTAGATGAATATATAGGACAGGAAAAAAAGCTAAAAGAACATTTGGAAACCTTTAGCGAAACAGATCCTGATTAAAAATTGGAGAAAAAATATTGGAGAGACAAAAATGCTTTCAGTGAGGGCAGGGCGTATAAATGGAATCGGGACAAAAACAATAAAAAAAGATTTCCTTCTAATAACAACAAATTCTAGACTGCCTCTTTAATACGAATGGCCATCAGCCGAATGACTATTTATCAGATACACCATCTAATTCCTCCTCAACGGCTTCATCCAGATACTAAGCCGTATTATAACGGATCCACAAAGAGAAAGGGTCCTTTCTCCAAACATGGTACTGAGGGGGAGGACTGGCGGTGATCCAACAAACAAGCAAAAAACCAAGTACTTCATGATTCCCAGGTTTCCTTCTCACAGATTGGGAGGGAGAAAACACTGGGAGAATTGGGGATCCAGTGGAAACATTAGAGGTTCCCCTTCAAATAGAGGAGAAATCTTACTCTTGCCCGTACAAGACCCTGGGGCGATCCCAAAATTGCCACGTACCCCTCTAGATCACTTTTTTGGACGAAGAAGGGGTACTTCCACTTACACCCCCACTTTTCAAATACAGCCAACTTTTGATAGAGATACTCCAAGAGGAGAACACAATAATATCATAAATCTGGGCCATATCCTCGCAAGACCCTATCCTAACAACAGCTGAGCGAGAGGTTTTATGCCTTGGGCTTTCCTTTTGTCCCACCAATAGTACAGATGCCTTTTGAAGCGGTCACACACTCGGATATTCATTTGTTTGCTCGGAGACTCTTTTATAAAAGTCTCTATTATAAACATACAAATCAGGAAAATGAACCATTGGTGGCCCCTAATCTCAAAACAGCAGATTTTAGAGCCCTAAGGGACCTAAATCTCCTCTTACAGGAAAATGCAACATTAGATGATGCATGGGAGGAGGTGATGTCATTGAAGGAGAGTAATCAGGAAACAGATAATAAAAACAACAGCTTATAAAATCAAACGATTGTCAAGCGGAAGTCTAATAAATTCCCAGTACTGAAACCTGGTAGTATACCACTCCCTATTTGTGAAACAGGTAACTAGGCCCCTCATCCGAAAAAACAAGCCATGGTTTAACAACCAGCTGTCGTTACTTTTGAAGCAAGAACGCAACAGCACTGGCAGAATCCTAAAAGATGTTAACTTCAGAGCTACACCTATCCATCTAAAGGCGGGGGGAATGTTGTTCGGACAATAATAATTATGAGAAAATGTGCAGAATCAAAGAAGCATGCTTTCACAAGCCAAGGTGGAAAAATTCATAGTTTTTATCGGAGCTGGTTGATCAACAGCGCCTTGAACCGCCCCCGCGAACTGGTAGCTTCAAGATGGGGAGTCACTCATTCGAACCAATGACCCAAGACCAGGATGCTATTGAATGCTCCTACCAAAAGTGCATAAGAATTTACAATGAACTATCGCCTGACGATCTTCAATTAATAAAAATCTGGCAATGGATCGTGATTTCAGCATTCAGCAAAACAATTCCGTCCCCACGTACTCCCCCCCTATACCAGCAGACACAACCACCCATGTTGGAGATAATACCTCTCAATCTATATCAGATGTGGAATGTCTTTATGGAACAGTATTCCATAAACTGGGTTTGGAGGCCATTGAGGGTACAAAGACACTAATCGAATTTAAATGTTTCATTCTAGCGCTGTTGGAATATTCTGCACAGTTCGGGGCCCCAACCTCCAGTGTACATGTAATCGTGCCACCCTCAATGCAAACTGCCTGGGGGAAGGGGAATGCGCCGGGGGACATCCATGTGCGCTGCCAACATCACGCATACATTGATGACAGTCTTTATTGGATGGGCACGGCCAGTTGAGAGGGATATAGATGTCTACCCAGATTGAAATATAAACACCTTTAAAGGACCCACTCCACCATGTCGTATCAATGTAGAAGATTAATTGGAGTAAAGGACTAGTGGTACAACATGCAACACATCCCTGGAAGGAACGGCACAAGGTAATTGACCCTTGCTTCCGCCCCGGATGCGGAAAGTTTCATCCAGATTGCTGAAAATCAATCCCTTACAGAATTCTCCCGCTGATCGAAGGAATTGTCTCTACAGTTCTGACTTCCAAAGGAAAGTGAGCTTTCGAACGGATAGAGAGGCCACAAAACTAGACCTCAAAAAGGCTTTGAACCAGAGTAAGAACCAGACAGGCGGGTCTCTCCTCTTTAAGTCTGGAAAACCAAAACAGTGAAAAAGAGGAAACTTTTACGAGAATCACATACAGTTAAATGAACGAAATTAGAAAGCCATCTCAAGGAATCGGCCTATCACCGAGGATGCTGAAAAATTTAATCTATCTGTCCTCTTTTTGAGATTATCACAGCTAAAAACTGCACCACTCATCTATAGCAACTTTGCTATTCTGCAATAGGACAGGATCATGTAAAACCTTTGGCACCTACAATCTAGTGGCCTCTCTTTGAATAGTGCAGTGATTGGAAGAGAACCACATGAGCAAATGGGGAACCTTCTTCCTGAGACATTTCACGCCAAGCGCAGTAACTCAACAGCGTGGTACCCCCTCGCCAGTGTGGTTCATTCTATGGGCGAAGCAAGATCACTAGCGTAACCGAAGTCAAAATATGCATTCTAGGGGTGCACATTTGACAATTTATGGCACAATACGCACAAATAGGGTCATAGTCAGCGGATCTATCATATGCCCTAAATTTTACTGTACGGACTCATTCCCCTAAGAGGAGGTGTGGTGGGAACAAGGTACTATTGCAGGCGAAATTTGGATTAGGTGAGCAAAACACCCCCTGGCCTTAAATGAAAGTGTCTGCAAGTCCCTTCAGAATACGGATTTTGACTGGGAAAACCGAAGATTCCCTAACAGGAGAATCCATCTGCAAGACCCATCACTGAGAGTCCTTTCATTGGCTCCTTTTAGTTAAAGACAACTTTTAACTCTCTACCTCATGTTAATGAAGTACTTACGCAATAGATGAATGTCTCAGAAACAAGGGATATAGTTATATTTATGTTCAAATAATAACAGCTGCTTTTTTCTTTTTATAACCCCCCAAGTCGCGTTGAGTTTGCGTATGTATTTTTGGTTTACACTATCAGACCTGCTCCAGGGAAGCCAACTTCAAGTCAAACTTGGAGAAATGACAGCCTATTCCTGCCTGATCCAATTGGGTTTGTTTCCATAGAAGTTCTTCATGGCTCAAGCGCTGGGTTTTACCCCTCTTTTTCAGCCTTCGGTTGGAGGGAGAATTTTTCCTCCTCCACCTGAGGGTGGATTCTAGGAAAAAGGTCAGACTTGGTTTTTAGTTTCCTTTTGGGATTCCGATCAAACCCTGGAACCAGGATGTGGGGCAACTAAGCCCACGCCCTGGCGATTCCATCGCATGTACCCCCAGCGCTACTATAGCAGGGTTTTTAATATCATCATCACTTCTTCATTCCATAATATGGCCACAATTTTCGGCACTGTGTCTTTGTGGTATTGAAATGTGTAACATAGATATATGTTTTCCCTGTCCAAAATACATCTATTTTTGGCATTTTACAACATATAGTTTTCCCTGGCCGTCCCGGAACTTCCGTTGGTAAGCCTGTGCCTTGCTGTAAACCCTCCACAAAATCCCGCCGTAATTTCCGGTTTTTTCGAATGATTTCATAAGTGGACTACTGGGATGTCATTTTAGGACAAAGCCCAATGGAGAGTTGGTAGACTTTTTTTCATCAATATTTATATTTTTATTTGCAAGAAATGCCTTGATTGGTATGGGGACAGTGTTTTCCCTTTTCAAAATGGCTGCCCGCAATTGGTCCGGTCGGATCTCAAAGCCTGTGATTGCCTGAAACCCTCCAACAAAATTGGCCGGCCGCAGGGAAGGGGGTAAAAGTACTTCCGGTATTAAAATGCAATGACGTCACAGATAGGGGACCACACTGGAGGCAAACGTCACCTTTAGATTGCCCTACTGAGAGGTTGTAACACTAGACTTAGGTAATACATCAGGTATTTTTTTTTTTTTGTGTAAGGCCTTGTTAGGGCAATCATTTGTTCAAGGGAGTCTTACCACCTGGAGCGATGGTATACAAGGAACTTACTGTATTTTCTCCTATGGAGCAGTTTGGAGGCTCTCCTCCCAGCTGGTGGTCAGTATCTGAAAACTATTGCTGGTTTCCAGCTGGATATCCAGGCTATTCTTAGAAACAAGTAGATTTTGTCTACACATCATTTTCTGTTCAGACTGTTCTGAAAAAAAAAAACAACGTTTTTTGTGAAGTCTCTAATAATAAAAAACGAGTTTTTGCGTTTTTTCTTTGTCCGGGGGGTACCCACCCTATTTTTATCGTTTTTTTCCAAAAAGCGAGGTCTATGCGTTCAACTTGAACTAGTTCTCCACCCTTGAGTAGGAGCTGATTCGGTATGACTTCAATAGGGACATAGCTTCTGGGGCACCCCATGGGGGATCGTGGCGGGTTGAACAACGTCGTTTTAAACAATTTTCTGCTACAAACTGTGTTTTCTGTGAAACAAAAAAACGTGTTGACAATACGGTGTTGTACACATAAATATATAAGCATGTTGGAATATTTTTTTTGATCGTTTTTAGATTAATGACAGCCTTGACATGTTTAACAAACGACGTCGGTTTGCCAACACCAATCATGGTTTCGCATGACAGATATTGCAACTTATGATAATATGTAATTTTTGAAAATGTGTAATGTGTCATACGTATTTTTTTCAATCGCCAAAATTTAATTATTTTATATATTTTTGAACCGTGTGTACGAGGTTTTTTTCAATTTTCAAACTGGCAACCATATATATGTGTCTTTTTTTCTAGTAAATTTATAAGGAAAAATATTTATTGGTATGGGTACAGGTGCATGACTTTGTCAGTGACATGAAATTTAGGAAGGGGGTAAAAACCCGTATTAAAATAGATTAGTTAGGGACATTTATTACTGCATGTTTATAATGATTTAGTTCTTTTTTTTTGTGTAAGGCCTGTACACACGTCCATAAATGGTTACAGGCTACTTATTTTGTCCTTGGACAGCATATTGGCAACCCTCCCACAATAAACTGCATTCTTCATGGGTTTCACCCTAATTCAGGTGTGGTGAATTTCAATGTACCACACGATATTTTCTGTGATTTTTCTGTGAAGTAAAAAACGACGTAAACTCAGATGGCCTACACACCATCGTTTTTTTCACAAAAAGTTCGTTCCCATCTATAAGCTCGCTTCATAACTAGATAAGTAGGTCATTTTTGTAAAACTGGACTTTTTGAAACAAAAAACGGTTTTGAAAAACTTCAAGCATAATTTTTTTTGGTCCAAAAAAACGACGTACACACAATCAATTTAAATGCGTGTCGTTTTTTTTCACGCAAAAACGACCGTACGGGCATGGCCCTTGTCTCTGTGGCAGGTGTGTTAGGAATTTTAGGTAAAAAGTTTTATTAGGGACATGCATTTGATTAGAATGGTTAAATGTTTATTGTACAGTACACCACAATATGTTTTTGGGCAGGTGCAGTTAGTTTTTCTAACTATGGCCGTGTTCTTATATCCTCCTAGCTACTAGGTGTAGCCCCCCTGAAAAATGTAAGGTTATGGGGGTAGTCAGTGCCCATATAAATGCTAGTGGCACTTTCAGTGTCACTTACAACTCCATCTCCTCCACTCCTCTTTATCTTTCTGTTGGGGTACCACAAGGCTCCGTCTTTGTGCCCCTTCTATTCTCTCTCTATACCTCTTCCCTGGGCCAGTTGATAACCTCCCATGGTTTCCAATACCACCCCATGCTGACGACACCCAGATCTATCTCTCCACTCCTCAACTCACCCCCTCGATCTCCTCACGGATCTAAAACTTACTGAATAACATATCGGTATTGATGTCACACCACTTCTTCAAACTCAATCTTTCTATCACTGAGCATGTTATATTTCCTCCTTCACACCCCCCATGACTGTAGCATTAATATTAACAACACAACCATTGGTCCCTCCACACATGCCAGGGTAATCCTTGACTCTGACCTCTCCTTCAGCCCCAAACACTGGCTGAATCCTATGACCTTAACCGCCACAACATCTCCAGAATTCGACCCTTCCTGACTAATGACACCACAAAGAAACTTATTCACTCCTTAATTTTTTCCCGCCTTGACTACTGCAACTCTCTCCTTAATGGCCTACCCTTAAGCAGGCTATCCCCCCTTCAGTCTATTATGAATTTTACTGCTAGACTAATACACCTTACTAACCGATCCGTAACTGCTGCTCCTCTCTGCCAATCCCTTCACTGGCTTCCCCTACACCACCATGTAAAATGTAAAATGCTAACCACAACATACAAGGCCATTCACAACATTGCCCCATCTACATCACCAACCTCATCTGCAGATATTGCTGAAATCATCCCCTCTGCTCCTCCCAGGACCTCCTGCTCTCTAGCTTCTTTGTTACCTCCTCCCAAGCTTGCCTTCAGAACTTTTCCAGAGCCTCTCCCATCCTCTGGAACTCCCTGCCCCGGTATGTCCAATCATCCCCTACCCTGTCCACATTTAGGAGATCCCTGAAAACTCATTTATTCAGGGAAGCCTATCCCACACCCACCTAACAACTGCCCCCGAGCCACCCCCATCAAATCATTCTCTGCAGCTAACACTTTTTGTACCACCACCCCTCCCTTTAGAATGTAAGGTCTACGAGCAGGGCCCTCCTGTACCTTCTGTAATTGAACTGTACTGTAATTGTGCTGCCTCCACTATACATTGTAAAGTGCTGCGTAAACTGTTGGCACCATATAAATCGTGTATGATAATAATAGTGTGAGAGAAGTCCAGTGTAGATTGGGTATGAGAGCCCAACACGCCGCGCTGCTAAGATGTAGTGACCTGCAGAGCTGACCAAAGGGTCATTGGAGACCTGGACAGAGTCCTCTGATGTGACTAATGGTGAAACCTGGGAATGTGCCGTCTCGGAACATGCCCAGCTAGGCAGAGCTATGAAAGGCACACTGGGAAGAGAATGTTACAATAATTGCCCCTGACCCTCAGCTGTGGGTACTATGCAAGGTGATAGAAGCTTTGGACTTAGTATACATTAGGAAGTGATCCCAACTCTGTGGTGCTTCCAAGGAGATGAATGGAGGTGTAGAGAGAAGATGGCTGAAAGCTGAGCACTTGCGCTCTGCATTGAAATATCTAACAGAATGTTTAACCTTACATGTGGATTCCGTGCCGAATATTCTGCTATAATGTCACTGTGATATGACAAAGAAAAGTTACATTAAAGTGCTTTAAACTGTGGATATTCAGCTGGGGATGTCTTGATCTGGCCTATGGCCAGGAGTATGGCACAATATGGTAGAGGGTTCTTAACAACAGATGGGTGGCTGTCCTATCTAATAAGCGGAGCAGGGACTTTCACAGTTTGGTGTCAACGCGTGCCTAATCCTAGTCCCTTTTACATGTTGGCACCACATAACTAAATAACAAAGATAAACATAGGTTCTTATGTTTAAAGAATGTACCCTTTATAGAGCTGGGTCCTCCATTTCCTTTTGCCTCAATCGGTCTTTATATTTGTCTCTAAGCAAATTAAAAAATTGCATGTAAAGTGCTTACAGTTTAAAGATAAAAAGTAATAAAAATAATTAGAAAATAAATGAACAAATCCATCACCATTCTAATATCAAAGTATTAAAGTCTCTTACTGCACAGAGATTATATTGGAATGATAAATCTGTGTTTATCAAGGTATTATTAGTACAAGTGTCAAAGTGGTCCATTAATAAACTACACATATTGTTCAAGTTGTAAGGCAGCTTTATGTCCCTGGACTGTACAGTGTATTAGTCTTTGTGTGAGATCTTTGTCATTGTGAAAATGTTAGATGAGCAATGCTCTGGATGCTGGGATGCCTATTCACCTGCAGGTCATTGTGAAAATACAAATGCATTAACTGAGGCAGTTAAACATGACATTTGCTGTACAATTTAGAAGAGTTTATTAGAACAACACCTGCTAGAGAGGAAGAAAACTGTTGTCCCCTTGAGAACGCATATTCACTTCTTAAAGGGTAACTGCATTCTGAAACAAGCACACTGAGTAGTCAATACATATTAAGACAATATTTCTGCCACCTGCTAGCTTTTAGTATCCAGGAAACACATGGGGTGTCCCTTGGTTCATGTGGTCACAGTAGGGTGACTGATCACTGAGAGCAAAAGCATAAAGAACTTCTGTGAAATAAACTTGTTACTTGGAAAAGAATGTGCAGATACACTAGATGATTCTTAAACTTATTAAGCAGTTTTATTTATATTCCATGCTAGGAAAGTCATAATTGTATTCTCACTGGTTGCTTTTGCATCTGGGCCCAGCATATCTATGTGTATGTGTTGCAACTGTCTAATATAAGCAAAAATCCCCAAAAAAACAAAAACAAAATGGTTGCTGTAGGTATGTGCAGCCATAGTTTCCTTTTGCACTTTATTACCAAATAAGGCATATTTTTTATTTTTTTCATTTCAATAAGTTTTTATTGAGAAATTCTAACAAACATACAGTAGAATCAGGTAAACTGTAATCAGTGAAAGGAAATTCCCTTATGCGGTTCATATAAAGAAGAGAAAAGCAGTGGATAAGCGCAGGGAATTTTCTTAGCTTTCCTACATTGATGTAAGCAATTATATAACCAAAGTGAGGGGGTGAGTATTACCGCGCTACCAAGGGGTAGGGAAAGGGGAAAGGGGAGGGGGTACGGCTGCGGCACTAAATCACTGCGGCACTGTATCAGACCAAAAAAAGATATAGAGAAAAGGATAGTGCTGCGCTGTACATATGGAATGGAGTAAACGTGAAGAGGAAATGTGGCAAATTCTCAATATGTGAAAAGATACAGTCTGACTACTTGATCATAATGGCAATCAAGTTAAAAAAAGGTCTTATAACATCAAAAGTAAATAAACGTGCTACAGTGCAGCTGAAGAACTCACGAGAAGTGACGAATACGCGTACGAGTCCAATAAAGAGTCCACCAAGAGGTACCGGAGGTGACGTCGGCGAACGCACTTTCTCATTTATATGCCTGATTTTATCACAGCTATGTGAGTCCCCTAGTTTATTATTTTGTTTAATACATTTTTTAAGAAACAATACTGCACTATTGGCACTTTATCTCCCTGGGTGCGAGTCACTGTCACTCTTCGGACGTGACTACCGAGAGGGATCTGTCTCTTCAGTTGCAGTCCATCTGGATAACACCATATGCGGATACGACCAGAAAGTGTGCTTGGATTTATATGCTGTTACCTTACACCAGTAAGGTAAGGGGACATCCTCACTTACTCTGAAGAGAACCCCCGGAAAACTTTTTCTTCTTCACATTGTGTTTTGGCATCTACACTAGCACATTTTTTTTGGACTATCTTTCTTGTTCATAGCCTTTTGTTGAATGGACATTTAAAAATGTTGCTTATCTTAGTCACTGTTGTGTTGTACACGTTTTATACTTATTTTTGTAATAGTACACCATTTTACTAGTGTACTACACTTTACACCCTATTAAGAGGGTACGCATATCAGCACTGTTATTTTGTATTGTTTCACACCTTTGTCAGCTAGATATAGCTGCACTGTAGCACGTTTATTTACTTTTGATGTTATAAGACTTTTTTTCACTTGATTGCCATTATGATCAAGTAGTCAGACTGTATCTTTTCACATATTAAAGCGGAGTTCCACCCAAAAATAGAACTTCCGCTTAATCCCCTCCCCTCCCCCTTACATGCCACATTTGGCATGCAATTTTTTTGGGGGGTGGGGGGGTGGGGGCTTCAGTAGGAGTGGAACTTCCTGTCCCACTTCCTGCTTCCGCCGAGGGGCTGGTAAGGCGATTAGGCCTAATCGCCTTACTGCAGCCCCTCCCTTTGGTGATCGTCTAGGACACTGACAGGTCCTAGTCGATCTCCTGTCCAATCAGCGGCGGGCCGCGCGACGCGCACATTCGCAGTGAAGCTCGCACATGCGCAGTGGGTGCCCGGCCGTGAAGCCGAAGGCTGTCATGGCTGGGTGCCCACAGTCGCAATGAGGATGCCGGCCAGGGAGAAGGGGAGAGGAGCAGAGCCCCGGTCGGCGCGTCGCTGGAATGTGGAGAAGGTAAGTGTCTGTTTATTAAAAGCCAGCAGCTACACTTTTTGTAGCTGCTGACTTTTAATAAACATTACATTTGGGTGGAACACCCCTTTAAGTATTTGCCACATTTCTCCTTCACGTGTACTCCATTCCCTATGTACAGCGCAGCACTACCCTTTTCTCTATAATTATGTAACCAACCCTTCAAGCCATTCATGCCTAAAATAACACCTGTAATACAATTAGGTAAATAATATTATATTCTGATGGACAACCCCAGTCATTACATGGGATGCATAGGAGGAAAGAAGGAGTGAAGCAACTGAAGTCTCCCCACATGACTCCTTTCTTCACTGATGGGCTGGCTCCAGCTGTTTAAGTGATATGTGCACCCTCTTTTGTCCTTTTGCCCCATGTGTTGACTGGGTATGTGTGATAGCAGTGGCGGCTGGTGTTTTTTTGGAGGGGGAGCGGCAAACAACCATTAACATCTCGAGCAGGACCCCCCCGAGCGGCACCCACCCCCCACTGTTTGCCGGTCAGTCTGGCACTTATTTTTTACCTTAATGCATTTCTTGCATTAGAGTAAAAAATGTTAAGGCATTGATTTTGGCCCCTCCCCCCCGCCTCCTTATATGTACCCTCATCCAGCGCTTTGCATTTCTGCAGCTCTTCTCTCCCCTCACATCCGTGTCTCAATGGCTTTGCTGGGTCACCGGGAGCCATTGACCACCAGTGCTCTCAAACAAAGCCAGTGATGAGGGAGCAGAGAGCAGGACCGAATCCTGCTGTCTGTGTCAATGGATGCAGCAGTGGGGCTCAGGAAAGAGCACGCACCAGTGCCCCCATGGGAAGCAGCTTCCTGTGAGGGCAATGAACAGAGAGGAGGAGCATCGGTGGGGGACCCACAAAGAGGTTCAGGGCCCCATCTGTGCAATTCTTTTGTAAAGCACAGGGAAATATAGATATGTTGTTGTTGATGTTGATATGTTGTTGTTGTTTTTTATTTTTTTTATATAGTGGGTATAGAAAAGAATCCACCCCATTTAAAATAATCACATTGTGTTGCTTTGCAGCCTGAAATTAAGACAGGCTGTTTTTTTTTTTTATCCAGCTGTATTTACGCAGTGCATCTTATAACATTCAAGTGAAAGATATAACACCAACATGTAACACCAGGAAAAAATTCTAAAAATTCTAAAACAGAATCACTGAGTTGGAAAAAAGCATCATCTTCCTTCTAAAAATGACTTGTACACTCTATCAGGTGTAGCTAATCACCTTTCCAATGGCACACAAAGCCATTTGACTTTCAAATGTGATCAGCTGTGGTGATTTTAATTAGCTCAGCTTGAAAATAGTTTTCCTGGAGCATTTCAGTCCCTGGCAGTGCAAGTGACGAAAACAATCAACTATGAGTAGCAAGGCACTGTCAAAACATCTCCAGGATAAAGTTGTGGACAGGCACAAGTCATGAGATGGATACAAAAAAAAATCAAAGACTTTATCAATACCTAGAAGCACAGTGAAGTATATTATTAGGAAGTGGGAGGTATTTGGTAAAACACAGACCCTCCCTGGATCAGAATGTTGCTCAAAAATGGATAAAAGAGCCAAGAGGAAACTGGTCAGGGAGGCGACCAAAGGCCTACAACAACTCTGCAGCAGTTGCAGGAATTTATGACAGAGTAGTCATTGGGCCAGATTCAGGTAGATGGGCGCTTCTTTACTTTGGAGTAACGTTTCTCATTTACGTTACTCCGCCGACACTTTCGACGCAAGTACTGTACTGTTATTCACATAGCACTTGCGCGTAAACTTGCGCCAGAGTAACGATAATGCGCTGGCGCAACCCGACGCAAGTGGAAGTGGGTGTGATCATATGTAAATAATGGGCGGAGCCCAGCGCAGAGGCTTACGTTCAGCGCATCATCCACGGAGCATGCGCGGTGATTGAGGCTCCACTCGCCCCCTTGTGCGCATGCTCACAACTTCCGTCGGCACCATTTCACGGGAAACGTCAGCGCAATGTGTTCCGTTGCGCGTATATAAAAGCGCTAGCGGAAACGCCATTCCGGCTCAAAAGTATTTCCGTTTCCCCCCCACCCCAGGGAAGATACTTTTGCACTGTGTGATGGCTGCTCCCGCTACCCCCCAAAGAGAGGAGGAACCTCAATTTCAACTCCCAGGAGGTGTTTTGTGATCATCTCGGCTATGGAGACTTTTAATCAGTTCCTCCACGGGAAAAAAAGTAGGAAGACCAGCCGGGAGAGGAAGCAGGGCATCCTGGAGACCATTGCTGCCAGGGTCAATGTGTTAGGGTACTCCACCCCGGTCTGCTAGCGACATACAAAAAAAAATTAACGACCTGCGGCGCAAGGTCCGTGGCAAGGTGGCCACCATCAGGAGGCATGAGAGGGGCACAGGTGGTGGTCCACCATGTCCGGTCAGCCTGACCATGGAGGAGGAGGTGGTCGCCCGCTGCCTGGACAGGGAGCAGTTGGAGGGGGTCCCTGGCTATGACTCCATGGAGGAAGGCTCCAGGACAGGTAAGTGTTTTTTTATCCCCTATTTGGTTGTGTTGCATGTTGGGGGGGGGGGGGGTACATGTGCCAAGTGTGTGGGACCACCAACATGTGTCTGCTTTGTGTCATCCACAGATGACGGAGCTGGGCCATCATCTCTTTGCCGGCCAGTCCACCCCAACCTCCCAACGGGGTTCCTGATGACGAGGCCCTGGGTGCTGGAGACACCGAGGTGGATGAGGAGAGTGCCCACACCACTTCTGCAGAGGTGGTTGTGGAGGAGCCTGTCCCTGAGCAGGACTTTGTTATTGTTGGAGGAGTCCTCCTCCTCTGCAGGGCCCTCTGTCATCCCCCCTCTCCCCATCCTAGGTAGCCCCTCAAGGGCGACTCCATCCCCACGGGGACAACCTTCTCCTGGGCCCAGGAAGGCGACCCGTAAGACCAGGGGGGTGTGTGATATGGTCGAGGACCAGGTGCTGTTGGACCACGCCAGACAAACCCAGCAGATGGGGGAGATTGCTGGCCACTTGGACCGGGTCGCTGACAGCCTTGGCTCCATGTCACAGCTGCCCGGTGGTGTGCAGGACGTTGTGACCAGCCTGGGGGAGGTGCAGGCTGATGTACGGCACCTGACAGCAGCCGTCAACGCCAACACAGCTGCCATCCGGGAAGAGGGGAGGCAGCGGCAGCGTGACCAGCGGCATCATATCACCCGCCGGCTGAGGATGCAGGCCCAGACCAACCTGTATCTCAGCCGTATTGCCGTGGCCTTGGAGGGCATGCAGCCAACAGCTCCCAGGAGTGGCCCACCCGGGGATCAGCCTCCTCCAGATGCCCCCCCCCCCCCCACCACCACCCACTCCCTCCAGGCAGCTGAGGAGCCCGAGAGTGCCCCCAAGGAGGAGCCCCCGTCATCCCAGATGAGGGTTTTTTTTTTTTGTTTATATATTTTTTTTTTTTATATACTCAGGTTATGAGTTTTTGTTTATTTTTTTATATTTGTTTTATACTCAGGTTATGAGTTTTTGTTTATTTTTTTTCTCATGTTATGAGATATGTATTTAATTTTTAACTGCACACGGTCAGGAGTGCAGGGGACAGTGTGAATGGTGTGTGAATGTGAGGGGATGGCACTCCTGCCAATAAGGGGTGTCACCCTCGGCCGTGGTGGTGAAGTTAACCCCACAGCTGTATGAATGACGTGTGAAAGGTGTATAAATGGACAGCGACATCATTGGGGCCTTGACACTGGCGTTGCTGCTCCCAAGTCCTACATGCTGGACTTGGGCTAATCCAATGTGATGTGGATGTGGTGTGTGTGTGATCTAGGGACATCAGTGGTGTGCATGCGTGCATTGTCCGTGTGATCAATGTTTTGGTTTAGTGTTCAAAGATGCCTACGGCGAGGACCCTCCTGACTGCTCTTCCATCAGCAGACTGGGTCTCCTCTGGCAGGTGGGGACTGTGTGGGTCCGGGGTCAGGTCATCACGTATGTCAATCTGCAGGCCTTTTCTCATAGCAAAGTTGTGCAGAATGCAACATGCACCGATGATCTGACACACAAAGGTAGGGGAATACAATAGGGTCCCCCCGGACTTATCCAGGCAGCGGAAACGGGACTTCAGGAGCCCGAATGTTTGCTCCACCACTGCACGGGTTTTGATGTGTGCTTCATTGTATCTTCTCTCTCCTCTGGTTTGGGGGTTCCGGAAAGGAGTCATTAGATGGGGTCCCAGTGCATATGCAGAGTCACCTGTAAGGGAAAAAACAGGAGGATGTTTGTCATGCATGTGCCACTTGTGAGGTGTGCATCATGGGAGGGGATAGTCATGCATGCCACCCATGTCACTCACCAACCAGCCAGCTGTCCCCATACATGTTCTGCTCGAATTCTGCTGGGATGGGGCTCTGATTGTATATGAAGCTGTCATGGCTGGACCCGGGGTGTTTGGCACGGACGTGCCATATGAGGCGTTGGGCATCGGCTATCACCTGTATGTTGATGGAATGCCAATGCTTCCGATTGCGGTATATGTGCTCTGTGGCACTGGGGGGCTGTAGTGCCACATGTGTGCAATCAATGGCCCCCACAGTGCGTGGGAATCTGGCAATGCTGTAGAAATCTGTCATTGCCTTCAGCCGCAGCTCCTCAGTGGTGGGTCTGATGAACTGGTTGGACATGCGTCTGAGCATTGCAGGGACAACCTGGTGCACACATCTGCTCACGGAGGATTGTGACATCCCAGCCACCACTCCACTTGTACGCTGAAAAGAGCCACTTGCAAGGAAATGAAGTGTTGCCAGTACCTTCACCAGTGGCTGCACTGCTTGTGAGCGGTGTGTTGGGCTGGTGATGTCACCCTGCAGGGTTGTGGTTAGTTCAAGTATTGCATCTGGGCTGAATCTGAAGAGGCGATACACCTCCTCATCACCCATGCCAAAGAGGCTCATGCGCGTGTGGTATATCCTCTCACGTGCCCGCCTCCTTCGTTCCGGGGGACCCAGTACTAGTGCTAGGACCACGATTGCCCCTGGCATCTTGGCACACAGAGGTGTTGTCCTTACACGTGTGGTTGTTCAGCTTGCTAGTTTCGTCGGTAACGCTGCTGCTGGAGCTGCTCTCCTGCTGACCTGAGGCCGTCTGGAGTAAAGATAAAGCAGCTATTTGTAGAAATAACTTTGCGCCGGACGGACGAGATACGCGCGGCGCATGTAGCCGGCGTATGGTGCTAATCCGTTCGCGAATCGGGAAATCTCCCTCATTTGCATATTTGCAGGGGAAATCAATAGGCGCGACTGATGCGCCAAACGAAATTATGCGCTGACGAGACTCTGGCGTCGGAAAGTTAAGCCGATCGGAAATGGCCCGTTTTCTGTCGCATCTAGTTTGGTGGGTACGGCCACATAGAAACGACGGCGCATTTTCACAGTTACGCGGCGCATATCGAATTACTCCAGCGCAAGTCTTGCTGAATCTGGCCCATTGTGTGCATGTGACAACAATATCACAAATGTGGCTTATATGGGAGGGTTGCATGAAAACAATCCAGTCCTCAACAAAGGCCACATGCAGTCATGACTGAGCTTTGCCAAAACGCACCTTGAAGATTCTGAGGTCACATTGAAAAAGGTGTCATGGTCAGATGAGACTAAACAGTGGCAAAGAAAAATACTGCGCTCATTCAAAATAGCAACAAGCAGCAACTAAAAAATTTTATACAACAATTAACACAATAGGCAAAAAGAAAAAAGCTGCACTAGTAAATTAAGTGATAATGTATTGTGCTGATGTCAGCACAAAGTGTACAGAACAATCAGGGTCAATTACCTTAATTTACTATCAGAAATTGTGAACAAATCAGTCCTTGTGTATATGGTGTAACAGTCTGACCAATAAGTCATCTGTAATCCACTGCGTTCGACATAGGAGATGTGGACCTGGGGGTTAAATGGGGTTAAAATCTCGGCGTTTTGTCGCCGCAAATCGCGGTACAAAACGCCGCAATTTGTCAACGCAATTCGCGGGACAAAACGCCGCGATTAGGTGTGAATGCAGCCTAAATATTCTCCAAATCCACAGCATCCAGAAGAAGTGATGATAGAAAGTGCCTCCACCACAGTAACACACTGACACTTACCAAAAAGCCATGATCTCTTAGTTATAGGAGATCATGAAATGCATATAGTGTTAATATCCACAGGGGAAAGATCGTGCTAAAAATTAATAAAGATGCATGACACAATGGTATTCAAATGAGTATTGACCATAAATAAACAGTCCACCGAAGGCAAGTTCATAAATAATCTCCACCATGTGCAGGACGGTTTCACACTAGAACAGTGCCAGAAAGGTAAGAACCTCCACCACAATAATGTATATTCTCTTACCAGATAAAAATGATCCCTGGTTAGAGGAGATCATATAGAGCATGGTAAGAGACTGGGATCGAGGGCAGCCAGGATATTCAGTGTCCTTGATAGATAAGATTCACTCCAATAGCGATCGGAAGGTATGCAAAAAAAAGGCCTCACATTGGCTCTAGTAGATCACCTCGGCCGAATGAGGGAACCAATCGAAACTGATGCACTAACCAAATGAACAAAAGACACAAAAGTAAAAGGAAAAGGGGTCCCTCTTTTCTTCTGAAAATTGGCAACAAATAAAGCGTGCTGACTTTTAAATCAACAACACAATAAAATCAATAGCAATGTCACCACTGCAGAAAGCACGAACTGCACTGCAGCAGTACCGAATGTAACTTGACTATAAATATGAAAAAAAAAAATATTATACGTAACACAACAAATCAATAATAGCCCAATTCCATATAATCTACTGAATCAAAATATAAATATATGTATAGACCGAAAAAACTGGTATCATTTAGGTATACCCGCATAGACGGCACCATAATATTCGGGCATCAAAAAAATACAAAGAAACATCCTAAGTTAAAATAAATCTATCCGTTTAAAAATTGTTGGCTGGACACCACATCGAGCTTGCATATTTTCAAAAATGAGACAATCTTAGTCAGGGAAAAAATAATAAATGGAATTTAGATAATTCAAACAAAAGGCTCGAAGGTTTTGAAGAGAGAAGGTTTCACTGATAGTAGCAATTATGAATTAGCTATAAAGCAGTTAACGTCCACTTCTATATTAAGGCCATGGGGCGTATAACACTTTAATTTATGGACCCAAGACATCTCCAACTTGGAAATGGTTCTGTCACGTACCTTACCAGAGGCCGAAGTGCTGAGAGGGCTTCCCTTGCGACTCGAGTGCAGGGCGCCCCCTGGAGGTGAGACAGGGGACGCGATGCCCAGGGGTGCAGGAGTTGCCGGCTGAGACTTGCTGGAGCGGTGCCAGAGAACAGATGAGCACCAGGATATGTAGTCCGGCAGGAGTACCACGGAAGTACCAATAGATTGGCAGGAAACCCAGGGGCGGAATCAGGAGCCGAGCCGAGGTCATACACGGGAAGCAGGAAGAAACTGGAACAGGTCAGGAGGCAAGCCGAGGTCATACACTGGAGACAGGAAGTAACTGGAAACAGGTCAGGAGGCAAGCCGAGGTCATACACAGAAAGCAGGAACAAGGAATCAGCATCAGGTCAAGGACTGAAGATCATGCAGCAGTTTGGTGACTGCTGCAACCAGGTTTAAATAGGCACTGACGCCTGGAGTCCCGCCCGTATTGCGTGCGTAACGGTGCGCGCGCGTGCACAGTAAAGAACAGCGTATTCACTGTGTTGTTGCCCGTATGCGCGCGCATGCGCCTGGTGCTCGTATTTGCGGGCATTGTGCTCGTATGCGCGCGCATGCGCCTTGTGCTCGTATTCGCGGGCATTGTGCTCGTATGTGCGCGCATGACAGGTCTGCCAGTTATTTCACGGCCAATTCTCTGACAGGTTCGCACCAAATGGCTGCCTCTCCAGTGGGGACTGAATTTGTCTTTCCCTACAAAAATAGTGTTATCGGGATTTCTGTGGTGTACGGTTAGGTAGTGTTTGGATACAGAGTGTTTAGTATATCCTAAACGGATATTGTTAATATGCTGATTTAAGTGAACCTGTAAAGGACGTTTAGTCCGGCCCACATATTGGAGCCCACAGGGGCACTGGAGCATGTAGACCACCCCCGTTGTAGAACATGTGATGAAGGGTCTAATATCATAGCTTTTCAAAGTACGCGAAGAACTGAATGTTGTAGTTCTTCTGCATTTAAGGCCATTAAGGGAACAAACCTGACATTTACCACATTTGTAATATCCTGTGAGGCCAGGAAGAAATTTGGAGTCCATACTGGGCGGGTTCAAGATATTGGGAGCTAATTTATCCTTTAGGGAAGGTGTCCCCCTAAAAACGACCTGTGGCCTATCTGGTAATATGCCCCCCAGGATCTTGTCACTTTTCAAAATGTGCCAATGTTTGCCCACTATATGCTTAATGTTCGCATGTTGACAAGAGTAATTGGTAATGAAAGGGTTACGAAACGTGTTGTCTTTAGCCTTATTTGTCCCCACAGTCAACAAATCACTTCTATTGACCTCATGGACAGCAGCTAGAGTGGTAGCCAAAAACTCATCTGAGTAACCGTTTTCTAGAAAGCGTTTGGTGAAAACGCCAGCTTGTTCCACAAAAGTGGTATCCTCAGTACAGTTGCGCTTCAACCGAAGATATTGGCTTTTAGGCACCGATCTAAGCCACGATGCATGATGGCAGCTATTGTTTGGGATAAATGCATTCCTGTCAGTGGCTTTGAAAAATGTTGACGTGACAAAAACCCTGTTAGTGACAGAAATGGTCAGATCTAAGAAATTAATCTTATCTTGACTCACCTCTCGACTTAAGTGGATACCTCTGTCGTTGACATTCAGAGCATCCAAAAATTGTATCAAGTCATCCTCGGTGCCATCCCATAGGAGGAGGATGTCATCTATGTACCTTGCCCACAGAAAGATCTGGGGTCTGGACTCAACAAAGACGACATCCTCCTCCCATTTGGCCATAAAGAGGTTTGCCAGACTGGGGGCATACTTGGCCCCCATGGCAACACCTCTATCTTGCCTATAGAATTGGCCATTAAACCAAAAATAGTTGTGAGAGGCAGCGTACTCTAACAACTCCATAATAAACAAGACCTGTTGGTTAGGAAGGTCCGAATCTCTTTTCAAAAAATGTGAAACTGCCTCCAGGCCTAATTGGTGAGGGATCACAGTGTATAATGAGGTTACATCCGCTGTAACCATCAGCAGATTAGCAGGAGGTGTAAGGTCCTTCAGTAAATTAAAAATATGTCTCGTATCCTTGACATATGAAGGCATGCTGCGCACCAAAGGTTGTAAATAAAAATCAATGTACTTGCCCACCCGGGAGGTAATGGAATCAATTCCACTCACTATAGGCCGTCCCGGGGGGCAAGTAGAGTTCTTATGAACCTTTGGGAGGTAGTAGATAAATGGGGTCCGAGGGGACTCAGGGATCAAAAAGGCCTTTTCTTTCTTGTTAAGAATATTGAGGGCAAACCCCTTTGCGACAAGTTTAATCAACCTCTTATATTTGTTACCCGGATCCAGCGGTAAGGGGGTATAAGTGTCCGTATCAGCCAATATACGGTACATCTCTTGCATGTAGTCCTCTTTGTTGAGGACCACAATGCCCCCCCCTTTATCCGCAGGGCGGATAATCAAATTTTTATTAGCACATAATGATTCAATGCCTAATTCAATATTTTGTTTGTTCCTCACATTTTTAACCTGAATATCCTCCAAATCTTTCAAAGTGAGGTCTCTGAAGACCTTTAATGAAGGTGCCAAATGGCCAGGAGGATTGTAGGTGGAGGCATTGGATAACCCTGAATGGACATAGTTTTGTAAAAACGTTCTAGAGGGATTAAAAGGGTTGGAAGCCATATGACGTTGAACACTAAGCTTCCTAACATACTTATGTATGTCCATATACGTGGTGAATTTATATAAATTCTTGGGGGGGGGCATATTTGAGTCCTTTATCAAGAACAGCCAGTTCAGGACCAGTTAAAGGGTGGGCACTAAGGTTTAAAATGCCCTCATCTATTACATTCTCACTCTTTTGGGACTGAATACGCCACCCCCCTCTGGTCCCTCTTTTAGTTCTCCCAGCCTTTTTATGCCTTGTCCTGCACGGGGAAAACCCCACTGGGGTTGTCCCTGACCTTCCAACTGAATGTCCTCGAAAGGGTAATGTCCCCCACTAGCACCATTATCTTCATAAGATGCCACCGGGGTCTGATAAAAACCACCTCCCAAATCACCACTGTTTCCTAAGGGCAGAAAACTATTGTGGGTTAACACATTGTACCCTACTTCATAGTCCCCTGTATAATGAACAACATCATTGTCTCTATAGGCTGGCAATGAGTTGTAATTGGTCACTCTGGTTTGGGTTGGCCTTAGATGGTCGTGGTATTGATTATTTAGTTGATTGCCAACTGTGTAATTAACAGGTGTCATTTGGCGAAACTGCCCACCTCTACCACGAGTACCCCTACTACCTGAGCTAGGATACGCCCCACCTCGAGGACGGAAACCCGGGGGAGGAAAAGGAATACCCCTCTGACCGCCTCCATTGGTTCCCGTATTAATAGGATGGGTAACAGAGGATCGTCTACCCTTTTTAGGATGTCTGCCCGGGGTGCCATTGGTTGTAGGCCGCTCCTGAGTTCCCTCCACAACATTGGAATAGACAGGAAAGCCAGCCATGCCACTAGGGCACATAACTGGAGGAATTGTATCCATAGCTGGATTAGACAGACCCTGTTCCTCGGCTAAAAGCTTTTTCTGCCAATCAAAGACCATATGCGAATGATAATCACCAATGTCCCTATTGTATTTCTTTTTCTTTTTGTTTTTTTGTTCTTTCTCCTCTTTTTCTAACACTTTAAGCAGGTTTTTGGATCTTTCTAGATACTCATCAGATGTCATGAATGGGATAAGTTTCTCTTTAATTAACTTAATTTCATCATCTAGCCTGCTTAATTTGCATGTCTTGCGCTCTCCCAAAAATGCTTGTGTGTATATACGCAGTGATTCAGGACGCCGCCTGTTATCCCGTGACCAAGTCCTGTCGTGACAAAACGTAGGGAGGCGGCGTTCTGATGTCACCGCACTTTTTCTCTACCCGGATACGGGCTGTGTGTTCCAAGCCGGCCGGCTATTTTATATACACTCTACAAATCTACAAGATTGTAAGTGCATTTCTACTTGCTTTTATCGAATAAATAAGGATTTTACACTATGTGAGCCCTTTTTTTTGCATACCTTCGGATCGCTATTGGGAGTGAATCTTATCTATCAAGGACACTGAATATCCTGGCTGCCCTCTATCCCAGTCTCTTACCATGCTCTATATGATCTCCTCTAACCAGGGATCATTTTTATCTGGTAAGAGAATATACATTATTGTGGTGGAGGTTCTTACCTTTCTGGCACTGTTCTAGTGTGAAACCGTCCTGCACATGTTGGAGATTATTTATGAACTTGCCTTCGGTGGATGCATCTTTATTAATTTTTAGCGCGATCTTTTCTTTTGTGCATATTTGTTTGGTGTGGTATAACACTTTTTTGATCGCTGCTTTTTTTCTGTATATTTAACAAGCGCAATATTTTTTTCTTTTACTAATATCCACAGGGGTCTCCTCACTAAAGAGTGTTTGCTGTATTGGATGCCTTGTACAGTATACCCTTGCAGGATATGCCATAAAAAGGGAGGAAACTCACATAGCATAAAATCCTTATACATTTTGTTGGAGAAGCAAAAATGGCTTAAAATCATAAGTCTGGACTTTACAGTTGGGAGCTGTTTAGCATGTCAGAATTCACATAACAAAGGCTGGAAGCTTCAAAGGAAGAGCAGAAAGGCAATCTCACACTCCTTGCACAAGACTTCAATGGGTCCAGGAAACCGGACAGCTGTTGGGCAGTCTCCACAAACAAACAAACAAAAGGACATTGATTAGGGCAACATAATTACAAGAATCAAAGGACGTGATTGTGGTATGGTCAAGATCGCCCCCCAGAGGTTAGGTATGGCATAACAACCAGGAAGAAGGAATTAGACACGAAATGACAGGATTGGTTGGATCGGACGAAGGGGGCAGTAAGGGGTGTGTGTGAGTGAAATGTGAATGGACAAAAATGAGTGGCAGAGGCTAAAAATTTCCTCTTTCCATCAGGACTCAGCCAGAGAAGACCGAGCTTAAGTATCTTTCTATCTTATTTGCCAAAATTGTATTAGGTTATAGAGATTGTTGTTAGTGCTTATATATATTGTGCAATAGGCATTCTATGTTACATCATTGTTTATTATACAGTGGATACTTTTGTTAGAATAAATATAATTGTTTGATTTCAAAGGTGTCTGTCTCATTAACTAACGCTTAGCCTCAGGCCTAGAGCACACTTCGGCCTGATATACAATAGCAGATACAGGACTCATGCATGTTAATACAGATGCAATAGCTTATATATAGGTATTACAAGTATAGTAAAGGATAGATACTTATAGTTGGTTGTTGCATGGTTTGTATTTACTTCAATTAATTGAAGTAAATACAAACCATGCAACAACCAACTTTAAGTATCTATCCTTTACTATACTTGTAATACCTATATATAAGCTATTGCATCTGTATTAACATGCATGAGTCCTGTATCTGCTATTGTATATCAGGCCGAAGTGTGCTCTAGGCTGAGGCTAAGCGTTAGTTAACCACTTTAGCCCCGGGCCTGTTTTTCAGATTCGGTGTTTACGAGACTAAAACATTTTTTTTTGCTATAAAATTACTTAAAACCCCCAAACATTATATATTTTTTTTCTAACACTCTAGAGAATAAAATGGCAGTCATTGCAATACTTTTTGTTACACCGTATTTGCGCAGCGGTCTTACAAGCGCACTTTTTTTGGAAAAAATTCACTTTTTTAAATAAAAAAATAAGACAACAATAAATTTGGCCCAATTTTTTTACATATTGTGAAAGATAATGTTACGCCGAGTAAAATGATACCCAACATGTCACGCTTAAAAATTGCGCCCCGCTCGTGGCATGGCGTCAAACTTTTACCCTTAAAAATCTTGATAGGCGATGTTTAAAAAATTCTACAGGTTGCATTTTTTGAGATACAGAGGAGGTCTAGGGCTAGAATTATTGCTCTCGCTCTAACGATCGCGGCGATACCTCACTTGTGTGGTTTGAACACCGTTTTCATATGCGGGCGCTACTCGCGTATGCGTTCGCTTCTTTCGCGCGCGAGCTCGTCGGGACGGGGCGATTTAAAAATTTTTTTTTTTTGTTTTCGTATTTATTTGTATTAATTTTACCAATTTTTAACACTAAAATAAAAAAAATAAAAAAATTATCACTTTTATTCCTATTACAAGAAATGTAAACATCCCTTGTAATAGAAAAAAGCATGACAGGTCCTCTTAAATATGAGATCTGGGGTCAAAAAGACCTCAGATCTCATATTTAGGCTAAAATGCAAAAAAAAAAAAAAAAATTTTAAATGTCATTTTTCAAATGACATTTAAAAAAAAATGTCTCTTTAAGACGCTGTTTGGAACTGACGTTTGACGTCACTTCCGCCCAGCAGAGCTACGGGGATGGACGAGGGAAATTCTTTCCCTCACTCGCATCCCCGCTGACCAGACGAGCGCACCCGATCGCCTCTGCCGCTACCGACGGCTCCGGTAAGCGGCGCGAGAGCGAGCGGGAGCGCAGCGGGAGGGGGGGGGGGACGCTCGTCCGCTACCGATAACGGCGATCTCGCGGCGATTCCGCCGCGGAGACCGCCATTATCGTTTACCCCCGACCGCCCCGCCCACAGAAGAGATGGATATCTCGGTTGTGGCAGCAGCTGCTGCCGTTACCGAGATATCCATCCTCAAAGTGCCGACGTATACCTGCGGTGGGCGGTCGGGAAGTGGTTAATGAGACAGACACCTTTGAAATCAAACAATTATATTTATTCTAACAAAAGTATCCACTGTATAATAAACAATGATGTAACATAGAATGCCTATTGCACAATATATATAAGCACTAACAACAATCTCTATAACCTAATACAATTTTGGCAAATAAGATAGAAAGATACTTAAGCTCGGTCTTCTCTGGCTGAGTCCTGATGGAAAGAGGAAATTTTTAGCCTCTGCCACTCAGTTTTGTCCATTCACATTTCACTCACACACACCCCTTACTGCCCCCTTCTTCCGATCCAACCAATCCTGTCATTTCGTGTCTAATTCCTTCTTCCTGGTTGTTATGCCATACCTAACCTCTGGGGGGCGATCTTGACCATACCACAATCACGTCCTTTGATTCTTGTAATTATGTTGCCCTAATCAATGTCCTTTTGTTTGTTTGTTTGTGGAGACTGCCCAACAGCTGTCCGGTTTCCTGGACCCATTGAAGTCTTGTGCAAGGCGTGTGAGATTGCCTTTCTGCTCTTCCTTTGAAGCTTCCAGCCTTTGTTATGTGAATTCTGACATGCTAAACAGCTCCCAACTGTAAAGTCCAGACTTATGATTTTAAGCCATTTTTGCTTCTCCAACATATTAATAAGACATACAAGAAAAAGAAACTTTTGTCTCAATCCCGTGAGCACGTCCCCATTGAGACAAAATGTTGGGAAGCGATGTTCTGACGTCACCGGGTCACATTACCAAACCCGGAAGATACGGACTGCATGTTTGAGGAGTCGGCCGGCTTGACTGTTGTTGTTTTTATGCCTGCATCTTTTCCCATTGATGTAAATGCGCATATTTTATGACTTATTAAAATTTATAAGGTTTTTATGCTACGTGAGTAGCAGAAGTAGAGAGAGTGTCCTGACCCTCCTGCTCGCCCCCTCCCCCCTCAAGAGGCTTTCTCCACACCAGGGAGAAAGCATTGTGTTACTGTGTGTAGTTTAAAGACAGAAGAACAAGGAAGTGAGGATTTCTCAGAAGAAATAAGGACATTTAAAAGCAAAATGGAAGGATGAGGTAAGTGTAAGGAGGACTGCACTAAGGTTATTAGGAAGCTAACTTTAGGGAAAAAACTAATTTCCTTTACAACCCCTTTAAGTACATTAAGGCTTCGAAAAGGCTCTGGGATTCATAGTTTTGTCATCCAAATGGGCTGAAATACTTAAGTTCATCAACTGAAACAGATGCAGATCCAGGATGAAGCCATCCTAACCATTGAACAGATGAAATTGCAAACCAGTTTTCCACAGAGAAGAAATTATGAAAGTATTTTTTTCTTCTTTTGCTGAATACTATAAATATCTTTTGAGGGGCTGATAATCTAAATAATCTGTGACATTGCATGCATAACGCTTACTTGTGACATTTTTATTACTTAATATTATGCTAGGTCTGCTTCAAGGCAACAGAGAACAAGCAGTTAGCAAGGCACCATATTTTATTCCTGTAACATCAGCTTTATGAGACTGAAAAAAGATTTATTTCTCGTTGTGAGCTTCAAATCAAATTAAATAAAGCATTTAAGATCAAATGCATATGCTTTTCAAGATGTGTAAAAAATATTCCATTGCTTGAATGGCAAAGCAATATAAATCCATAACAAATTGTGTTAAAGGGCACATTCCAAAAGCATTCTGATTTTACACTGCTCATCTCTAAATTTATGGCTGTAGATGTTTTGCTGCAGTATATTTGTTGATGTTTTGGTATCTCTGATATTATCTAGTTATTTCTCAAAGAGTTCTGAGCTGCTTGTTTGAAAAAAAAACACACACAGCTGTAAAGACATCCTGTACATTTAAACATCTATAATGCAATCATGACAATTTAATTAGGTGTTAGATTTTTCTTACAAATTTGTCTGACTAATCAAATTATGGAAAAATAAAATGTTGCCAAGCAAAATAAAGATAGCCATCAATGTTACGGTGGAGCTCCAAACAAAACATTGTTTTTGGATAGAGTTTGCAATAATTCCTCCATTGAGGAGGTTGCCCCTGACGTACTTGTCATGGACAAGGGTGCAGAGGTTACACAGAAGATGGAGACTGGTAGATGTGAATGGTATCACCGTTTGTTGCACATCATCGGAAATCAGGGGAAACTCCTAATCACGAGAATGCAAAGTTCCCAAATCTGGACACAGTTAAGCCCAGTACACACAATTGGAATTTTCGATGGAAAAAGTCAGACTGACATTTTTCATTGGAAATTCCGACCGTGTGTATGTCCCATTGGAGTTTTTCCATTGGATATTCCGAAGAAATTCCATTGGAGTTTAGATACTCTTTTACTCCGATGTAATTCTGTCGGAATTCTGATGTGAGTTTGGCCGGGCAAAAGCCTGATCGTGTGTACGGGGCTTAACTATATCAACTGAAAGCACAACATGTAAACATTACCTTTGGTACCTTTAGTACCAGTACCTTTAATGTTGGGGATAATTCTTTGCTTAGTACAGAATGCTGATTCATTTTTATATTTACTACTAGGTGGGCAGTGCATAGAAAAATGTACAAAAATAATAATTACAATGGACAATAAAAAAATTGACATGCAGAGATATTGCATATGTGCTCTCGAAAAAAAAAAGGGTAGAACATAAAACGGAGGACATTTAATCAGTTGATGCCCACACACATAACAATAATTGTTTTAATTATATATATTTGTTTATCAGGCCTCATGGGAATATTCAAATATTCCTATCTATACTGGAGATGAAATCAAGCATAAAAAGGGAGAAATTAAGCATAAAAAAAATACTTGTTTTTTGCACATTTACAGGCTTATGGAGTTGAGCATAAACTCCATTTATTGTGCCACTCGTGTCAAGAGGGAGAGACTAATAGATATCAAAAACCCGGAGAGTAAATATCTGGCCCTGAAAACCCAACTTAAAAAGTTTCCCTCCAAAGACCTCACTGATCAATTGGATGCCACCAGGTTAGAACTTAACCTGGCTCTAACAGCGAAAGCGGAGAAAGGAACTCCGCTGGAGCGGGGCGAAATTCTACTGCTGCAGGGACAAAATTGGATCCATGCTGGCGTCCAAGTTATCCCCACATTTTCGCTCCCATTCTTTCCCCAAAGTTAGAGTCGCAGGCCAGATCCTATCAGCTAATCCCAATAAAATTCTTTTGGCCTTTCAAGAGTTTTACTCTAAACTTTACAGTTCGACTCAGGTAGAAGGTATTAAATTGACGGTTTCAGGGAAATCCCCAGAGACCCTGAAGACCGACAGAAAGTGAGCATTTGAGCCAGGATCCCAGGACATGTGCACCACCATGCACATCCAAGTAGCATTGCTGCCTTTGAACCTGTGAACCGGTAACCCTGCTTCACTCAAGCTTTATATGGCTGGCTATCTACTATCTTACACTTACCAGTAAACGCTTTGTGCGCTTGAATTGAACGGGACCACCAGTCCTGGGATCTCCACCCTATTACCTTGATACTCCTTCTTGGGTAACCAGGTCAACTCATCTCTAGGATTTACCTTTGTGAACCCCAAACATTGTTGGCTGCCTCAGAAATTTGCTGGGAGACCTGGACGCTGTGCCCATAGATCGTCTCCTTACGAAGCGATTTAAAAAAATCACGAAACTAGTCGAGACCCGAGACTGACTGTCTCCTAGCGCCTCTGGTCCACCCGTACCCCCTCCTCCATTTTAAAGGGGTTGCACATCTGGTGACCCATACGCTGTATATGTACTGTGTTTTTAAATGTACTGTATGTATTGTTGTTTTAAAAAATGTGCTTCTATGTATATTATGTAAATACATTTTTCAAGAATTACCCTATTGTATCACTCTGGTTGAGTATAAATACCTTACCTTGTACCGGTATAGTCCTCCCCGCCCCACTCACTTTCTGTCGGTCTTCAGGGTCTCTGGGGATTCCCTGAAACCGTCAATTTAATCTCTGATATTAGGATAATGGTACATCTTTAACCCCCTTATACCCTTTTCCAACCGAGAGGTTCAAATCTTATCAGGTAGAAGGTAGCCTGGAGGCCTCTTAATTTCTCCGGGGCCTTTCTATTCCAGTTCTTACTTCTAATCATAAGGAGGTTTTAGAGGCGGACTTCTCGGTTGAGTAGATAGTGGAGGTCATAAAGAACCTGAAGACGGGTTTAGCTCCTGGGCCAGATGGCTTATCGGCACCTTATTTTAAAGCTTTCTCTGACATTTTAACGCCTTATATGGCTAAATTTTTTAATGCAAAGACCAAAGGAACTCTGCTAGATCCCCATCTCAATACCGCCTTTATTACTGTAATTCCAAAGCCTAATAAGAACCCCGGAGGAGGTGGAGAACTACAGGCCCATTTCCCTTATTAACAACAACTTGAAGATTTTAACCAAGATCTTAGCAAACCCTTTAGCTTCCTTTATAGGTAGGTACATACATAAGTACCAAGTGGGTTTTATCCCAGGTCGTCAGGGACCAGATCAAATAAGGAGGGCCATTGATATTGTCTCACTTCTTTAGTCGAACTGGGCTGGTGGTCCTAATCAGAATGTGTGTCGGTGGTCGAACATATCTCCGTCATCCATTCCCTTCTTCTCCCATAAAAGAAATCACCCAATATTCCACGAGTAGGAATATCCCTGGAATCACCGAATAATCCACACATGAGCCAAGGCTTTATGTTGGATGTAACAGGACACACTTTATTGAAAACCACAGCACACTTTTATACAGGATTTGGAACATCCCGCCCCCAACAACCGCTTTCCTATTGGTCCATTGTAAAGTATGCAGTCTACACTCAGGTCCTCCTAAACCATGCAAATGAGGACTTGAAAATGACCCAGCAGAGATTGGTCAGAAATCTTTGAATAGAAAGACTGCTATGTGTATTCAGACAAAAGCCCCAGGGGGGCATCCAATGTACACAATAGCCACCCACAGAACAATGGAACTGTCTGGACAGTTGAGTCAGCTTCAAGACAGAGAGCTGGCCGGTGGTGGACATTAGCATTCACATTAGACAATGACATTCTAATTGAATTCACACAATAAGGTCTTTCAAAAGCCTGTCTCACTTAGCACATCAACAGCCTTTACACAGAGGAATGAGCCCTCTTATTGACCGGTTGTGGTTTAGAATAAACCAACAACTTTTAATATTTCAAGATATCCTGCCATACATGATTTATCAGTAATGTCCCATCTCATAGAATTTATGATATCATTTCTTTGTCACCCTATGGCCCTATTGGACATAAGGTGACCCTAGACATAGGAGGATCTAAGTCTGTCACAGAATGGAATGCTCTTGTCTCTTGATTTGCACAAGGCTTTTGACTCCATTGAATGGCCCTACTTGTTTTCCCTTTTGGAATGTTGGGGGTTTGGTCGCAGGTTCTTGTGTGTCCTCCATTCTCTGTATTCTACTCCTAGAGCGATGATTCGCCTCCAGGGTCATTACACTCCCCCTTTTAGTATCTTTAGAGGGACTAGGCAGGGATGCCCCCTCTCCCCCTTAATTTTTGCTATCGCTATCGAAACATTGGCAATTGCTATTCGATCCAATCCGAATATTTTGGCCGTCTCTTGTGGATCCCAGACCCATAAATGTGGCCTCTTTGCAGACGATATGTTGTTGTTTGTTACTTCCCCTATTACCTTTCTCCCCAATCTCTTCAAAGTTTTAAAAGATTTCTCTTCGTCTTCAGGTCTTAAAGTTAACTTTACAAAATCATATGCCCTTAATATCTCCTTAACTCCTGACACGGTGGCAACATTAAGGAGCTCCTTCCCTTTTCCGATGGAGGGACACTTGCGTAGAATACTTGGGAATTAATCTTACCCCTAAAATAGAACAATTATATTCAGCAAATTTTCCCCCCACTTATAGAAAAACCGAATCAGATCTGAAGGGTTGGGCTAGGGGCGATCTCTCTTGGCTAGGCAGAATACATTCAGTCAAAATGACCCTCCTTCCCCGACTGTTAAATTTATTTAGAGCACTCCCAATTAATATTAGGAAAGATCACCTACAATCTCTACAGGGGAAAGTGAATAAGTTCGTATGGGGTGGGTCGGGATATAGGTTGCCATGTTCCACCCTTCTCGGACCCAAAATGGGGTAATGGGCCTGCCGAGACTGTTTTGGTATTTTCAGGCGGCGCGACTGTCTCAGCTCTCGGCGGTCTATTCCAAGTCTGAGAAACCGGACTGGATCCAAATTAAGAGACAAGCGGCCCCGTCTTACACTCTAGATTTCTTACTTTGAGTCCCTTCCAGGGATCGCCCCCCTAGTCTTCCACCTATACTTTCACAATCTCTTTCTCTTTGGGACAGGTTGAGGTCCAATGCAGCATTGATTTCAGATTTTCATCCCCTTGCCCACATTTTTAATAATCCTGACTTTATCCTTGGTCTGGATATCAACTCATTCAGATGGTGGTTGGATAAGGGACTGTACCGAATTGGACATTTCTTTTTGGCGTTGGGTCCTATTACTTTAAACATTTTTAAGCAACAACTTAAGCTCCCTCCCGATGTCAGAACTTTTTAGGTTTGGTCAGATACAACACTTCCTTCACAAACATTGGAAGGGGAAACCCATTCCGCCTCGGTTTATGGCTTATGAAAGGTGGTGTGGGGGGGAGGCTGTTAAACAGAGGGGTGGAATTTCTGTCATATATCACTCTCTTGCCCACCAAGATAGTAAGACATCATATATGTCGGCTTGGGAAACCGATTTCCAATGTCAATGGGATCTGTATTCACGGTCGTCCCGCTTTTTCGAAAGCATTTAAAGGAATCCAAAATGTTTTCCTGATCGAGGCCAATCTAAAGGTTTTAACAAGATGGTATTACACCCCTGCAAAATTATCTCTTATGTTCCCCTCTGCTAACCCTTTATGTTTTAGAGGATGTGACATCATTGGTTCTATGGCCCACATTTGGTGGGAATGCCCCAAAATTAGACCTTTCTGGAAGAGAGTGTTTAATTTAATTTTTTAGAGTAACTGGTCTTCAGATCCCTAGAACCCCTGATGTCGCCCTTCTCAATGCTTACATTTCCAATATTGATAAATCCACGCGAACTTTGATTCACTTCATTTTGTTAGGCGCTAAGGCAACAATAGCTAAGGCTTGGAAACAGCCCTCGGTTTCCTTTCTAGCTGTGAAGCGCAACATTTCCTGGGTTTTGGCCCAAGAAAAATTGTCTAGTATTTTGCTTGACACTAAAGATCAGTTTGAATCCATTTGGGAACCGTGGGCTCATTTTGTTGGCATTTCTTTGTTTTCAGGAGTCTCTGCCGTAAGCTCGAACTAACCAGACACTAATTGGGTTGAAGCACCGTAGACTGGCTTGTCTTCTCCTCCGTTTTCCTCTTGTTTCTCCTTTTTCTATTTTCCTTTTTTTTTCTCTTTTGAGGCCTTCTAGTTTCCTTTTACGTGCTCTCTAAGTGGATAGTGTCATGCTTGCCTTATGTCTTGGTTGCAATTTAAACCGTTAATATGCACGAAACTGGAGAGATTATATGACTTCTGGGCCTTTTTTTCCGGGTCCTCTGGTTATATTCCTTTTGTTACGGGTTGAAGCTGAAGTGTTGATGTCTCTTGGAGGGTCTTGGAGATCTACTCCGACACAGTGAAGGTCCCATTTGGGGTGCTGGAGTGGCTCCTTCAAGTCCCAAGGTTATTTTTTACTGCTCCCTGTTTTTTTTTTATCTTATTTCCTTTTTCATATTATACTCAAGTGACTTTTTCTGTAACTCTCTGATCGGACACTGTTGTCAGCCTTATTCAAATGTCATTGAGATCACTATGTCCCTTTTTTCCTTTGTATTGTATGTTTTTGATTTGTTTGTTTGTCTCTTTTCTATAATCAATAAAAATCTTTGAAAAATTCAGAATTTTGCACATTCAGGTGTGTTTATGCACATTAACACACATATGTTGTGTGTAAACATGCATAAATGATGTGCAAAAAACATGCATAATGTAAATTATGCTTATTTGCTCCTCTCTGAACTCAACTTTGGTGCATTTTTTATGTTTTTAAATGCTCTTAAAATACTCAATGTCTGATGTGAATTACCGTATAAGCTAACATAGAGCTAAAAGACCTAGCCAGTTTTTGTGATTCGGCACTGCGTCGCTTTATCTGACAATTGTGCGGTCGTGCGACGTGGATCCCAAACAAAATTGGCATCCTTTTTTTCCCACAAATAGAGCTTTCTTTTGGTTGGAATTTGATCACCTCTGCGGTTTTTGTTTTTTTGCGCTATAAACAAAAATAGAGCGACAATTTTGAATTTTTGCTATAATAAATATCCCTCAAAAATATTTAAAAAAACATTTTTTTCCTCAGTTTAAGCCGATACGTATTCTTCTACCTATTTTTGGTAAAAAAAGATTGCAATAAGCGTTTATCGGTCGGTTTTTGCGCAAAATTTAGTAGCGTTTACAAAATAGGGAATAGTTTTATTGCATTTTTATAAAAAAAAAAATGTTTTACTACTAATGGCGATCAGCGTTTTTCTTTTGTGACTGCGGCATTCTGGCGGACACTTCGGACAATTTTGACACATTTTTGGGACCATTGTCATTTTTACAGCAAAAAATCCATTTAAAATGCATTGTTTATTGTGAAAATGACAATTGCAGTTTGGGAGTTAACCACAATGGGGGCGCTGAAGGGGTTATGTGTGACCTCATTTGTGTTACTAACTTTAAGGGGGGTGTGGCTGTAGGTGTGACATCATTGATTGTGATTCCCTATGTAAGGGAACACACAATCAATGCGGGCGCCCACACTGAAGAATGGGGAAGCTGTGTTTACACACAGCTCTCCTTGTTTTTCAGCTCCGGGGACCGCTCGCGGGACTCCAGTGGCGATCGGGTCTGCGAGTCCCGCGGTCCCGGAGCTTCGGACTGGGTCGCGTGCACGCGCCTGCGCGACCCCATTGCTGGGCTTAAAGGGCCACGTACAGGTACATGGATGTGCCCAGCCGTGCAATTCTGCCGACGTATATCAGCGTGAAGAGGTCCTTCAATGGTTAAAGGCAGTCAAAATAATATGCTGTATACTTGTATAAGCAGCATTTTTTAGTTCTATCTGCGTGATGCCTGAAGCTTATCAACACCGCAGGAAGAAAAAAAACACAGAGATTCTATTTTAAAAAGGATATTCACCCTGGTAAAAAAAATGAGAAGTCAGCAGCTGCTGCCAACAAATACTGTTGCTGACGATTTTTAATAAAAAAAAGACACTTACTGTACCAGTCCAGGGATCCAGCTCTGTCCTCACCCAGATCGGTTCTTCGAGTCGCGCTGGGCTTTGTAAATAGTCCTGCAGTCTCCAGGCACCTGTGACATGTCCCAGGAGATTGTGGGAAGGGAGAGAGGAGAACTTCTGCTGGGATCACCTAGGCGATCTCAGCAGAATATTGAGCGGTTACCTGCTAGAAATAGGTAAGAGCTTCCTAAAAAAAAGTGCCAAAAAGTCGAAGAGAAGGGGGGAGGAAAAGGATCAGCAGAACTTGCTTCTTGAGGTGAAGTTCTGCTTTAAAGTCAACTGATGCCTTAACTGGACATACAGTATACATGTTTTCATCAGCAATTTGCAACAGTGTAATGTTCAGGATTTGGAATGCTTCCAAATTTTGTAGTAAAATTGTGTGGTCATCCACCAATGTGCTTTAACTACATGTCGACCGCCCGCAGTCATTTTACTGTGGAAAGTTTCCGCTCGCCACCGAGTCCCGCGCACGTGCCCGGCGAGTACGATCGCCGCCGGGCACACACTATCGCTCATTACACATAAACACGTAAACACATAGCTCCCGGTCCTGTCAGCGGGGGAAACGCTGATCTTCTGTTAATACAATGTATGAACAGAAGATCAGTGATTTCCCCTAGTGAGGCCACCCCCCCATACAGTTAGAACACACCCAGGAACACACTTAACCCCTTCCCCGCCCCCTAGTGTTAACCCCTTCACTGCCAATGATATTTTTAAAGTAACACAATGCATTTTTATAGCATTGATTGCTATAAAAAATGCCAATGGTCCCAAAAATGTGTCAAAAGTGTCCGAAGTGCCCGTTATAATGTCGTAGTACTGAAAAAAAATGCTGATCGCCGCCATTACTAGTAAAAAAAAATATTAATAAAAATGCCATAAAACGACCCCCTATTTTGTAAACACTATAACTTTTGCGCAAACCAATCAATAAACTGAGGAAAAAAATGTTTTTTTATATATTTTTGGGGGATATTTATTATAGCAAAAAGTAAAAAATATTGAATTTTTTTCAAAATTGTTGATCTATTTTTGTTTATAGCGCAAAAAAAAAACCCTGCAGAGATGATCAAATACCACCAAAAGAAAACTCTATTTATGGGGAAAAAAGGACGCCAATTTTGATTGGAAGCCACGCCGCACGACCACGCAATTGTCAGTTAAAGCGACGCAGTGCCGAATCACAAAAAGTGCTCTGGTCATTGGGCAGCAATATGGTCCGGGGGTTAAGTGGTTAAATACTATTAAAGAAAAATGAGAAACCAGAACTGTTCTAAGTAGGCTTACAGATAGATTAATAGATGATTTTATCAACCATTTATCACATTGACCTACAGCTGGCACTTTCCTGCAGGGCAAGGATTGGAATAATGCTGAAACTGCTGCATCTGTGGTCTGAGATAAGTTAATGTAACCTAAACCTCCAACTGAACCTTTGAATGTTATTACTGTGGTGCAGTCAGTGTTTTTTAACCCTTTGCCACAGCAATAGAAAGTAAACAAATGAGAATGCACCTATATTTTTTATGGGCATTATGGGTATGAGCCTCACTACATCATGGTAATACAATCAGAAGATGTAATTGGGCTGTAAGGCCGCGTACACACGATCGAACATGTCCGCTGAAACTGGTTCGCAGACCAGTTTCAGCGGACATGTTCGATCGTGTGTATGGCCTATCGGACTGTTTTCCAGCGGACCAAAGTTTCAAAACATGCTTTAAAACCTGTCCGCTGGAAACCTGTCCATCGGACAGGTTCGATGGTTAGTACACAAAATCATCGGACCAAAAACCCGCGCATGCTCAGAATCAAGTCGACGCATGCTTGAAAGCATTGAACTTCGTTTTTTCATCACGTCGTTGTGTTCTACGTCACCGCGTTCTGGTCCGAGGGCATTTTGGTCTGATGGTGTGTACGCACGTCAGACCAACAGACCACTTCAGCGTGGTCCGATGAAAACGGTCCGTCGGACAAGTTTCATCGGACATGTCTGATCGTGTGTACGCGGCCTAAATGTTATGTGTATGTACTTTTTTTCATTGGGGGGATTAAGCTGAATCCATGTAGATTCATTCTTCGTTGTTTAGAGTGGATTATTTGTATTTTACCTTTTAAGAACCAATAAAGTGGGGAAAGGGGGAGCCTGGAGCAGGACATCATCCCATGGCCATTTTGGATAATGGCTGCAAGCCGATAAGCCTCGTACACACGTACGGGATTCCCGGCGGTAAAAAGTCAGCTGGGAAACCCGATAAACCCGATAACCTGCTCGGTAACTTTTTCCCCATACACATGACTGGGTTTCCCGACAAGAAAAACTGCCATGAGAGCTGGCTCTCTTTTTTTTCCCCGCCAGGTTTCATGAAGCATACACACGGCAGAAAAGCCAAAAGCTCTCATGGCAGTTTTCCTGACTGGAAAACCGGTCACGTGTATGAGGCTATACATGCATTTTCAGCTGGCACTGCATAAAGTGGAGGTCCACCCTAAAAAAAAAAAAATACAAAAAAATGTTATTTATTTTTTTACTTATAAGAAATTGTGGTTGCTAGTAGTGTTGCTCACGAATATTCGCATTGCGAATATTTGTTACGAATATAGCATATTCGAGTATTCGCGAATAAATCGAATATCGCGGTGAATATTCGCTATTGCGAATATTCGTATTTTTTCAAATTTATTTTTAAAACAGATCACATCCTAGTGATCTCCATCGACGTCGAAAAGCATTGCTGGTATGATTAGAGACCCTGGGCCGAGTAGCTGAGGCGATCCTTTTATGTTGCCGAATATTCGCAATGCGAATATTCGTATTACGAATATTCGCAAATACTTTCTCTGCCCTTCTGTGTCTTGTGTATAAAAAAAAAAAAATTAGCTTTAGTTTAGTCATATAAGTTTGTGTAAGTAGAGTTAGTGTTTAGTGCATATTAGTTTAGTAATCCAGGAAATGATCTCCGTTTTCGCGTGTTGACGAGAATTTCGCAATCAATTTCGCATTAGCGAAATTTCGCATTAGCGAAATTTTGCGAATTTTTTTTTTTATAAAATATCATGAATATTCGATATTAACGAATATTTTGCGAATATTCTTCTATATATTCGTGAAATATTGCGGAATCGAATATGGCGTATTCCACTCATCACTAGTTGCTAGGCAGATCTTGGTAATCTGCCTCTTCCTAGCCCACGACTGGTCTTCATTCTTGTCCTCCTCGCGCTGTCTACTAGGGAATGGGGTGCGCTGTCTCCTGGGAACTGTGTGTATCCCAGAGAACAGCTGCCCATTCAGAAAACGCTGCGCAACTCGTGCATGCGCAGTAGGAAACGGACAGTAAAGCCGCAAGGCTCCACTGCCCGTTTCCCTTAGTGGGGATGGTGGCGCCGGGACCTGCCATGATCGAGGGATCGGCATCGGGGGGGGGCAACATCATGGGCACCTAGTGTAGGTAAGTGTTCTTATTAAAAGTCAGCAGCACTTTTTAAAAACAATTGCGGCTGGAACACCGCTTTTAGTGCTTGTTATTGTTTGGCTTGTTCTTTTCCCCATTTCTGCATGCAAATCTGAGTTCTGAGGCAGGCATGTTAGCATGGGAGACATGGAAGAGTGGGAATGCTACACCTAATTTCTTATTCCCCAAAAGGGAACAACATCTTGTTATGACATTACTGGTGATGCAGGGGTCATAACCGTAAGGTGGGCGGGTGGCTAGTGAGCACTGGTGTTGTGTGGGCTCTTGACACTTGATTTTTCAACACAGTGGTGGATTGCATTTTGGGACAGATTTTTCATGGTGTCCACAAAAAGCTGTGACATGGATTATTTATTTAATGGACAGCTTTATGAACTTAATTATTGATTGTTTCCCTTTAACCACTTAAGACCCGGACCAATACGCTGGTAAATGACCCAAGGTGTTTTTGCGATTTGGCACTGCGTCGCTTTAACAGACAATTGCACGGTCGTACGGCGTGGCTCCCAAACAAAATTTGCGTCCTTTTCTTCCCACAAATAGAGCTTTCTTTTGGTGGTATTTGATCACCTCTGCGATTTTTATTTTTTGCGCTATATACAAAAATAGAGCGACATTTTTGAAAAAAAAACACTATTTTTTACTTTTTGGGACCCCCAAACCGCACGAAGGAGGGGACGTAAATTTACGCCCTTGTGCCTGTACGAGCCATGTTGTGGTCGTATATGTGCGTGCGGGGGTCCTTAAGTGGTTAAGCATATATATGATGTTAATTGGTATGGCATTGGTAGTAACAATTTTATTTTTGTTGCACTCAGTATATTTTTTGATTTATATGTTTATACTTACTTGCTCTGTGCAATGGTTTTTGCACAGAGCAGCGAATCCTCCTCTTTTCGGATTCCCCGCTGGTGCTCCTGGCCCCTCCCTCCTGCCGAATACCTCCAGAGCAAACAGCTTGCTATAGGGGCACCCAAGCAGAGCCACTGCTCTGTGTGGACATTTAGACACGGAGTCATTGCTCGGCCATGCCCCTTAACTCTTCTCATTAACCTATGGCTCTCACTGCTGTCTTAGCCAATAAGGAGGAGAGTCCACAGAGAACCAAAGCTGTCATGCACATTGCTGGATCGCAATTGGGTTCAAGGCAAGTATTTAGGGGACTGAAGTGCTGTTGCACACAGAAGTTTTTTTTTGTTAACCTTATGCATTATATGCATGAAAGTAAAAAACCTTGAGACTTTACAACCACTTTAAGTGCATGAATATACATATGTTCTTCTCCCAGTAGACTTGATGGGGGACCCCATACTTGGAGAAGAACATATATAGATTCATGCAATTAAAGGACCTCATCTGGAATATGCAGTCCAGTTTTGGGCACCAGTTCTCAAAAAGGATATCGGAGAACTGGAGAAAGTGCAGAGAAGGGCAACTAAACTGATAAGAGGCATGGAGGAGCTTAGCTATGAGGAAAGATAAGAAGAACTGAATTTATTCACTCTTGAGAAGAGGAGAATAAGGGAGGATATGATCAACATGTACAAATATATAAGAGGTCCATATAGTGAACTTGGTGTTGAGTTATTCACTTTAAGGTCAACACTGAGAACAAGGGGGCACTCTTTACGTCTGGAGGAAAAGAGATTTCACCTCCAAATACGAAAAGGTTTCTTCACAGTAAGGCCGCGTACACACGGAGGGACATGTCCGATGGATAAGCACTGATCCAGTGCGAAACGCGTCGGCTGTTCCTTGTTTCCACTGCTGTGACCCTATTTTTGTACATGCTGTCTATTGAATAAAAGACCACCCATCAGGTTTTGGAGTGCGGCTATCCATTTTTCTTTGTCTTCATTTTGCTTAGTGCACCGCCAGCACCCTCGGTATCTTGCACCACCTGTAACCATTTAGTGATCCCACCTGGAGCGGTGACTCCTTTCTCTCTGCGGACCGTTTTAATCGGACATGTCTCCTCTGGATTTTCGTGTGGCGGTGTGTACACACCATCGGATCAAAATCCCGGTCGGCAGACAGCACGGTGACGTGGCAGGGTAGTTGACGCCGCCACGTCACCGCACCAGGAAGTAAAAAACTTCCACGCATGCGTCGCATCCATACGACGCTTGTGCGGGCAGATATGTCCGCTGGTTAGTGTACTAACCAGCGGACATATCCGACGGACATGTCACCGGCGGACAAATTTTAAAGCATGCTTTAAAATTTGTCCGCCGGTCAGACATGTCCGCTAGCCCATACACACGATCGGATTTGTCCGCTGAACTGGTCCGTCGGACCAGTTTCAGCGGACAAATTCGATCGTGTGTACACGGCCTAAGAGCTGTGAAAATGTGGAACAGACTCCCTCCAGAGGTGGTTCTGGCCAGCTCAGTAGATTGCTTTAAGAAGGGCCTGGATTCTTTCCTAAATGCACGTAATATAACTGAGTACTAAGATTTGTAGGTTGATCCAGGGTAAATCCGATTGCCTCTCGGGGGATCAGGAAGGAATTTTTTCCCCTCCTGTAGTAAATTGGATCATGCTCTGCTGTTTTTTTTTGCCTTCCTCTGGATCAACTGTGGGTATGGAGTTGGGTGTATGGGATTGTACTGTGTTTTATTTTGTTTGTTTATTTTTTTTATGGTTGAACTGGATGGACTTGTGTCTTTTTTCAACCTGACTAACTATGTAAGTTGAAACTGGCTACAGGGGTGAGTTCAGAGGGTAGTGATAAATGGGGAATACTCGGAATAGACCAGGGTGGAAAGTGGGGTCTCCCAGGGTTCTGTCCTGGGACAAATCCTATTTCATTTATTCATAAACGACCTGGAGGATGGGATAAACTGCCCAATTTCTGTATTTGCGGATGATACTAAACTATGCAGGACAATAACTTCTCAGCAGGATGTGGAAACTTTGCAAGTAGATCTGAACAAATGAATGGGGTGGGCAACTACATGGCAAATGAGGTTTAATGTAGAAATTTTTTAAATAATGCATTTGGGTGGCAAAAATATGAATGCAATCGACTTACTAGGGGGAGAACCTCTGTTGGAATCTAGAATGGAAAAGGACCTGGGGGTCCTAGTAGATGACAGGCTGAGCAATGGCATGCAATACCAAGCTGCTGCAAGCAAAGCAAACAGAATATTGTCATACATTAAAAAGGGGATCGACTCCAGAGATAAAGCAATAATTCTCCCGCTCTACTAGACTCTGGTCTGGCCGCACCTGGAGTATGTCGTCCAGTTCTGGGCCCCAGTGCTTCGGAAGGATGTGCTGGAACTAGACAGAGTCAAGAGAAGGTCAACAAAACTAATAAAGGGACTGGATGATATTAGTTATGAAGAAAAGTTACAAGCACTGAACGTATTCTCTCTGGAGAAGAGATGCTTGAAAGGGAATATAATTTCAATGTACAAATACCATACTGGTGATCCCACAATTGGTATAAAGCTTTTCCCTGAAAGGAAATTTTTAAGACACGCTGCTGCATTCACTAAAATTAGAAGAAAAGCAGTTTAACCTTAAACAGCGTAGAGGGTTCTTTATTGTTAGAGTGGTGGTTTCAGCGGGGAGCTTCAATATATAAAAAAAAAAAAATAGATAAGCACCTGAACGACCACAACATATAAGGGAAATATAATGTAATACTGACAGGAAATCACACACATAGGTTGGACTTGATGGACTTGTCAAAAAATATATAAAAATACCTATTTTATCTTTTTTATATAAGTGGTAACATAATCTCTATGCTCAGCTGTTTAAGGATATTAGAGAGGTGGGGTGGAGACTGCAGGAGGCATGTCAGCGGGAAGTAAAGAAAGAAGCAAAGAAAGAGTAATACATTGATCTTCCCAGTGAATAGCTGTGCAGGGGTTCATGTCAGCACAAGTCCAAATATTAAAGGCTGTTCTACCAGTACAGCCAGAAAATTGTCTACAGGGATGGATATGCTCCTATGCTTAGCATGGTCAGTTTGAAATATGAAAGCAGGGGGACTTGCAGGATCACCAGGTATTCCATACAAAGGAAACAATACAAAGAGAACAGGATACCTTTAAAAAACAAGTACATTCTATAACAGACAGATATCAGGAATATGAAATGCTTGGGATAACAAACACTTTAAGGCCCAATGCACACGAGAAGCAAAAGCAAACACTTCTAAACTCAAGTTTTCAAACGCAAAAACCGGCGTTCAAAACGCCAGTTTTTGCCGTGAATTTCACTGCGTTTTGCCGCGTTTAGCGGCGTTTTACCGCGATTGCGGCTATCAGCGTTCAGAACCACTGAATTGTAGACCCTCCCAAAGCTTATATATTTAACCATTTCTGCAATTTTCAACAGAGAGAGCAGCAGCAGCAGAGAGAGCACTTGCATACATTCATTATTCTCCTTTGTGAAATGGATCCCATAATGAATTTATGCCAAGAAATTGTCCTTACTTTGCTCTTGATGAGGCTTCAACGCCGTCGCAAACTACGTGGACGACCCGTTCGCAGAGCTCGTCGTCGCTATTGGACCCATGCGTTGATGGCACAGAGATTTTCAGTTGGGTATTTTACATTTCGAATTTTCAACATTTCGAATTTTCAAAATTTTGAATTTAGAAAAATTCGAATTTTCGAAAATTCGAATTTTTAAAATTTCGAATTTAGAAAAATTCGAATTTTCGAAATTTCGAATTTTGAAAAATTCGAATTTTCGAAAATTCGAAATATTAAAAAATTCGAATTTTTGAAAAATTCGAAATTTTGAAAATTTCAAAATTTTTAAAAATTCGAAATTTTGAAAATTCGAAATTTTGAAAATTCGAAATTTTGAAAATTCGAAATTTTGAAAATTCAAATTTTGAAAATTCGAATTTTGAAAATTCAGTTGGATGTCAATTCTTTTCCAATTTCTTGCCAAGTCCTTTGCTTGGCTGTCCTGTCTGAATATAGTTCATGGGACCCATATTTGGGGATAAACCTGGACTGCCTCTCTAAGTTGTACTAAAGTAACATCAGAAGTCATTTTTGGAGATGTCACCTCTTCAACTTCTAACCAAAAATCAAGATTTTGGGAGGTGGCTTGTGGACAAAGGTCAGGAAAAACACATGTCTTGGGGTTGTCTGCTGGCTAGACAGCATGCCAGGCATTCATATGCAAATTAGACACTGATTAGATTAGTTGGGCTGAATGGAAATGCAGGTGGACAGACGTTGTTGAAAGTACAACATATAGGTTTAAATTCAAAAGGAACATTTTGGAAAGTGCAATGCTGGTGGTGTATTGAATTATTGAATGAATATATATCATCTTTGAATTATCTGAATGATAGACATAATTTAAAACGATTTAAATATTTTTTTTAACATTTTTTAATGATATTTCCCTATTTTATTATGTTAAAAAAAGGGTTCCTTTAAAAACGCTTATAAACGCAAACGCGGCTAAACGCGGGTGCTTCTGAACCCCAAATTTTGCGTTTGAAAAAACGGCCCTAAACCCAACTGCTTTTAACCGCCAAAAAACGTGATTGTGTGCATGGACACATAGGATAACATTAAATGGGTTCAGGGGCAGTTGAAAAAATGCCCAAACGCCTCTGAACTCGAGTTTACCAGCGTCTTGTGTGCATGGGGCCTAACAGGGTTGATGAGCAAATGTTGCTGCATTTAGTTATTACAGGCAGCAAAGAAAACAATGTCTTAGGCCCCATGCACACGAGACGCTGGTAAACTCGAGTTCAGAGGCGTTTGGGCATTTTTTTCAACTGCCCCTGAACACATTTAATGTTATCCTATGTGTCCATGCACACAATCACGTTTTTTGGCGTTTTAAAGCAGTTGGGTTTAGGGCCGTTTTTTCAAACGCCAAATTTTTGGTTCAGACGCTTTTGGCGTTTTCGCGTTTTCGCGTTTCAGACGCAAATCGCGGCAAAACGCCGCTAATCGCGGCAAAACGCGGTACCGCCGTTTTACCGCAATTTCGTTTATAGGCGTTTTTAAAGGTGACCTATTTTTTTACATTACAAATCTCAAAATGATGGCAAATGATGAAAAACCATTGAAAAAACTTAAACAACTGTAATTGCTTGCATTGCATTGTGGACAGGTGACGTGTCCAGGTGACATGGCAGCTGACGTGGCCAGGTGACGTGGCCAGTGGACAATCCACAACTTGTGCCAGGTGACGTGGCCAGGTGACGTGGCCAGGTGACATGGCAAGTGGACAATCCACAACTTGTGGCAGGTGACGTGGTCAGGTGACGTGGCCAGTGGACAATCCACAACTTGTGGAAGGTGACATGGCCAGGTGACATGTCAGGTGACGTGCCAGGTGACGTGGCCAGGTGACGTGGCCAGGTGACATGGCAAGTGGACAATCCACAACTTGTGGCAGGTGACGTGGTCAGGTGACGTGGCCAGTGGACAATCCACAACTTGTGGCAGGTGACGTGGTCAGGTGACGGGGCCAGTGGACAGTCCACAACTTGTGGCAGGTGACGTGGCAGGTGACGTGGCAGGTGACATGGCCAGGTGACATGGCAAGTGGACAATCCACAACTTGTGTCAGGTGACGTGGCCAGTGGACAATCCACAACTTGTGGCAGGTGACGTGGTCAGGTGATGTGGCCAGGTGATGTGGCAGGTGACGTGGCAAATGGACAATCTACAACTTGTGGCAGGTGACATGGCCAGTGGACAATCCACAACTTGTGGCAGGTGATGTGGCCAGGTGACGTGGCAGGTGACGTGGTCAGGTGACATGGTCAGGTGACGTGGCCAGGTGACATGGTCAGGTGACGTGGCCAGGTGACGTGGCAAGTGGACAATCCACAACTTGTGGCAGGTGACGTGGTCAGGTGACGTGACAGGTGACGTGGCCAGTGGACAATCCACAACTTGTGGCAGGTGAAGTGGCCAGTTGACATGACAGGTGACGTGGCCAGTGGACAATCCACAACTTGTGGCAGGTGACGTGGCCAGGTGACGTGGCAGGTGACGTGGCCAGGTGATGTGAACAGGTGATGTGGCAGGTGACGTGGTCAGGTGACGTGGCCAGGTGACATGTCAAGTGGACAATCCCCAACTTGTAGCAGGTGACATGGTCAGGTGACATGGCAAGTTGACAATCCACAACTTGTGGCAGGTGAAGTGGCCAGTTGACGTGACCAGTGGACAATCCACAACTTGTGGCCAGGTGACATGGCAAGTGGAAAATCCACAACTTGTGGCAGGTGACGTGGCCAGATGACATGGCAGATGACGTGGCCAGGTGACGTGGCCAGTGGACAATCCGCAACTTGTGGCAGGTGATGTGGCCAGTGGACAATCCACAACTTGTGGCAGGTGATGTGGCCAGGTGACGTGGTCAGGTGACGTGGCAGGTGACATGTTCAGGTGATGTGGCCAGGTGATGTGGCCAGTGGACAATCCACAACTTGTGGCAGGTGACGTGGCCAGGTGACGTGGTCAGGTGACGTGGCAGGTGACGTGGTCAGGTGATGTGGCCAGGTGATGTGGCAAGTGGACAATCCACAACTTGTGGCAGGTGACGTGGTCAGGTGACGTGGCAAGTGGGCAATCCACAACTTGTGGCAGGTGAAGTGGCCAGTTGATGTGACAGGTGACGTGGCCAGTGAACAATCCACAACTTGTAGCAGCTGACGTGGCCAGGTGATGTGGCAGGTGACGTGGCCAGGTGATGTGAACAGGTGATGTGGCAGGTGACGTGGCCAGGTGACGTGGCCAGGTGACATGTCAAGTGGACAATCCACAACTTGTAGCAGGTTACGTGGCAAGTTGACAATCCACAACTTGTGGCAGGTGAAGTGGCCAGTTGACGTGACCAGTGGACAATCCACAACTTGTGGCCAGGTGACATGGCAAGTGGAAAATCCACAACTTGTGGCAGGTGACGTGGCTAGGTGATGTGGCCAGTGGACAATCCGCAACTTGTGGCAGGTGATGTGGCAAGTGGACAATCCACAACTTGTGGCAGGTGACGTGGCCAGTTGACATGGCAGGTGACGTGGCCCAGTGGACAATCCACAACTTGTGGCAGGTGAGGTGGCCAGGTGACGTGGCCAGTGAACAATCCACAACTTGTGGCAGGTGACGTGGCCAGGTGACGTGGCAGGTGACGTGGCCAGGTGACGTGGCCAGGTGACGTGGACAGGTGATGTGGCAGGTGACGTGGCCAGGTGACGTGGCCAGGTGACATGTCAAGTGGGACAATCCACAACTTGTAGCAGGTGACGTGGTCAGGTGACGTGGCAAGTTGACAATCCACAACTTGTGGCAGGTGAAGTGGCCAGTTGACGTGACCAGTGGACAATCCACAACTTGTGGCCAGGTGACTTGGCAAGTGGAAAATCCACAACTTGTGGCAGGTGACGTGGCCAGGTGACGTGGCCAGTGGACAATCCGCAACTTGTGGCAGGTGATGTGGCAAGTGGACAATCCACAACTTGTGGCAGGTGACGTGGCCAGTTGACGTGGCAGGTGAAGTGGCCAGTGGACAATCCACAACTTGTGGCAGGTGAGGTGGCCAGGTGACGTGGCCAGGTGATGTGGCAGGTGACATGGCCAGGTGACATGGCAAGTGGAAAATCCACAACTGGTGGCAGGTGACGTGGCCAGGTGACATGGCAGCTGACGTGGCCAGGTGACGTGGCCAGTGGAAAATCCACAACTTGTGGCAGGTGACGTGGCCAGGTGATTTGGCAGCTGACGTGGCCAGGTGATTTGGCAGCTGACGTTGGCCAGTTGACGTGGCCAGGTGATGTGGCCAGGTGATGTGGCAGGTGACGTGGCCAGGTGACGTGGCCAGGTGACATGTCAAGTGGACAATCCACAACTTGTAGCAGGTTACGTGGCAAGTTGACAATCCACAACTTGTGGCAGGTGAAGTGGCCAGTTGACGTGACCAGTGGACAATCCACAACTTGTGGCCAGGTGACATGGCAAGTGGAAAATCCACAACTTGTGGCAGGTGACGTGGCTAGGTGATGTGGCCAGTGGACAATCCGCAACTTGTGGCAGGTGATGTGGCAAGTGGACAATCCACAACTTGTGGCAGGTGACGTGGCCAGTTGACATGGCAGGTGACGTGGCCAGTGGACAATCCACAACTTGTGGCAGGTGAGGTGGCCAGGTGACGTGGCCAGTGAACAATCCACAACTTGTGGCAGGTGACGTGGCCAGGTGACGTGGCAGGTGACGTGGCCAGGTGACGTGGCCAGGTGATGTGAACAGGTGATGTGGCAGGTGACGTGGCCAGGTGACGTGGCCAGGTGACATGTCAAGTGGACAATCCACAACTTGTAGCAGGTGACGTGGTCAGGTGACGTGGCAAGTTGACAATCCACAACTTGTGGCAGGTGAAGTGGCCAGTTGACGTGACCAGTGGACAATCCACAACTTGTGGCCAGGTGACTTGGCAAGTGGAAAATCCACAACTTGTGGCAGGTGACGTGGCCAGGTGACGTGGCCAGTGGACAATCCGCAACTTGTGGCAGGTGATGTGGTAAGTGGACAATCCACAACTTGTGGCAGGTGACGTGGCCAGTTGACGTGGCAGGTGAAGTGGCCAGTGGACAATCCACAACTTGTGGCAGCTGAGGTGGCCAGGTGACGTGGCCAGGTGATGTGGCAGGTGACATGGCCAGGTGACATGGCAAGTGGAAAATCCACAACTTGTGGCAGGTGACGTGGCCAGGTGACATGGCAGCTGACGTGGCCAGGTGACGTGGCCAGTGGAAAATCCACAACTTGTGGCAGGTGACATGGCCAGGTGATTTGGCAGCTGACGTGGCCAGGTGATTTGGCAGCTGACGTTGGCCAGGTGACGTGGCCAGGTGATGTGGCCAGGTGACATGGCAAGTGGACAATCCACAACTTGTGGCAGGTGACGTGGTCAGGTGACATGGCAAGTGGACAATCCACAACTTGTGGCAGGTGAAGTGACCAGTTGACGTGACAGGTGACGTGGCCAGTGGACAATCCACAACTTGTGGCAGGTGACGTGTCCAGGTGACATGGCAAGTGGACAATCCACAACTTGTGGCAGGTGACGTGGCCAGGTGACATGGCAGGTGACGTGGCCAGGTGGTACAGCCAGGTGACGTGGCAGATGATGTGGCAAGTGGACAATTCACAACTTGTGGCAGGTGACATGGCAAGTGGACAATCCACAGCTTGTGGCAAGTGACACGCTAAATACAAGTATACTGCTGCTCTTTCAGCTGCTAATCACTTTGGTCTCACAAAATGGCTGAAATGGTTAAATAATATTGTTTTTTGAGCTTAGGGAGGGTCTTATGATGTTTCTTAACTAAACGCTTATAAACGCAAACGCGGCAAAACGCGGCAAAACGCCGAGAAATTCGCGGCAAAAACAGGCTTTTTAAACGCCGGTTTTTGCCTTTGAAAACGTGTGTTTAGATGTGTTTGCATTTGCGTCTCGTGTGCATGGGGCCTTAAGCTTCTTGACAGCTTAACACTTAATTACTTTGTTAAGAGATATTTAATGTACATTTTGAAACATGTCTTTATTAAAACTTCTAAACAAAGAATGTTCACTTGTATTTTAACACAAGAATGTTGACAGGGTTATAGTTGCATTACTTATGTATATGCTGTAAAATTGCTATTTTATTTTTTTATGTTAAAATCCTTTAACTTGTTCCTGGATTTGCCTTAAAGCAAGCATTCAAAAAATAAATAAATAATGTAATCCCACATTAATCTTAATTGAGAACAGAAAGTCAAAAAATAATTGAAAACATTACGAAGGAAATGACAAATATATGACCCTCATGATAGTGACCAACTACAATCTGGTATCAAAAAGAGCAAGGGGTAAATACTGACTCACTTTTGTAGCTTGACCTTTAAATCTTACTTTAAAATGACTGATCAAATAAATCTACATTTATTAAAGCATTGCAGGTTATACTTTTCTCCTAAAATTGGTGGTGAATCTGAAAAAGTGTCCCAACGGTATAGGTCAGAATTATAAATATGCAAATATCTCTGTGTGGTAAAGTTGTACTACACTATTAATAACTGTTTTATATGAAATGAGTTTGAAGAAAGTGGTTTAAAAGTATAGATACAAAAATCAAGATGGATAATTTAGTCTATTTCACTGATCAGTTACATATTTTAATAAATTGCCAATTAGAACTAAAAGCAACTAAATATGATTTAGTCAGAATGTTATATCCATAGACAGACTAACAGACAGACAGATAGGCGTGTATAAAGGTAGAAAGATAGACACAAAATAAACATACAAACAGTATGATGTACCCCCTTGACCCCCAGAGGCTATTGGGACCCCCAAGGATAGGGTGTAGTCCTTAGCAATAGTGGAGCAATGTATACAGGTGACAAAATATGTAGTGCAGCATTACCCTCACTAAACTATGTTCACAGAAAAAGCTTTCACTATTCAAGTGATATAAAAATAATACTAACAAAATAACACTATGGGCCAGATTCAGGTAGATGGGAGCATCTTTGCTCCAGAGTAACGCTTCTCATTTACGTTACTCTGAAGACCCTTTCAGCGCAAGTACTGTTATTCACATAGCAGTTGCGCGTAAACTTGCGCCAGAGTAACGATAATGCGCTGGCGTAACCCGACGCAAGTGGAAGTGGGTGTGATCATATGTAAATGATGGGCGGAGCCCAGCGCAGAGGCTTACGTTCAGCGCATCATCCACGGAGCATGCGCAGTGAGTGCGGCTCCACTCGCCCCCTTGTGCGCATGCTCACAACTTCCGTCGGCACCACTTCCCGGGAAACGTCAGCGCAATGCCTTCCGTTGGGCGCTTAAAAGCGCAGGCGGAAACGCCATTCCGGCGCAAAAGTATATCTGTTTCCCCCCACCCCAGGGAAGATACTTTTGTGCTGTGATGGCTGCTCCCGCTACCCCCAGAGAGAGGAGGAACCTGAACTTTAATTCACAGGAGGTCTCAGTGATCATATTCGCGATGGAGACTTATAATCATTTTCTCCATGGGAAAAAGAGCCGTAAGACCAGCCGGGAGAGGAAGCAGGGCATCCTGGACACCATTGCTGGCCGGGTCAATATTTTGGGGTACTCCACCTGGACTGCTGGGGACATTCAGAAGAAAATTAATGACCTGCGGCGCAAGGTGAGGGGCAAGGTGTCCACCATCAGGAGGCATGAGAGGGGCACAGGTGGTGGTCCCCCATGTCCTGTCACCCTGACCGCGGAGGAGGAGGTGGTCGCACGCTGCCTGGAGAGGGAGCAGGTGGAGGGGGTCCCAGGCTATGACTCCATGGAGGAAGGCTCCAGGACAGGTAAGTGTTTTTTATCCCCTATTTGATTTGTTGCATTTGGGGGGGAGGGTACATGTGCCAAGTGTGTGGGACCCACCAACATGTGTCCTGCTTTGTGTCATCCACAGATGACGGAGCTGGGCCCATCCATCAGTCAGCGTCCCATTCCAACCCCATCCCCCCCACGCCATCGTGTGCCCGAGCCCCTGGGTGGTGAAGAGGTGGTGGAGGAGAGTGGCCACACCACACCTGCCGAGGTCGTTGAGGAGGAGCCTGCTGTGGCAGAGCAGGACTTTACTTTAGTTTTGGAGGTCTCTTCCCCTTCTCCTGGGCCATCTGTTATCCCCTCCCCCATCCTTGGAAGCCCCTCAAGGGTGACTCCCTCCCCCCCGGGGACAACCATCTTCTGGCCCCAGGAAGGCGACCCAGAAGACCAGGGGGGTGTCTGATGTTGTCCAGGACCAGTTGGCGAGGGATCACGCCAGACAGACAGAACAAATGGGGGCCATAGTTGGCCACTTACAGAAAGTGTCTGACAGCCTGGGCTCCGTTGCCCAGATAAGCAACGCAGTCCAGGATGTCAGCTGTAATTGCGCTGCAGTGGTCACCAGTTTGGGGGAGGTGCATGGTGAAATTACGCAACTCACTGCAGCCGTCCAGGCCAACACTGCTGCCATCCAGGGTAACAGTGCTGCCATCCGGGACCAGGGGAGGCTGAGTCGGCGGGCCCAGCATTACCAGGTCACCCGTCAGCTCCGGATGCAGGCCCAGACGAACAATTACCTCGGCCGGATAGCCATGGCCTTGGAGGGCATGCAGGCCACACCTGCCAGGAGTGGCCCACCTGGGGATCAGCCACCTCCAGATGCCCCCCCACCCCCACCCACTCCATCCAGGCAGCTGAGGAGGCAGACAGGGGCCCCCAGAAGAAGCCCCCGGCATCCCCGATGAGGCTTTTTTTTTGTTTTGGTTTCTATGATTTTTTTAATTAGACTCAGGTCATGAGTTTTTGTTTATTTTGTATTCTTTATTTTATACTCAGGTCATGAGTTTTTGTTTATTTTGTATTCTTTATTTTATACTCAGGTCATGAGTTTTTGTTTATTTTGTATTCTTTATTTTATACTCAGGTCATGAGTTTTTGTTTATTTTGTATTCTTTATTTTATACTCAGGTCATGAGTTTTTGTTAATTTTTTTACTCAGGTTATGAGATTTTGTATTTCTTTTTTTACTGCACACGGTCAGAAGTGCAGGGGACAGTGTGAATGGTGTGTGAATGTGAGAGGGTGGCACTCCTGACAGTAAGGGGTGTCACCCTCGGCCGTGGTGGTGAAGTTAACCCCACGGCTGTATGAATGACGTGTGAAAGGTGTATGAATGGACAGTGACATCATTGGGGCCTTGACGCTGGCGTTGCTGCTCCCAAGTCCTACATGCTGGACTTGGGCTAATCCAATGCGATGTGTATGTGGTGTGTGTGATCTAGGGACATCAGTGGTGTACACGCGTGCACTGTCTGTGTTATTAATGTTTTGGTTTAGTGTCCAAAGATGCCTACGGCGAGGACCCTCCTGACTGCTCTTCCATCAGCAGACTGGGTGTCCTCTGGCAGGTGGGACTGTGTGGGTCGGGGGTCAGGTCATCACGTATGTCAATCTGCAGGCCTTTTCTCATAGCAAAGTTGTGCAGAATGCAACATGCACCGATGATCTGACACACAAAGGTAGGGGAATACAATAGGGTCCCCCCGACTTATCCAGGCAGCGGAAACGGGACTTCAGGAGCCCAAATGTTTGCTCCACCACTCCACGTGTTTTGATGTGTGCTTCATTGTATTTTCTCTCTCCTCTGGTTTGGGGGTTCCGGAAAGGAGTCATTAGATGGGGGGTCCCAATGCATATGCAGAGTCACCTGTAAGGTAAAAGACAGGAGAATGTTAGTCATGCATGTGCCACTTCTGTTGTGCATCACGGGAGGGATAGTCATGCCCGACTCCCATGTCACTCACCAACCAGCCAGCTGTCCCCATACATGTTCTGGTTAAATTCTGCTGGGATGGGGCTCTGATTGTATATGAAGCTGTCATGGCTGGACCCGGGGTGTTTGGCACGGACGTGCCATATGAGGCGTTGGGCATCAGCTATCACCTGTACGTTGATGGAATGCCAATGCTTCCGATTGCGGTATATGTGCTCTGTGGCACTGGGGGGCTGTAGGGCCACATGTGTGCAATCAATGGCCCCCACAGTGCGTGGGAATCTGGCAATGTTGTAGAAATCTGTCATTGCCTTCAGCCGCAGCTCCTCAGTGGTTGGTCTGATGAACTGGTTGGACATGCGTCTGAGGATTGCAGGGACAACCTGGTTCACACATCTGCTTATGGAGGACTGTGACATCCCAGCCACCACTCCACTTGTACGCTGGAATAATCCAGTTGCAAGGAAATGAAGTGTTGCCAGGACCTTCACCAGTGGCTGCACTGCTTGTGAGCGGTGTGTCTTGCTGGTGATGTCATCCTGCAGGGTTGTGGTTAGTTCAAGTATTGCATCAGGGCTGAATCTGAAGAGGCGATACACCTCCTCATCCTCCATGCCAAAGAGGCTCATACGAGTGCGGTATATCCTCTCACGTGCCCGCCTCCTTCGTTCCGGGGGACCCATCAGTAGTTCGAGGACCACAATTGCTCCTGGCATGTTGGCACACAGAGGTGTTGTCCTTGCAAGTGTGGTTGTTCAGCTAGCTCCTATCGTCGGTAACGCTGCGCTGCTAGCTGCTCTCCTGCTGACCTCTGACCGTCTGGAGTAAAGATAAAGCAGCCTTTTGTAGAAATAACTTTGCGCCGGACGGACGAGATACGCGCGGCGCATGTAGCCAGCGTATGGTGCTTATCCGTTCGCGAATCGGGAAATCTCCCTCATTTGCATATTTGCAGGGGAAATCAATAGGCGCGACTGATGCGCCAAACGAAATTATGCGCTGACGATACTCTGGCGTCGGAACGTTCCGCCGGTCGCAAATGCCGCGTCTTCGGGCGCATCTAGTTTGGTGGGTACGGGCACATAGAAACGACGGCGCATCTTCACAGTTACGCGGCGCATATCGAAATACTCCAGTGCAAGTGTTGCTGAATCTGGCCCTATGTGAAAACTAAGGCCTCTTTTCACATGGGGCAGATCCGTTAAATGGACTCCGCTAGCTCAGGGATCGCTTCGTGGATCCCCACTGAGCAGGCGGATGACAGGTCTGTCTTCACGGTGCAGAGACAGACCTGTCAGAGCCCTGTTGTTTTCTATGAGGAGATTGGTTGAAAACGAATAGCATGTCCATTTTCATTCGACCCCATGGATGGATGGCAAACGTATTGACATCTGTATGTTTTGAGTGGATCTTGTATCGGATCGTGATGGATGGAGGCGGTCAGTGTCAGCGGACACATATCCGCTGACATCTGCCTGCCCAAAGAAGTCAATGGGTGGCCCACTCTGATCCGCCTGAAAAAAACAGACAGGTGGATCCGAGAGGGCCGATTCTGTGAAAGGGGCCTTAAGCCTTGTACACACGATCAGATATTCCAACAATTGCCCGATGGACGTTTTTTTGTCGGAAAATCCGACCGTCTGTATGCTCCATTGGACAATTGTTATCGGAATTTCCGACAACAAATGTTGGCTGTGCATGGAAGTCCGATCGTGTGTATGAGGCTTTTGACTACCAAAATACTGTGAACAATCCACAAATGTATGTGCACAACAAAATAATAAAGTGACAATCTAGGTGTGAATACTTCTTTAAATTGCACACTGGAAGTGCAGCCTGATCACCAGTGTTACTCCAACCTTCTGATCTTTATACAGTAACATGAACTCTACAAGGAAATGATGGCTAACATGCTTGTAACCTCTCAGGGATGAAATACTGTTTTTTAGTTGTTGTTTTTTAGGTCTTCCAGAACAAAGATTCCTCTGCATAATAATCACCACATAATAAGGATTAAAAATAACTCACAAGCAAAGTATATGGTAAACCAATACAACATATGTTATCCAAATGGATGGCAAGATTTGGACAGCACAACACCATAAACAAAAATACAGAAAGGTAGATAGACGGAATACAAGGATTCAAACATACACAGAACACTGACATCAACATATAGAAAAAACATATCAATATGTAGCACTACCCATAAAGGAGCTGTTGAGTATTTTTGGGTGGCAGTTTACCTCTATCTTATCGCCATCCGGGGTGAAGTGAGAGTCTGAAGAATTTCAATGTCCACACAATGCACTTCTTTTTCTGGGATTTATTTGTAGAACTTAGTAGAAAAGAAGTTGGAAAGGGTGGAAGGGTAGATAGGTTCAGGTGTATAGTCACAAATAGGAAACACTCCTTCTTCCAGCATGCACAGTTCTCGTAACCACTCTAGCCAGAGTGGGTATTGCTCACCTAGATAGGTCCCTCTCACTTGCCTAGCAGCCGGAATGGCGCACAGAATAAAGTACAGTCTCTGCCACAGACCTCCCTTTATGAGGAGACACTTTTGGTCCAGAATCCCCTGCCACAGGATTCAGCACCCGGGACTCTCCAGTTTAGCTTCAGTAAAACTTTAAACTCCACAGGCGACACTGTTAAGCCTCTGAGGCCTTGTACACACGAGGGAATAAATCCGCTGAAGATGGTCCGACGGACCATTTCAGCGGAAAAATCCCCTCGTGTGTAGGGGCAAACGGACGCTTTTTGCCGGATTCATCCGGCGGAAAAATTCCAAAGCATGCTTTGAAATATTTCCGCCGGATAGCTGGCTGGCAGATATGTCCGCTGGTTAGTACGGCAAACCAGCGGACATATCTTGCCGCACATGCGTCGTATCCTGTGAATGGATCCGACGCATGCGCGCGGAAGTGTTCACTTCCTGGTGCGGTGACGTGGCGGTCACGTGGCGGCGTCAACGTCACCGCCGCGTCACCGCGCTGTCCGCCGGCGGGGAATTTGATCCGATGGTGTGTACAGCCATCGGATCAAAACATCCCGGCGCAAATATACGCTGTAAACGGTCCGGGGACCGTTTACAGCGGATATTTCCCGTCGTGTGTACAAGGCCTCAGTGCACGGTGCATAATTCAATGAAGTTTCCAGGCCTTCTCCCAAGATACCAGCCTCTTGCATGCTCCTCTCCAGGATAGGTCCTCCCCTGGCTTCCTTCATTACGTGGCTTCCTCCCACAGGACGGACAGCACAGGATCACCTCTGAAAAAGGCAGGCCCCAGTCTGACTTCTGGGTCCACCAGGCGAAGCCGGAGCCAAAACTCAGGACACGCAGGCCAGGCTGGCCACGAGGTGTGTACGACGGACCCCGCACCAATGGCGTCTGTCCTTTAAGTACCCCTCCCCAGCATACACAGCGAGGCAACCACTCCTACTGATTCGCTGCTGAGGGGGACACCCATTACACCTTGACCTTCCTGCTGCCACCCTTGGCCTGGAGTGATAATGACACCCCCAGGTGAACAATGGTGGGAACTCTCAACACAGCCATGGCTGGAACAGAGGCTAAGTTTTGTCATTAATCACATTAGTCTGGGCCAAATAACAGCTCAGACCCCCAGTAAATTTACAGCAGCGCCTGTTCAACAGGAGCAAGGCGCTATATATATATATATATATATATATATATATATATATATACACCCACACTATGGGCCAGATTCTCAGCGGCGCTACGCCTGCGTAAATGTATATGCGCGGCGTAATAGTAAATGTGCGCCTGCGTATCGATGCGCGGTAAACACAGAACCACATACGCGCGATTTTTTTTTCCGTCTGGGCGGCGAAAATGCATTAAGCTAGCGCGGCGTAGGCGCATAGTTACGCATCAAAAATATTCAGTTCCCATTGAATTAGCATGCAAATATGCAAATGAGGGAGATGCGCGTATTCCCGAAAGTACGCGCGTCCGGCGTTGGCTACTCGTGGTGCGCGTAACTCGAAAGCCTTGAGTAAACATACCCCTCATAAAAGCACGGGTAACTTTGCTCAAGGCCGTGTGCAAGTCAGCTGGAGAGCAACTACAGCAGCACCGTAACGGACTAGCTGAGCAATCACACTTACTGGACAAGACATTCATATGCCAATGATGCCAGGGCCAGCCATGGTCTTATCAATACTAAGGTATGCAGAGGAAGAGGAGCATAGAAGGAGGAGGAGGAGGACGGGGGCACGTGAGAGGATCTACCGAGCGCGCATGAGCCTCTTTGGCATGGGTGATGAGGAGGTGTATCGCATCTTCAGATTCAGCCCTGCTGCCATCCTGGAAATAACCACAGCCCTGCAGGATGACATCACCAGCCAGACATACCGCTCACGTGCACTGCAGCCACTGGTGAAGGTCCTGGCAACACTCCATTTCCTGGCCAGTGGATCATTCCAGCGTACAAGTGGAGTGGTGGCTGGGATGTCACAAACCAGCATAAGCAGATGTGTGCACCAGGTTGTCCCTGCAATCCTCAGACGCATGTCCAACCAGTTCATCAGACCCACCACTGTGCACCTGCGGCAGAAGGCAATGACAGATTTCTACAGAATTGACGGATTCCCACGCACCATCGGGGCCATTGATTGCACACATGTGGCACTCCAGCCCCCCAGTGCCACAGAGCACATATACCGCAATCGGAAGCATTGGCATTCCATCAACGTACAGGTGATAGCCGATGCCAAATAACTCATATGGCACGTCCGTGCCAAAGACCCCGGGTCCAGCCATGACAGCTACATCTACCGTCAAAGCAACATCCCCGAAGATTTTGAGCAGGACATGTATGGGGACAGCTGGCTGGTTGGTGAGTGACATGGGTGGCAGCCATGACTATCCCCTCCCATGATGCACAACAGAAGTGGCACATGCATGACTACCATCCTCCTGTGTTTTCCCTTACAGGTGACTCTGCATATACACTGGGACCCCATCTCATGACTCCTTTCCGGAACCCCCAAACCAGAGGAGAGAGAAGATACAATGAAGCACACATCAAAACCTGTGCAGTGGTGGAGCGCACATTTGGCCTCCTGAAGTCCCGTTTCCGCTGCCTGGATAAGTCTGGGGGGGCCCTATTGTATTCCCCCAACTTTGTGGGTCAGATCATTGGTGCATGTTGTATTCTGCACAACTTTGCCATGCGAAAGGGCCTGCATATTGCCCTACGTGATGACCTGACCCCCCAACCACACAGCCCCCCCCCGCCAGAGGAGACCCCGTCAGCTGATGGAAGAGCAGTCAGGAGTGTCCTCGTGTTACGAATCTTTGACCTTTAAACACACACATACAGCATGGCACACAGACAATGCACGCGTGTACACCACTGATGTCCCTAGATCACACACACCACATGCACATCGCATTGGATTAGCCCAAGTCCAGCATGTAGGACTTGGGAGCAGCAACGCCACGTCAAGGCCCCAATGATGTTGCTGTCCATTCATACACCTTTCACACATCATTCATACAGCCGTGGGGTTAACTTCACCACCACGGCCGAGGGTGACACCCCTTACTTTCAGGAGTGCCACCCTCTCACATTCACACACCATTCACACTGCACCGTGTGCAGTATCCAAAAATATATAAAAAAAGCTCTTATCCAGAGCATAACAAAAAATAAATAAGCTCTTATCCAGAGCATAACAAAAAATAAATAAGCTCTTATCCAGAGCATAACAAAAAATAAATAAGCTCTTATCCAGAGCATAATACTAAAGAAAACTCAAATTAATGGGCCTGGCGGGGGCTCTGCCTGGTGCCACGGGTCCTGCCCCTCACTTGCCTGGGGGCAGCCCTAGATGGGGGGGGGGAGCAGGTTGAGGAGGAACATCCCCACGTCCCTCCCTGGCTGCCTGCATGCCCTCCAGGGCAACCGCTATGCGGGTCTGCACAGCAGTCTGCGCCTCGATAGCAAGGCGCAGGGCCTGAACCTCCCCCACAAGTTCTGAGGTGTTTTCCTGCAGCTCCCCCAAGCTGGTCAGCGTTGCTGCGCTGTTAACAGCAACATCCTGGATGGCATCTGTTATATTGTCCGAGGATGCCAGGCTGTCGGCCAGGCGCCTCATCTCCTCCACGACCTCGGCCAGGTGTTTATTTTGCTGGTCCTGCTGTCTGACCAGCTGTTCCGGCAGGACCTGGGATACACCCCTGGTCTTTGACGTCGCCTTGCGGGGAGTGGCAGGGGACCGGGCATAAGGGGAGGATGTTGAGGGGCCGGAGATGAGGGGGGGGGAAAAGAGAGGGACTGGAGAGGTTGGAGGGGGACACTGAGGGGTTTGCTACAGGTAGAGGAATAGCCTGGGCTGGTCCGGCCAACCCACCATCCTCCTCCACAACAACATAGAGGGCCTGGTCCTGGACTACCACACCCTCCTCAACCACCTCCTCCGTTGAGGTGTGCCCACTTCCCTCCAAGTCCTGTTCCAGGGGGGCAGCCAGAGGGACTGTATCTTCAGGGGATGGATCCTGATGGGCCCTGGCATCAACAGATGGCCCCGCTCCCTCCTGCACATCTGTGGATGACACAAAAGATGCCCATGTTGGTGGACCCACACACTTGGCACATGTTCCCTTCCACCCCCATACATGTACACAACAGATAGAATAGAAAACACACTTACCTGTCCTCACGGCTGGCTTCTGGGACTCATAGCCCCCAACTCCCTCTACCTGCTCCGTCTGCAGGCAGCGGGCAACCACCTTCTCCTCCTCAGTCAGGCGGACAGGGCAGGGTGGGCCCCCTCCAGTGCCCCTGGCATGCCGAGCTATGGCAGCCAGCTTGCCCTTCACATGACGCCGCAGGTCATTCATTTTCTTTTGAATGTCCTGCGGTGTCCGGACCTCATGAGAGAGGGCATTGACCTGGCACGCCACCCTCATTAATATCTGATCCCTCCGGGACTTGCTGGTCCGGGCACTGTCAGCACCATGGAGCCGCGAGTCATACTTCTCCATGGCCCGTATGACAATGGCCCTCTCCTCTGGGGAGAAATTCTTCTTCCTCCTCTCCTTAACAGCAGTTGCCATCTTGTCCAGCACAAACTTTCGCCGTCACTCTCTAAAAAATGGGAGACGTTTGCGCTGCACGGGCGCATGTGTGGGCGCATTATATACCCTGCGCCGGCGCATCGTAGGGAGGCTTTGCGCATGCGCAGAAGGCATCCACGTCACGGCGCGGGTCAACCACGTCATGGCGCGGGTCATCCATGTCACGGCGCATGCTCCGTTCGTCCCGGCCTGCATTTGCATGGGGTCACGCTTCATTATAATGCAACACGCCCACTTCCCTCCTACTTTGGAGTTGCGCCGGATTACGCCCATGATTTTACGCGACGCAGGCGCATCTTGGAGCGCATTTACTTAGGGAATACGGTACTTGCCACTCCGTGTTACGTCGGCGTAGTGCATCTGAGATGCGCAACGCCTGCATAATTAGCCGCGCATCTACGAGAATCTGGCCCTATATTGTCAAAAGTATTGGAACACCTGCCTTTACACCAGGGTTTCTCAACTTCAGTCCTCAAGCCCCCCCAACAGGTCATGTTTTAAGGATTTCCCTCAGATGAAAAGGCTGTGGGAATTACTAAGGCAGTGAAACTGATTAAATCACCTGTGCAAAATAATGGAAAATCCTGAAAACCTGACCTGTTGGGGGGCCTTGAGGACTGGAGTTGAGAAACACTGCTTTACACGCACATGGACTTTATGCCTGTAGGGTTCAATACTAGGTTGGCCCACTTACTAAGACTGAGATGCCAATAAAGTTATTGTACGTGTAGAGGCAGGCGTCCTAATACTTTTGACAATACAGTGTGTGTGTATGTATGTATGTGTATATATATATATATATAAAAAATAATCTCTATGTATCCTTCAAATAAATCACATCACATCACTTTATTATAACTGGATACAATAGATAGGTGGATAGATATATAGATAAATAATTGTCAATATTATATAAATGAATACATTCATATTTTCTTTATAAATATACAAAAAACACATGCAGTAATATTAAAGATGTTATATTTCATGCATTGTGTCTTTTATTTTGGCCCCATGGCGACAATTATATTTGTGGTAGACAATAATAATTCTTAACACATTTTTACGATAAGTCAGAGTTACAGTAAAAAAAACTGACCCAGGATTGTGCATTTCTGTAAGTAGAATAAAGCAAAAACATAAAAGAATCACTTCTAGAAAGAAGGCCCAATAATTTTTTTTTTGCTTTTGTGAAAAGTTATTGATGTGACATTTTTAGATTTCTACCAGGGATCTTGTGCTGGAAGTATGTGACAGAAGATCAGAGGGTGGCAAAGGCAATAGGAGCATATTAAGAATGAATAGTTTTCCTCAATATAGAACTTATCTTTGAAGACTGAGGTCTACTTTGATTGTAAACCTTTTTTTGTACAGGGTTGATTTTAAGCAGTTCATGGCAGTTATAATGAACAATCTGTTTCTGTTGCTGAGAACAAGGACAAAAATATTGCACCGGTAATTTACAGAGAAATCTTTTGCAACAGAACCAGTGTTGAGTACAAGTCAGGTAATTAAAGGCATACTGTCAGTAATTCTAAAAAGAATATATGCTTATTTCTTCTTGCATTCAGAGAGAGAGAAACTTTCTTTTTATAGTCAGTCAATTCAGCATGAGAATATAAGCTAAAGGTATAGGCAGCGACTTACAAAGGAGCTCAAATTTAAACCTGAAACCGCATTACATTCAAAGAACCAATAGGATTTAGAGGTAAAATTTGCACCTGCTCTGATGGATCGGTCACTCTATTATGAAAGGATTAAAGTTACCCTGCAGCTCCGAGCAAAGGTTTAAAGTGAGGTTAAGCACTAGGAATAGTTTAAAATAATTTACTTTGGCTTTCAGTGTACTACAAAAGGTCTTGTTTGCTAGGTAAATTAAAGTTTTTTTATTTCAAGAATTTTTATTGAATTTTTTAAGTAGAACGCAAGGTAAATTAAAGTTTTAAAGTGTATCTAAACCCTAAAAAAAAAAACGAAAGTAGAGGTAAAGCATAACATTAGCAATCTGACCAATATCAGTCATTGCTTTGTTTGTAGGTTGCAGTGTATGAATAAGAAAAAGCGCTAAACTAGTACCTTTTTTACAATAGTTCCCTTTCGATCAGGTGACCACAATTCTTCCTTTCATAGTAATATAGTACAGCTGGTGGGCATGTAATTTAGCAGCTCAGGCTTCACTGTTGGAAGTGATGTATGCCCGTGGAAAATTGTGTTTCAATGCCACTTGAACACTGGTCCTTTGCTGGTGGCAAAATTACAGTACTCTCTCATCCCAGCAGGCTAGGAGGATGGGAGGTAGAAATGTTTAAAGGAGGAGCATAATATGCATGTCCTGAAACACGTCACTGCCTTCTTTGCCGAAGGAACTCTAGGTCCATGCGTTCCACACGCATGGCGTGTTTTCCATCATGGTCCTGGAAGAGAAACATCCAACTTGACCAGGCTAATCTGGTCAAGATGGAACCCCGCTGGGAACATACCGATAGCAGCAGGAGCCCCGCCGAGCACACACCGATAGCAGTAGGAGCCCTGCCAGGAACACACCGACAGCAGCAGGAGCCCCGCCGGGAACACACCAATAGCAGCAGGAGCCCGCCGGGCACACAACAATAGCAGGAGGTGCCCTGCCAGAAACACACTGACAGCAGCAGGACCCCCACCAGGAACACGCCGATAGCAGCAGGAGCTCTGCCAGGAACACACACCTATAGCAGCAGGAGCAGTGCATTTGTTTTGCTGAGAACACCAATAAAGTTTGCTCTACTTTGATAAGCATATATATTGCTGTAGATGAGAATTAGATGAGAATTAGCAAATATGCATACTGATACAGTAGAAGACTAATTAGAGGCCAAAGCTGGCCATAGATGGATCAAAATTCAGCCAGTTTAGCAGGGACTGGCCACATTTCGATTAGTATGTGGCTGTCCCAGTTCAACAGAAGTTGATCATTAGATTGACTTTATTTTGAACAGACAAGCTAGAAAACTGTTGTTGATCATCGGCTACAGCCGCGGATCAATGTATTCTGGTAGTGGGTAGACCTGCTTTAAGAATATAATATCTCAATGGTGGAGAGGATTTCTCTATCCACCTCATTTGTGTTGATTAGTGTTGCTCACGAATATTCGCATTGCGAATATTCGCTACGAATATTGCATATTCGAGTATTCGCGAATAACACGAATATCGCGGCGAATATTCGCTATTTCGAATATTCGAATTTTTTCAATTTTTTTTTTAGAACAGATCACATCCTAGAGATCCCCATCAACGTCTAAAAGCATTGCTGGTATGATTAGAGACCTTGGGCCGAGTAGCTGCAGCGCTCATTTTATATTGCCGAAAAATCGCAATGCGATTATTCGGCAATAGCGATATCGCGCGATTATTTTATATTGTAATATATCACGAATATTCTGAGCCAATCAGAGTGCTCCATTCCGCATTTCTCGAATATTCGCAATTATTTTATATTGTAATATATCACGAATATTCTGAGCCAATCAGAGTGCTCCTTCCGCATTTCTCGAATATTCGCAATTATTGTGTATTGTAATATAACACGAATATTCTGAGCCAATCAGAGTGCTCCTTCCGCATTTGCCGAATATTCGCAATTATTGTGTATTGTAATATATCACGAATATTCAGAGCCAATCAGAGTGCTCCTTCCGCATTTCTCGAATATTCGCAATTATTTTATATTGTAATATATCACGAATATTCTGAGCCAATCAGAGTGCTCCTTCCGCATTTGCCGAATATTCGCAATTATTGTGTATTGTAATATATCACGAATATTCTGAGCCAATCAGAGTGCTCCTTCCGCATTTCTCGAATATTCGCAATTATTTTATATTGTAATATATCACGAATATTCTGAGCCAATCAGAGTGCTCCTTTCCGCATTTCTCGAAATTTCGCATTCGCAATTCGCATTCGCATTCGCAATAGCGAAAATTCGCAATAGCGAAAATTCGCAATATTTTCATTTCCAAAAAATATCACGAATATTTGTATTTAGCGAATATATCTTGAATATTCGACTATATATTCGAGATATATCGCGAAATCGAATATGGCATATTCTGCTCAACACTAGTGTTGATCAAGAAGCTGGCTAAATTAACATTAAAAAAAACATCTATAGCCACCTTAAGTGGTTTGATGACTGTTTGATTATTGCCCACATACCTTTTAGTTAATTTTCTTGATGACATCTATATTACTCTAGCAATGAGGTCTTGGAGTCTGTAATTTTCAATCCAGTTTGTATATTTATGTAGGATGGTGATCCAACTGTTTTTGGAGGCTTCCTGCATAGCTTAGGTTTTGTTAGAATATGAATACCCTTATATTTTGTTGTATATATTGTTGGATTGATGTCCTTAGGGAAAGGTCAGGAACAGATAAGGAATGAGGCAGCCATCTAGGACATTCTCTGTAGAGTTCAGTATTATATGGCTATACCATGACATTAAAAGTTTAATCAAATGCAATCAGGTGAAAATTGTGCAAACAGCCAACATGTTTCAGGGGCCAAAGCCTATCTCCTTTATCAAGGCTTGAAAGGTTAAAAGTAGAGGTGCACCGAAATAGAAAATGACCCATACCAAAAATGACAGTATATATTTTAAATAAAACGTATACATTTTTATATAACACATTGCTAATAGTATTAGCAACATTTCCATGAGGTGCACCTCTAGCAGATATGATGCAGGAGATGGCCAGAGACTGCAGACATGGTACATGAGATGGTCAGAGACTGCAGACGTGGTACAGGAGATGGTCAGAGGTTGCAGACGTGGTACAGGATATGGTCAGAGACTGCAGACGTGGTACAGGAGATGAATGCAGCCTCACCAGTGTCTGTGCCCATTAGATGCAGCAGCCTGCCGGTGCCTGTCATGCAGCATCACCAGTGCCTGTGCCCATATGTATCAGCCCGCCAGTGCCCATGTCATGCAGCCTCACCAGTGCCTGTGCCCATCAGATGCAGCAGCCCGCCAGTGCCCAGTTATAACAGTGTCCATGCATGTATACAGACTTGTCCTGACATTTCATTGTGCTTTTAGGCAATTTAAAGTCCTTTTACACTTCAAACAAATTCCATTAGTGTCACTGGGGGGGGGGGGGGCAAAAGCAAGCCCTGCACAAGTTGAAGACAAAGTTCATACATATGTCCATGTACTGTGACTCACCCCTGAGCCCTCTGATGTGTCTGGCACAATCGACTTGCTGGCTTCTTGTATCTCGCGATCCTGGGTTGCTGTATTATAAGGAAACATTGTGCTGCTCAGGTGAGGGGAGGGTACCTTCTCTGTCCGGTAATTTAGCAATTGTATTGCACTCACTGCAGGCGGGTCCCTCCGTGCTCCACCTGCTCGTTCTCCTCCTCGGTCTCGGTGCAGGCTGTGACGGTGGTGTGCCGCTCGGGGGGGGGGGGGGTGCGCTCTCGTTTGTATTGTGGCTTCTGGCTTTCACTCCTTCCCCCCTTCAACGGGCGGGTTGCCGCGCTGTTCCACAGTGAGCTCTCGGGACGCCTTGCGGCAGACTAGCTGAAAGCAGGCCGAGGGAGTGGAGGAATCATCTCCTCGGCGTTGCATCTCGTGGGGGAACATGCAGGCAGCAGAGCTCACACTACTCCGACCCTTTTTCGGCACCATTATCGGCAACAATTTCTGTTTCGGCAGAGTGCAGAAAACACAATTTTCGGCCGATATGTTTCGGCGGCCGAAATTTCGGTGCATCCCTAGTTAAAAGTGTTGCATGTGAACATAATAGAAATGTCTAGTTATTATTTGGATTGATGTTTTAGGCATACGTTTATTGGTAGCTGTTTTTTGTAGCACTGTTAGTTATGATCTGAGTTTTCATCAGGCCATAACCTGAGCACGTAAGAACAGCTTTGAACATACTGTGATCTGGAGAAAAATCCTAAATTGAAATGTTGTTATGAAGATTTGTTGCAGTTTTACAACTTCCATTGGCTTAGAGTCAACATAAGGAAATCCAACATATTTTCCAAAAAAACTGGTCAATTTTGACCGACGATCCACGACTTAACAACTTCTTATCAGATTATCGATCAATCACTTACAAAAGGGCCACGTCGATCAAGGATCGACTGGTCCAAAGTAAATATACTAACGCCTCTATAAGAGAGGCACACTGTACGATTTTTGGTACCTTCCCCTGCGGACACTGCTCATGCTGTCCACTCATGAAGAAGGAGAAGACCTTTCCATTACCAAATGGCAACATATTTAAACCTGCACACTTCACCAACTGTCAAACTAGGGGTGTGGTATATATTATGGAATGCAATTGCGGTGCCTACTACATAGGAAAAACCAAGCAAGAATTTTGGCGGAGAATTTCCAAGCATAGGTACAGCATGGAAATCGGAAACCTGTATCTCCCTATTGGGAGACTTGCAGCATTAAAGCACGAATATGTGGTACCAGGGCCGGCCTTTGGGGTGTGCGGGCTGTGCGACCGCACAAGGCGCCATGAATGACAGGGGCGTCGTGCGGCCATCACAGCTCGCAGGCAGTTTACCTCGGCGCTGCAGAGGGGGGGGGCGCCGTCGAGCCCAAAGTGTCTGACTCACACTGGTCCCCTTGGCCCTCCTTCCTCCTTCCTCCATCCTCTCCCCCGCTACTGTCCTGGTGTAGCGCGGCGCCGTTGCGTAAAGCGTGCATGCGTAATGCATGCAGCTTCAAATTCTAACGGCGCCAGCCACCAGTAGCAGAGGGCACTGAGTCTGACTGAAGCCGGGACCGGGACGGGAGGAACAGACTGCTGCCGTACACGCTGAAGAAAAGTAATGGTAAGGCTGCCCGTCCGGTCCCCTCCCCTTCTCCTAACCTAGCATGCTGACAGGTGTCATTCCCTCCTCCCCCTCGCCTGTACTCCAATGAGGAGGGTGGACACCAGACCTGAAACTGAATTTATAAAAAAAAAAAAACGTACAAAAAAAATGATGTTATGTCACCCCCCTCCTCTGTGTCACCCCCCCTCTTTTGTGTCACCCCCCTCTTTTGTGTCACCCCCCTCTTTTGTGTCACCCCCCCTCTTTTGTGTCACCCCCCCTCCTCTGTGTCACCCCCCTCCTCTGTGTCACCCCCCTCTTCTGTGTCACCCCCCCTCCTCTGTGTCACCCCCCTCTTTTGTGTCACCCCCCCTCTTCTGTGTCACCCCCCCTCCTCTGTGTCACCCCCCCCTCCTCTGTGTCACCCCCCCCTCCTCTGTGTCACCCCCCCTCCTCTGTGTCACCCCCCTCCTCTGTGTCACCCCCCCCTCCTCTGTGTCACCCCCCCTCCTCTGTGTCACCCCCCTCTTTTGTGTCACCCCCCCTCCTCTGTGTCACCCCCCTCCTCTGTGTCACCCCCCTCCTCTGTGTCACCCCCCCTCCTCTGTGTCACCCCCTCCTCTGTGTCACCCCCCCTCCTCTGTGTCACCCCCCCCTCCTCTGTGTCACCCCCCCCTCCTCTGTGTCACCCCCCTCCTCTGTGTCACCCCCCTCTTCTGTGTCACCCCCCTCCTCTGTGTCACCCCCCCTCCTCTGTGTCACCCCCCCTCCTCTGTCACCCCCCTCCTTTGTGTCACCCCCTCTTCTGTGTCACCCCCCCTCTTCTGTGTCACCCCCTCTTCTGTTTCACCCCCCCCTCTTCTGTGTCACCCCACCCCCCTCCTCTGTGTCACCCCCCTCTGTCATCTTACCCCCCCTCCTCTGTGTCATCTTACCCCCCTCCTCTGTGTCAGCTCACCCCCCTCCTCTGTGTCAGCTCACCCCCCCTCCTCTGTCAGCTTACCCCCCTCCTCTGTCAGCTTACCTCCCCCTCCTCTGTCAGCTTACCTCCCCCTCCTCTGTGTCAGCTTACCTCCCCCTCCTCTGTGTCAGCTTACAGCCCCTCCTCTGTGTCATCTTACCCCCCTCCTCTGTGTCAGCTCACCCCCCTCCTCTGTGTCAGCTCACCCCCCTCCTCTGTGTCAGCTCACCCCCCCTCCTCTGTGTCAGCTTACCCCCTCCTCTGTCAGCTTACCCCCCTCCTCTGTGTCAGCTTACCTCCCCCTCCTCTGTGTCAGCTTACCTTCCCCTCCTCTGTGTCAGCTCACCCCCCTCCTCTGTGTCAGCTCACCCCCCTCCTCTGTGTCAGCTCACCCCCCTCCTCTGTGTCAGCTTACCCCCCTCCTCTGTCAGCTTACCCCCCTCCTCTGTGTCAGCTTACACCCCCTCCTCTGTGTCAGCTTACACCCCCTCCTCTGTGTCAGCTTACACCCCCTCCTCTGTGTCAGCTTACACCCCCTCCTCTGTGTCAGCTTACACCGCCTCCTCTGTGTCAGCTTACACCGCCTCCTCTGTGTCAGCTTACACCGCCTCCTCCCCTCTGTGTCAGCTTACCCCCCTCCTCTCTCTCATACTTAGCCCCTCGCTCACCTCCTCTCTCCCACCCACCACTCTTTCTCTAACCCCCCTCTCTCTCTCTCATCCTCACCCCCACCAACTCACTTCACCCCCTCTCTCTCACCCCCCTCACCTCCTCCTCTCTCCCACCTGCCCCTGGCACCCTGTGATTGGGTCAAGTGGTCATGTCCGTCGGGGAGTGGCCCGGGCATTCAGTGTGACAGGCGTCAGCAGTAGGAAGAAAAAAAAAGGTGAGAGACTTGTCTCCCTCGTGAGTTTTTGCTGCTGGCCCAGGGGAGTAGGTATTGGTCTGGGGAGTGGGAGGGAGCAGCCAGAAAGTCAGTGTCTAACGTGTTATGCCTCCATAGTAAAATGCTGGGGCTTTTACTATAGGAGGCATTGGTGGACTACAAGGCCCAGCATTTTACTATACGGGCATTGGTGGACTACAAGGCCCAAAATTTTACTATAGGAGGCATTGGTGGAGTACAAGGGCCCAGCATTTTACTGTAGAGGCATTGGTGGACTACAAGGCCCAGCATTTTACTATAGGAGGCCTTGCCTCCTATAGTAAAATGCTGGGCCTTGTAGTCCACCAATGCCCCCTTATAGTAAAATGCTGGGCCTTGTTGTCCACCAATGCCCCTATAGTAAAATGCTGGGCCTTGTAGTCCACCAATTCCTCCTATATTAAAATTCTGGGCCTTGTTGTCCACCAATGCCCCTATAGTAAAATACTGGGCCTTGTTGTCCACCAATGCCCCTATAGTAAAATGTTGGGCCTTGTAGTCCACCAATGCCCCTATAGTAAAATGCTGGGCCTTGTAGTCCACCAATGCCTCCTATAGTAAAATGCTGGGCCTTGTAGTCCACCAATGCCCCTATATTAAAATGCTGGTCCTTGTAGTCCACCAATGCTGTAGTGTCAATGTGTATTGTGTAGTTGTCTGTGGGTAGTGTATTGTGTAGCGGTCAGTGTGTATTGTGTAGGTCTGTGGGTTGTGTATTGTGTAGTGGTCTGCGGGTAGTTTATTGTGTAGCGGTCAGTGTGTAGCGGTCTGGGGGGGGGGGGGCGCCACAGGATAAGCTCGCACAGGGCGCCTGAACACCTAAGGCCGGCCCTGTGTGGTACCCAAAGTTTCCTTTGCCGCCCTATGTCGGATTCACATCCCAAATAGAGGCGGGGATTGGAACAAAACACTGTTACAGCACGAACAACGCTGGATCTTCAGACTACGGGCTACCACATACCCGGGTCTGAATGAATCCTGTTCATTTGCTCCTTTTCTCAAAGGTTTTACCTCTGGAAAGAAACAACAACCCTCTTTGCCCACTGTATTCGGTCTTTCATGCCTGTCCATGTATGCTACTCTTTATCCACCATGTGTTTATTACTAATATTGTTCAATACTACTATTAATTTCGTTAACTAAAATCCACTCCTTACAACCATTATTTTCAGCATTGTTGCCATTGGATCCCTCTCCCCTCCTTCTTCGTGAACTTGTATCCCCCTCAATTGATCCATTGTCATTTCCATACCACACTGTTTTGTAATATGTCCAAGTGATATTTACATGTCTTTTCAGATAAATACTTCATCAATTATATGGAATGCACAGTTTATGACAAAATACTTGGGTTAATATTTCTCTAAAATATGTCTTATTATTACCCAGTTAAGCCAATATTAGTTGCTGTTAAACTTAATAACGTTTTGTTTGGGTATATCTCAGAAACATAATGCCTTTTATTTATATTGTTTTTCTTCCTTACAGACTCTCGCTGTGTGATCTTGAGGAACGTCTCCTACTGCCTTCGTCTCCCCCGTGTCCCCTTCCTGCTTGCACCCTAGCATTTAGCCATCCGTTTTTCCTGGGTCAGCTGTTTGTCACCGCCCAGCAGGGTGAGACAATACTAGCGTCATCACGCTGTAATTTTGGCATTCGCCAGGCGGTGTCGCTGCCCTGGCGATTGCCAGTCTTCCCCTGCTGGCGGCATATACGGCCACTTCCGCTATCACGACGCCTTGGCGTGCGCGTCATCCATTGACGCGGGCCACAGCGCCAACGTCACTTGCGTGATGCGGAAGTGGCGGCTGTGTCCGCTTCCCATTGGACTCCGTATACGCCGGGAGATGCACCCGGGTCATTGGTCCACACTATCCTTCGGACAGAGGAGGGCCATATATCCCTCCTCCTCCCACTTGAGGCGGGGTCACGGTACCCCTGACCTATCCTAGGCTATGCAGCGGTATATATTTCCGCTTCCTGATGCGAGTACTCATGGAGCCGGTCAGCGTCTCCATGAGTCACAGCACCCTAAGATTGGTAAGTCCTGTTCTCTATATACCTTCTATCTTTTTTTATTGATCCCTCTAGGGGAACTTAGGCAGTCTTGTTCCCTCACCAGGCCTCCCGTCTTCTTGTCCCTCCCGGTTGTCCTTCCCTCACCCCGCTCTCTTATCCTTTCCTTCTCTTCCCTGGTTTTCCCCCCCTCCCCCTCTCTGCTTCTCTTTCTTTTCACCTTCACAGGTCCCTTCACTCCCTCTCCTCTCTTTTCCCTTCCCCTTTCCCTCCTTCCTCACTTATCCCACTCATATATTTTTTCTCATATTTTTTCTCCTCTTTTCCCCTCCCTTCCTCCCATCTTTCACCCCTCTTTCTCACTTTTTCGGGTGTCCCATCAAACCTTTTTTCCTCACTTTACTTTGGGCCTCCCTGTTTGGGTCTCCAATTCTTATTTTTGGAACACAATCTACAGTGCACTCCTAATGCGTGCCTACATTAGTATACAGATTACTCCATACTTTTATATTTTTATAGGTTCCCTTTAAGTTAATACATTCTATTCATTTCAGGACACACCATTCTATTTACCCCCTTCTCCTCTTTTGGTGTGGTACCCTTTCCGGGTGCTCCTCCGTCTGGTGACATACAGCCACCCTTAGATGGCGCCCTGCTCGGAATGCGGCAGTGATTGAGGACTCGTATTTGGGAGATTCGCAGGCTGGGACATCCTTCCCCTCTATCACCACACGAGAGCTCTGTTTTTTCGGAACCTTCCATACCTTTTTATTCTGGTAAATGCGCTGTTTTTTAACTTAAACATTTCAATTAACTCCTCTCCTCTCCGTCCCATATATGCTTTCCCCTTCCCCATAGTCTGGGACTATCCATGTCCCGTGACTGGGCGGGGTACGTCTTGAGGGAGTGGATAGAAGAGATAAACTATGTACAGTATGACTTATGAAATTACTCTTTTTCAGCTGCAACCAGTAAAAATCCTCTGAAGAAGACCTTTTGGTCGAAACGCGTTAGGAATTACAAATGCTTGTTACTATCACAGGCTATGTATTTTATTGTTACATTATGATCTGTGTATGGATATTTTTATATTGTGCATTATGTCGCAACTCATTCCCTATTTTTATGTCATAACTTTTTTTCAATAAAACGTTGTACTTTACACGTTGCATCTTCATATTTTTTCTACCCTTTCTGTTTTAAAGCCCCACTGGGACAATTTCTTTTTCATTATATCGGGGTGTGCAGCCACATCTCTCCACCCACAAGTCTGTCTCTTTTTTCTAGAGTTCATATTTAAAGCATATCTACATTTACCCCTATCTTACTATGACACTTTGGGCATCTAGGATCAGAGAGCTAGTCTGTAATTAATAAGACACTAATTGCCCTGAGTCAGTACTTTTGAGTAGAACTTCCCTTTGAATAGTTGCTTATGTTTTACAAAGACTTGCCTGTTAATTCACTATATTAAAAAAGAGAAGTTGGTTTTCATGAAACTATCAATAGCAATTCTTCAATCCTTTATGAAATGCCTATTTTTAGGCTAACCATTTGTTAATCTTTAGTTGTAGATGTCAAACACTGGAGATACTTTGACACGTCAGCTTTGTGTAGCCCCATTTTCATTTTTAGAACTAATGAAACGACAATTTCTTTTCAAACCTTTCACGTTTGAGTTTCACATGCTTTGACCCTTCTTTCCTTCTTTTTGTGGTCCACATTTCATATAATTTGGAGCTGTCAGGAACATACATTTTATTAGGTTCTGAAACAAAGCAAAGTACTGGGTCTGTTATCTAAATTTCTTCAAATGACAATGGGAAGCTGTAAGCACATAAAGGCATTACAGCTGCTAATGAAATCTGTAGAGCTGCAGGTCTTAGGCCGCGTACACACGATCAAATTTATCTGCTGGAAACGGTCTGACGGACCGTTTCAGCAGACAAATTCGATTGTGTGTACGGGCGGACAGACAGGTTTTTCCAGCAGACAAATTTTAAAGCATGCTTTAAAATCTGTCTGCTGGGAACCCGTCCGTCCGACATGTCTGCTGGTTAGTACACTAACCAGCGGACATATCTGCCCACGCATGCTGGAGGCTCTTTACCGAGATCGGAGATGCAGGGTGTCAGACTGATCGCCGCGCTGCACACCCCCACAGGCACGCGCCGGCATTAAATCCTGCCAGGATTTCACAACCACTTCCCGGACGTCAATTGACCATTGACCGGGCGGGAAGTGGTTAAGGGATTTGTGTATTTTCAATGCTGTTCTTGAAAGCACATGAAAAAAAAAAAAACTTTCCCTGCTGTGTGGTATTTGTGTACAGCTTTTGACAGCAGTTTGCTTGATAGATCAAAAAATGGCAAAAATATGCTACAGGATTTTCCCCCCACCCTCCATTTACAGGTTCATAAAATACGCCATTAATTAACACCCGCTGGGTGTGCTTTTGCAGCCAGTAGTATCTAGGTATATGCAATATCATCAATGCCACAAAAACATAATTTGTAAATTATTTATAATTATCTGTAAATTTGGAAATCTAGTGGCATGGTTAGGATCAGACTCAGTAGCTATAGCAGTAAAGATTCTCCCACCAACAAGCTGGATAAATACACAAGCAGGTCACCCTGACAAATGGCACAGGCTCACCTGAAGTGTGGGGTCTATATGGTATTCACCAGAGCTCCTGATGGTGGAGATCGGTTTTGCTGCATGTTAGTACCAGATTGTGGTCCTCAGGTTCTCAGGTCCTCAGTATTGCCCCACCAGGATGAAAGCAAGCTGAGGTTCAGTAGCAGATATCGCAGAAGCGTAGTCAGTAAACAAGTCAAAGGTTGCTAACACCTTGTTGCAGGTTAGGCAGATGCGTAGTCGAGGAACAAGCCGAAGATCAGTAATGAATGGTTGAAGGTGGGAAACAAGCAGAACCATAATCGTGAAGAAGCCAAAGGTCAGTAATGAGTAGGGTTGAGCCCGATGTTTGAGTGGAATTTTAAGTTCGACCTGAACATCGGGTGATTGCCTGTTCGCCGAACAGCGAACAATATGCGGTGTTCGCATAAGTTATAAGTCTATGGGACACTAACATGAAAAACACAAAGTGTTAATTTTAAAGGCTTATATGCAACTTATTTCCATAAAAAGTGTATGAGGATCTGGGTCCTGTCCCAAGGCACATGTATCAATGCAAAAAAAAAGTTTTTAAACAGCCATTCTTTCAGGAGCAGTGATTTTAATAATGCTTAAAGTGAAACAATGAAAATGAAATATTGCTTTAAATATTATGCCTGGGGGTGTCCTTAGTATGCTTGTAAAGTAGCGCATGTTTCCCGCATTTAGAACAATACCATAGCAAAATTTAATTTCTAAAAAAAAATGGCATGGGTTCCTCCACCACAGTCCATTACCAGGCCCTTTGGGTCTGGTACGAATATTAGGGGAACCCAGCACCAAAAGTAAAAAAAAAAAGCGTTTGGATTAATTGATAAAACATGAATGTAGTTATGGTATACATGTATATCTTTAGGCCGTTGGGCCCATGTAACTTATGACTTTCTATGTTTTTCTTTTGTCTGTATTATCATTTTAAATATCCTTAATAAAATATTATGGAATATTCGCAAACACAATATACAGGACTTACCTCTATTGTTGTGCAAGGTATCATAACCTTTGGCAAGCCCTGTAACTTTCTCTCCATGGATGTAAAGCACCAGTGTTTTTTCATAGTCCAACATCTTAACAGAAGCTTGTAATTTCCCACCAGTTTTTTGCCTAGAAAAAAAGAGATAAGCAGTCAAGCAAACAATTTGGACATCTAAGGCCGCGTACACCTGATCAAATCTATCTGCTGGAAACGGTCGGCCCGACCGTCCAAGCAGACAGATTCAATCGTGTGTACGGGCAAGCCGACGGATTTGGCCAGCCGACAGATTTGAAAGCATGCTTTCAAATCTGTCGGCTGGGAACCCGTCCGCCCGACATGTCTGCTGGTTAGTACACTAACCAGCAGACATGTCTTCTCGCACACGCGTCGAATGGTTTCGACGCATGCGCGGAAGTGTTTTACTTCCTGGTGCGGTGACATGGCGGCGTCAACGTCACTGCCACGTCAGCGTGCCGTCTGCCGGCGGGGATTTTGGTTTGATCGTGTGTACACGATCAAACCAAAACGTCCCCAGCAGACAGATTTGTTTGTTCTGCTCGTGTGTATGGGGCCTAAGATGTACCATAGAAAAGATGAAGAACCATTTACTTAAGGCAAGTTCCAGACATTTGTAGTTATGCTTTGTAATTTCAGTACACACCATCAGACTAACCTTTCCTTCTTGATCAACGCCATTTACCTCTTGATATTGCCCTTGATGTCTTGGAATCTATTTTTAATATTATCTTCACTTTGGAGTGCTACTCCCACTGCATTTACAGCTCCGACAATGATTTTCAATTGCTTTTTGCTCCAAGCTTGATCACTCTTAAGCATTTGGGGACCCAACAACTTATTAAATACAGGAGACAAATTCTTGACCAATGCCACATTGTCTGCATATCTGAACTTCAGATTTTGTTGCCGGCCATCTGAACATCTCATCTTCTTAGGCCTACTGGCTATTTGCGTGACACTGTTGTCACAGGAACATTCATGATGTCTGCTATTCTTGTGCAACTGTTGTTTACCATAAACTTTACTGGTCTTACCAAGCCCATCCTCCCTGTATTTTTTTGGATAATGCATGCTTCAACTACAAGAGAATCACAAAGTTATGCACGGTTAAATGGAGAAATGTGAAGTATGTGAAGCATGTGTTTTAGGATCGAAAGAAGGCTATTATGACTTACCTCCAGCACATGCTTTCTTGTTCCCATGTCTTGCGCCTTGCCCAATTTGGGATGTAGCATCTATTGAACACACACACACAAAAAAAAAAAAAGTTAGTACCAAATTCTAGACATATGCTTGTGAAGGTAGGTATAATAAATACATACTTAGGGCCAGGTTCAGAACCAAGATACGTCGGTGTATCTCGAGATACGCTGCGTAACTTCTAAGATGCGGCGGCGTATCTTTTTTCTGTATTCAGAAAACAAGATACGTCGGAATTTAGCTAAGATAAGCTAAGCTAAGTCTCTTACGCCGTCGTATCTTAGCTGTATATGTATGCTGGTCGCTAGGTGGCGCTTCCGTCGATTTATATATGTAAATTAGGTAGATACGCCGATTCACGAACGTAGTTGCGGCCAGCGTATTTTCCGCATCGTTTACGTAAGGCGTCGGACCGGCGTAAAGTTACCCCTGCTATATGAGGCGCAGCCAATGTTAAGTATGGACGTCAGGACAGCATCGTATTGTACGTCGTTTACATCGTTTGCGTAAGCCGATTCAGATTGGGGCTGGGCGTAAGTTAAGTTCACATCGTTATCAATGAGTATTTCCGACGTGATTTTCGCCGTTCAAAAAAAACGGCACTTACGTGGGGTCACGATGATTTTACATAAATCACGCCCCCATCTTCCACATTTGAATTGCGCGGGCTTACGCTGACACATTTACACTACGCCGCCGTAACTTACGGCGCAAGTTGTTTCTGAATAAGGAACCTGGCGCTGTAAGTTACAGCGGCGTAGTGTATCTGAGATACGCTACGCCCGCCTAAAGATAGGCATTTGTATCTGAATCTGGCCCGTACATTGGATCATAGATGCTTTAAGGATGCAGCAGGTGACTTGCGCTCCTTGTAGTTTGTGGTTCTCTCCTTTTCCTATTCTAAACTATATCAAACCATATCAAACCATATCTTGTACATGGGCACTTCCTCTAACAAGACCACTTTGTCATCTCTCCCATATCCTCACCATACCTTTTCTGCTCTACACTTTCAGGTAACTGGACTGATCTTCCCCGCAACACAAAAAGCCACACTACCTGTCTGCGATTTCCCACCTGACTCTTCATACCCTCTGGTAACTGCATTGATCTTCCCTGCAACACAAAAAGTCACTCTACTTGTTTGTGATTTCCCACCTGACTCTTTATACCCTCTGGTAACTGCACTGATCTTCCCTGCAACACAAAAAGTCACTCTACTTGTCTGTGATTTCCCACCTGACTCGTCATACCCTCTGGTAACTGCACAGACTCCACTCTTCTCATAAACACTGGACTACATTGCATGAACTGAACTCTAATTCTGCCTTACTAGGAATTTGAAACTGTTATTTTTTAAACTGTCACTTACTTTGTATTAGGCTGCCCTGGACAAGATCAAACATTTAACATTATTCTCTTGCCCCCTCTTGCATTTCACTCTGTCCAGGCCAGTTGTAAACACCCCCCCCCCCCCCGCCATGAGCCTGGCTCCTAAATGAATAATTTTGAATCTTCCCCCCACACCATCCCAGTATAAATGTAGTTAATTTCTTGGGACAGCTGGCGAGGGTTTGGAATGGCCACTCTTTGCGCAAAGTGTCACTCTGGCGACAAAGTGTTTGGCACTTGTACAAGGACACTTTGACTAATACACTGCTACAAAAAAGTAAGTACAGACATTAGTGTTCCACACCTATTTTACAGGAAATTCCCCTACATCCTTTAACTTTTCTTAGCCTTCCTTCTATTCCCCTCTCCCAACCCTCCAACATACTCACACTAATCTTTGTTATACCATCCTCTCTCCTCAAACTCTCATTTCTTTACCCCCCCTCTTCAGCCTGTAACCTGTACAGTACATATCTCCCTCTCTTCTGCCCACTCAATATTACTGCACTTATCACCTCCTTCTCATTCTAAGCCCACACAGTATAACCACGTCCACTCCACTACAGCATCTGCCCCCATATAAATCCCAAACCTGCCTTACCACCCTCACCCTCCTACTACTAATGTTTGGGGACATCGCGCCAAATCCCAATGCCAAAATTGTCTGTCTACCTCCTCCAACAGTAGTCGTAACTCCCACATTCTCATCCCAATTCCTCTGATTCGACAAGTCACCCCCTCTTTAATGTGCCCCCTGAAATGCCCGCTCAGTCATCAACAAACTAGCTTGTGTCAATGACCTTTTCCTCTCCAAATTTGATATTACCGAAACCTGGCTCCAGGAATTCAACACTACCTCACCAGATGCCCTGTCCCACAGTGGCCTCCTCTGGTCTTACGCCACCAGACCCAGTGGACTAAAAGGAGGTGGTGTCAGACTTCTCCTCTCCCCACAATGCACCTTCCAGGTTCTTCCCACACCTCCCTCTTTTTCCCCCTTCTCTTTCGAAATGCACTGCATTTGTCTTTTCTCTCCAGCTTGTCTGAGGGTCGTAGTCATTTATCGGCCTTATGGACCAATGTCACACTTTCTGGATGACTTCTCTGTATGGCTACCCTATTTTCTCTCTTCTGAAGTGCATACCATTATTCCAATCAATGTTAATACTGCAACCACTTCTCAACTACTTAACCTAACCTCCTCTTTTTATCTAACACAATGGACACAAATGACCACTCACTCCGACGGCAACACTCTCGATCTTGTATTCTCCCATTGTTGCACTTCCTGCAACCTCTCCAAAACCCCCTTTCCTCTCTCTGATCACAACCTTATCTGTTTCACACTCTCCTTGTCTCCTACCTCCCATGCTGCCAACCCACAAACCACTACCCGCAGAAACCTTTGCAACCTCAACCCTTTCCTTCTACACTCTGCTACTGATGGCCTTTACGACAAAATTGCACCCCTGTCTGGCCCAGACCTAACCACTTCCATCTACAACAACACACTGTCATCCTCCCTAGACGTACTTGCTCCTCTTTCTACACACAGAACCAGGCCCAATCTGCCACAACTCTAGAAAACAGATGACACCAGAGGTCTCAAGAGACGCAGTCTTGCTCTTTAGCGAGCATGGCGTTAATCTAAAGCCCTGCAAGACATTACCCTCTACAAATCTGCCCTTCTCAAATACAATTCCTGCCTCCACACTGCTAAGAGCACTGAGAAGTTGCTGATTTGTTGGTGAGTTGAGCTTGGGTATTCTGTGTGTTTGTTGACATGCGTCTGCCCTTCCAATGCTCCATGCTGTGAGGACCAGTCATAGGTAGGGGCAGATGCTATAACTTTTGCGCAAACCAATCAATATACACCTATTGCAAATTTATTTACCAAAAATATGTAGAAGACCATATATTGGCCTAAACTTATGAAAAAAAAAAGTCAAAATGGTCACTCTTTGTTTGTTTATAGCGCAAAAAATAAAAACCGAAAATGTGATCAAATACCACCAAAAGAAAACACAATTTGTAGAAAAAAGGGACATTCATTTTGTTTGTGTACAGTGGCGCATGACTGCACAATTGTCAGTTAAAGTGCCGCAGTGCCGTATCGCAAAATATGGCCTGGTCATTAAGGGGGCAAATCCTTCCGGGGCTGAAGTGGTTAAAGCTACCTAGAGGATTTTTCACTGTTAAGCCCCGTACACACGACAGAGAAACTCGACGGGCGGAACACATCGTTCGAGGTTCTCTGCCGGCCGTCAGAATCTGTGACCCACCCGTCGGGAATGGCAACCAGCCATTCATCCCGACGGGCCGTCGAGCAAATAGAGAACCTGTTCTCTAGATGCAGCTCCCAGCGAGGTTCTCGCTGGTTTCTGGCGAGAACCTCGGCCGTGTATACGGGGCCTGAGGGCGGTAAGAATGTGGAACTCTCTTCTACAATCAGTGGTGTAGCCAGGAAGTATTGATAGTTTTAAAAGACTCTTGGACATGCATCTTAGTGAAGAACACAGTATACAAATATATGGGGAATGATCAACATGAACACACATACACCAATTACACAGATTGAACTAGCTTGACTAGTGGCTTTATTCAATCTTACCAACTATAAAGCTATGAAACTGTACACTTTGAAAAGTGCAGTTGCTCCAGAGCTTAGTAAATGAGGTAAAGCTTCGCTTTGCAAAGAATATCCAATCACATACAAAAACAAAATCTTGTTTTTTTTTCTAAATTGGCTGCCTTTTTTGGTTTATAGTGCAAAAAATGAGCGCAGAAATGATCACCTACCACCAAAAGAAAGCTCTATTTGTGGGGAAAAAAGGGCATACATTTTAGTTGGGTACAGAATTGTAAGACTGCGCAATTGTCAGGTAAAATAACGCAGTGCTACATCACAAAAAATGACCTGGTCTTCTGGAGAGCAAGTGGGTAAACATAATATTTCATTTTAGGGCGGAGTCCAGTGAATTTAGTAATTCTGTTTCCACTGTCACCGATTACTACTTCTGATTTTGCATACTGCATAATATAAACAAAAGAAAAAGTCCACCAACTTCTACCAAAAACCGAAATATACATTTTGATTGTTAACATTATATAAAAAAAAAATCTCAGTGGCAGTTCTTGTTCTTCCACTTTAGTGCTCTACTATGACATAGATCCGTACTTATCACACCCCTCCTCACACTTGTAAGAATCATAAATTTGGGGAACATTTTGGATTAGGTCTGATAGATTATGGAGGGCGGCAGGTCAACCGTAGACCAAACTCTGGTGCCTATTGGACTGCAAAAACATACTATGACACACTGTGCAACTTCTCTAGCAGGAAAATAGAGGTAAGGTAGAAAATGTAGATGTACATTGTTTATATTCCCATATATGTGTCTTCCATTGTGCTTTAAACAAAATAAATTAGGTTCTATTCAAAGGTATACACATGTCTGTCATTGAAGACTGTAGACAAGGTTTTGTTTTGATGGCTACACTTTATTAACAATATAAAAGTAAAGGGCTCTTTGTGATGTGTCTATTTCTGTATTATGTCACTTGAGCACAGGTAGAAATATTTTTTAAATATTTTTCCTATATTATATCTTGGAACAACTAGTAACGTGCTGAACTCACCATCCAATTAAAAAAAATCCTAAGAAAAAAATGGCCATCGATACAGAAATTGTTTCACTGTGATTTATACACACAGGAACTATTGAACAACTCTTTTCTTTCTTACTGCTAAAGAATTTTATAAATAGATCTAGCAGAATGTGTATATAATAATAATTGCAGGTGCCCAGAACAGATACGCCAATGTTATAGAAAATGAAGAATTAAAATCCATTACTTCACAGTAAGGCAGAAAAAAATAATATAAAACATGTAACGTTGACTATTTAATGTATATATTTTAAAGCCTGTTAAAAAGCAAATGGCTGCAAAATCATGCAATTTACCTTCGGGAAGTGTTCTTGGACTATGGATAGCAACAAAGTAACTGGTGAAAGACGTTATTGTTCAGAATTCATAATATGGTCAAATTTAGTTCATTACAAAGTTAAAATATAAGTGGAGAAGGATGACTATCTCTGAGCATAATACATTAAACTCTGTGAGAAAGGACTCTGTCTGCCCTTATCTTTCTTTTGCAATGCACATTCAATTTCCCTTAGAACGGTTTTATACATCAAGTTTAATGAAGTTTCTAAATGAAAGCTTGCTATTCTTGGCAAACTGCAAGTGATTTTTATATCCCATCAGTTCAAGAGCTATTTTGTGACTACTGTACTCTTCTTTCTTCATTTCTTCACGTTCTATCATTTTAATTGAAAAATAGGTATGTTTCCTATACCTTTCTTTGTTTTTTTGGGTATTTATTGGGAAAGTTGTTTTTCATTTTCAAATTTAGTACCATGTCTTGTTCTGTTCATCCTTGGCAGTTGTAGCCTAGGGCCAGATTCATTCGTCTTTCAAAATGAAGACTCTTTATCCTGTAATAGGCATATGCCTCTAAGGGAATGTAACTGATCATCCTGCCATCCATTACCCTCTCTGGAAGGTTAAATTACATTAAAATATTGTTGTATCATGAAATGTCTTGGCTGCTTTAATAACGAAAGCACATCTCTCTGAAAAGCGTCAGTGTCACCATAAAAGCATTGTGCTGCTCAAATTAAGTTTAGCTATCCTGATATTCCCATCTTCTGAGATGATGTCGTCAGAGAATTCTGCCTAGAAGCCATCCAAGTGTCAGTTCAGTGAAACAATCTATTGATTTTCAATCGGCTCAAACCAGTTTTCCCAAGTATGGGGGAGAAATGCATCTACTTCCCTCTCTATTTCGAATCTTAATAAAGGCCTTAGGCTGTCTTTGCTGCCATCTCCACCATCCATCACGCTGAAAATATTATTTACAAATTGCAATGTTGATGTCATGAGAGCTGGCTAAAAATATATTTTAAGATCTTGGGTGTTGCGGAGGTACTTAAAAGCAGTAAATATAGCAATACTGAAAGGACTCTTTTTAACGGGATTCATTGAAAGAATATGAGCATGAGATCTCTAAAATGTTAGATACCAGTAATTTCATGGTCACTAAAAGCACTATATATATATATATATATATATATATATATATATACACACACACAGACAAAGAGCATGTCATGTCAATTACTGTTACACATGCTGCTCGTCATTCATGGTCTCCACTTCATTTAATGTTTATATACAGTATGTTGTAATACACTGAACAACACTGCAATTTCAGTTATTTAAAATTACACTGTTTATTACAGTTATCACAGTACATAGGAACATACTACATGAAAACATTTTTTGGTGCCCCAACCATTCATCAGGTTTAAGGCAAAGTAATGTGAAACCCACTAAGTGGAAATGCATCTGCAAGGGGAAACGTCATTGGATTAAAATGCCAGTAAGTACCATCCACATAAAAGCATCAATGAATAAATGAAATATTCTAAAAGAACAAAATGATATTGTATGTTTTCACTGAGGTGCCAAAGCTACTGGCAAAACAGCATAATGCTCAAAGGTCAATACCATCATCAAAAAGCACTGGTGTTGTGTATCCTGTCACAGGCTTGCTCACACATCCCAGAATTATAGTATATAGCCTTACAGGTTTTCCAGTAGTACCATGCTCTAGAGAGCGCCACTTTTACACACATTATTGGGTCTTTGGGGTTGATTTACTAAAGGTAAATAGACTCTGCAAGTATAATTGCTCCAAAGCTTAGTAAATGAGGAAAAATAAAAAAAGCATTTTTGCTTGCATGTGATTGAATGATGAAAGCCAGCAGAGATTTTGCTGATTTACTAAGCTCTGTAGCAAGTGATCCCACAGTGTGCAACTGCACTTTGCAAAGTGCATATTCTATTTGCAATTCTTTAGTAATTCAACTAATTTGGCTCCTTTGCACAATGCACTTAAATGACAGTTTATACATTCTACCACAGGCAGTTTTTTTGATTAGGTCCACTATCCATGCCAATCCACTTTTGTAGTATATGCCCTAATTTGCCCATGCACATTGATTTAGGTGGGTAAAACCAGACAGAAAATCAAAGATCACAGTGCTCAGTATAGACAACACAATCTGCAAGTGCTAAATGACACTACTACTCATATCCAAAAAGCTTGCCGGACAAGTCCATTCAGAAATGGATTCAACATTTTGTTTTGGATGATGTTCCATGAATTAAAAGAGAGGAAACAAGACTAAAGCCCCATACACACTATCAGTTTTCCTGCTGGTTTTCTCTTCAGGTTTACTAAAACCATCTAATATGAGGTCAAACCTTAATGCCGCGTACACACAATCATTTTTCGGCTTGTAAAAAAGGACATTTTTCAGCCTCTAGAAAAAAAGTTTTTTCCTACTTCATCATTAAAACGACATTGCCCACACACGATCGTTAAAAAAAAAATGCTCTAGCGAAGTGCGGTGACATACAACACGTACAACGGTACTATAAAGGGGAAGTACCAGGCGGATGATGCCACCCTTGGGGCTGCTTTAGCTGATTTTGTGTTTGTAAAAGACGATTTGCGCTTTTCTGTCTGTTACAGCGTGATGAATGTGCTCACAAATGGTAATTTTACCAGAACGAGCGCTCCCGGCTCATAACTTGCTTCTGAGCATGCGCGGGTTTTTCAAGTTGTTAAAACCCACACACAATCATTTTTTACAACCCGTCGTTAAAAAATAGAGCATTATCGATTTTTTTTTGTCGTTTTTCAAAACCTGAAAAATGCTGTGAAGCCCAAACACGATCATTTTAACCACTTGACAACCAGCCAATTGCCAAAGTACGTCCTATTTTTACCGTTGCCGTCGGTAGCGGCGGAGGCGATCGGGTGTGTGCGGCTCCTCTGCGGGGATACGAGTGAGGGAAAAAGCTCTGCTGGGCGGAAGTGACGTCAAAACGTCAGTCCTGCCCAGCGTCTTAAAGAGACATTTTTTTTTTAATGCCATTTGAAAAAATGACATTTTACATTTCTTATTTTTTTTTTGCATTTAAGCCTAAATATGAGATCTAAGGTCTTTTTGACCCCAGATCTCATATTTAAGAGGACCTGTCATGCTTTTTTCTATTACAAGGGATGTTCACATTTCTTGTAATAGGAATAAAAGTAATAATTTTTTTTATTATTTATTTCAGTGTAAAAAAATATAAACTAAATTAAAATAAATAAGAAAACCAAAAAAAATTTTTTTTAAAACGCCCCGTCCCGACGAGCTCGCTCACAGAAGCGAACGCATACGCGAGTAGCGCCCGCATATGAAAACGGTGTTCAAACCACACAAGTGAGATATCGCCGCGATCGTTAGAGTGAGAGCAATAATTCTAGCCCTAGACCTCCTCTGTATCTCAAAAATGCAACCTGTAGAATTTTTTAAACGTCGCCTATCAAGATTTTTAAGGGTAAAAGTTTGACGCCATGCCACAAGCGGGCGCAATTTTTAAGCGTGACATGTTGGGTATCATTTTACTCGGCATAACATTATCTTTCATAATATATGAAAAAATTGGGCCAAATTTATTGTTGTCTTATTTTTTAATTCAAAAAAGTGATTTTTTTCCAAAAAAGTGCGCTTGTAAGACCACTGCGCAAATACGGTGTGACAAAAAGTATTGCAATGACTGCCATTTTATTCTCTAGGGTGTTAGAAAAAAATATATATATAATGTTTGGGGGTTTTAAGTAATTTTCTAGCAAAAAAAAACTGTTTTAGTCTCGTAAACACCGAATCTGAAAAACAGGCTCGGTGGTCAAGTGGTTAAAAGACATTTTTTAAAACGTTGTTTTTTACAAGCCGAAAAATGATCGTGTGTACGCGGCATAAGAGTTTCAATTTGTATGCAATCAGGCAGGCCCTTATACTACTGTACCTGTTGCCGAGAATGTGTTTCCAGCACGACAGCATCACGCTGATTCTCGGCGACAGGGAGCCGACATCTCGCACTCGCTGAAATAGACAAAGCACATTCCAGAGAGCTCGTCATATAAGCGACGGGGATCCGACTTGGATTCCCGCCAAATCTAGCTGCGGTGTTTGGTATGAATCCTGAGGGGGAACTCCACGCCAAATTTTAAATAAAAAACCGGCATGGGTCCCCCCCCCAGGGGCATACCAGGCCCCTTAGGTCTGGTATGGGTTTTAAGGAAAACCCCCCTACGCCCAAAAAACGGCTTAAGGGTCCCCCCACAATTGGAGAAGACCCCCGCAGAGTGGAGAAGACCCCCTGAGAGCGGAAGAAGACCCCCGGAGATTGGACAAAGAAGGCCCCCTTGGTAATAGAGCTAAAGAAGAGAGGGGGGGGGGCCCGGAGCTGATTAATAAATTACTTTAAAAACCCTGTGTCGTGTGTTTATTTACGTTTACACTTTTCCTCCAGGTGAATGGGTAGGGGTACGATGTACCCCATATTCATTCGCCTAGGGTGGGGGCCGGTATCTGGGGGCTCCCTTATTAAAGGGGGGTCCCAGATTCCGATAAGCCCCCCGCCCGCAGACCCCGACAACCAACGGCCAGGGTTGTCAGGAAGAGGCCCTGTCCTTATCAACATGGGGACCGGCATGGGTTCCCCCCCAGGGGCATACCAGGCCCTTAGGTCTGGTATGGGTTGTAAGGAGAACCCCCCTATGCTGAAAAACCGGCGTGGGGGTCCCCCCACAATCCATACCAGACCTGTATCCAAAGCACGCTGCCCGGCTGGTCAGGAAAGGAGTGGGGACGAGCGAGCGCCCCCCCTCCTGAGCTGTACCAGGCCGCATGCCCTCAACATGGGGGTGGGTGCTCTGGGGCAGGGGGGCGCACTGCGGCCCCACCACCCCAGAGCACCCTGTCCCCATGTTGATAAGGACAGGGCCTCTTCCTGACAACCCTGGCCGTTGGTTGTCAGGGTCTGCGGGCGGGGGGCTTATCAGAATCTGGGAGCCCCCTTTAATAAGGGAGCCCCCAGATACCGGCCCCCACCCTAGGTGAATGAATATGGGGTACATCGTACCCCTACCCATTCATCTAGAGGAAAAGTGTAAAAGTGAATAAACACACGACACAGGGTTTTTAAAGTAATTTATTAATCAGCTCCAGGGCCCCCCCTCTCTTCTTTAGCTCTATTACCAGGGGGGGCTTCTTTTTCCAATCTCCGGGGGTCTTCTTCCACTCTCAGGGGGTCTTCTCCACTCTGCGGGGGTCTTCTCTACTCTGCGGGGGTCTTCTCCAATTGTGGGGGGACCCTTACGCCGTTTTTTCGGCGTAGGGGGGTTCTCCTTAAAACCCATACCAGACCTAAGGGTCTGGTATGCCCCTGGGAGGGGACCCATGAAGGTTTTTTATTTAAAATTTGGCGTGGAGTTCCCCCTCAGGATTCATACCAAATGCCGCAGCTAGATTTGGCGGGAATCCAAGTCGCATCCCCGTCGCTTCTATGACGGCTTTGTCTCCATCGTGGCAAGCCAGCTCGACGCTGGCTCCCGCGATGGGGCTCATAGGTGGTCAATCTCGCCGAGAAAGGGAGCGAGATTGACACAATATCGCGGTCACCCACTGTACATGGTTTTGGTAAACCTGATGAGAAAAACCTGCAGGAATACTGATAGGGCCAGATTCAGGTAGAGTTATGCCGGCATATCAGTGATATGCCGGCATAACTCACACTTTATGCCGGCTTATCTGTTTTCTGTATGCAGAAAACAAGATACGCCGGTTTGCAGCAAAGATCCGACAGGCGTAATTGTATTACAATGTCGGATCTTAAAGCGGATGGTTCAGCAAAAAAAAAATATTAAAAGCCAGCAGCAACAAATACTGCAGCTGCTGACTTTTAATACTAGGACACTTACCTGTCCTGGAGTCCAGCAGCGTCCGCAGCAGAGGACGAGCGATCGCTCGTCACCCTGCTGCTCCCCCCTCCATCCACGGTGAGGGAACCAGGAAGTGAAGCGCTGCGGCTTCACTGCCCGGTTCCCTACGGCGCATGCGCGAGTCGCGCTGCGCCCACCGATTGGCTCCCGCTGTGTGCTGGGAGCCGAGAGTTCCCAGCACACAACGGGGGGCGACGGGATGTCGCCAAAAAACCCGACTTTTGCCCGAGACTGCGGGCCGGAAGTGGTTGCAGATACCTGTCTTTAGACAGGTATCTGCACCCCCCTCCCCCCTGAAAGGTGTCAATTGTGACACCGGAGGGGGGGAGGGTTCCGATCAGCGGATCTTCACTTTAGGGTGGAGATCCGCTTTAAATGCAGTTTTAAAATGGCCGCCAGGGGCGTTCTCGCTGATTTACGCCGAGAATGAAAATTTTTCCACGGTTCCTTTTCACAACCGGAGCCCTGCAGCCAGGCACACAGTCACAGTCATTTTTTGGTTCAATAAAGAGTCCATGGGTGTTCTTCTTGGTGTTTTTATTTTTGAGTAACTTGCATAGGGTTAGGGAAAAGAACCAAAATGAACTATGTACAAAGTGAAGAGCCCTTGTGAAAGTGGCCAGTGAACTTGGCTTAGTAACCGTAGTTAACCACTTGCAGACCGGCTCACGCTGATATACATTGGCAGAATAGCACTGCTGGGTAGATCAACGTATATATATTTTGCCCTTTAAGAGCCTGCAACCTCCGTGACTCTGACCGCCAGTCCCACGTACTCGATGTCTGCGGTCATACCGCGATCATGTCACAGTGAGGAAGAAGGGGGAAATGCTTATGTACACAAGCATTTCCCCAGTCTTCCTAGTGACAGGACAGTGACAACAGGTTCCTGTAATCATAAGCAGTCATCACTGTCATGTCACACACAGCCGATCCCCCTACAGTAAGAACACACCCCTAGGCACACTTAACCCCTTCAGTGCCACCTAGTGGTTAACCCCTGCACTGCCAATGTCATTTTCACAGTAATCAGTGCATTTTTATAGCACTGATCCCTGTAAAAATTACAATGATCCCAAAAATGTGTCAAAAGTGTCCGATGTGTCCGCCATAAAGTCGCAGTCATGATAAAAAGATCGCCACCATTACTAGTAAAAAAAGAATAATAATAAAAATGCCATAATTCTATCCCCTATTTTGTAGATGCTATAATTTTGGCGCAAACCAATCAATATACGCTTTTTGTTATTTTTTTTTACCAAAAATATCTAAAATAATACGTATCGGCCTCAACTGAGGGAATTTTTTTATATATTTTTGGGGGATATTTATTATAGCAAAAAGTAAAAAATATAGATTTTTTTTACAAAATTGTCGCTCTATTTTTGTTTATAGCGCAAAAAATAAAAACCGCAGAGGTAATCAAATACCACCAAAATAAATCTCTATTTGTGGGGGAAAAAAAGAACATCAATTTTGTTTGGGAGCCACGGCGCAATTGTCAGTTAAAACAAGGCAGTGCCGAATCGCAAAAAGTGCTCTGGTCTTTGGCCAGCGAAATGGTCCGGGGCTTAAGTGGTTAAAGGCACAAAAATTTCCTCTTTTGAGCAATTTGAGTCCCTTCACAAAGAGCCACATGAACTGACCTCTTCAGAACATTGGCCCATGTCCTTTTTCTTTCTTAACACACAACTAACTCTCTACTCACAAATCTCCTTGGAAAGTTGGTTGCCCTTGCCTTGCATCCAGTATTACGCTGCCTTGTTTACATCCCATTTTTGTGGCTCAGGGCTTTAGCACACGCCCCACACTTTAAAAGGCAGCCTGCAAGGCGGCCTCGTGTAGTGTGTTGCGGCGCTGTTAAACAGATCAGTCCTATAGAGAGAGAAAGAGAGAGAGAGAAAGAGACATTGTTTATTACTAGATAGATAGATAGAGCAGGCAGGCTAGTCAGTTTAGTTAAATTTACAGTGTGTAGAGGATATATATACATCCCAGGAGTTTTACATATATTTATACACTGTATAGTTGAGCTAGATTAGCTATTGCTATTTTTCAGGCAGTTGATGCGCTAGCTGCAGTCTTCTAACGTGTTGTATTGCTGTATAGTTTGCACCTAAATGTACTTGGTGTTACTGCACTTGTGCCGTATAGTTTCACCTAAACATACTTGGTGTTACTGCACTTGGGCTGTATAGTTTGCACCTAAACGTACTTGGTGTTACTGCACTTGTGCCGTATAGTTTGCACCTAAACGTACTTGGTGTTACTGCACTTGTGCCGTATAGTTTGCACCTAAACGTACTTGGTTTTACTGCACTTGGGCCGTATAGTTTGCACCTAAATGTACTTGTAGTTTACTGCACTTGTGCTGTATAGTTTGCACCTAAACGTACTTGTAGTTTACTGCACTTGTGCTGTATAGTTTGCACCTAAATGTACTTGTAGTTTACTGCATTTGTGCTGTATAGTTTGCACCTAAACATACTTGGTTTTACTGCACTTGGGCCATATAATTTGCACCTAAATGTACTTGTAGTTTACTGCACTTGTGCTGTATAGTTTGCACCTAAACGTAATTGTAGTTTACTGCACTTGTGCTGTATAGTTTGCACCTAAACATTCTTGGTGTTACTGCACTTGGGCCTTATAGTTTGCACCTAAATGTACTTGTAGTTTACTGCACTTGTGCTGTATAGTTTGCACCTAAACGTACTTGTTGTTACTGCACTTGTGCCGTATAGTTTGCACATAAACATACTTGGTGTTACTGCACTTGTGCCGTATAGTTTGCACCTAAACATATTTAGTGTTACTGCACTTGGGCCGTATAGTTTGCACCTAAACGTACTTGTAGTTTACTGCACTTGTGCTGTATAGTTTGCACCTAAACGTACTTGGTGTTACTGCACTTGTGCTGTATAGTTTGCACCTAAACGTACTTCTAGTTTACTCCACTTGTGCTGTATAGTTTGCACCTAAATGTACTTGGTGTTACTGCACTTGGGCCGTATACTTTGCACCTAAACATACTTGTAGTTTACTGCACTTGTGCTGTATAGTTTGCACCTAAACATACTTTGTGTTACTTCACTTATAAAGGGATATTGCGTGAGTGAGAAATTCATTCACACTCTGTAGAAAAAGTCGCAACGATACGCAACTCGATTTTGGACTTTATGATCAGTGGATGAGTTTGTGGGTTAGATATGGGGAGAAAGCTTAGTAGTAAAAGGCTTGACTGACATTAGCGTTTTTTCCTTAATTTTGACTTGCAGAAATAATGGAGGCCTTCAGAGAACAGGAGTTCTTCACAGAATTTGTTCAAAGGGGGCTTTGGATGGCAACTTCAATGGGGTTCTAAATGTTTGTGCGAACGTTCGGTCCGTTCGGCGTTTCTTGTGCAAACCAAACACGGGGGTGTTCGGCTCATCCCTAATAGAGAGCAATCAAACCTGTAGCAGGTGGAACACTGAACAGACTAGAATAATCAACACAGCCATACTGGCTACATTGAGCCAAACTAAATTTGACAAACAACAGATTGCAGCTCCACTTGGTACAGTGAGCCAGGTCTAAATTTTTGCTGATACCTGGCACCTATTTAGGAGGCTGATACACTTGTGTGTGTGATTATACTGACTGGGTTTAACATTATGCCAGGAACACTGTGACACACACATGCACAGCCCGGTCAAGAGGGCCACACACTGGGACTGCCCAGCTCAAGGGCGAGAACACAGCAACCCCGAACCAATGGCGTCTGCCCTTTAAATACTCCTCTCCAGCATGCACAGCGAGGCATTGAACCCCTTCTGGTTGCTGGGAGGAAATATTCAACTACACTTGACCCCACTGCTGCCATCTGTCGGCCTGGGGTGAGACTCACTCCCCAGACAACAACAGTATGCACAAACAGTACAGCCAGAGCTGGAGCAGAGGCCCCAAATGTAACCAGGGAAAAAGGTTCAGAGCCAACTACCTCTCTGAACTAAATTTACAATAGCACCGGCTCTGAAAACAGCCAGGTGCTACAATTACTTTACCCACAACTGTCTTCATGCAGTAAATTCCTATGTACTGTAATAACTGGAAAACATACAATGTTTTTTTAACCAAGGAGTGCAGTACTGTGTACATATATACATGGAAATTAGGGGCAGGAAAGTCCTACGACACATACTGTACATGCTACAAATGGGAGGGTGGTCTAGCTCAGGTATAGATTCATTAGGAGTACTTTATGAGAATACCACCCACTAGATGCACATTGCCACATGAATGAATGAATGAATGAACATTATCTCATGGCCCTGCAGCACCTCCCAGCAGCCCTGTATGAACTCAGATACAGAGTTGGCACAGAGCCAAGCAAAGCTTCTCATAAACCCCTAGTTCTATTATGTCACATGACACAGCCGAGGGGAACATCCCTTACACCCCTGGGTGTAGTATGTGCTTTAATGTAATGAGGGGGTTTGCATGGAAAAGGGGGCATTTGTTGGAGAAGGAAGGGGGTGCTGGAAAAGGGGTCTTTTTTCTGGGAAGGATTTTTTTTTCTGATGTAATAATGGGCCTTTTTTCATATAGTGTCACAATTATCTTTTTGTTTGCAGATTGCTATAAATGCCAATTTGTTAACCCCCCAATATGCAGCGATGCTCAAATGCATACCCTGTAGTACAAAACATAAAGGTGTATTTGACATCTTTTGTGAGACCACCCCCCCCCCCCCCGAAAAAAATAAGCTCCTAACAGTGGGACTATTGTGGAGAAAGACAAAACAACAGGCGCCTCTTAAGTAATACTTATTTAGATTTAATAAGCAAGTGCATTAAAAAAACCCTCACATAGTAATATCTGTTATCAGGTACAGGGAAGTCCAATGTTGTCACATTCCATCTCTGCAATCAGCATAGTTGTTCGCTCTCTTCCTTCCGGTATTCGGGCGAGATCCAAAGTGAGGATTGGAACTCAGCTGGTCAGTCCCAGAGAGGGCTGAAGTGCAGAGTTTGGCGTCACGGATAGAGTTGAGCGGACACCTGGATGTTCAGGTTTGACGGGCAGCAGCAAAATGTTGGTAAGAGCATGGCAAGTACTCTGCAAACAAATGTGGATAGGGAAACAACTTAAAATAACATAAAATACATAAAAAATAAAAATATTGACCTAGGAGGACGAGGTCCATATGGAGTAGGAGGTTGAGGTGGCGGTGTAGGTGGAAGCGGCGGTGGAGGAGGACGAGGTAGCCAACACTGGTTTTTGTTTTTAATTTTTTTTTTTTTAAATTAGGGTACACTCCAAAAGAGTGAGAAAGATCAAAAATACAAGAATGGCTGGGTAAGGCCGGTATACGTGTCTATTCTGCACAAGGTACGGACAAGTCCTGTAGGATCAATGCCTGGTTAATTTTAATGAATGTGAGCTTGGCCACATTGGCTCTGGACAGGCGGCTGCGCTTGTCTGTGATAACGCCCCCTGCTGTGCTAAATACACGTTCAGATAATACACTGGCTGCAGTTAACTTTAGAAAGTGTTCTGTCAGAGCAAGTAACGCAGGATAATACTTTAGACTTGACTACAAAGATTCCTTGGGAAGTAAAATCAATTTTTCAAAGTGTAGAATCTGTAATGGCAGGTGAAACCTCCATCACTGAAGTGGTCAGAGAGGCTAAATGTACTTATTTATAGGATGCTTTTTCCAAATGTCTTAAAAGGAATGAGGAATATGAGAATTTGTGTCCAATAGTCGATGGTTTCAAAGAAACAAATACTAAAACATTTTTGGGAGACTATGAGGCAAAGATAGTTGAACAACTACCCATAAACATAATTTCAAAAGTGATTGTAAGTAAGTAAGCGGTTGGTTAAAGAAAGTGACGAGGATTCAGTTTCTGAAAACCTTACATTGGGTTTGGTAGATTTTCACCATACTTGTGAGTCTAAACTATCACAAAGTAAGAAACTTGGAAATGTAGAATTGACAAGTAATGATTTCCGTCTAGCGCACCAAAGGGAAGAAAAACCGCCTAGTACATCGGTTTATCAGAGGTCTTCTGCTTCAGACTTTAGTCCAGTTTATAGAAGAACAGATTTTTTTGGGTGTCACCTTGCTTTGGAGGATTCCAGTCTTAGTGTGTTTACATCTGAAGAAGGCGTCCACATGGATGATCCATTGCAGAGCACAGTGTTATCAGCTCTTGGTGTTGGTTATGACTCGCTGAGTTCTTCAGGGATTGAGCTATCGAGGGAAACCTTTGTGTCCATTGAAAAACCAATTAACCACTTAAGACCCGGACCAAAATGCTGCCAAATGACCTTGCCCCTTTTTGCGATTCGGCACTGCATCGCTTTAACTGACAATTGCGCGGTCATGCGACGTGGCTCCCAAACAAAATTTGCGTCCTTTTCTTCCCACAAATAGAGCTTTCTTTTGGTGGTATTTGATCGCCTCTGCGATTTTTATTTTTTGCGCTATATACAAAAATAGAGCGAAATTTTTGAAAAAAAAACAATATTTTTTACTTTTTGTTATAAGAAAAATCAAATAAACTAAATTTTAGTCAAACATTTAGGCCACAATTTATTTAGCCACATGTCTTTAGTAAAAAAAAATCGCAATAAAAAAAAATTAGCTACCTAGCGGGAACAGCGACACTAATACATCGATCAGAAAAATGATCGCTTAGTGACGCTGGCAATAGGGAGTGAAAGGGTTAACTAGGGCGGTGATCAAGGGGTTAAAACTTTATTAGGGGGGGTAGGGGGCTACCCTGAACCTAACACTAACTGCCTGTCACACTGACACTAACTTCAGTGATCATACATATAATCACTGCATTCAGTGACACTGTGACAGGGGGAGCGATCGGGGGGGGGGGGGGGGGTTAAATGTTCCTATGTGTCCTGGTGTCAGTGTGCTGTTGTGTACACTTACTATGTGATGTGATCTCTCCTCAGGAAATGACACGCAGGGGGAGCGCGCGGATTGGCTGAGAGCGATCCGGAGGGGGCGGACAAAAACGAATAGCCGCCCCCTCATCCCGGATCGCTCGGCCAGGTAACCGGACCGCCGTATGTACGGGGGAGGGTCCGATCGGACCCCCGAACCCCCCCAAGGCACCAACGTATATATACGTTGATGTGCCTGTCGGTGCCATTCTGCTGACGTAAATGTACATGCGGTGGTCCTTAAGTGGTTAATGTTTTTCATGGTTTACAACTGAAAATGAGTATATTACAGAGCAAGGAACACCCTCTTATGTACCTCAGGCGAAATTTGAAGACCAATAGGAGAATAAATAGGTGGCTCCTCGCCCTTCAGGAATTTAGTTTTGTCGTAACGCATCGCCCCGGTGTTAAAATGGGGAATGCAGATGGGGTGTCCCGAGTGCATGCGTGCCTGGCAACCTGTGTCCCAACCCTAGGGTTGAAACAAGAGGGGGGGGGTATGTGACAGGAAGTCCGGTAAATCTGTGTGTGTTGTCCCAGACGGAAGATACTTTTCTGCCTTGTGTAGACAATACACCAATTACTATTGGGCGTCGGCTGTAGAAATGGCCAGAGAGGTTAGGGGAGTTAAAAGCCTTCAGCTGTTCAAAATGAAGCAATTAAAGCCCCTATAAATAAAGCCTAAGGATAACGACTGATTGCTGCATCCCAGGGGCTTTGTGAGTGAAGGAGCAGACACAAGCACTTCTGAAGAGGTGAGGTGCTGATGGATATTTCTGTGTTAGAAATATCAAAGAGACTTTTTGTTGTTTTCTGCTGTAGGACCAGCAGTGTCTGCCCAGCAGTAGGCTGTGCCAGACTCCATAGGTAGGTTCCTGTGTTGGGAAGGTAGACACCCCAAGTGGCAAGGGTTTATTTTATGTTTTGTTTTGTTTATGCTGTTTTGATGCTTGCACGTGTATTCCGCAAGATGGAAAAATAAACCATATCATTTGTTTTCAGTCATCCTCAAGTGCCGTTTTGTACAGTTCAGCGTGTAGTGAACCCATCCAGGGGGTCACACACACCCGCTACCGAGTTAATCCCTCACAACTTGTGCAGAGGGAAGGGTATACAGCGCCATTATTGCTGAATAAATAAAACCAGTGAACCCGAACCTTCCCAGCAGAGAGAAACAGCCAGTGAATCCTGTCGAACGCCTTCTCTGCATCCAACGCATGGAGCAGAGAAGGCGTTCCCCTACAATTAGCCACATGTATTATGTTCACCAAACGGCGGGTGGCATCCACCGTCTGGCGATCCTTAATAAATCCAGATTGGTCTCTATCTATCAAACCGGGTAGTATATCCACTAATCTTGTTACTAGTATCTTAGCGTACATTTTAATGCCATTATTAAGTAATGAAATGGGCCTAACATTTTGGAGGATATCTGGATCTTTACCAGGTTTTGGCAATGCTACTATCATGGCTCTCAACATCTCTGGAGGAAATAAGGATGGGGCAGCGGCCGAATTAAAGAGGTCTACTAAATGGGGAATTAAAGGAACACTAAAGGTTCGTTTTTTATTAGATCAATTGATTGCTGTAAGCTAGAGCATTTAAATATCACTTACCTCGTTTTTTCTTTTGACCTCCAAAGTACAGTAATCCAGGTTTGAAAATGCAATTTCCTGTCTCTCCTCTTCTTGCTTTCCACCAGCACCTGAGCCATTTTGCATGGTGGAAAGCAGAATGTGCTCACCCCCTCCCTATGACTACAGCCCTGCGTGAAGATGCTCTCTTATCCCTCACAGACATGGAGGCTAAGCCTAATGGGAACTGTAGTTCCCATTAGGCCGTGAAGTAGCAAGAATGAATGCGCACCGCAAACCAGGAAGTCAGTGAGAATAACGATTCAGAGGTGAATAAAACAGCTCGATTTCAACAGGTATCAAACTAGTTATAATGCAAAACATTACTTTTTACTTTATCAGCTACTGTCAGACTTTAATTTAAGAGGAAAATATTTTGTCTTTACAACCCCTATCCTAAGGTATCCTGAAATGTTTTAAAATATTCTCCGGTGAAGCCATCTGGCCCCGGAGACTTGTTATTAGGGAGGTTCTTAATTATACGACTTACTTCTGCTGCTGTAATCAGGGAATTCAGATCTTCTAATTGTTCATGTGAAAGGGAAGGAAGGTCAATGTGTTGGAGGAAGGAATCTATCAGGGAGGCATTCGGTTATGGAATACTGGGATCATCTTTTAGATTATACAATGAACTATAATATTGGCTAAAAGCATCCGCTATGGCCTGTGGATGATATTGTTTAGTTTTAGTATAGGGTGAAGGACATATGGGATCTGTGTTTTGTGTCTTTGACCCCTAAGCTTATTTGCTAATAGTTTACCAGCTCGATTACCACTGGTATAATATTTAAATTTTAGTCTTCTAGGGGCCTTTTTAATGTCCTCAAGAAACAATAACAGTAGGTCAGTACGGAGTTGTGTCAGTTGATCAGTGAGGAATGGGGATGCATTATTCTTGTTTCTGCGTTTCAACAGTGTGAACTGTGATAAATCCGCGTAGAATTGCAGATTAGCATACTGCGCTGGGATCTTGTCTTTAATCCTAGTCACTGCCATCAGTCTCTCCTTAGTTTGATAGAAGTGGAGCCTGAATAGAACGTCTCTAAGCAGATTGTCGGATAGATAAGAGGGCTTGGGTAACCGATGGATTCTATCTATATTAAAGTCCAGATCTGACATGTCAGGAAGAAATACAGATAGGAGTTGGGATACATATGTTTGCAGCTCAGATTGCTGGACGGATTCAGGTATCCTCCTCACCTTAACATTGTTCCTCCTGCTCCTATCTTCTAAATCCACCATCTTTGTTTTAATGGCCTCCAGCTCATCCTCCCTCCAGTCATTCGCATCTACCAGGTCATTTATTGTGACTGCAAATTCTCCCATTTTGTTCTCTACATGGGACACTCTCTCTGCAACTGAGCTCAGGTCCTTATTACATTTTTGAAGGCATGACACCATGTCCGAATGCAGAGAGCTCCGCAAGGAGACCGGCATCTCCTTCAGAACAGTGTCCATGGCCGGCTGGTTGGAAAAGCATCAATAGATTCAGGCAGCTCCCTCGTGTCCTCCCTAGAGTCCTCCCCTGAGACATGAAACGTGCTCACCTCATCATCCATGGCATCCGCCCGGAATCTGGACTTCCCAGGGCTCCCCGACGAGGGTGTAGACGGTGGAGAGTCAGGCGATTTAGGAGGATTGCTCCTTTTGTTGCTCTTCCCAGATGCACCAGGATGGGATGACCCCGCTGTCAGCCTGGAGGTGACTCCGGTGCCATGATGTTTGGCCTCAAGGGGATATAACTCCGTCAGTTTCTGGGGACGGTTCCCCCGGTTTTTTAGGTTTGGTCATGCCTGCAACCGTGTCTGCCTGCACTGGGACAAAACCACCATGCAGGGAGCTAGATTAGCTGTGTGGATGGGCTGCTGTAAGCTGAGATTGTCCCGCTGTTGTCGGAGCTCAGCTCTCAGGCTTCCATCCCGGTCTCCGGCTACCTCCGCCCCCAGTGCACACCTGATTTTGCCCCCCACTTGGTTGTGCAGGAAAGGGATGGCTCGCCTTTAAAAGTAGTGTCGATTGGGCACGACGTACTGTGGGACAGCCAATGCCATCAGGCTTTTAAAACTCTGTGTCTCCACCAGACGGAATGACAGTATTTCAAAGGCCAGGAATTTTGAAATGCTGCCATTCAGGGCCAGGGATCGCGGGTTGGTAGGGGGGTACTTCCTCTTCCACTCCAGTGTTTGGGAGATAGAAAACAGAACGATTCCATGGTACATTGTGGAGATGTTTGGTGACCCAGATGGTAGTGTTGCTGGCAGATCCTCTGTTTGCGGGGTGGCAGGTGCCACTGTCACTACAGAGGTGGATGAAGAGGCTGAGACTGAAGCAGAAGAGGAAGCAGGAGGAGCCAGAGACCTTTTTTGGTTTTTGAGGTGTCTACTCCACTGCAGCTCGTGCTTTGCACTTAGATGCCTGGTCATGCAGGTTCTGATTGCACAGAGTGCAAACCACTCGTGTCTTGTCATCAGCACATTGTGTGAAGAACTGCCACGCTAGGGAACTCCTTGAACCTGGCTTTGGTGTGCTTGGTCCCTTGCTGCATTGGGCAGTAGCAGGCGTACTGTCTAGGGGACGGACGCTCCGCTTTTGCACCCTGCTCCCTCTTCTGCTGTGCTGGTGGCTCTGTGCGACCACCGCCCCTTCCTCCGAACTACACAGGTCACCTGCATGACGTTGATTCCATGTGGCGTCGAGGACCTCATCGTCCTCCACATCATCTTCCACCCAGTCTTCACCCTTGCCCTCCTTGTCGGTCTGTACAATTGCGAAAGCAGCAGCAGTTGGTAACTGTGTTTCTTCATCATCCGAGATGTGCTGCGATGGTTCCCCCATGTACTCAACTTGAAACATAAGTGGTTGGGCATCGGTGCTCTTAATCTCTTCCACTTCTGGGGCAGGGCTAGGTGGATGGCCCTGGAAAACCCTGCTAACAGAGTCATCAAAAAGCAGAAGAGACTGCTGCATGATTTAGGTCTCAGACTGCTTGGCTGATTTGCAAGGGGGTAAGGTGAAAGACTGATGGACATCGGCTGCAGTTGCCAACTCTGAACTTTCAGCACAAGACTGGTTGGGAGACAATGTGAAGGAACTGGAAGCACTGTCAGCAACCCAATCTACTATCGCCTGTACTGCTCCTGGCCTCAACATTCGTACAGCCGGATTAGGCCCAACCAAATACCGCTGCAGGCTCTGTTGCCTACTCGCACCTGAGGAAGGTGTTTCACTTGTGCGTGAAGAACAGTATCTAAAGGGTGTATCTCACACGTACAGATATGCAGGAAATGCACCAAATTTTTTTAATTTTTTTGCCCTAAATAAAAAAAAATTGAATAGCACAATAGAAGAGCAGTATCTAAATGCTGTATCTCACATGTACAAATATGCAGGAAACGCACCAAAAAAAATTGTATTTGCCCTAAATGGGTGTTTTTTGAATAGCACAATAGAAGAGCAGTATCTAAAGGGTGTATATCACAGTAACATATGCAGTGCTGGTGTAATTTGATTTCTGAAGCAGGACTGACTCCTATCTATTTCTCTCCCTAAAAACAACAGCAGCAAAATTTCTCCCTAAAATATCTAAAGCAGAGTGACTTGCTGTGCTATGTGCCTCTAGCTTATATAGAGGCTGGGTCACATGCTGCACTGGCCAATCACAGCCATGCCATTAGTAGGCATTGCTGTGATGGCTTCTAGGTCACAACGAGTTAAACGAATGTTGAGTGGCTGCCCTGCAGCGCGCCATTACATTGACGAACACCAAACCCGAACTTACAGTAAATTGTTCGGGTTCGGGTCCGGGTACCAAAAATTGAAAAGTCTGGTACGAACCCGAACTTTACAGTTCGGGTTTGCTCAACCCCAGTCACGGACGTAAAGCAATGCGTTTCTGAGCATGAGCACTAGGGGCATACTTCAAGTTGCGCGTTCCTTTTTCAAGCGCTTGAAAAAAGGTGCGCACACTTGAAGAATTCCCCTGGTGCGCATGCTCAGAAATGCGTCACTTTACATCCGTGACATTCTTCATTCCAGCTGACCGTCCAGCTGAGTTCCGTCCATCCCGGCCGAGTACCGCTTTGGATCCGGCCGAATACCGAAAGTTACCTGTGGAACAGGACGCCAGCTGTATGGAGGAACAGAGCGAAGAACTATGCTGATTGCAGAGATGGAATGTGACAACACTGGACTTCCCTGTGCCTGAGAACAGATACTACTATGTGAGGTTTTTTTATGCACTTGCTTATTAAATCTAAATCAGTCGAGGAGCCTGTAGTTTTGTCTTTATCTTTACATGTTTTTTAGTGGCTTCAACTCCCTTTACAAGGCTGCCCTAACAACACAGACTGTATATCTCAGAGCTGATTAAGATCAAAAGACTCTTGTATGAACTTACATTTCTTACCAATATACGATAACCTGCACAATTGCCTATTGTTTTTTTTCCTGTAGGACTATTGAGGAGGGCTGGAGGGTGGATGCCATCTATGTGGCAGGTACCTGCTTGCAGTATGCCTTGGGTTTGCCAATGATTCCTCACAATCCAGTATACAATATTTGTCGTTATACTATCTACATGAGAGAAAGAGAGAGAGAGAGGGGGTTTGGGGATGAGAGAGAGAGGTAATGAAAGAGAGAAAGAATTGAGGATGAGAGAGAGGGGAATAAGAGGGTGGTTGGGTAAGTGAGAGAGGAGGGATTGGACATGAGAATGAGGGGAATGAGAGAGAGAGGGGGGTTGGGGATGAGAGAGGGGGGATTGGGCATGAGAGAGAGGGGGTGAGAGAGAGAGAGGGGGGATTGGGGATGAGAGGGGAGGAGAAAGAGAATGGGGATTGGGGATGAGTGAGAGGGGGTGAGAGAGAGAGGATCAGAAGGAACAAATTGGGGATGAGAGGGGTAGTGAGAGAGAGGGGATTAGGAATGAGAGAGAGTGGATTGGGGATGAGAGAGAGGGGGAAGAGAGAGAGAGGGGATTTTGGGAATAGAGAGAGGGGGATAGAAGAGAGAGGTGATTGGGGATGAGAGGGAGTGAGAGAGGATTGGGGATGAGAGAGAGGGGATTGGGGATGAGAGAGAGGGAGATGAGAGAGAGAGTAAGTTTAGTTTGAGTAAAGAATATATAGATATGAGTCTATTGACATACAGTATATATCCCATATTATGCACATTAAGCACAGTGGCTGCATTTGATGGCACAGTAGCTGCATTCGATGGCACAGTGGCTGCAATTGATGGTACAGTGATTGCAATTGATGGCACAGTGGCTGCAATTGATACGCACAGTGGCTGCATTTAATGGGCACAGTAGCTGCAATTGATGGCTCAGTGGCTGCATTTGATGTTTTTTTCAGGATTTTTCAGTTTGTTTGTGCCCCTCCTAAAATTTTGAGCACCAGCCGCCACTGATTAGCCCTCAGAATGACATTTGGCATTTGTGTGTAGTTTCATTGAGACATTGAGAGCTCCGCACTGCAGATGTGGCAGATTTGTGTTGACCCTCCAGAGTGCACTTACAGAAATTACATAACCAATCAAGGGGGAGATAGGAGGGTTTAGATGTTTATCTGATGCAATTTTACAGTCTGCCAACCTATTTATTATTGCATAGGATCAAATTACTATTTGAAAAAGACTAACCATTATATACCTCTTAAAACATTTATTGTTACCAACTAGCCTCCCATACATTATAACCTGGTCATGTTTAGTCTTAAATTGTTTTATATATTCTTATACATTTATGTTGACACTTGGTAGTAATGCTATTTTATTGGATCAGGATTTTATGAAATAATATAGTCTGAAATAGATAAATGAGCAGATAATCACATACTTGCAAAAGTTATAAGTATTTCTAATACATGTCCTGCTTCCCGTCACTAAAATTAAAACAGGTGGGGTTTTCCTGGGTGACATTATTGACCATCATTTGGTCAGTGATGTCAGGACTAGTGTTGCTCACGAATATTCGCATTGCGAATATTCGTTACGAATATTGCATATTCGAGTATTCGCGAATAAATCGAATATCGCGGTGAATATTCGCTATTGCGAATATTCATATTTTTTCAAATTTATTTTTAAAACAGATCACATCCTAGTGATCTCCATCGACGTCTAAAAGCATGCTGGTATGATTAGAGACCCTGGGCCGAGAAGCTGAGGCGATCCTTTTATGTTGCCGAATATTCGCAATGCGAATATTCGTATTACGAATATTCGCGAATACTTTCTCTGCCCTTCTGTGTTTTGTGTATAAAAAACAAAAAACAAAAAAAAATTTTCTTTAGTTTAGTCATATAAGTTTGTGTAAGTAGAGTTAATGTTTAGTGCATATTAGTTTAGTAATCCAGGAAATGATCTCCGTTTTCGTGTGTTGTTCGCATACGCGGACGAGAATTTCGCAATCAATTTCGCATTCGCATTAGCGAAATTTCGCATTCGCATTAGCGAAATTTCGCAATTTTTTTTTTTTGATAAAATATCACGAATATTCGATATTAACGAATATTTCACGAATATTCTTCTATATATTCGTGAAATATCGCGAAATCGAATATGGCATATTCCGCTCAACACTGGTCAGGACTATGCCTGTCCCTTTTCTTACAAGGCTCATGATTCCTGGAAACCAAATTAATGGGTTTTGGTGACATCACTGGTTGCTAAGGACATGGGCAGTGGCCAGATCCTACTGCTTTCATTAACAAACATTGACAGGAAGCTCTCATTTTCAGTGGTGTTAGAAATACTGCTGTTATACATAAGATAAGATGAGATAAATAAGATAATACTTTATTGTCATTGTATGCATACAACTAAATTTAATAATGTACTCTTTACAACAGCAATAAAAAAAACAAAAAAAAAAAAACATTTCTTAACACAAACACACATACAAACACATACTCCTAACAAATGCACTTTTTTCACTGCAAAACAGGTACTTTGAGACCATGGCAACTCCTTCATAATACATAATCTTCAGCTCCCACTGAACAAGCAAAAAGTCAGGCATTTAGAAAAATTGCCAAACAGGCAAAGTTTGATCTGAACCTTTGTTTGAAGGCTCATCTCTAATTTTTGGGTCTTGCTTCTGGTGGAAACTCCTTGCATTTGATACAAACCTATGATAGCGATGAACCCAGAGCTCATTATTGGTGTTCTCATCCACCCAGTCACTTACCACTTCTTTTGTGTGGGAGAGCTACAGTTGCTTTCAGTAGACCAGACATCTAATCTTTTAGCAGTTAGCAGGCAGTATTTTTCAAAGACCTCTCAGGATGAATGGCTGCGCCCCTAAATAATGTTAAAACAAAACACAATTCTTTAAAGTGGTTGTAAAGATTACCTCCACTGTGCGGTTCGTTTTGCACAGAGTGGCCCCGATCCTCCTGTTCTGGAGTCCCATGGCTGCTCCTGCGGCTCCTCCCCGCATTAGAAATTTCCCCCTGGGAAGCTCTCTCCCAAAGGGGGTTACCTTGCAGGGGCGCTCCTGTGTCATACACTCAGCGTCTATACCCACCGAGTGTATGACTCGGCTCCACCCCTGGAGGCCGTGTCATTGGATTTGATTAACACCAGCAGGAACCAATGGCTGCACTGATATCAATCTATCCAATGAAGAGCCGAGAAGCCATGGAGACAGTGACGCAGGATTACAACCCTTAAGCACAGCCTTGTAGAGCATGCTCATCCACATATGGGTTCTTGCTCAACATCCTACTTGGTGATTCATTTTCCAGTTTTCGAAAACAGCTCACTATTGTTCTATTTAGGACACTCCCAGGGATATCAGCCGCTTTCTCAACCTGACAGTGGCAGCTGTTCCTACCCCCTTTTCTTGTCCTGCTATAATGTCACTAGAGCCGCTGGATGCTACTTGGAATGAGTTGACATTTTCCAATTCTTGCACTTATAAGCTCTACAGTTTCATGTTTTAAAGAGTCATACCCAAATCCACTTCTCTGCTCAAGATTCACCCCTCCTGTACATAGACAACCTGAGTTCTGGTGTATTTCCCATCAGAAATACTGAAACATTTACCAGCCGCACTTTACTCTTGCAGTATTTATCAGTTATCAACAAAATGACTGCATACAGTAATGTATCCATCTGCAAACCAACTTTCTTCGAGACATTTCACCACTCCTGTAAGATTGGTGAAATAGATACAGAAAGAGGAGTTAAAAGTGGAGTGTTGGTGATTTTTTGTATGTCCTAAACCAGGGGTCTCAAACTGGCAGACCTCCAGCTGTTGCAAAACTACAAGTCCCATCAGGCATTGCAAGACTGACAGTTACAAGCATGACTCCCACAGGCAGAGGCATGATGGGACTTCTAGTTTTACAACATCTGGAGTGCTGCCAGTTTGAGACCCAAGCCTTAAACAGTGTTATGTTTATTGACTGTATGTGAACTTGCTTTAGGTGGTCAAGGGGATGAAAATACATATTTGGTATGTCTCTAGTTTTAAATATAAACTCTTGTTTATTGAATGTGTGATATAAGTGAAGAGATGTTATATATTTTTTTTTTAGGAAGGCAATACCACACCTGACAGTAATGAAGAACTTTTTGATTGCCATCTTTAATAACCATTGGAACCAACCGACCATTTACAAAACTTGATGAAAACTTAAATTTTCTTTTGACATAAAACATACTGCACTTAAAAACGAAGTGCTGCTTTAGTTCTTTTTGATTATATCCTCAAATGTGGTGTGGGTTTTTACTAACGTTGTATTGCTTTATGATTTATTACCTAAAAAAATGAATTCAATATATAAAAACGACCCATTCTTGAAATTCATTTTACAGTGATTACATAGCTGTACAGACCCATTTCTTCTTGTAATATTAGGAGTTATACAGTAGTTGTTTGGTTCTCATTAGGTATGCATTGTGTGTATCGCTGTAATTTGTTTTTTAGTGTATCAAACCAGCCAAGTACTTTTTACGACTTTTATGATGCCTGTCAGCACCTTTTGCATCCCTAGAACTTCTCTGAGTTATTCTTTCAAGTAAAGATATCTTCACACAACACGATGGACAACAAGTATAGTAAACTTGCCATAAGGTAACCTTAATGTCAAAACTTTTGATTAGTCATTTTTAATTTCAGATCCTGTGTTCACCTGGCATGTAGTTTGCAATTAATCCTGATCATAAACACAAGAGTTTAATGGCTGTTGCTTCCTCTCTGCGGCTTTATTGCACTAGGATTATTGAAATGTCATCCACTTTTACTCCTTACCAGGTAACCATTTATTTCAAGCAAGAGGAAAGTAAATACAAAGTGACATTTTACATTACCTGGCACAGGAGCCAGCGTATTTGCCGTCCCTTTGATCATATGAATGTGTCAAATAAAATACTGCAATTGCTTAATTAAATTGTCACCTCAAAGAGTCTGGAAAATTAGCAATTTTCTTATTAGGAAATACAGTAGTTGAGCAACAGACAATTTTATACTTTTCAAGTGGGGATCTCAATTAACCTTTTTTTGGTATCTGCCAATGCAGATCAAATAAAATAAATCAATTTACTGTGAAGACGTGAAAATCTGTGTTTTATCATAGTTAGCAGGTCGGAAAGAACTCGTTGCCATGGTTATATTTATCTAGTAGGTGTAATAGATATGACTGTGAACTTTTGTGAAATCTAGTTTAGGTAATAATTATGATTGCGTCAATATTTGATCAGGGATTCAGAAGTAGTTAAGGCACTTTAAGGCACAATTACTTGGTCATGCAACACTGTAACTGTACCCATATGAAATGTTTAGAATTTGTTCACACAAATAGAGCTTTATTTTGGTGGTATTTAACCACCTCTGTTTTTTTACATGAAACAAAATAAAAATTGTATACACTTTTCTTTGTTTCTGCTATAAATATTTGCAAATTAGTAATTTTTCTTTATACGTTTTGGCCAAAATTTATACTGCTACATATCTTTGGTAAAAATAACTAAAATCAATGTATACTATTTGGTCTGTGTGAAAGTTATAGGCCACGTACACACGATCAGACCGGTCTGATGAAACTGGTCGGACGGACTGTTTTCATCGGACCACGTTGAAGTGGTCTGATGTCCGTACACATCATCGGACCACAAATCCGATCAGACCAGAACGCGGTGGCGTAGAACACAACGGCGTGCTGAAAAAACAAAGTTCAATGCTTCCAAGCATGCGTCGACTTGATTCTGAGCATGCGCAGGCTTTTGGTCCGATGCTTTTGTGTATTAACCATCAAATCTGTCCGTCGGACAGGTGTCCGTCGGACAGATTTTAAAGCAAGTTTTAAAACTTTGGTCCGACGGACAACGGTCCGATAGGCCGTACACACCATCGAATTGGTCCGATAAAACTGGTCTTAAGTCCAGTTTCATCGGACCAGTCTGATCATGTGTACGCGGCCATAGAGTCCACAAACTACAGTGCCAATCATTGAAAATTGATCACACCTGATGTACTGACTGCCTATCTAATTTCTTGAGACACTAAAAAGCCAGGACAGTATAAATACACCTCAAATGACACAAAAAACATAAAATGCCTGAATCCAACTGGGGTAGGTATCATATACGTGCTGATGGGTTGATTTGTCCTTGTGGGACAGGATCCTCCTATTAAACAATATGACTAATTGAAAAAGGTTGGGGATGTTGAGCTCTATGCAAAAAACGTTATTAATAAATGCAAAAAGTATCAAAAACAGTACAAATATATTGTTTGATACCTTACCTTGCCTGTTGCAATTGTACCTCCATTATGCATCGCTTACCAATGCTATTTGCCCATGTTGGGACCTGTAAAGTTGGTTGTTAGACTTGTTTGAAGATGCCGACTAATCTGTTGTGTTTTACCATGCATCCGAGTTATCTTCAAGCTGTAAAACTAATGTTACCATGTGACTGTGTCCTACACTCTCGTATGATTACTTGTTCGATGATGTATGACATTCTTTGTATGTACAAAAATTCCAATAAAAAACTTGAATGTAAAAAAAAAAAAAAAAAAACAGTACAAATACACCTCAAATTACCCCTTTTTGGAAAGTAGACATTCCAAGGTATTTAGTAAGAGGCATAATGAGTTTTTTCACATTCAAATTTTTTTTTCTCACAATTCTTTGCAAAATGACATGTTTTTCCCACAAAATTGTCATATTAACAGGTTATTTCTCTCACATGGCATATGCATACCACAAATTACACCCCAAAACACATTCTACTACTCCTCCTGAATATGGTGATATCACATAGGTGAGAATTTTACACAGTCTGGCCACTTAGGCCTCGTACACACGATCAAATCTGTCTGCTGGAAACGGTCTGCTAGACCGTCCCAGCAAACAGATTCGACCGTGTGTACGGGCGAGCCGACGGATTTGGCCACCCGACAGATTTCAAAGCGTGCTTTGAAATCTGTCGGCTGGGAACCCGTCCGCCCGACATGTCTGCTGGTTAGTATGCTAACCAGCAGACATGTCTTCTCGCACATGCGCCAAATAATTTCGACGCTTGCGCGGAAGTGTTTTACTTCCTGGTGCGGTGACGTGGTGGCGTCAACGTCACCGCCACATCACGACACGTCAGCGCGCTGTCTGCTGGCGGGGATTTTGGTTTGCTCGTGTGTACACGCGAGCAAACCAAAATCCAAGCAGACAGATCTGTTCAAATCGGTCGGTCCGACCGATTTGAACAGATAGATTGCCTCGTGTGTACGAGGCCTTACAGAGGCCCAACATGCAGGGAGCAACTTTAGGTGTTCTAGGAGCATCAATTACACATATGATTTCCTGACAACCTATTACACTTTTGAAGGACAATGGAAACCCCCACAAAATGACACCATTTTGAAAAGTAATTAACCCAACATATAATCTATGAGGTTTAATGAGTCTTTTGAACGTGCAATTTTTTTCCACAAGTTTTTGGAAAATGTGAAAAGAAAATTCAAATGCATTTCTTCTAATTGTTTTACAAATTTTTACAGCACTGATGGTTGCTGATGAGGATCCACTGATAGGGTGGTACTGATGAGCACTTACTGATGGGCACTGTATTAACACTAATGGGCACTTTAGTGGCACTGTAGAGCACTGCTGGGGCACATGCTTGGCACTCCTGGGCACAGATGTGACACTCCTGGGCACTGATATGGCACACCTGGGCATTCCTTGGCACTGATGGGACACTCCTGGGCACTGATGTGGCACTGCTTGGCATTGATATGGTTCTCCTTGGCACTGATGGGGCGCTCCTGAGCACTGTTGTAGCACTGATGGGGCACTTCTTGGCACTGCTGGGGTATGGTGGGCACTCCTTGGCACTCCTAGGCTCTGATGGGGCACTAACCTTGGCACTTCTGGGCTCTGATGGGCTTTGCTGGGCCCTAAAGAGGCACTGCTGGGGTACTCCTTGGCACTGCTGAGATCTGAGCACTGAGCCCTCTCAAGCAGCCTCACGCTGCAGCTTCACCCTGCTCTTTTCACACGATCTGCTCTTCTCACACGATCTGTGTGAGGAGAAAGAGAACTGGTCATGATGCCGGTTTGTTGACAGTGATCGCTCTGTCCTATTGCGAGCAATCACGCGGTAAAGGGACGCTGGAATTGTCCCTATACCCCGATCTGTGAGGCGCTGGGTCCTGAGAACCCAGCAGTTACCAATATTCCAGGGCGGCTTTGGCCAATTATGGCTCAGGGCTTTAGCACACGCCCCACACTATAAAAGGCCGCCCTCAGGGTGGCCTTGTGTAGTGTGTTCCGAGCTTGTTCCAGATCAGAGAGAGAGATTGTCTTTTTTTCTAGCTAGATAGAGCAGGTTGGCTGGTCAGTTAAATTTACAGTGTGTAGAGGATATATATACTGTACATCCCAGGAGTTGTACATATATTTATACACTGTATAGTTTAGTTAGATTAGTTCTGTCAGGCAGTTGATTGTGCTAGCTGCAGTGTTCTCATGTGTTGTATTGCCTGTGTGCTCACTGCTCAGTGCACCTAAACCAACTTGCTGTATACTGCAAGTTTGCCCATTACTTTGGAACTAAACAAACCTTGTGCATAGTGCAAGTGTGCTCATTACTTTACAACTACACCCACTTGGTGCATAGTGCAAGTGTGCTCATTATTTGGCAACTAAACCCACTTGGTGCATAGTGCAAGTGTGCTCATAACTTTGCACCTAAACACACTTGGTGCATAGTGCAAGTGTGCTCATTACTTTACAACTAAACCCACTTGGTGCATAGTGCAAGTGTGCTCATTACTTTACAACTAAACCCACTTGGTGCATAGTGCAAGTGTGCTCATTACTTTGCAACTAAACCCACTTGGTGCATAGTGCAATTGTGCTCATAACCATATAGTGACTGGTTTGCGCAAAAGTTATATTGCCTACAAAATAGGGGACATAATCATGATTTTTTTTTTACTAGAAATGGCGGCGATCTGCGATTTTTTTCGGGACTGGGACATTATAGCGGACACACCGGACTCTTTTGACACATTTTTGGGACCATATACATTTATACGGTCTCCTTTCTCCCTGACAGGGACGTGGAGCTCTGTGTTTACACACAGAGCTCCACGTCCCAGCTCAATTGTAGGCAATCGCGTGTGCCCTGCGGCCATCGTGGCCGCCGGGCACACGCACGGTGTTCTAAGTGACGCGACGGCGGCGCGCGCGCGCTCCCCTAGCGTCTTAAAGTAACAGGACTACATATGACGTCCTGTCAGGATCATAGGGTATCCCGCCGTCATTTGACGGTGGGCGGGTATCAAGTGGTTAAACGTCTAAAATTCCCACTGAGGTCAAAATACCCAAACCACTCCACAACTTCTACATCTGTACAGGTTACCTAAAACATGGTATCTTCACAATGTACTCAGCCTTCACTGACAACCGTCCCTACTCTCAAACCACCTCCCTCTCAAAATGGGCAGAGGAACTAAATATTATTGTCACCCATGGCATGTGGCCACAAGCCTTTAAATAGTTAAATATACACGAGTGTATAGTGGAAGACGGACTTTGTAGGCGTAGTACAGTTTAAAAATAGATTATTTATTACATACAAAAGAATACATAATGGATAAGACAGACAAAATATATATTAGATAAAACATAAACTGTCACAAGGAGTGGCAGTTGATTAACATGTATCAGAGTGAGACAGACCACTAGAAAATATTTGTACACATATATACAAGGTACAGTTTCTATAGGTGGGGTGTCGCACGATGGTTAGGGCTAACCATCGTGCGACACCCCACCTATAGAAACTGTACCGGTTCCCAAAACTCTACATTACCTCAGTAGATGTGAAACATCTACGTTTTGGTTACCTTGTATATATGTGTACAAATATTTTCTAGCGGTCTGTCTCACTCTGATACATGTTAATCAACTGCCACTCCTTGTGACAGTTTATGTTTTATCTAATATATATTTTGTCTGTCTTATCCATTATGTATTCTTTTGTATGTAATAAATAATCTATTTTTAAACTGTACTACTTCTACAAAGTCCGTCTTCCACTATACACTCATGTATATTTAACTATCTAAAATTAATTTCGGGACGTGGCATATATATACCTTATTTGATCCACAGTTCCACTCTGTGAGGATCAAAATCTAATTATTCACAAGCCTTTAAACACACCTTTACAGATTCTCACTGCTCCAATCATAGTTACATAGTTACATATATAGTTACATAGTATGTGAGGTTGAAAAAAAGACACAATTCCATCAAGTACAACCTACAGAATGTGTGTGATTATATACCAGTATTAGATTGTATATCCCTGTATGTTGTGGTCGTTCAGGTGCTTATCTAATAGTTTTTTGAAACTATTGATGCCCCCCTGCTGAAACCACAGCCTGTGGAAGGGAATTCCACATTGTTGCCGCTCTTACAGTAAATAACCTCTACGCAATTTAAGGTTTAAGGTTAAACCTCTTGGCCTGGATTCATAAGGAATTGTGTATTTTTAGGCGGGCGTAGCATATCTCATATACACTACGCCGCCGTAACTTAGAGTGGCGTGTACCGTATTCAGAAAGAATTTGCGCCGTAAGTTACGGCGGGGTAGTGTAAATGGGCTGGCGTAAGCGTGTGTAATTCAAAGTAGCCTTGTAGTGGGTGTGTTGTATTCAAATTAGCCGTGACCCCATGCAAATGAGGGTCCGAACGAACAGCGCATGCACCGTCCGTGGATGTATCCCAGTGCGCATGCTCCAAAATCACGTCGCAAATAGTCAATGCTTTCGACGTGAACGTAACTTATGCACAGCCCTACTCGCGTACGACTTACGCAAACGACGTAAACAATGTACAATTCGACGCTGTTCCGACGTCCATACTTAACATTGGCTGCACCTCATATAGCAGGTGTAACTTTACGTCGGTCATACGCCTTACGTAAGCAACGTATATCAATATGCCGGGCGTAACTACGTTTGTGAATCGGCGTATCTAGCTCATTTGCATATTTTTTAATGGGAACGGTGATTGCGTCCAGCGTAACATTGCACCGGCGTAGGCAATTTACTTTGGAAGACTGAAGCCATGTTTTTCGGCGTATCGTGCTTTCTGAATCGGCGTAAAGATGCGACGGTGTACATTTGAATTTACGGCGGCGTATCAGGAGTTACGCCAGCGTACTTTGTTTCTGAATCCAGGCCCTTTTCTTCTATTTTTAATGAATGGCCATGTGTCTTATTAAACTCCTCTCCACAAAAAAGTTTTATCCCTATTGTGGGGTCACCAGTATGGTATTTGTAAATTTAAAACATATCCCTTCTCAAACGTCTCTTCTCCAAAGAGAATAAGTTCAGTGCTCGCAACCTTTCTTTATAATTAATATCCTCCAGACCCTTTATTAGGTTTGTTGCCCTTCTTTGTACTCGCTCCATTTTCAGTACATCCTTCCTGAGGACTGGTGAGCTCCAGGTGAAGCTGGACCAAACTCTTGTAGAGTAGGAGAAATATCGCTTTATCCCTGGGGTTAATCTAGATGGCAGCTCACATCCTCATAGAAGGTTAATAGATTGGTTTGGCAAAAATAATTCTTCATGAATCCATGCTGATTACTGCTAATAACACATTTTTCCCTACTAAAATCTTGTATATAGTCCCTTATAATCCCCTCCAAGAGCTTGTATATTATTAATGTTTAGCTAACTGACCTGTAATTCCCAGGGATGTATTTTGGCCCTTCTACAATCAGCTGGTACCATTAAAGTCAGTAGACTGTCAGTAAAAATTAGAAACAATGGTCTGGCAATTTCTTGACTGAGTTCCCTAAGGACCCTCAGGTGCAAGCCATGCAGTCCCGTTGATTTATTAATGTTAAGTTTCCCTAGTCTATTTCTAATTTTGTTTTGGCTACTGAAGCCCACAGATTCCCCCGTGAAGACGAAGAAGAAATTCAATACCTTCGCCACCTGCATATTTTGTAACCATATGTCCTTCCTCATTCTTTATGGGGCCAATATGGTCTTGTCCCCCTTTTTAACTGTTTATATACTTAACACATTTTTGTGCTTCATCCGCTATGTGTCTTTTGTGTCCTATCTTAGTCGTCCTAATTGCAGCCTTACATATCTTGTTGCATTCTTTGTAAATTCTGAATGCTGATGATGATCCCTCAGCGTTGTATTTTTTGAAGGCCTTTATGCTTTTATATGCATTTTTACATTAGAGTTAAGCCATCCAGGACTTTTGTTCGCTCTTTTATTTCCCAATGGGATGCACTGGCTAATGTCCTTATTTAATGTTCTCTTATAACAAACCCATCTCTCCTCCATGTTCTTTGTTTCTAAGATTGCATCACAATTTATATCTTCTAGCAAGGTTTGTAGTTTGGGGAAGTTGGCTATTTTGAAATTCACTATCTTTGTGTTCCCCTTGTGTTTTCTGTTTGTGTGATTTATACTGAAGCCAATTGACCTGTGATCGCTGTTTCCTAAATTGCCCTGTATTTTAACATCCATGATCAGGTCTGTATTGTTTGTAATCAGTATATCTAATAATGCCTTGTTTCTAGTTGGTGACCCATGAAATTGTCCTGCAAGACATTTAGGAACCAGCGAGCCTTAGACAAATGTGTGGTTCCCTCCGCCCAGTCTATGTCTGGATAATTATAATCCCCCATTGGGGGGCCTATAGCATACTCACAGTATTATTTTCCCCTTAGCTTCATCCCTTTGGAGCTCTACCCATAAGGATTCCACTTCTTCCCAAGCTCCCTTATTGATTTAATCTCTCACATTCACTTGTACATTATTCTTGATATATAGGCATACCCCCTTTTTTTATATTTACATTTTTATTGGGTTTCAAGATATGCGATAACAAACATTCAGGAGTCATACATCATCAGATAGAGAAACAATACAGGTGTGTAAGATGAGGTCACACGTTATCATTAATGACATCATATGCAAAGAACAAGAATACAAACAGAACAGAAAGAGTCAGTCAAGATATTCCAAATAAGCCATGCATTCTTCTAAGCGAGCCCCATCTCCTACCCTAAACGTTGATACGGGTGAATGACTGTAGGCAGAAAATATAACAAAAAAGTAGGTATGAGATAATAAACCAAAATGAAAAAATAAATAAAAAGAAAACACCAAAAGAGGAACAAGAGTAAAGGGGGGTGGGAATGAGATGGACCACTGGAGCATAATAAAATAGAAGAGAGTAGTTTTACCAGGGCGGGGTGGGAACCCCCATTTAGAACTGAGTAATCATTAAGAGAGCATTAAGAACTTATTCAATAGATATGTGCATTTCCGTTCGTACGAATGTTATTTTCGTACGAAAATTTTCATTTTCGTACCCACGGGATAATGTGTACATACGAAAACGGTAAAGCACCAAAATACGAAAACGACGGGATAACGGATGAGCCGCATAACGAAAGACCGCAAATACGAATGAATAATCCGACGGGAAAAAATGACAAAACGAAAATGGCAAAATAACGAAAATGAAATCTGTATCAAGAGGTTTGCATTGTGTATTTTGTTTGAATCCGTTTTGTGTTCGTTTTCAGTTGTATGTTCATTGTTCAATGACATCTATAACAAAAGAATTTCATTATGTATATTGAATCTTTTGTTTGTGTTTTTTTTAATGGCCAGAGAGTTAGGCTGGCCATACATGATACAATTTTCTGTGCAATTTTCTTTAGATTTACCTTCAACTATGTAGTGCAAGGGCCTGCCTGATTGCATACAATAGTATTGTTAAGCCCCATACACTTGGTCAGACTATTTTAACAACAAACATAAAAACAATCGTTTTCCGATCGTTCTCAGAAAATTAGTTTGTTTTTAAACTGCATCAGAAAACCATTTTTGGGTTCAAAAGTCTGGCCAACTGATCTCCCTTCAGATGAAAATCCACATAAAAGTTTATTAGGCTTTACTGTACAGGTGTACTCACTATACTGCACAAAAGAGAAGCTGCTTTCAGTCACTGAGGCTGGCCATACATGTTCAATTTTCTTGTACAATTTTCTTTTAGATTTACCAAAAACCATATATGAGGTCAAACTAAACAACTTTCAATTGTATGCAATCAGGCAGGCCCTTGCACTACATAGTTGAAGGTAAATCTAAAGAAAATTGCACAGAAAATTGTATCATGTATTGCCAGCCTAACTCTCTGGCCATTCAAAAAAAACATAAACAAAAGATTTGCATTTGAACCTGTTTCTTTTGTTATTTTCGTATGTTGATATGACACCTATAACAAAAAATCTGCCTTCAGTATTTTGAATACACAGAAAACAGAAAAAGGAATTCATTCAATATACATAATGAAATTATTTTGTTATAGATGTCATTGAACAATGAACATACAACTGACACTAACAAAAGAAAAGCATTCAAGATACACAGAATGCAAATTGACGAAAATTCACGATAATTATTGTCTAACAAGAAACAAACATGAATTAAACAGAATAACGAATCATCCCGCATGTACGAAAATAAAACGGTAACGGAAATACGAAACGATCGGAATACGAAAAAATCACGTCGTACGACAAATGAACGGGAACAACCGGGAAAAGGGGCGTCTTACGAAAAAGGAACGGAAACGAACAGACGGGACTATACGAAAGGGAACAAAAAGAAACGATTTTTTTTTTCTGTGCACATGTCTATTATTCAACCAAGGGTAGCTCGCTCTGTTTTATTTAGTCCACTCCGTCCAAATCTGCCATCTTTTATCAAAGCTCCTCCTCTGTCCAGCCCTAGAAGCTATTAAGGATTCATAAATGTGGGTCTCTCGAGTAAGGGCAATTACCTTTGAAAGATTAGGGACTACACTGGATTTCCAATTACTGGTGATAAGGGATCTAGCTGCAAGCAGTAGGTGCGTCACCACTGTACGGAACTGTGGGGGAAATAGGTAAATATTCAAATTCAACAGGGCTAGTTCAGGTCCCGGCCGGGTGAGCACACCCGTGATTGAGAAGATACACCTAAACACACTATTCCAAAAGCTTGTTAGGTGCTTACACTTCCAGAATACATGAAAAATGTTACCCACTTCTCCACAACCTCTCCAGCACATAGGGGAATTGTCTTGAGGAAATTTGGACAACCTGTAAGGCGTAAGGTACCACCTTAAGGAGATTTCCTGGGCAAGTTCCCCGTGGTTAGTGCATTTAGAGGCCTTGTATATTGAGTTGAGGGCTACCTGCCACTGTGAGACTGTAAAGGCACTCCCCAGGTCTCCCTCCCACATCAAGAAAGGGGGGGACTTGACAAAGGTATATCTATGCTGGAGAAGAATTTAAAAAAAGGGAATTCCTTTTATAGAGGGGGAAGGTGTCGTAAAAAAACTTCCAAACCTGGGGCGGAAGGGCTATTTTATGACTGTTGATAGAATTAAGAAAGTGAGAGACCTGTCGGAATTTATATATGTCCTTCGAAGAAAGGTCGTACGTTGCTTGGAGGGACTGGAAAGAAGCAAGACAGCCTTCCTGGTAAAGGTCAGAGACATGGACGATGCCCTTGGCACTCCAGTCTCCAAGGTTAATGTTGGGGATGGCATCTGCCAGGGTTTCAATGGTGATTGGCACTTCGACTAACTCATCTCGGGAGTTGGATATGCCCCTAAGATCCCTCCAGGCCTCCAAGGAGGCCCGAATGAACAGGGGAAACTGCCGTAGAGGAAAGGGTCTAATCCTATCAAGGAGCAGCAGAGACCATAAGTCCTTAGTGGGACTCAGTGATCTCTCGATGCTACACCATGGGACCGTCGGGGGATCTGCGAACCACATCTTAAGTTGATTCAGGGGGGATGCCCGGTAGTAGTCTTTTATGTCTGTGAGACCCATACCGCCCACGGACCTATGTCTGGTTAGCAAGGCCTTAGAGCACCTAGGTCTGCGTGCGCTCCACACATAAGTCCTTAGAATAGCGTTCAAGGATCTCAGGTGGGGGGGCTTTAAATGGCCTGGGAATGTACGAAAATCATATAAGATCTGGGGTAGTAGCAACATCTTGAAGGAGGCAAGACGTCCAGACCAAGAGAGCTCTATTTTAGCAAACCTAGTGGACTCTTTTAAGAGTTTCTCTATTAAGGCTGGATAGTTGACGTCCACCAAACCGGAGGGGTCTGCAGTAATCTGGAGGCCTAAATAAGAAACGCTTTTTTGGGACCATGCATAGGGGTAGGTTCCTTCTAGATAGACCTGGACAGAGTGAGGTAGATGTATAGGCAGTATGATAGACTTGGAGCAATTAACTTTATAATATGAAATATCACTAAAGGACTGAAGGACTTCTTGGACGTGGGGGAGCGAACTATTCGGGGAGGTTATGTAGAGAAACCAGAGTTGTGGGGATGGGATCTAATTTTTTCAGCCAATGGTTCAATCAAAAGATTGAAGATCGAGGGGGACAGGGGGCACCCTTGATGAGTTCCATTAGAGATCAAGAAAGGTCGGGAGAGGCAATTGGAGGTGTAGACCTGGGCCAGAGGGCGGGAGTAGAGGGCAAGGATAGCTGACATAATAGGGCCTTGGAAACCAAACTTAGTTAGAGTATGGGACATATAGCCCCTATGGACCCTGTTGAATACCTTCTCCGCATCCAAAGAGAGGAGCAGAGAAGGCGCCTGAGAGGCCCAAGCCTGTTGCACCACCCAATAATCCTGCGTGTGGCGTCAGATGCTTGTCTACCTACAGTAAAGTCGGACTGGTCTGAGTTAATCAGTGAAGGTAAAACATTTAAAAGCCTATGGGCGAGAATTTTAGCGTATAACTTAACATCTGTGTTTAAGAGTGGTATGGGGCAAAAATTAGAGGGGACATCAGGGGGTATGCCCGGCTTGGGGATAGTTACTACATAGGAGCACTAGAGCGTGCACGTTTGACGGCTGAGAGACGAGTTCGCTGCTCGTATGGATTTGTGCCCAGTTTTTACCTTGCAAATGTGAGTTTTATTTTTTCTATTGATCTAAATAAACCTTTATACGGCGGTACTTTGCTATGTGCTTCCTCTGTTCTCTCTCCTCACACATCCATCTGCCACCTGCTTGAGATCCACCCATCTGCCTTTTGGCCACTTGGAACTGGAGAAGGGACTGGGGGGACCCTGAGCATTGATACCGGACCTGTACGAACTCGGAGTTCATGGGAGATAGGCCCACCTTTCATGATCACAAAGTGAGTGCATGTCTGTGTGATTTATCATTATATTTCTAGTACCATCACAGGATTATGCTATGTTGTGTCTCTGATTTTTACATGCTCATCTGCCATTGAGATCCTTTGTCGTCATCCCTTACTGCTGTGCGTTCTCTGCTGGAGTGGATCCCTTACTGCTGTGTGTTTTTCTCTGCTGGAGTGGATCCCTTACTGCTGTGCGTTTTTCTCTGCTGGAGTGGATCCCTTACTGCTGTACGTTTTCTCTGCTGGAGTGGATCCCTTACTGCTGTGCGTTTTCTCTGCTGGAGTGGATTTTTTTGGCTATCTGCACATAGCCGGAAGGTGAGCGGTTAGAGAGCACTAGGGGTGTCTGCACCGAAGCCTCCATCTGCATCATTTCTATGTTGGAAGTTTTCTTTCTGCTCTGGGCATTTCACTCACAGATTTTTTTTTTTTGGACTTGTACCACAGACTATTCACTATTCCACTCTTGTATTATTCACTCCGTGAAATCATTTGATGTCTGGATGTCATAACGTTTTATGGTGTTATCCTTATTTGTGTGTTTCAGTATTCACTTTTCACATGTTGCTTACACTTGTTCATTATTTACCTAGTCCCTAGGACCCTCCCCCTGGTTCGTGCACTATTGTGGCACATACCCCTAGCGCAGCGCAGACACCAATATTTTTTCATTTACATACAGTAGGCGTTTAACATCTCAGGGGGAAACCTCGCAGGCCATCTCGGGAGTCCAGGCGGTTCCCTGGAGCGATCCAGGTAGGATTGGGTTGTCGATGGTGCCTCAGCCCGTCGTTATTCCTATGATTGGCATGGAGCTCACTGCTTAGGCATCCACACCCCCGGCATACCCCTTTTTTACCCTCTCTATCTCTGTGATAAAGGGAATACCCTTCAATGGTTGCCAGACAATCATGAGAGCTGTTGAACCAGGACTCTGAAATTCCCACAAATTGAAATCCTCCTCGTTCAACAGTATCTCTTGTTCACCTATCTTGTCTGCCAGGCTCCCGGCATTGGTGAACATGCCACGTAGTTAGACCGGTCACATACTGTCCTCTTATTAGGTGTTCCAAGATAGAAAACAGGACTCTGGAATATGTTCATTGCTGACTATCTCTATCTCTGGACTCTCCCCTCATCACCTATTTTAAAAACCCCTCTAACTATTTGGCCATCTTCACTCCCAGCAGATTCTGGGAATCATGCCAGAAAGCAATACACAGGTGGTATCTTACACCCTACCATCTTTCCAAATTCTTCCTATGACATCCTTCCTGTTGGAGGTCCTGTGGTAGCACTTGTACCATAGCACATATCCTGTGGTTATGCAGATCCATAAGCTCATACTGGAAACAAGTATTTGCTCTGATCTCTACAATATCACAGACTGCAACAAGCCCCAATTTTGGCCACCTCCACAACATGTGTATCAAGGTACCAATGTCCGAGAAGCAGCTAGGACAGTTGGGAGAGTAACTCAACTCCAAAAAAAACAGTTTTGGAGTGTGTAATACTTGCTGTTTAAAATAAATAAATGAGTTTGTTTTAGATTGGGGGAGAGAGACCTTAGAAATGTTTTCTAGCACCACTGTCCATAGATCTTCTTCTAAGTTATAAAGATCATTTCTGTCTACAGTGCAATTTTTTGGAGCTAGCAGCCACACAACAGAGAATACATCAAAACCAATCAAACCTTTTTTAGTGGAGGGTAAAAAACGGGGAAGAGAACACTGTCACTTACCAATGGACCCAAACATGGCAGAAATATAGGCATCACCAATAGTCCCCTATGGCGGGTTTGTGGGGGATGTATAGGTAGTGGCAAGAAATAGCAGAGTATCACACATGTATAATGTGATTTTGTCCTCGTCGGGATCTATGGAATCCCATGACTTCGGGGTATTGTCTGATGGACACAGCAAGTGGCTTGAGAGCCAGGGGCAATAAGAGTGGAGAAAGGGGGCAGCCTTGCTGTGTACCACGATGGAGGGGAAATGGGTCTAAAATAACTCTGTTAATATGGATGCGAGACATAATGGCTGAGTATAAAATTCTATTCCAAATTATAATCTATTTTATCAAACAGTCTCCAAAGCCAAACGTTTGAAGGGTACACTATATAAAGTTTCATTCTATATTAAAGCCCTTAGCTTCATCTAATGAGAGAATAGCTCTGTTACTAGGATAGGCAGTAGGAACTTGTAGATTAAGAAACAAACATCTAATGTTTGAAGATGTATACCCCGTCAGTGTAAAACTATTCATTTACCAATATGTTTAGATAAACAATTAGCTAATATTTTGGCAAGGAGCTTTACATCTGACGTGAGTAATGAAATCAGACTTAAAGATTCTGGGGCCAAGGGGTTCTTATCTGGTTTTACAGTCTATTCATAGACTGTGGAAACTTGCTGATCTCAAAGAGTTCTATGAGAATATCTTTCCCAAATGATTTGTAAATCTCCCCCGATAAGCCATCTGCTCCCAGAGCCTTACTATTTGGGATAATAGAGAAAGCAGTCTGAAGCTCCTCTAAGGTAATAAGAGAATCTAAAGATCTTGGTCATCTTCTGAAATACTGTATTTATTGGCGTATAACACTCACTTTTTTACCCTGAAATAGAGGGTAAACTGTGCATGCGTGTTATACGCAGGGGGCTGTGGAAAGTTTTTTCCTGAAACGTACCTCTTAAAGTTAGGGTGCGTGTTATACGCCTATGCGTGCTATACGCCGATAAATACGGTAGCAGGTAACATTATGAAGCTCATCAAATGCTGTAAGTAGTATCCTGAAACGAGACCTTATTATTATATAAATCTTTGTAAAAAGAACATAAAATAGTGGCTATACCAGTAGACATAAAAGCCCTACAACCGTTAATATCACATAATTCCCCAAACATAATTCAAAGGCCTTTAAAATCTAGCGATCATAGCTAGAAGATGGCCCATGTTCCCCTTCCTGAAAGAATTAAAAATATTTTCTGCTCAGCTTTTTTGATAGATAGGGAGGCATAGGATTTGATTTACTAAAACTGGAGAGTGCAAAATAACCAATGAAACCAATAAACTTTGAACTTCTTAGGCCGCGTACACACGAATGAATTTATCTGCTGGAAATGGTCCGACGGACCGTTTCAGCAGACAAATTCGATCGTGTGTACGGGTGGACAGACAGGTTTTTCCAGCAGAAAATTTTTAAATCATGCTTTAAAATATGTCTGCTGGGAACCCCTCCGTCTGACATGTCTGCTGGTTAGTACACTAACCAGCGGACATATCTGCCCGCACATGCGTCGAATGGTTTCGACGCATGCGTGGAAGTTTTTTACTTCCTGGTGCGGTGACGTGGCAGTGTCAACGTCACCACCACGTCACCGCACTGTCTGCCAGCGCGGATTTTTGTTTGATCGTGTGTACACGATCAAACCAAAATAGCCCATTAGACAAATCCGATCAAATCTGTCTGTCAGACCGATTTGAGCGGATTTATTTAGTCGTGTGTACGCGGCCTTAAGCTTTGAAAATAAAACCTGGACGCTGATTTATATGCAGAGCTGCATCAGATTCTGCACTCTCCAGTTTTAGTAAATCAACCACATATAGTAGTTGCTGTTCCAGTCAGACAGCTTGGTTTTCTCGAAAGCGGTATCTATATTCAGCTTGAGTAACTGCTGCAATTACATTAGTTACCCACTGCCTAGATTTTTTCTTGATTTTAAAAATTAGAGCAATGAGGGTACCCCTGAGAGAGGCCTTTAAAGAGACCCAAACTATGAATGTATGTGCAGAATATTTATTGAATTGGAGGAACTCTTGAATAGCGTGTTCTATGCTATCATAGTAGGGGAAATGGTTCAGCCAATAAGGATCAACCTTCCAGCAGCCTTTGTTATGTGGAGTTTATAATGTCATAGTAAGAATTGCAGAAGTATGTTCTGATATCCCCCTAGCAGAATACTCAACGTTTGAAATAAAAGGAAGTATAAGAGCATTTCGGTAAATCGATCCACAACAGGGCTACGTGGGTACAAAAGAAGCATGAAAAACATTTCTCCACAGGGTGTTTCAACCTCCACGGGTCGCGAGACCTATTTCTTGAAGGCATAAAGCAAACGGGGTAGCTGTATTTCTATCTGGATGGTCAGTAGTGTCATATTTAACCAGTGCAGGTTTAAAATAGTTAAAAACAATACAGAAACAATGATGGGAGTTCAGATTTGTTGAATATAAAATTAAATAGGTCCCAGAATACCATGAGTAAGTATAAAAGAGGTTTACAAATATTTTCCAGAATATAATACAAAAAACTGCGCTTGTCAAGGTGGATGTTCGATTGGCAGCAAAGTACCAATCTCTAGATCAGGTTAAACAGGGAGGCAGCAGCTCTTGTGCAGATGCACTAAAGAGAAATGGAAGAGACAAGGGGGGTTTAGAGCTGCGCCATGACACCCGGACTTGGTACAATCCAATAGTCCACACAAAAATGTATATAAAAAAATATGCACAATCCTTTAGCCAAGTAATTGTTCAGAGTCTCTGCGGTTAACCACTTGAGATGAAATATAGCAGTCACCACCGTGATAACAAAGCACACTCCACTCTTCAGTGAGGCCCACCACCAGAGATGTTAAGCAGCTTACCAGATGGAAAACTGTACCAGCAGTCGGCTATAACCCAGCCGCGGCCTTTAGGGAGAAATCCCACTTCCTGGAACAGTGATTTTACCTTGGCTCCAATACGCAACACCACCAATTGATCACATATGGGGAATGATGACAGAGGTAGACATAGCGTAATTCCGCAGAGAATTTATTTAAAAACGTATAAAAAATCAACCCACTCACATTTTAAACAAGTTTACAGGTATGTAAAAGCTTAATGTTGCCGGCCGGTGAACACATGAAGAGAACCCTTCCTCCTAGACGTGATGACGTCACCGCACGTCCTTCCAGACGCATTTCGTCATTGGACGTTTTTAAATAAATTCTCTGCGGAATTACACTATGTCTACCTCTGTCATCATTCCCCATATGTGATCAATTGGTGATGTTGCGTATTGGAGCCAAGGTGAAATCACTGTTCCAGGAAGTGGGATTTCTCCCTAAAGGCCGCGGCTGGGTTATAGTCAACTGCTGGTACAGTTTTCCATCTGGTAAGCTGCTTAACATCTCTGGTGGTGGGTCTCACTGAAGAGTGGAGTGTGCTTTGTTATCACGGTGGTGACTGCTATATTTCATCTCAAGTGGTTAACCGCAGAGACTCTGAACAATTACTTGGCTAAAGGATTGTGCATATTTTTAGATATACATTTTTGTGTGGACTATTGGATTGTACCGAGTCCGGGTGTCATAGCGCAGCTCTAAACCCCCCTTTTCTCTTCCTATTTTCCAGAATACACGGTTATGTGTATAAAGCACAATATAAAAGAAACATAACAACGCATCTGTTCAATTTTAGCCTATATGCAGGTGAACTCTACACCATTAGCAATGGAGTATGAACACTCCTCTGGAGTTATACAGCGTGTACAGTGAAATTGAGTTTGATAATTTCATATCAAGTAGTGAACTGTATCAGGATGGATGTGTCTCCTGCTGCCAACAGTGAAAAAAAAATGTTCAAGAGTAGTAAACACAGCTTGTCTCTTACTGGCATCATTTAAACATGTTATGTTCCAAGAAATCACAATATTCCTCTTAAACTTTTCTATGTGAAGGTATGAGATTTTTGGAGGGAAATCATCAATGAACATTTTTTAAAGCACTAAGACATTTACTCAGCCCCAAAGTCCCAAGTAAGAAGACAAGGAGGTCATCACAGGTCTGTTGTATGATGCTGCCAAAAAAGTTCTGAATAAAGGCAACAGAAAACAACAACACCCCTACACAAACAATGAACGGAATCTTAGTAGAAAACAAATACACTTGTCCCTCACAGAAGCTACTACATAGGGGCTTTTTTTGCAAGTGAACATTACTGGAACTTGTATAGAATGTCACAAGTTGTGACATTTAGATCAAATGGTAAAGCCAACTTTGAACACATAAGATCTTTAGTGGTAACTAGATAAAAATCTGGTAGGTAAGGCTTTACTTGAGCAGATGCCATAAATAAATGAAGGTTGCCTAGAGGAATGAAGGTGTTGCTCATGGGTGTCCAGCAATTTAGAAGCCAGTGCAGGTGAGTCAATGAACTGTGTATTATCTTGTGCCACTATGCGCAACTTTGCTGGGTACAACAGGGAAAAGGGATATTATGTGCCATAGGATATGTTCAACTGCAGTAGGTGTTTTTGTAGACTGTTTCACTTGCTGACGTGGAACCTCTGCTCTTGAAATCTGGGGAAAACAATAGCTTCAATCCCACTACAACAAGATCAGCAAATTGCCTAACCTTCTGGAGAATGATGTCAATATGTTTGTAATTGAGTATTTTTTTTTTCATCAATATTTTATTAATTTCAAAACAAGAAATGTAAAGAGGCAGATTACATAAGAGATAGGATACATCATCCATTCAGAACAATGTAATGTGACTAGATATAGAACAGACAATAACAGTTGTTATATCTTATGCTTAACATAGAAGAAAAATAGCAAGTCCAGTGCAAGAGTATACTAAGTAGAACAGCGAATCTAGAACCTGCTCAGAATGTGTGAACTGAAGAATGAAGAATGGGGGTGCATAGAGTAGGGGGGAGGGAAGAAAGGGGTAAAGAGGGAAGAGGGGGGAGAGGAGGGTGGGAACCCAGACATAGTACTGTGTAACAAAGGGAAGAGAAAGCAAAAGTATACAACATATTACATCTCATCAGGAACACTGGTAAACAAAATTCAACCTCACGGTTATTACATCCACTTGACAAAGTAAGGTAAGGAAGATATCGAATAGTTGCAAGGTCGGCCAGGGGGGGATCGAGGGAAGGGGACACCCGGCAGGTCATCTAGAGCATATAAGTGGACATATCAAACAATCAACCAGGGGGGGTCACCTGCCCGGTGGGGCCCCTAGTTGAGAACCTGAAGGGGCAAGATAGCAAATTTTGTTGTTCGGAGACAGACAGATGAAACTTGATAAAGGAGTCCCATTTCTTGTTGAAACTGTCTCTCGATTGCGAGGGATGCGTATGTAAGTCTAGATTTTCCCTGTACAATAAAGTCCTCAGGCTTTGAATCGCTGCAGCAAGAGATGGGTGGGTAGACAAAATCCAATGGTTAAGGATAGTCCTGCGAGCCACCAGCAGAGTGAGGAGGATCCAGTGCCGTGTACCTTGAGAAAAAAGATTGTAGGCCCCAGACTGGGCCTTATCCTCTGGTGGGCAGCCAAATAATAACAGCCTAGGCTCTTTTTCCAGAAGGCAGCCTGTCACATCACGTATATAGAGCAGAATCTTAGACCAGAATGCTGTAACAGCAATACAGTTCCAAAAACGATGTAGCAAGGTAGGTCTATGTTGAAGGCACCACGGGCAAGCAGGACCTATATCAGGAGAGTGCGTTGTGGAGAAAGGGTAGTATGCTCTGTGCATCAATTTAAATTGTGTTTCTCTCCAGGATTCACACGGAGTAATACGTCTAGTGAGCCCATAGCCCCGAATAATGTCATCTATATCTATTTGATTCGGAATGTCCACAGTCCAAGCAGACATAGAAGTGTGGCGTAGCGGTTTTGCAAACCGTAAATTAAGGGGGGAGTAGATATCAGCTATAGAGTACTTTTCGTTCGCAATCAGCTTGTCCAAGAAGGATGGTTGGAATCTAATATATTTTTTAGGGCACACCTTGTTAACAAAGTCCACATATTGCATAACCGGGAGAAAATGACCTGAGGGTAGCGAAAACTCCTCTGCCAGTAATGTGAAAGTTTTGGGGTTGCCAGATAAGTCTTGGAACAGAGAGCATACTTTGGTTAGGCCCTTGTCTTTCCATTTAGAGAAAGGTTCGTAAAGGAGACTGGGTGAGAACATAGGATTGCCGTGGATCGGGAGGTGTCTAGAAACATGAGGGGAGAGACCCAGTTTTTTCCTGATCTCTCTCCAGGCCACTACTGTGTCTCTGAAAAGAAGATTTTGTTTGATGGGGTCAGGTAGAGTTCGGAGCGAGCTGTGAAGAAGGGTGGCTAGATTTATGGGGGATACCATGGCGGATTCCAGGGCATGGTTGGAGTACCGTGAGGAACCTATTAACCAATCTATTCCAATCCTCAATAGACAAGATAAATTATACAGTCTGATATTTGGGAGACCCACGCCACCCTCGCCCTTCGGGAGATGGAGTTTAGACATAGCAATCCGTGGCCTACCTTTCTTCCAAATGAATCTAGAGATAGCTTTGTTCAAAATTTGGACATCTTTATGTTTCAAAAGTAAAGGCAAGGTCTGTAGAGGATACAGTAGGCGGGCAAAGCTCACCATCTTCAACAATGAACATCTCCCAAAGAACGAGAGCGGCAAATCTGCCCACGTTTCCATTTCATTGACTAGTTTGTCGATTAAGTGTGGATAGTTCAGATAGTACAGAGAGGATGGTTCCTTGCCAATTTTTAACCCTAAATAGGTGATATGACGTTCCGCGATCCGAAGGGAGGAGCGAGGGGACGAGCGCTGGTAAGATGAACGTAGCCCCAGGGGAAGAATCTCGCTTTTAGTAAAGTTTATTTTCAAGCCTGAACACTTGCGGAATGAGTCAAATATCGTCTGTATGATGGGGATGTCCTTCTGGGGGGAAGTGGAAAAAATAAGTATGTCGTCGGCAAAAAGAGACACTCTCATTTCCTCATGTCCAAAAGGCAACCCATGAAGGAGAGGGGTAGCATTAAGAAGACGTGAGAGGGGCTCTATGGCTAGATTAAAAAGTAAAGGGGAAAGGGGACAGCCTTGTCTCGTGCCTTTATGTAATCTAAAGGAGGGTGATTGGATTCCTGCTGCAGACACTGTTGCCGAGAGAGCTGAGTACATTTTGTGAATGAACGTGCTAAAAGGGCCTACCAGTCCAAATTTGAGCATGACCATGGAAAGCCAGCGGAAGCTAACATTGTCGAAAGCTTTTTCGGCATCTAATGTAACTATCACTACATCTTGTGATGGGTGAGATTTTGCATATTCAAGAGCCGCCAGTACCTTGCGGATGTTGGCAGATGCAGATCTCCCTTTAGTGAACCCTGACTGCGCCCGGTGAATAAGTGATGGCATTATGTCCCCTAGCCTAGAGGCCACAATTTTAGATATTATTTTGGAGTCAACATTCAATAGAGAGATAGGGCGGAAAGAGCCCGGGTCCAGAGGGTCCTTCCCCTTCTTGGCAATAAGCTTGATGTTGGCTAGATGACCAGTGGGGAGGTATGGTCCACCAGTCCAAATGTAGTTGTAGACAGATAGGAGAGTAGGAGCAATTGTTTCTAGCATCATCTTAAAGAACTCAGGCTAGTAACCGTCTGGGCCCGGGGCTTTGCCATTGGAGAGACCACCTATAGCTCCTCTAATTTCATCTAATGTGATGGGGGCATTTAGTCGGGTCAAAAAGTCTGCGTCAATTTGCGGCAGAACGACACCATCTAGCTATTCCTGAGCCATGTCAGTATCTATGGGTTCTGGACCATATAAGAGGGTATAATATGTCTCTAACGTCTTATTGACATCTTGTGGTTCCGTGGACAGCGAGCCGTCAGGGTTGTGCAGAGCTGTGATATGAGTTGGGGTGTATGCACCTTTGGTGAGTCTCGCAAGTAGCTTCCCGGTTTTGTTGCCAAATTTGTGATAGTGTAGCTGTGAGGCAGATAGCTTCATCAGCTCCACTCTTTCTGCCCAGGTGTCAAACTGGTCTTTAGCATCTCGCCAGGCGACCAGATTGTCGTCAGTACGATTAGCATTAAGGATCGATTGGGCTGTCCGAACTTTCATACTAGCATCTATAAATTGCTTTTGAGTGTTCTTCTTGTAGGCCGATGTAAATGATATAATCCTCCCTCTAATATAAGATTTACCCGCCTCCCAGAATAAGTTAGGGTCGTCTAAGTGCTGAGTATTGTTGTGCGCATATTCCGCCCAAGCTTCTGACATCATTGTCTGGAAACTCTCGTTTTGGGATAGAAAATTTGGGAACCGCCATTGCCTAGCCCCTGAGTTGACCTGAGGAGTGTATATTGAAACCGAAATAGGAGAGTGGTCAGAGATCACCAAGTCGTGTATATTCGAAAGGCTAATCTTGGGCATAAGAGAGAGAGTGCACAGGAAATAGTCCAACCTAGCGAAGGAGCCATGGACAGGGGAGAAAAAGGTGTACTCCTTGTCCAGAGGGTGATGGAGCCTCCATGTATCGACTAAGTTGAGTGCCTGTATCATATGCGATAGGTATGTAGAATGGGGCAAACGGGCCAAGGGTGGGGGAGAGCACACGGCGGATCTATCTTCCCGATCGCAGAAAGTGCAATTAAAATCACCCCCTATAAGATGTGGGACGTCCCCATCTGCTGCCAGTAGAGACGCTAGTTTAGTAAAGTACGCCTGGTCAGGGGAGTTGGGAGCGTAAATATTAGTTACCCTTATCTCTCCCGATGGGAGCTTGAGGTGGACAGAGATCCGTCTACCATCTCCATCACTATTAACCGAGAGGAGATCATAAACTAGATTCTTGTGAAGTAAAATGAGTGTCCCTGCTTTGCGTCCAGAAGAGGCTGAGCCTAATACCTTTCCTACCCACAGCTTCTGCATACGGGAAAAATCTCTTTCTCCCAAGTGTGACTCCTGTATTAGAGCAATATCAGCCTTAAGCCTTTTTAAGTGCCTGAGAACTTTCATACGTTTGATGGGTGACCTTAGCCCCTTAACATTCCAGGAAACTACACAGATCTGAGCCATGGATGGCATAACATGGGATGATCAATACGAGGATGTAAGTGTGAATTACCTGGGTCAGGGCGACCTTGCACGTTTCGAAAGTGGGTGTAAATTTGTAGTGTTCGGTGGTAGGACCATTGGAACCATCCTCTCAGCAGGAAAAGGGGCACAATCACGGGAATAAAGAAAGGTGAAGGAAGAAAGTTAGAAACAAGGGAAAAAAAAAACATTAATTCGAGACTTCTCTTTTTTCCGCATGCATTCCCACCGCCGGATGTACCGTCAGACCGCCACCATGGGATACTAGTAGAATCCAACACTGCAGCGTTTTTTTTCTTTTTTTTTTAAAAAAAAAAAGTGTTAGAAGTTAAGAAATATCAACAATGTGGTGTTGAACATATTGAGCAAAACCGCCCAAAAAAAAAAGAAAACATGAAAAGGCTCAGCAGTGGGGATGCATGGTGACCCTCTAAGAGGGGAGACTTAACACCATATAGGCACAGCAACAATAAACATAGTAAACATTGAACCAGTGTGTGTCATCAGGGTGGGTATAACTAGCTATGGCAGTTCCAACGAGAATACATACAGCAGCATTGCTATTGGATCATATCCACAAGGGCAGTAGACAACCTGCGGGACTAGAATCAGGGGCATCATCCCAGCCGTAGGGCTACCCCCGCATGACCCAAAAATTAGAGAAGACATAAGGCTGCTTTGGAACCGCACGGACCAATCCGGTTCCTCTTGGCCTGGGCCAGGAAATATGAGCTTTTTGTAATCAGTCAGATTCTTGGTGGCCCTGAGCGGACGCGTGCTTGAGGCGTTTTGGCGGGTCCTTCCTGGGGCTTCTCTGATCCCTGGGACCTTGCTTAGCTCTGTCAGCGTAAGTGCCTGGTGGTATCTTGTCGGCTGCGAGTGACTGGAGATAAGCGCGGGCTTTATCCAGAGATTGCAATGTGAGCTGTTCTCCGTTCGGGGCTTGTAGGCGAAGGATAGCAGGGTATGCCAGCGTAAAGCGAATACCCCTCTTGTGTAGTTCCGCGCACACTGGTTGGAACTCTTTGCGCTTACGAGACACCTCCGCCGAATAGTCAGCAAAAATCAGCAACTTGTGTCCCTCGAACTCCACCGACCGAGCTCTGCGGAAGCTCTGCAAGACGTCCATACGGTCAGCGTAATTTAGATACCTCGCAATCACCGGACTAGGGCGGGCACGATCCTCAGACATAGCGCCGATACGATGGGCTCTCTCCACCACACACAGTAATGTATTGCAAGAGGTCACTGCAATTAAGATGTGTGTATCATGTACAGGGTCAGTATCATGGCTTCTGGGATTAGTCACTGCATCTGCAGTGTGTCCCTACATATCTGTTTCCTCAGCTGCAGCCAGGGAGTCATCAGCTAGAGAGCTATATTGGGTACCAGAAGGTGCCAGTTTATTTGAGGCATGTCCTGATGCTGGATCCTTGACTTGGGTCTGAGCAAATCTCCAAAGCCGGACAGCATTGTCGCTTATCTTCTCCTTCATCCCCAGTTGTGGAAGAAAACTGGCACTATCTTGGCTAGATCATATTGCTGTTGCTGCTGCTTATTTTTCTTTGTCATGGCTGTACAAGCTCATATAAAATTGTAAGGTGACTATGAAAGTACAACTTCAGGTCTTAGTAAAATACAGCAGTTTGGATGCACTTAGAGTCCTGTCATAGCTGTCTTCCTATTACTGTATATCTTATTTCTCCATTCAAACTACATATGCAGCCTTGTATGCCCTTTGATTTTAAGGACATATACTGTATGTTAGCAAGCCTAATAGAAACATGTTCTGCTAAATGTAATAAATACTTGTTAGTACAATAAACATTTTGTACCGTTATGGAAAAAAAAAACACAAAAAATCTGTTATATTCCCCCCCAGCTTTTCAGTTTCTTTATTACAGTTTCTTTGTTTATTAATCTTAGGTTATAGATTACATTGGGGAGATATAAACAACCACATCAGAAAAAATCTAAATCAATCTGGGAACTAACTAGTATATGACTTAGATTAATTAAACTTCCACACTTGAGAATTGTTGCTGGAGAAGACAGAAAATGTGTTATCTCTAGTCCAAATCATTTACTTACACATAGGGTTAAATACAATTGTAAGTATAAAAACTAAGCTCAGCACAAAATAAAGCACAAGTCTTTTCATGTGTACTTCTGGTGCAGGTGTAAGCTGTATTGTTTTTCAATATATATTATCACTGAAAATAAACACAAATTCTCAAGACCAACAATTAGTATTGTACAGAGAGTGCATCCTTATCCATTCTTGAAGAAAGTGCTGAGACAATCACATTTTCTACTTCAAGGAGCAAGCCATCATGTAAATGTTCTAATACAAGTAACAAGATCTGATCATTATGGGTTTGTATATTGCAGCTCATCATACTGAATATTATTTCATCTCCTGCAATGCTGAAATTGCTCGGATGGCTCGGATACAATTTTTATTTACAAATCATGATTCATAATAATAAGCAGGTCAGTCATTTAAGGTAAAGTAAAGTTTATATAGCAAACTGTTCTACTGTGAAGTGAATATCCTTGACAAAGCAAACAATAACAGAAGGAAGGCAACATTTAAAGTGTAAGTTCACCTTCAGGATATTTTTTTTTTTAGAAAACCCCTCTATGCAATTCTATCTCCCGTGAATAGTACACACCTGAGCTCCTTCTGTTGCAACTGGTGATGGTCCTTCTTTGCAGGTGCAGCTGTTTGGATTTGTTTGCAGAAAAAACACTGGCACTTCATTCTCATTTGCCGGTCTGGCTAAATATCACAATAATGCACTCCCTTAGGGGATACTCTGGGCTGCTCAAACTACATGTGTGTCCTTTCCCAGCTCTAGTTATGCTTAATAGTGGCAGCTCTAAAAAACAAACCTAGTGCTCATAGGCACAGCATAACCCTTCAGGATTTTTAGGACAGACCAGATGAGTATTTAAAAAGTATTGTTTATTAGAAACATTTGATTATCTGTAGAAAATAGTAGAAAATAGTAAGATCAATTGTGGTACAAAAATACAGGCGTAAATGCCCTCTGGTATGAAGGGCTATCGCATGTAGCTGTAGGAGATGACACCTGACATGTTTCAGACCCCTAGATCCTTCTTCATATGCTGAATGTCATCTAAAGCATACACACGTTTATAAAATGAACATATTTAAACATTAGTATAATAGTAACATTTTAACATTGATAAACCTATTGCATGGAATATAACATAGTGGCAGCTCTGGGTCGTTCAAACTGCACATACACATGAGCAGCCTCCATCTCTAGCTGAGCTTAACTAGAGAATGAGACCGTTTACTGCACATGCATGCCTGAATTGGCTGCCACTAAACTAAGCTGGAAGGAGAAGTAAGTATCAGAATTGTAGCACCCCCCCCCCCCTATTTGGCGGGGCGTTACGCTAAAGTTAGTGGGGAATGGGAGAGGTAAGTTGCTCCCACTCACAAATTGGTCAAGTTTAAGCTGCTGTCAGTTTAGAACTGCTTTCTAGTCCAGTCTGCATGCTAGGTGAGGTGTTTTTACCCCTGGGTGACAGTTGGCGCTGGAAGGGGTTCTGACAGACCCACTTTCTCCCAGCAGCCAATCAGAGGAGGATTTTCCCTCTAGACATGCTGGCGGGAAAGTATATCTGTGGCAGACGCCTGAGAGAAGGGTGCGACATTCTACGCGGGACCCGCGTTCCAGGTGCGGCATCCAACTTCAGGGTGCGCGCATCCATGGGCCCCGCCACCGAGGCCTGCCTGGCCGAAGCTACGCACCTAGCGGAGCTTCACCCTGACATGGAAAGGGGCCCCAGCGGCTTGCTTGGTCACAGATCCTAAACTGGGAGCTGTACGGTGGGGGATTGGCCTCGGGAGACCCAAAGGCAAAGGTTGTCCGCGAGGCCTAGGAAAACCACCGGGGATCCGGTCATCACTACATGACAGGTACACTTCAACTGTCCTCTGATGACTCTGGAGAAGTGACTTACTGGGAGGATCCATTAGTTCTACCCCTTTGAAAAGTATGGAAATTCCTCAGGCCTGTGGCAGAGGCCCTAATTCCTCCCAGTGACTATTGCAAGTGACCTTTCAGCTGCCAGGCCCAAGTTAAACGCCTGTCCGGGGCACTTTACCCACTATGACGGGAGGGGCGACACTTAAGTGTTATTGTACTGAGAGCAAGCTGCTCTCTATAATATCCAAGGCCTGATACTGCAGTTTTCTTCCGCTCATCAACCTTTCTCTATAGTGTGCCATGTTGATGTTGGCCATGTTGGGCCTTGGAATAAAACTTTGATAACGCACTCTGATGTCTGGACACTCGCTTTATTATCTTTCTACAAGTATTCACCCCTAAACAAGTGTAATTGGTAACTTAATACGCCGACCCCAAAATCAACCAGCGGCCCCTTCGGGGGTGAGCGCTACAGAATGAATTGTCATTTTCATTCTGTTTAGTAATGTATTGTTGTATTGTTGGATTGTGAGACCTTGTCATATGGAAAATATATGCATTTAGGGTGATTGTCTTTTAGGGTATCACTGCAAGAACGTAATAAACACATTAACACTCCTTTAGCACACCTCCAGATGGCTACATTTGCATCTCTGAGCTCTTGTTTGATATCAAAACTATTTACTGAGAGCCACTTTAAGAGCCAGAACCAAAGACCTGCTGAACTATGCTAAGTCTGTTTTCCTTGTCTATAGTATTTATTTTTTGTACCTTTTTGCTTGCATTGTTTTACTTTTCTTTCATTAAAACAATATTTAAACATTAGAAAGCTGAATCACTCGAATGTGCTAACCAGAAATTAAAGAGCATTGTGCCTCTGCGAAGAGAGCCACCATATTGTAAACAATATATTTTATTCCTGTAGGGGGATGGTAGTGAGCGATTCAGGCCGCGTACACACGATTCAGGAACTCGTCGGGCGAAACACATCGTTTTCCTCGTCGAGTTCCTTGTTAGGCTTGTCGAGAAACGCGACAAGCTTGCTTTGCGTACACATGTTAAAGACCAAATCTCCTCATTCTCAAACGCGGTGACTTTAACACATAGGACGGCAGGAGAAGTTCAATTCCACTGGCACAACTCTTGGGGCTGATTTTGCTAATCTCATGTGTTTGCGTGTTAAGCAAAAGTTTGGTAAAAGACTTTTTGCACTTTTCAGTCTGTTACAGCTTGAAAAATGTGTTATCTCCATTACAAATGCTACTTTTACTCCTGTCTTATACTTTAATATGAGCATTCGCGGGTTTCTTAGCATACACACGCTCGAGTTTCTCGTCGGAAACCAGCCCGACGAGAAACTCGACGAGCCAAATTCGACTCTCGTCGAGAAAATAGAGAACATGCTCTCTTTTTGGCTCGTCGAGTACACACGTCTCTAGAATGCGTCTCCCATCAAGTTTCTTGATGGATTCTGCCGAGGAAACCGGTCGTGTGTATGCGGCCTCAGACACTTTTTTGATAAGGTCGGAATTGCAACAGCTGTGTACAGTGTTTTTAGAACCTTAAAGCTCTGAAATTTTTGTATTGTACCATGTGATCAGTTCCTATTTTAAACCCTAAAATCTGTTATTGCTTTTTATTGTTTTTCTGTTATTGCTTTTTTGGTGTTGGATTTTGACTATACCTTGAGTTATTATGACTCTGGCTTGTAAACCAGCTGAATCACCTGTGAATCTATTCTGCTTCTCCTGACCCTGGATGTCTAACAAGCTTTGAACCTGTTCTTCCTGCCCTTACACTAGATTCCAAATCAGCTGTGAATCTGTGCAACCTGTCCTGACTAAAGATGAGGTTTGGGTGTAGTGTCCCTGAACCGAACTTACAGTTCAAGAAAATGACAAACTAATGTGTCTGTTTGCTCCTATAGCAACCAACTGCCAATAATGCACTCCCTTTGTTTTGGATAGTTAAGGAGGGGTTGGTGGGGAAAGGGAAATCGCAAGTTTTAACTATTAGTAGGAGCATGAATATTTGCTACTACCTCAGACCTGTCATCAAGTGATGATTATATTGCCGTAACCTATGTATCATTGGTAATAAATTGTGAGAAACAAAAAAAGACGTCATCACCCGACGCTAGTCACGTGACATCGTGATCAAACGTACACGAGAGAGATAGACGAAAGGACGGAGATGTTTGAGCGTGAACCGCAATCTGTCCCCGATCAAGGAATACCATTCTATGGATAACCACGTCCGCTACATACACCCTACAACAGAGGGATGATATCCGGATGGAGCACCAACTTCAATAGCACTTTACATTGCAGCCGAGCACCACGTCATGCACATGACACAGGTCTGTACAACCATAGAAAGTAATGATCGGCAGCAACATACAATCCAGCCTTGGATCAACATCAACCTCCATTTGGTAATGTACAGAGACCCTACAATGCATGACTTTATGATGTTGTATTGATTATTGTGTGTCATCCCTATGTTGATCAACAGCATGCTGCCAACATACTATGCAACCTAGTGCTTTAACGGCTATATGTGTGCTCAGGATAACGGGACACTCCACTGCTCTACACTGTGAGCACACTTTGGATTTATATCATGCTCTCATCTCCCAATATTATAACCTAATATAACCCTGAGGGTTGGTTCTAATAATTAGGCATCTCTCCACAATATCTCAGTATTTATATTGCTCTATTGTTTGGACTACATGGAAATCAATTTATTACTTACATATGGGCCCAATAATTTACCATGGACCTAATTTATAAGTGATTGCCAAGAACCTTCACCTTGCTGCAGCAGGACAATTAATACCTTTGCACCTTTCTACATCTCTCTCTTTACACATAGAGCTCTGTTACCAGATACTATACCAATTCGGTACTATTCGACTGGAAGTCAGGTGATACATTGTTTTCCCTGATCGTATTTTTATTATTTATATTACTAAACCCATCGAAATTGAATCCTCCATTGTTGAGAATAATCTTGAGATACTGATAACAGAACTCTTCTGGTCCGGACTAGTGTTGTGTCTTTGTGTTGTTTTTTTGTGCGTCTTGTTTGTAAATTAATGTTCATGGTTAGAAATAAATTTCAGGAATTTGATATGTCTTTTTAAGACCTAATCTCCCTCTTCCCCTTTTTGTACTAATTATGTCCTGATACCTTAATATTAATAAAAGATTATTTTTTTGTATCAAATATAATTTCAGATCATTTATACTATTGCCATTAGTAACCCCCTTTTTTTCTTTGATCTCCCCTGAGACCACTACCTTTCCCCGTCCTTTCCCCCAACCTTGGTCCCCTCCCCCTTTTTTTGTTTCTCACAATTTATTACCCTTTGTTTTGGAACCTGGCTTAGGTGTCTTCGAATGGCCAATAATGGGGGCTTTGTTATGTACCAGCTCCTCACTATAGAAGACTGAGTTTTTTAAGCAGCCATACTTTCACTAGAGTTGGCTGTGATAGGGAGAGCATAGGCAGTGTTGTTGGTAAAATGCATAGGGACAGATTGATGCAAAGCTTGTAGGCACTAGTCTCCTAAAGTAAATGTAAACCCTTACTGAATGTCCAATAGGTAGCAAATTGCTGTGTACATTGGTACATTTTGGGGGTGTGGTGATTGGGGTGATTTGTACCCCTAAACGCTGACAGACCGAAGGTGTTATTTTTCACAGGACATATTCCCTTTTCTTTGTTGGTTAGTTACAACTGATTTTTCCACATCCTGTCACTGTCTAAATGTACTGCAGTCATAGCAGGCTACATGTGTTTTTTCACCAAGCAAATGTTCTAGTTATTCGTGCCTGCAATTGATTTTTTTTCTCATGCTGTCCCTGCCACATGGACTGCTGTCATAGAAAGCTACACTTTTTTTTACAGGGCAAATTTCATTATTGTCACTGGATTTTAGTTTTTTTAAAAGTCCTTTTCCATAAATAAAAAAAATAATATTCCTGGACAATCAGCACAGAAGCTTAATTTTTCCTTTGGAAAGGCAAGGGACACAGTGATTTAAAAACAGGAGATCTGGGAGACAGGGGCAGAGCATTGTCACTCCATAAAACAAAGTACCCAAATAAGGAATTACATCTACTTTATCAAATGATGCATGAGTTCTTTGATTTGCAGTGCTGCCTAGTGCCTATACTGTATGAACAGATCTGTACACTCAAAAATCTTTTTAAAGAGCAATTGTATAAACCACAAGTACAGTATATTAAAATCAAATAGAGAGCAACAGCCCTGTGCATCATCTTTGGTATCACTTTATTTTAATAAGCCAATAAAATACCAGGCTTGAAATGATCCATCATATTGCTTGGACAAGACCTCCTTATATCGCTATACTCAACATATTCATTGGAAGTACTCTTCAGCAAATTGCAGCACATACACATTAGCTGAAACGCTTTAAGAGGAAAGCCTTCTTCATCAGAGTTAACCTGCTTGTAATCATGCTTACATCAGTTTTGTACTGTGGTCAATTAATGAAGGTTCCAGGCTAGTCTATTGTGGCATGTATATTCTTTACTGTTATACAGTATTTCTGAACATTTTTAACTATTTTTTAGACTTGCACTAATATTTGCTGCAGCCCAAGTGTATTTTGATATTTTCAGATTTTTAGTTTTATTATAGATTGCAAGTGTTACTAAACCCATGACAGTAAAATCAGTCTGTATATGCAGTAAAGCATGCTTATTATACTCACTGTGGGGTTAATCCTCAGCATTGTGTAAAAAGGTTGTTTTATCCTGCGAGACTGCACTTGCTCAGTTTCAGTGGTGGCCCATCCATTAGGGATGCACGGATGCTGCCCCCTCCATCCATGCATCTAGCCCCCTAATCTACATGCAGGTGCTGGACCATGGATTTCAATGGGGGACTTTTTTATGCATATGATTAGAGCCTGTAACGGCTACGCCGTCACCATGAATAGGAGATGATTGGTAATTATTTATTCTGGAGGATACTCAGATTAAACCACCTGGTTGCTCTATGATGTTAAACAGAGCTCATGGGCAGGGGCGGACTGACAACTCATGGGGCCCCGGGCAATAGAAGATTATAGGGCCCCCGGGCTTACAGATGGCCACCAAGCCAGGTGGCAGTACAGAGGCAGGGCAGCTAAAATCTCTGGATTTTCACATCAAAAGCATGTAGGTTTTGGACATAACAGGGACAGATGTAAAAAAAACACAGATTTTTACATACTTTCCCTGGTTTTAATGAGCCTGGCAACCCTGATGGGGCCCCCTAGTGGCATGGGGCCCTCGGGCAGTGCCCTAGTTGCTCAATGGTCAGTCCGCCCCTGCTCATGGGGTTATTTCATCACAACCTCCTGCGATATATCTCCTATTGATGGTGTGGTGCATCTACCATAGGTTATTTGAGAATCCTCGTAATACGTCTCAGTCTCTACAAACATATGGTATCAGGCAATCAAGAACATATCATAGTATGCAATCCAGGATGAACAGTATTCTGAGTATACAGGCTTGATACAGTAAGCTGTGGGTACTTGCGGTTTAGATGTGACCAGGTGTGCAGTTCCTTCCTGGAGAGTGATTAGTAGCAGGTGCAGGATGCCTCTATGGTTCTGTAGATTGCCAGCTCTGTGGCCAAGCAGCAAGTCATAGATAGTAGCAGGGTCCGTGGTGTAGTACTTGGTGCTGTGAGCCTGGTGATCTCCTTTACAAGGTGAGGAACTGTGGGACTCTGGAGGAGGTCTTGGGTCTCAGATGGCGGCGAGCGTCAACTTCAATAACCAGACACCGAGCCGCCATCAGAGGAGGTTTAAATAGCCAGCCTGTCGCGGGACACACGCTGGGCGCGCTTCCGCGTTCCAGCGTGGAGCGCAGGATTCGACGGCACGTCGGAAATGACGGAATCAGGATGCTGGACGGGACGCAGGATTCGACAGCACGTCGAAAGTGTCGATAACAGGGTGCTGAATGGAGCGCAGCTGTCTAAGGATGATACAGCTGCGCTCGTTCTGTACAAAGTAACGCTGATGGTGTTACAGAGCCAGAGGCTGTCATCTCCCTTCAGCCAGAGCTCATTATGGAGTCTGGGATGCCTGTGTGCTGTGCCCGCTGTACCCATCCCATGCCAGGGTAGGTTTCAAGACAGGGAGATGAGACAAGGAGGCCTGGAAATGAGGGGGAAGCCACCACTGGTGAGCAAGCATAAGGTAAGAGAGCTGGTGACCAGAAGAGGTGCATGGTGGCAGTCTGGAGCGACAGGGGGTAACCTGTGGTCAGGTCTATCTGCTGGCCCCCCCTGATGGATAGAGCACCAGCTGCCACTGCTTGGTGTGTATTGCTAGAGAGTTTTTATTTTTATTGAGAGGGTGTATGTGATCAGCACAGGGCCCAATTAGCACTGTACAGACAGAGGGTCAGAGGTCCTGCATCCAAATAGGATAGCTCAGTGCAGTATGAAAACTCCTCCGGCAAACTTTAACCAGGCACTGATAGAAGTCACAGGACTTCTATATACTGCTTATGAGAAAAAGTATTTGGCAGTTTATGTTACAAAAATGAGACCAGATATATTGACTGCAGGGTCCTCGGTATAGAAACACTTTAAGTGGTAAAGTATTTTGTACATATTGATGCTGTTGTATTATTTTTCAATGTATTTTTATTACTCAATAATAGTATATTAGAATACAAAATGAGTATACATTTATTTCATATTGCTTGTTCCCCTGTAATTTGTTTCACAGTAAAACTATAAAACCATATTCCTAGCCAGAAATTCCAACTTGGTGGTAAGTTAGGCAGTTCTTGTCTCTCTATTATGTGTATTGCTTGACAGCCAACTATCCGCTGCTACTTTTAAACATTTTTTACTTAGCATAATTCTTGTGTGCCAGCCACACTGTATGGGCAAAAATAAATTGTCTGCAAGTGACAGGTATCACTAGGTGACACGACTTTGAAACAGAGTAGTCGCCATGTTTGACAAGAATAAATTAAGAAATAGAGGAGATGACGTGAAGAGGATACATACAAATAAAACTGGTTTTGTAAAATAACAGACAGAAACTCAAATCAGTATTTATCTTAAAGGCCCACTCCATAGAAAATACTATTCTTCTTTCTGATGGGCTTAATCAATTTCCAATGTATTTACTTACCAACACAGCAGCATCAAGATTTAATTGTACAACATAGTAGTTTGTGTGACCAACATGTACTTTTACAACGGCTATGACATTGTATTATTCTAATGCCGCATACACACAGTCGTTTTTTGTGATGAAATAATATTACATTTTTAAAAAGGTAATTTAAAATGATCGTGTATGCACTTCACATCGTTTTTTGTCTTCTGAAAAACGTAAAAAAAAAAATTCGAACATGCTTCAATTTTTTATGTTGTTTTTGAAAATGTTGTTTTTTGTGTTGTAAAAAATGATCGTGTGTGGGCTAAAATGACGTTAAAAACAACGTTTTAAACCCGCGCATGCTCAGATGCAAGATATGAGACGGGAGTTTAAATGGAACTTCCCCTTTAGAGTGCCGTCATACGTGTTGTACGTGTTGTACGTCACCACGCTTTGCTCGTCATTTTTTTTTAAAATGATGGTGTGTGGGCAACATCGTTTTTAATGATGAAGTTGGAAAAACATCGTAAGTACACTGCACCAGGATTCTGTAATGCAATCCTGAGTGTGGCTTGGTGTTACAGCTAATGATACTGATATTTAACCCTGAGCCACACTCGGGAATACCCCTTTCACACTACAGCACGCTTTGTCTGGATTTTAGCAGTGCTTTTTCAAAAAGGTAAAAGGTCTAGTTTTGCAGCACATTCAAAGTGCTTTTAGGGCGCTTTGGAAGCGCTGCCCTTTCATTGCAATGGACAGGGGCATTTTGGGAGCACTATTTGGGAGCACTATTATATTATTATAGTGCAGGATTTTTATAACGTCCCGGAAACGCACCGCACCAGTGTGAAAGCACACACTGCAAAAAATGGGAGGCAATTTGGTGCTGAAAAACAAAGTTTTATTTCATGCCAAAAAGTGATCATGTGTACGCGGCATAAGGGTTGTGTAGAGGTTGTGGTGCAAATATCTTACCACTGGAATCCCTCAAAAATGTAAACATGTGAGATATCAGGTTCCTTCCAGGTTGCTGTCCTTAGGATCTCATTTTTTTTTTTTATATTTGAACTCCCAGACACTATTCAGATATGCAGAACTATGACAGTGGTTTAATTTTGAATATATAACAGCTTGGCAATCACTGAGGAGTCTATGTCAATTGTTAGGTATTTGTTAAATATCTGAAACTACCTATATGACAATGGGTTATGTTTTATGGGCTTGAGGTCTCCACTCTCAATGCTGAGGAAAGAGAAGCTTCTGGGGATTTTACAGTTATTGATGCCTTGCCTATGGATATGGGGTATGATCCGGGGATGCTAGAGTAATACTGAAACCTTTATTGGTTTATTGTTACAGTCACAGACCTGGTGCAGAAGGTCAATCTCTGCTATTTGGAAGCTGCATAAGTAAAGCTCAGTATGGTGTAGTGTGAACATTAAACATAGAGGTCTTAAGAATTATTTGGGTATTCTACATACTTTTTTTCTCTGCAACATAGTCTGTAAGTAAATAAGACTACCTAGGAGGTGTGTTTCTTGGTCAGTAGTCCCACTTTTAAAGGAGTAGTCTGAAGCAAAATTTTACTAGGGGAATAAGAGCATCACACAAATTTATAACACATTTAAATATACTCACGTTTTCCTTATGGTCTTCTTCCCGGTCTTCTTCTCGGTTTTCTCTCCGGCCGGAAGCTGGGTCTATTGATGACGCTCGACTTCGTTTTGTTGTTCATCCGTCGCCATCTTCGCCCGGTGACTCATCAATCGCAGGAGTCACCGCGGGCTGCGCCGGCCTCCCCGCCCGGAGTCGAATACTCCCCTTGAGTTAATTTATTAATATATGTGCTGAGCTGCCATTGGCTCAGCTCAGCAAACGCCTATTGGAGCGCTGTCCTCCAATCAGCGGTTACGTACCGCGCATGAGCACGGCCGACAATCTAAAAATCGAGGGATCCTATATACTTGATTAAATTTTAGATATAAAGTTTTTTTTTAAATAATATTTTTCTTTTAAAATTGTGTACAACACTAAAACATGGAGGTCATGTTCACTGAAATTAGAGAGTGTTGTATGGTTAGAAATAGAGTTGAGTAGATTTTGTAAGTAACGAGGGGTATTTGTATATTTTTCGGGTTGTAGGGGGAGATAGGTGTAAGGTGAGATAGGGATGTGATGCGGATCGAAAAAGTGTTTTATTGTTAGGAGCAGGGTTTGAAAGGTATAGGGCGAGTTTTGAGGAGGAGAGACAGAGTGGTATCGGGTGAGGTGTCAGGAGGAAGGACAGAGATGTGTCGGCTTAGATACAGGGATGATGAGGGCAGATAGAGTGGTCTAGGGTGAGGGTGAGTGGTGAGGAGGACAGACAGAGTCGTATAGGGTGAGGGGTGAGGAGGAAGGACAGAGAGGTGTCTGCTTAGATACAGGGATGATGAGGACAGATAGAGTGGTATAGGGTGAGGGTAAGTGATGAGGAGGACATACAGAGTCTTATTGGGTGAGTGGTGAGGAGGAAAGACAGAGTGATATAAGGTGAGGTGTTAGGTGGAGGAAAATAGTGATAGAAGGTGAAGGGTGAGGATCAGAGACAGAGTGGTATAGGGTGATGGTATGTGATGATGAGAACAGACATAGTGGTATAGGGTGATGCTATGGGATGATGAGAACAGACAAACTGGTATAGGGTGATGGTATGGGATGATGATTAAGAGACAGAGAGGTATAGGTTGATGGTATGGGATGATGAGAAGAGACAGAGTAGTATAAGGTGATGGTATGTGATGATGATAACAGATAGAGTGGTATAGGGTGATGGTGTGGGATGATGAGAACAGACAGAGTGGTATAGGGTGAAGGTATGTGATGATGATAAGAGACAAAGTGGTATAGGGTGATGGTATGGGAAGAAGATAACATACAGAGTGGTATAGGGTGAGGGGCAATGAGGAAATGTATGCAGCATTTCACTATATATTTATATATATATACATATATATATATATATACACATATAATACGTTTTAAAACTACAAGTCACAGCATGCTAGGGTTGACACCTTTTCTTCAAGCCAAACCCGAACACTTTAGCGGCGCACGGCAAACTTTTTTGTGCTACACTCTATAAGATTTTAAAGACCTGGAGTAGAGAAATAATGTGGCAATGTCACCCACTAAATATATGAGGCAGTATTATGCCCTCCATAATACAGAAGCCCACCATAGAGTATCACAGTAGATCAGAATTTCCTTATATCTATGCTCCCCTGGAAAAAACCCCCAAAAAATTAAAAAAATGCAGCACAACCTCAATAATTGTGAATGATGGTGGGAACCCCAAAGGATAATCCAAATATTAATACACTGCAATCTTATACATCTTATACAACATACATATTGTTCAATCGCCACCAGGTGTAAATCCATCCCACAATGTGCTGTGCCAAAATCCATTTTATATTCATCTTTTGAGTAAGATAAATTGGATATTATCACAGCACATTGAAGGATGCATTTACATCAGTATTCATACAATATTATATGTGTGTGGAGATTGAACAGTATGTATTGTATGTTTAGTTAAGATTGAAGTGTATTAATACTTCGATTATCCTTGGGGGTTTCCACCATCATTCACAATACATGTTTGCACATTTGAATTAATATAATTCTAGGGGGAGGTTGCACTGCATGTTTAAATTTTAGGTTTTTAGGCATTTTGTTTATATCAGAGTCCCCTATATCAGATTTTTTTTTAGAGAACAGTCTTTAAGGGGGTGTTGATGGAAGGGGACATGGGTGTCTCTAAAGAGGGGGTTGATATAGGGACACACTGATCTGTATATCATAATGTCGGTCTCTAAAGGTGTTCCTTTATAAAGAGAATTTCCCTTATCTAATAGAGGTCTATAAGTAGGGGGGTTCTGATATAATACCGGGGTCTCCAATTGGTCAAAAGCAGTTGGAACCCCACTCCCCAAAGACTCCCCCCATTAGCTCAGATTCCTTCCCTTATATCGGCCCCCCCTCTCTCGATTAGATCAGGGACCCCCCCATCAGTGTCCCCTGCCCTGAAAGACCCCCATTAGTCTACCTTATTTAGAGTGGCTTCGAGCCAGGAAGTGTGGTAGCATGAGCATTTATTCACAGGGCTGCTGCTAGAAATTATTGGGGCCCCAACCCCATGAGGAGGGAAAGAGGTAAAAAAGGGGAATATTAGGGTGAGAGAGGGAGAGGGGGGGCAGGAGAGAGAGGAAGAGGGGGGAGGAGAGAGAGAGGGGGGCAGGAGAGAGAGGGAGGGAGGGAGGCAGGCAGGAGATAGAGAAGGAGGGGAGCAGGAGAGAGAGAGGTAGAAGAGATAGGGAGGGGGCAGGAGGGAGAGGGGGCAGGAGAGAGAGGGAGAGGGGGCAGGAGAGAGAGGTAGAGGGGGGCAGGAGAGAGAGGGAGGGCAGGAGAAGAGAAAGGGTGGCAGGAGAGATAGAGAGAGGGGTGGCAGGAGATAGAGAGAGAGAGGGGGCAGGAGAGAGAGAGAGGGAGGGGGGCAGGAGAGAGAGAGAGAGAGGGGGGCAGGAGAGAGAGGGAGGCAGGAGAGAGAGGGAGGGGGGCAGGAGAGAGAGAGGGAGGGGGCAGGAGGGAGAGGGGTCAGAAGAGAGAGGGAGAGGGAGAAGGATAGAGAGAGAGGGAGGGGGCAGGTGAGAGAGGGAGAGTGGGCAGGAGGGAGAGAGGGCATGAGAGAGTGGGAGAGGGGGCAGGAGAGAGAGGGGGGGGCAGGAGAGAGAGGGAGGGAGGGGGGGGGGGCAGGAGAGAGGAGGGAGAGGGGTGCAGAAGAGAGAGGGAGAGGGGCAAGAGAGAGAGAGGAGAGAGAGAGAGAGGGGACAGGAGAGGGAGGGGGGCAGGAGAGAGAGAGAGAGGAGGGGGGGCAGGAGAGAGAGAGGGAGGGATGCATAAAAGAGAGAAATAGAGGGGGCAGGAGAGAGGGAGGTAGGAGAGAGAGGGAGGGGGCAGGAGAGAGGGGGAGGGGGGTGGAGCAGGTGAGGGAGGGGACAGGAGAGAGAGGGAGAGGGGCAGGAGAGTGAGAGGCAGGAGAGAGAGGGAGGGGCAGCAGGAGAGAGGGGCCAGGAGAGAGAGGGAGGGGGGCATGAGAGAGTGGGAGAGGGGGCAGGAGAGAGAGAGGGGGGGAGGATAGAGAGAGGGGGGGCAGGAGAGAGAGGCAGGAGAGAGAGAGGGGGGGCAGGAGAGAGAGAGAGGCAGAAGAGAGAGGGAGGAGAGAGAGGTGGCAGGAGAGAGGGGGAGGGGGAGGTGGAGCAGGTGAGGGAGGGGGACAGGAGAGAGAGGGAGAGGGGCAGGAGAGTGAGAGGCAGGAGAGAGAGAGGAAGGGGCAGGAGAGAGAGGCAGGAGAGAGAGGGAGGGAGGCAGGAGAGAGGGAGGGGGCAGGATAGAGAGAAGTAGGAAGAGAGAGGGAGGGGGCAGGAGGGAGAGGCAGGCAGGGAGGCAGAGAGAGAGGGAGGGGGCAGGCAGAGAGAGGGAGGGGCAGGAGGGAGAGGGGCAAGGAGAGAGAGGGAGGGGGGGCAGGAGAAGAGAGGGCAGGGAGGAGGGAGGGGGGGCAGGAGAGGGGAGGGGGCAGGAGGGAGAGGGGGGCAGGAGAGAGAGAGGAGAGGGAGCAGGAGAGAGAGGGAGAGGGAGCAGGAGAGAGAGGTTAGAGGGGGCAGGACAGAGAGGGAGAGGGGGCAGGAGAGAGAGGGAGAGGGGGCAGGAGAGAGGGGAGAGGGGCATGGAGAGAGGGGGCAGGATAGAGAGAGGGGGGCAGGATAGAGAGAGGGGGGCAGGAGAGAGGGGGGGGGGCAGGAGAGAGAGAGGGAGGGGGGCAGGAGAGAGAGAGGGGGGCAGAGAGGAGAGAGAGAGGGAGGGGGGCAGGAGAGAGAGATGCAGGATATAGAGAGGGGGGCAGGAGAGAGAGAGAGGGAGGGGGGGCAGGAGAGAGAGGGAGAGAGAGAGGAGGCACCTTAGGAGAACATTGAGAGAGCGCTGACCTTTAGGAAACAGTCTGAGCATGCAGGGCGGCGCGATTTAGAACTCTGGAGCATGCAGGGCAGGCCCTCTGCGATTATCCACAGACCATCAGCCCTCTAGCATCCACATGACCATCAGCTCATGGCTCTAGGCGACCCTCATGTCTCCCGATCCGAATCTAGACTCCGTCTACATGACTCCAGCCACATGACTTTAGGGTTGCCACAATGCCATGACATGCAGCAGCCCGCTCGGCGAATCACGGGACACCCCGCCGATGCCCTTTGCTGTGCTGGGCTCAGACACAACTGCGCGCCAGTGTTTACAACGCCATTTTTCCAATCCTCTGAACTATCCGGGTCAAAAACGGACAGGCGGCAACTCTACAGCATGCCCATACATAGAAATACTGTAAGGGAATGCTGTGACTTGTAGTTTTCCTCTCTGAGGTAATAAGCATTTCAATATAAATACATATAATGAAATGCTGCTTACATCAAGGGGGAGAAACTACAAGTCACAGCATGCCAATACAGTATTTTTATGTACGGGAATGCTGTGACTTGTAGTTTTGGCTAAGGGATAGTTGTGGAAGTAACATATAAAGGGGATGTGTGTATTCTACTTTATTTTACCATGATGCGATGGTGATTGGTGCACAACTTCCGATTCTTCTTGACCGCTGCTGATCCGGCACTACAGCATCTAATAATGTAAGCTTTACGTGCTTACATCGCTAGATGCACGCTGCGGGGGGCGAAAGCTCATTGGAGCTCGGCTATCCAATACAAGAGGACGCTTTTTAAGAGGCGGGGATAGGGAAATAGGTGCGAGAGGAGGGGGCGTGAAGTATTATAATTTAGGGAGGGGTCCGAGCGGGGGAGTTACAGGGGGAGGGCAGGAGATTACAGGAAGAGAGGAGCAGGCATGCTGGGAGAGGTAGTATTATCATGGCGGCCGTGGAGGAGAACCAGGAAGTGAAGAACTTACGGAGGGAATAAAAGAAGAACTGCTGGGCCGATTTTCATGAAAGTGACTTCTTTTAAAAGGTATTTTTATTGGCTACAATGTGGCATGTTGTGGAATGTGGCTTCAGACTACTCCTTTAAGTCTTCTCAATATTTAGTTATTTTTCTATTTTAACTATGGCTTTGTTATTGTCAGTCAAACTTGGAGTTTAAAGTCTTCTCTTCACAACTGAAAGTGAGGTTAGCCTACTAGCCACTGTTGAGCTGTGCCTGTAGCTGTAGCTGTTATGCAAGCTATCGATTCTCAGTAACCTCATCTTATCTTCTGATTCTGTTGTGGCTTTAGGCCTACTAAACCTGTTCCTGTCAAAGTTTGCTTCAGTTTTTAAGTACGCAACTGTACTCACTAACACACCAAAGGGTGAAGTGAAACATAGCCTGGCTGGAGTCTGGGTTGAGGCTGCCATGCATTTCCCTTCCTGCACATGGGTCTACTTCATGATGTGCCGCTTATGGATCATTTCCTTTGACACTGCTAACACTTGATTGATTTGCTAAAACTGAAGGGTGCAAATTTTGGTAGCCAATCAGCTTCTAAGCTTGGCTTGTTCAATTATGCTTTGACAAAAAAACTGCAAGCTGATGCAGATTCTATGCAGAGCTGCACCACATTTAGCTTTTTCCAATTTTAGTAAATAAACCCCTTTTGCTTTCTTTTAGAAAACTTTAAAGGAAAGCCCTACACTTTGAAATGTTATAATGCTGAAATGTATTTTACTGTTTATCTGTGTACTAAGGCATCAAATAAGAATGGGGCAAGGGGAATGTAATGGCAGTTAAGTACACATCTAATTAAATGGGTGAAGCAGCATGCATCAGTATCAAGCATGGAATAAAAAATCCTGTAACCACTCTGGCGGTATGATTATGTCAGATTTTTGCGACTCAAAGCAGTACATTGTTTTGCTTAGAAATGTAATGTTTTATATTGTAGGCCATGTAATTCTTAGTAATAACACACTTAAATATGTCCAAACAAGAGTCTAGCAGACATTCCAGGTATGATAAAGTTTGAAACACAAAATCATAAATTATAATATAATAAATAACTATGAATAATTATAAAAAATAATAATATAATAATAATAATAATAAAAAAATTAATTTCCTCTCGATTCACTATCACGCAATTATGCAAGTGTTCTAATTTACTTTACTTTTACTAAAACCACTTTTGACGTAAAGGGATGCTTTTTGGTTCCCATGGACAAGGTAAGTACACTGCACCAGGATTCTGCAATGCAATCCTGAGTGTGGCTTGGTGTTACCACTAATGGTACTGATATTTAACCCTAAGCCACACTCAGGAATACCGCCAGGGAGGTTAAACCCCTTTCACACTACAGCACTGCTAAAACAGTGCCGTTTTTTTTGCCCGCTTTGTCTGAAAGGTAAAAGGTCTAGTTTTGCAGCACTTTCAAAGTGCTTTTAGGGCACTTTGGAAGCGCTGCCATTTTTATTGCAATGGACAGGGGCATTTTGGGAGCACTATTTGGGAGCACTGTTATATTATTATAGTGCAGGATTTTTATAACGTCCCGGAAGCGCACCACACCAGTGTGAAAGCACACACTGCAAAGAATGGGAGGCAATTTTCAGGTGCTTTTTAGAGGCTATTTATAGCTCTAAAACGCTTAAAAACTGCCTCAGTGTGAAAGGGATCTCACTCAAATTAAGTGTGTCTGTGTATATTTGGTATAATTTTTATTTTATTTTTTAATATAAAGTTATTATTATACCAGTGTTGCAAATTAGAACGATCATAAACTAGAAGAAAAACTGGAAAAACATAAGCAAGAAAATAAGAAATTACTACAAAGCTAGCCTGCCAGTTCATTTGAAAGACAGTGTGAGACTGGCTCTCACCTCTTCAGCATGGAGTGTCCAATTGAGTAAAAATCTGGTAACTCTCAAGTTAAATTACAGCTCTTCTGGACTGAGTATGTAAATTTGGACGCTGTCCCAGCTTTGCCTTTTAATGAGAATCATGGAAAAGAAAACATCATTGATCATCAGGTGATGTAAAGCAATGAAAACACCGTTCTTCATTTAACCTACTTATAAATGTGGATGTTTCAGTTATGCTCAGTAAACACTGCATCAGCAAACAATACCTGCTGCCTCTATATTACCGAGTTTAAATACAGCTGGCTAACGCACAAAACATTAACTTTGTGAACATGCAGCTCATAAGTAAGATACATACTAAAAAATGTAATAGCTATTGTATTGAGCCAATATCCATTGTTAACCCAAATAAAGCCTTGCTGCCGTATCTATGCAAGCAAGCATTTATACCTTCAAATCCAACCTCATAATCTATTATAATTATACTGTCTTTCTAAATGTATAATTGTTTGAAAATCAACCAGTGGTATAATTCTAATGAATAACATATATTTTACCTCTACCTGCAGAATGGTTTGAAATAAAATGCAAATCATAATTCTTTCAGTGTTTTAAAGCTATGTTCACCTTATTTTTTTAAGGGGGAGTGTTTTTAAAGCCTATGGCCACTGGCAAGGGTGGTAAAAAGCTTAGAACACAACAGTCATCAGTGAATTGTTTGCTTTAATTTTCACTGTATTATACTACCCAGAATGTTTTCTGGAATGCCTGGCTCACATAAAATACTACAGCTGTGTTGATTTTTATTGCACCTTCATGATAGACCCCACTGCAAAATGCCTGCCTCAAGTTCTGCACTTAACCACTTAAGACCCGGACCAAAATGCAGGTAAAGGACCTTGCCCCTTTTTGCGATTCGTCGTGCGACGTGGCTCCCAAACAAAATTGGCGTCCTTTTTTCCCCACAAATAGAGCTTTCTTTTGGTGTTATTTGATCACCTCTGCGGTTTTTATTTTTTGCGCTATAAACAAAAATAGAGCGACAATTTTAAAAGAAATGCAATATTTTTTACTTTTTGCTATAATAAAAATCCCCCAAAAATATATAAAAAAAAACATTTTTTTTCCTCAGTTTAGGCCGATACGTATTCTTCTACGTATTTTTGGTAAAAAAATCGCAATAAGAGTTTATCGGTTGGTTTTGGCAAAATTTATAGCGTTTACAAAATAAGGAATAGTTTTATTGCATTTTTATTAATTATTTTTTTTTTACTACTAATAGCGGCGATCAGCGATTTTTTTCGTGACTGCGACAATATGGCGGACACTTCGGACAATTTTGACACATTTTTGGGACAATTGTCATTTTCACAGCAAAAAATGCATTTAAATTTGCATTGTTTACTGTGGAAATGACAGTTGCAGTTTGGGAGTTAACCACAGGTGGCGCTGTAGGGGATGTGTGCCTATGTGTTTTGTTTACTACCATTTTTGAGAACCTCACTGTGCAGTCTTTGAGGGAAGATAGATTGTATGATTAGGTCCATGTAGTGTCTCCAGGGTTCCTTGGGAATGGAAAGAAGCATCAAGGGACCCGCTGGAGCTCGAGATGGGATCTTGGTCTTGGGACATATGGCACAAACTGCTACACAGTGCCTGATGTCCTTCTTTATGCCAGACCACCAATAAGGAAGAAGGATGTTTTATGGACTCTTGAATGACCAGCTAATTTGAACCCGTGAGCCTAGTGGAGAATGTTGTTCATAAGATTTGGCAGTACCAGGGTTTTGCAGGAGGCATTGAGGTCCTTGTTAGGGAGGTTACATTGAGAAATAAAACAGGTGGCATAGAGGGCTCCATTTAGAGGTGGCATCTTTGTCAAGAGGGTTGAAAGAAATGCATAAGAATATTGGCTTTAGTATTGTGGGAATCAGGTTTTTACATAACAACAAATTTACAACAGGATAAGAAAAGGGTTTCATTGAGACTTGTCTCAGATTGAAAGATATTGTAAGTTCTTGTGATCAATAAATAAAGTCTAAATATATAGAGAACCTTTAAGAATTTGCAACCAGTCTTCTAAGACCAATTTCATGGCCAATAATTCCTGATCTTCAATATCATAACTCTTTTCAGGGATATTTAAAAAAAAAAAGGAATGCTCAATGTGCTTTTTATCCTAGGCCACAGTAATGCTGGTCTGGTCAGATAAGCACTACTACACACAGACATAGAGGAGATCTTGAAATATTTATTTAATGAAAAAATGGCATTACCAAGTCACATTTTGAGAGGATTTGGGCTCCATGTAAGTGATCAAAAAACTCAGTGATAAGGGGCAGAAGATACTAATTGTTGATGGTGTTTAAACTCAGATGAATACATGGCCTATTTGTCTTAGCAATAAAAAAAACAGGGTCCATTTATAGGTAAAACCTTTCTTTAAACTTCCTGAGATATATTGGGACATGGCCTGTTTTCTCAGGAATATTGTTTATTGTTTATTGTTTGTTTCTTATACAAGGCGCATAATTCACAAAACATGTTTGCATCGATGCGCCTGCTTCCCATCCAGTCACGTTACCAGATACATACAAAAAAGAACAAACTTTAAAAACAACATAAAATCGAGTGGCGGTTACAATAAACATATAGACATTCTAACACTCGCTAAAAACATTAAAAACTGCCTAAAAAACAACAAAAAGGAAGAGGGGGGAAAGGAAGGAAAGGGAAAAAGGGGAAGGGGAAAAGATAGAGAAAAAGATATCTCACCCCAAACCACTAAAGGCCCTAGTGAACAACAGAGTCTTCAGATCTTTTCTGAATACCTGGTACTTCTCCTGTTGTTGCAGGTGGCATGGAAGCAGATTCCATAACTGGGCAGCTTGAACTGAAAAAGCTCTGCCCCCCCCATTTTTTCAGCCTATAAGGCCGAACCACCAATCTAGTTTGTGACGTGGCCCGTAAAGGCTCTCGTCACAAACTGTCGCCGCAATTTCTTGCGGATATAATATGGGCCTAGATTATTAAAGGCTTTGTAAGCAATACAAAGAACCTTAAATTCTGATCTCTCCTGTATTGGGAGCCAATGGAGGCTCTTCAGGTGGGTGGAGGTGTGACGTCCGCCCTGGTAGCCTGAGTGCCAGCCGAACTGCCTGATTTTGGATTTTCTGCAAGCGTCTAATCTGGGTCTGAGGCAAACCCATGAAAAGAGCATTGCAGTAATCCAAATGGGGTAAGACTAGCGCTCTAACTACAGCAATTCTGGCAGAGCTTGACAAAAAGGGCACAACCTTGTACAACTGCCTCATCTTGAGGAAACATAACTGGGTAATACTGCCGATGTGTGCATCCAGGGACAGACCGGAGTCCAACAGAACGCCTAGGGTCTTCACCTTTTCGGCAGTTACAGGGAATCTCCCCTCCTCGTCCGGCCAAGGCAACACCCCAGTGTAAGTTCTGGACCGATCCCGTCCGGAGTACCTCGGTCTTTGCCTGGTTCAATTGGAGACAATTGTCGGCCATCCATTGTTTGATGGCCCCAAGAGTCTCCAGAAGATCCACCTCGTCCCCCGGCCCTCCGGCATCAATCCTAGTATACAACTGGGTATCGTCAGCATACGACTGACATCTCATCCCACGGTCCTTTATCATATCCAGCAGAGGACGCATGTAGATGTTAAAGAGGAGGGGAGTATAAGGGGAACCCTGGGGTACCCCAAAAGTGATTAAACAACCAAGGCGTAAAACTGGGCCTGGAATAGCGAATGGGCCCAGTCGTACCTTGAATTCTCTACCCTTTAGGAAGGCTATGAACCAACCTAAAGCCCTCCTGGACTAACATGCGCAACCTCAACTAGTCTACGCATTAGGATCTCGTGGTCGATGGTGTCAAATGCTGCCGAAAGATCTAGTAAGACGAGGACGGAGGTTGCCCTGCATCTGCCTCAAACAGTAGGTCATCCATGATCTCCACTACTGCCGTTTCCGTACCATGACTGGGACGGAACCCTGACTGCTGCTGCTCCGCCAGCAACCCATGTTGTTCCACAAAACATTGCAGCTGTTGACAGACTATTCCCTCTGACAGCTTTGCCAGAAGGCTATCCTGAGATGGGTCTTCTTTCCTCCTTTTTTCTTGGATCAGAGTTAAGTTTCTTTAGTATTGGAGTAACTATAGCCTTTTTGAAATGCTCTGGGTATTCGCCCTTATCAAAACAACTGTTGATTAACTGAGCCACAAAACCCTTTATTTCTTCAGCTATCAACTTCATCACGAGACCCGGACATGGGTCTGATGGGGGAGAACTATCTTTAGCAGTGGCAATGCAATGTCCTACTGCTTCTACGGTTACTGGTGAAAAATAAAACATAGGAACACTGCCTATATAGAATAGAGAGAGGATACTTTTTTTTCATATGAAGAAATAGATCCAGGGACTTGGTTAAATGCAAGTCAAAGGTGCTGTGTGGTAGCAAGGTGTTGTAATAGAATTTCAGAAAATTCAGCATGGATGGCAGATGCCATGGGGGGGGGTCTACGTCTGGGCCACTGATTTTACTTTGACTATTTGAATGGGAGGTAGACACTGGGAATAACTAGACGACCCCAAGACAGAATATTAGGCGTTGTTAAGTTTAGGATAGGTGAGTGCTGCTGCAGCCAGGGAAGGTCCAAGGCAACATGTAGTATTACAAAGAAAGAAAGAAAGGGTTAAATGGTATTACAATCTGACCAACAGCCAGGCTGTGGAAGAGACATGTCCGGGTTCATCAAATCTTCTACAAAGTGTTGCCTAGAACTCCAAAAGCTATTAACTAGGGGGCTTTTCCCCCCAGAGAGGAGAGGTCCAGGTCAGAGCATCTTGTAGTAGTGGAAAGATCATGTAAAGATCATGTAAACCACCTTGTTACTGTAAGTGGGACAATTATGGGGCTGTAAGTCAAAATAAATTTCACATTGATTAGGGAATACCCTGCAGTCCTTATGGGCCCCTATAATAATGTGTATGGGGGAAGGGGGGTTGGAGCATCAAAAAGGAGGGGCTTGGCTGGGGCAGTTAAAATACAGATGGTGAGGGTATTGCAGAAGTAACACACAGGAAGGCTTTCACTTAAACTAGAATTCAAGGCCCATATCTATTTCCAGAGGTGGTCTTGTATAGTTTGTTCGCAACATGACTTGTACTGGTAAAGTTCTGGTAGCAGAACTGTAATAGGACTTGTAACTTGTAAGAGCGACAATGGGCACAGTGTGGTTGGGAACAGTGAAACAGTGAGGTGGCAATGGCACAGTGTGGTTGGGCACAGTGTGGCAGCAATGGGCACAGTGTGGTTGGGCACAGCGAGGTTGCAATGGTCACAGTGAGGTTGGACACAGTGAGGTTGGGCACAATGAGGCTGCAATGGGCAAAGTGAGGTGTGCAAATGGGCACTGTTGACCCTCTTTTCCGCTTACAGTGGCTGCTGCATTCTCACCCTAGGCTTATACTCGAGCCAATACATTTTCTCATATTTTTGGGGTAAAATTAGGTACCCCGGCTTATACTCGGGTCGGTTTATTCTGGATTATATACGGTAAAAGGAAAAAAATACAGTGACCACATATAAGGGCTGGTAACCACAGTATATAATACATTTTTGTTTTTGGGTTTAGATATACTTTAATTGTTAAGATTTCAAACACTTATAAATCCACAAATGTTACAAATATTGAATATATAACATTTATAAAAAACTTTTTACAAAATATATATACAGGATGACTAGGTTTAACCACTTAAGGACCACCCCAGACACATTTATGTGATTCTCATCTTTCGGCTCTTGGGCGTGCGCATGCACCATCGGAGCCCCGTTTCTACTGTGATTGGGAACAGCGGGAGCCTATCAGTGGGTCTGGTGACCGCGATGGTCGGTGAGAAGCAGAACAGCGGTCTGCCAATGTAAACAAGGCTGTTCTGCCAGAAAGGAAAATGGAGATCTCATGTATCTGCTAAGCAGAAACATTGATCTTTGTTTTCCTTTAGTCAAAGCACTCCCCCTACAGTTAGAAAACACACAAAGGGAACACATTTAACCCTTTGATTGCCCTGGATATCAACTCTTTCCCAGCCAATGTAATTGGTGTCACTCGTCCCCAAAAAGTCCCTAAATCTATAACAGTTTATAGATGCTATAACTTTTGCGCAAACCAGTATACCAGTATACACTTATTTGGATTTTTACCAAAAATATGTAGCAGAATACATATTGGCCTAAATGTATTAAGAAATCCTAATTTTGAAATGTTCTTATTGGAAATGTTTTATAGCAAGAGAACCCTGCAGAGGTGATCAAATACCTCCAAAAAAAAGCTCTATTTGTGGGAACAAAAGGACATACATTTTCTTTGGATACAGTGTCACACAACCGCGCAATTGTCAGTTAAAATAACGCAGTGCAGTATTAAAAAAAAGTTGCCTGGTCAGGAAGGGGGTAAAACCTTCCGCAGCTGGAGTGGTTAATATTGCAAAAGGGATAGAAAAACTGCTTGCAGGCCATCTCTCCCAATGCACGCTGGGCGTTTTATTCTCTCTCACTTTTCTCCTTCGTCCAGACTCTGGTGTATGTGCTCACTAATGCCCGGGACCACACGGGGCTGTATTCATGTGGCATCAACAATATGGCGGTCCCCTGACTTAGAATCGAGCCATACACCCCAATGTCTCTGTATCATAACCTGAACTTGCTCAGAATGCAACATTTTGAAGGAGACACCACAGAGCAGTGTCCTGTTCAACCAGTCCAGCTTGACTCCTGCCACACACAAGTGTGGACACCATGCAGACGCATAATTAACTATTTTCTCTGCCATCTCAAACGGCTAGGTCCCTAGGGTCTCTGCCACTCGGGTCCGGTCCCAATTGCTGGGGCACCAACTGCTTCCTTTACTATGCATGAGACCCATCACCCCTGCTAGTACCACTCTCCCGCTGTCTAGCTGTCATATTATCCTTCTCTTGTACTTGTTGCCCCTAGCAATGTCATTACTTCACCCATGCATGTGCATTACAGGCCCTGTTCTTCTGATTAGGCTAGGACAAAGTTTCAAAAGCTTTACTGGAAACTCTCAGCATAACAGTTCCAAAACAACGTGCACAGTCTTTTCCCTAAATGAATCCCTAACTTAGGCTTGTGGCTGCTCCAGCATACCTGCACAGCAGAGTCCACAGTGGCAGATCAACTCGCTTACAAGCTTACTTACACACATCGGAACAAGGTAAGTTGCACACATGATACCCTATGATTAAGTGGCGTGCACGGCCACGATACGCGTGAGGGAAGTTAAGCCGTTGGTGACGTTGTCTCTACTTTTGGTCGGGAGCAGAGAAGCTGCTGTGTTTGATGTCTGACATGTGAGATCTTAATCTGAAATGTGAGTGTTTACTATGTTTACAATAAATTATGCTGGCGTTTTTATACTATTGTGAGCGTTATTCCTTCCATATGTGCCTTGTGGGGAGTCATTGATCCTAATGAAGAGGGACTTTGTGGAGTGAAGGTGATCTGCAACGCTGCTACAGTTAGAGGGAATATTATTATAAGCCTCATAGAGGTGAGAGGCTGGTGAAACTGGGCACGTGTGAAGTCAAGATCTTTCTGAGATATTTCTGAGCAGTGCACATTTGGAAAACGTTGTAGACATTTATTCATCATACCATTTATTTTACATTTTATTTTTATTTTTCCAATTTTTTTTGGATTATATGGTTGGACTCTTGACCCTGGGAATTTTGCACTTTAATGCGTTTTTGCACAATTGCATGAAGCTACCAATATATTATTGTTGTATTGGACTCAATTTACACATATGTGCTGTTTGCCATTAATTAACTATTGTATGGATACACCTGATTAGCACCTGTCACTTTATACACTTTATTGCTGCACACTTTTGATGGTTTATTTTGTCATGCACCTAGAACACGATAATTGCATGATATCTTTCAATTTCTGATTGTAGATTATATAATTTATTATTTTTATTTATTGTCATTATTATTATTATTACATTTCTTAATTAGCGAGCGCCCCAACACTTAACCTTTAAAATACTGTTTAGTGTGAGAACACCCAATCGTTGTGGCTGCTGCTGTAGTTCATCTGTCTTTAACAATAGTGTGGTTTGCGCATTTAGTTACCCCCCATTTTAATAAATTGCACACAAACATGCAATATTATCTACAACACATTTTTGAATAACTGCACTCAGAGACACAACTAGACACAACCCTCAATTTCCATCTTTGCAGCCTCAGCTGTGCAGAATAAAAGGGACAGGAATAGCTATGTACAAAGCTTCCTGTTCATTCAAAAACCGAACCATAGTAAGCACAGTTTACTATGCTTTAGTTATAAAAGGACACTGATCACTCAGTTTTCATTCAGAAAAGGAAGAAGCCAGTTAATGGCATATTTACAGCTTCCTTCCCTGCTCTCTATCCTAACACATCCCCATAGAAGCCAGCGAAAGAAGGGAGGAGGAAATCTGGCAGTGCTGCAGGGGGGGGGAGGGGACCAGGAAACCACATAGTCACCTGGGGGCAGCAGAAGAAAAGTATTTTGGATAGTAGGGGTGGGGGTAGCATATAGAGCAGGGGTGTCAAACTGGCGGCCCTCCAGCTGTTGCAAAACTACAAGTCCCATGAGGCATTGCAAGGCTAACAGTTACAAGCATGACTCCCACAGGCAGAGGCATGATGGGACTTGTAGTTTCGGAACAGCTGGAGGGCCGCCAGTTTTGACACCCCTGATATAGAGGAACCAATGGCCTCATTTTTCTAGAAGCAGGCTTTCAGCGGCTGCAGGAAGAAAATAAAGGGCATCAGTTCCTCTATATCAGGGGTGTCAAACTGGCGGCCCTCCAGCTGTTGCAAAACTACAAGTCCCATAAGGCATTGCAAGGCTAACAGTTACAAGCATGACTCCCACAGGCAGAGGCATGATGGGACTTGTAGTTTCGGAACAGCTGGAGAGCCGCCAGTTTGACAACCCTGCTCTATATTCTGCCCCCTATCCCTCCTATGCAGGTGTACAGGGGAGCTGCAAGGGCTCCCTGGAGCATTGAGCCAGATTGCAGTTGTGACCCTCTTCTCTCTGTGAGGTCTGTATTATAGAACAACTGTATGCATGTCAGTGCTTGGTTGGAGTTAAAAGGAGTAGGTCAGTGTGGACATCTCCCAACTGCTCTTTTAGACACCTGCAGAACCTATTATTTCTCTCATTTTGCCTGACAGGCCTTTACACCAACACTGAGCCTGTTGGTTCTACCCATTCTAAATCCACATATGTTGCTCTCTCCATTTTCTTTCATTTATATGTTATACAACTGCTCCGATGTCATTGTATAAGAGAACCTACACATACTATGTTCCACACAAATATACTCTGCATGCTATGCATTCTATACTACATGCTGCCATATACCAAATTGTATTTTCCATACTCCATGTAGCATCATACTCAGGAACTGCCAATGCATTGTGGGCGCACTGGATGCCACCCTCCCTATTTATGTGCCCGACCCCTTTCAGGACATTGGCACATAAATTTGTATGACAGGGGTGGACGGGGTGTGTTTTTTGAAGCACCTGATTAGAGCCAGAGGCTGGCTAGGGTGGGCCTATTGTGTGACCACAGAAAATGACAGGGGGGTCTGCACTGATAATCAGCGCATTGATTATCAGCGCAGACCCATCAAGGATGCCCACTAGAGCCCACTAGGGATGCCAACCTGTGCTCACCAGGGATGCCAATTCTTGCACACCAAAGATGCCAATCAGTGCCCCCTAGTGCCTATCAGTAATGCCCATCAATGCCTCCTCATCAGTGCTGCCTATCAGTGCCCATCAGTGCTGCATATCAGTGCCCATCAGTGCCACCTCATCAGTGCCCGTCAGTGCAGCCTCATCAGTGCTCATCAGTGAAGGAGAAAACACACTTATTTACAACATTTCGTAACAGAGACAAAGAAAAACATGTTTTTTCCCCAAATCTCTGTCTTTTTGTATTTGTTTAGCAAAAAGAAAAAAGAAAAACACATTAGTATCTAAATACCACTGAAATAAAGCTATATTTGTTTGGGTACAGTGTTGCATGACTGCGCAATTGTCATTCAAAGTGTGACAGCCCTGAAAGCTGAAAACTTGCCTGGGCAGGAAGGGGTAAAAGTGCCTGTTATTGAAGTGGATAGTCAACACCACTACACACTGTACTCCTTACTGTGTGTTCTATTTTACACACAGCCCCAAATGTATGCATGGTTGTATGTTCTCTGCTCCACCCGACTCCACTCTCTAGTCTGTGCTGTGCATTCTGCATTCCATATATCCCCAGTCTGTCAGTTATGCTATGCTTTCCATACATCCATAGACTGTGTGCTGTGTTGTACATTATACTGTATTTTCCACAATGTCTGTATGCTATGATATACATTCTGTACTTAGCACTGTGCTAGTCAAAAGACTTCACATTGTCACTGCTGTAAAGCCTAGAACAGACACACTTTTCCTGGTTACCATATAAATAATCCTTCTATTCTGCATGTATAACGGATCAGGTTTAGAACAATGACACCGGTTCATTTTATTAATTGTTATTCATTATTTCAAACTTTTTTTCCCTGTACCCTCCTCCATTTAATGTGGAAAATACATTGTAGGATAAGAAATAAAAGGAGCGCTTATTTTTTTCTCTTTCGTTTTTTTTTTTTTTTTACAACACCATTAAAAGTGGAGCATTGATAGACAACAAGAGCAAGTTATCACATTTTCTACTTTAGATAGTTCAGTCAAGCCCCTCTTGTTAGCTAAATGAAGGGTTTTGATTCACTCTTGTCTTGCTCACACAACTCAACACAAATTACATTCAATATATTCAGACAATGCATAAGAACTTGCTTTATTAAGCATTTCTAATTAAAATAATTATGGGGCACCTGAATCTAAAATGCTTTTGTCATCCACAGTAATTACTTTGCTGCATATATTAAAAGTCTGGGTACTGCTAAGAAGATGAATGTCAGTTTTGTTGTAATTGCAGAGTTTATTTGTAACCTTTTAAAATAGTTTAATAACTGAGGAAATATGAATGTATTATAGCCCACAATATTCATTCTGTATATAAATGTTTTCAAACTGAAAAATAAGAAAACACTAGAATGGCAGTAAATATTTGAGCAAAACAACACAATGCAAAATGTCTACATATAAAAGTTAAGTTGATTAAATTTTTGATCTTGATCTTCTAATCAAAATTGCTGCTATCAGAATAAGGAGGTGTAGGATGTTTTGAGGGGAAGCAAAAACAATGGGGTAGATTCACGTACCTTGGCACATCTTTATGCGGGCGTAGCGTATCTTCTTTACGCTACGCCGGCGCAACATTGAGAGGCAATCATGGAATTCACAAAGCAAATGCTCCCAATGTTGCGCCGGCGTAGCGTATAGTCATCGGCGTAAGCCGACGTAAGTCAAAGTAGGTGAAAGCGGGCGTGATATATTTAAATGAAGCGTGACCCCATGCAAATGATGGGCTGAGCTTCAAAAAACTAACTGCGCTTGCGTCGTATCTTGGACGCATCCCAGTACGCATGCTCACAGTCACGTCAAAATAACTGCCTAAGATATGTCAAAACACTGCCTATGACGTGAACGTAACCTACGCAAAGCCCTATTCACATACTACGTAAACGATGTAAAAATCTACGGCGTTCGTTCCCTGGTCCTTACCTTTGCATGAGTTGCACCTCCAATATGGGAAATAACTTTACGCCGGACGTAACCCTTACGAAATCGCTTAAAACATGCGCCGGGCGCAAGTACATGCGTATCTTACTCATTTGCATATTTAAAATGGGTATGCCGAATGCGTCCAGCGTAACTATGCGCCCACGATACGCCAGCGTAGGAAAGTTACGCTGACTGGCTTAAGCCTATTTTTTGGACGTATCTAGCTTCGGGAATCAGCACAGAGATACGACGGCGCACATTTGTACTTACGACGGCGTATCTCTAGATACGTCGGCGTAAGTTCTACGTGAATCTGGGCCAATGTTGTTACAGGTACACAGTTGCTAGTCAGGGGGAGGAACATAACAAAGATTGCAAAACAAGTAAATAACAGCAGCTTATGATAATATAATACCTTAATAACATAGCAGCACTTTCAAAAAGATCAAACATAAAATGGATAGGCACATGTTTAACAATCTCTTTATTATGAGGCCTGGTATGCTTGCATCCACGCTTAACTCCATTACAGAGGGAAAGCCCATGCTACTAGACATCTTACGGGCATACATCTCACCGTTCCCCAAGGAGGCGAAAGATCTTACTCAGTGTGGGAGCTATCTCCTCATTGCCCTCCTTAATGCGGACTTGAAGTTGTTTGCAAAGATTTTGTCAAACAGGCTACTCCTCCACATCCCTTGTTTAATTCACAGAGATCAGAGGGGATTTGTACCTCTGCGTGAGCCTCAAAACATTATGATTCGGGTTGCAAATTTGATCCAGGCTGCCTGAACCACCCATCATCCTCTTTCGTTTGCTGTCCATGGACACGGTAAAGGCTTTGAATAGGGTCAATTGACAGTTTCTGCTGAGGGGTCATCCATGCTGAGTTGGATCTTTTCCCTTTATTCTTAGTCCTCTGCCGCTATCAAGGTATACAAGACAAGGTCTGACTTTTTTACAATCATGAATAGTACCCGCCAGGGTTATCTCTTGTCCGCATTGATCTTTATTCTTTCACTGGAACCTTTTCTATACACTGTCAGGGTGGACTCTGGAATTGCAGGCTTCCAGAAGGTGTCCGGTGTCCATAAGGTGGCTGCCTCTTTGGATGATTTAATATTTTTTTCTGATGAACCCTCTTTTATTGCTGCCACAATTGCTTCAATAACTGCACATGTATGGCACTCTCTCCCACTTTCAAATGAATTTGTCCAAGTCCTCTGCTCTTACTATTTTGATGGATCGGGCCAAGATTGACTGCTTTTGTCAATCCTTTTCCTTTCATTGGATGGTTAACTCTATTCGCTATTTGGAAATTAATATTACTCCAGACCCTGCTTCCCTCTATATGGCCAAATTTGACCCATTGCTGACCCAGTTGCGAACTGATTTACTCCATTGGCACTTCCTCGCTTTAACCTCGTTTGGCCGCTGCTGTGCCTTAAGATGACGATTTTGCCCAGTATTCTTCTTTTGAAGGATCTTCCTATCCAGTTACCTCCAGGTGTCTTCAAATGTGTTTTCCCTCTTTTGGGAGTTTTATGGTCTCACCGGAAACCTTGCATTTGGCTCCAACTTCTTCACCTTCCCAAATGCCAGGGTGGAATTGGCCTTCCAGTTATATGGACATACTACAAGGTGGCCCATCTTACTAGGCTGATTGATTGGCACTGTCATGCTGAGGTCAAACACTGGGTGGCTATGGAGATAGAGGACTCATGTGGAACCACAAAAAGCTGGCCATGGATTACTCTTTTGCCTCCGAAGACTCTTAGTGAACGTCCTACTCATGGTAGCACCTAAAAGGTCTCCAGAAACACCTTTCTTAGCTCTTGGGTGTCTCAATTACCCTCTCCCATTATCCCTGTTCTGGGTAACCTGGAATTTGAACCAGGCCTTGAGATTCCCCAGTTTCAACGCCAGTTTGTCCAGTGGTCATCTCCATTTTTGGGACATCCTGGGTCCTGATGGAAATCTCTCTTCTTCTTCCCTGGCCACTGCCTCAGAACCCCCTTTAAATTTTAGGAGTGGCCTCCAGCTTCAAAATTTTCATTATAAATGCTCTTGTTTTCCTGGTGTTGTTTGACAACTCATGAAACTGGAGACTGTCACAAGCGGGAAACAATTCCGCATAGTCTTTCCATCATATAAGCAGCTCTGATTCAGCCTACAGAGAACTTTACCCCAGGCGTTCTCAATAAATGGGAATAATAATTTTTCTATGCAATTCACTGATTCACAAAAATCGAAAATTCTCCATTTTGCCCAGAAGTTTTTTATTGCCACAAAGGTTCAGGAGACCAATTTCAAGATCTTATCTAGATGGTACAGGGTGCCCATGACTCTGGACCACTTCTTTCCTATATTTTGTGACTGCCCAAAAAATGTCACAGTTTTGGCAAGTAGAGATTGGTAAACATCTGACCAATGTTGACCTGGTGGGAAGCCCACGGCATGCTTGCTACACTTCACAGAGCGACCCATTAAAAATATAAGGCTTCTCTTATGATCCACTTGTTGAACGCAGCAAAGGCGTGAATCCCTTTGTGCTGGAGGTCTGTGAATTCACTCTCAAAGTCTCTTTGGTTTTCCAAAATTAATGAACTTAGGGACGCAGTGGACCTTACAGCTACCCTACATAACAGGGAGGAGATCTTTGCTGACACATGGAGGCTGTGGCAATATTTTTTTTATACACTAATGCCTATTGGCATGAAGTCTCACAACTTGGCTGAGCCCTCAGGCATGTTGTTATTTCTTGGCCCCAGGTGAGAGAGACTGCTTTTCTTAGTTTTCTTGTTTTTTTCTTTCTTTCTTTCTTGGCTCATTTTTTATTTGCCTATTTTACCTCAAGGACTCTCTGAGAACCCCCCCTCCCCCCGGTTTATTTTATTACATTTTTTTCCTATTGTATGTAGTTGAATATTTTTTTCTTGAAGAGGAGAATTTTATTGGTCACAAATAGCAATACGACAACAGTAATACAGGAGGGGTAAACCATCATAGTTACATGAAAGAAGAAACATGTAGGCATATATTATTGTCAATTCTTGAGATATTGAAGAAATGCTTATAAACAACAGTGGCTACAGCAGTGGCTAAATTCAGCTGTAGCAGTCAAATATCATCAATTAAACTTTTTGTCCATGCCCACATAGTCACTACTAAGTAATGCATGCAGAAGAGTCAAATTATATAGGAAGAGGAGACGGTACCCCCATTTGAGGTTTTAATCAGTGTAGTGACTGGAAAGGTGTTGTAGGGGGAGAGAAGGAAGAGGAGAAGAAGAAAGATGGAGGGGATAAGAAAACGTAAAAAAAGACAGGTGAGTGGGGAAAGTCGGTACTATATAGGAGTAATCATTCCAAAGACATAAACTTAGGCTCACTTACACTCAGAAAGAGTGCTGGGGAGAGGAGATAGGAGGTTTTCCTGTGAGCGGTCCTGGTACAGGAGCGTATGTGGTGAGTTAAGTAGGGGGGAGAGAAACAAAGTTACCAAGGTAATAGTTGGGTGTTTTGTCAAAATCAGGGGGTAAACAGTGTTTCACCTATGGTAGCCATACTTTTTTAAACTTGTGTATCTTGTCACTTTCAATGGCTGTCATTTTAGCATAGACCAGGGCCCTGTTCATTGATATGAGTCGCCTGATATGTGGATCGCTTTTTCACATATGCTCAAATTGTGTCATCTGTGTGAGCAGGGATCCTGAGCTAAGGAATGGTAAGTAACAATTTTTAACTTGTTGGTAGTGAAACAGCTCATACCTCAGAAGTGCATAGTTTTCGCATTGAGTGGAAAATGTGTGGATACCTCTATTGTTGACCAGGTTATGCAACCTGAAAAGATTAGTGGTAGATCAGGCAGCAAATGCACAGGGGGATTCCCTGGCCGGGTAAAATGCAGGATTTCGAAGAAAGCAAATAAGGGGTTTGTGAGTAGATTGCAGATTATGTGTGGCTTTGAATGAATCCCAGATGTTTAAAGAGTGTTTTGTTATGTGGTTATGGTGTTTAATATGGAAATTCTACCAGCTGGGTGCGGCCAGAGCATATTCGCTATGGGAATGGGATCGCATTCAACAGATTCTACTTCCACCCACAGTGGTGTCTTCTTTGTTGCATGACACTTGGGTAAACAGGTGAGTTGTGCTGTGTACTTTGGGAAGATAGAGCCTGGTTTTGGGTATGCAAGGCACTCCCCTAGGTATAGGACATTACCCCACATTGTAGAAGATGAAAAAAATAACTGGGGATGGGGAGTGCTCTAAATAGGTATAGAAATTTAGGTAGTATTGGGGGGCGCATGCGCGAGTGACAGAGATGGCTGCCTGAGTCCTTTGCTCCACGCCGTCGGAATCAACGAGCCAGCCTAGCACAGCACGGAGTGAGCGGGGAAGCCGTTTACTCACCTCCGGGAACTTGTGAGTACTCCGTCAGCCGGCGGCTATGTACCGCGCCGCGAAAAGTAAGGAACAGAAGCAGCAGCCCGGTAAGCTTTCCCCAGCCTCAGGCAGGGGCCGGAGCAAGGTGGCGCCTGAACCTTCCAGAGCCTGACGACGGAGACCCGGCTCTCTGCTGTTGGTTCGGGTCCCCTGCTGACAGTCTCAATTTGTTTCCCATGGATGGGAGGGGCGCTCTCCATGCTGACTCGGAGGCTCTGCTGGCTAAATTCCGCAGCATTGTGAGGGATGAGATCACTACTGCCTCACGTAAGCTCTCTTCAGATTTTGTGCGGGGCCTTAAAGAGATAGGCCACCGCACTAACCAGCTGGAACAACGCATGTGCTAGACGGCCATGAGGAGGAGGTGTGTAGGCTGTTAGCGGAGCTGGAAGCATTAAGGGACAAGTTGGAGGACGCGGAAAATAGGGCCCGCAGAGACAACCTGTGCATCCGTGGTATCCCCAAGGTCATTACTGACTTGCAGGGAACAGCTACTGCTTTCTTCCAGGAATTGGCTCCTGGCATACCAGCGGACAGGCTGGAGTTTGATCACATCCACAGCTCCTTGGCCCCCAAGCCCTCTGAAGGTCCCCCAAGGGATGTTATTATCAAATTCCATTACTATCGTACCAAGGAGAAGCTTTTGCAGTCTGCAAGGGAACGTCAGGACCTCTCTTTTCAAGCTAATCCCCTCCAGCTGTTCGCTGACCTTTCACCGGCCACAATTGCTAGGCGACCAGGCCTCGAGCTCTACCTTCAGTCCCACGGGATAAAATACAGATGGGGATTCCCGTTCAAGCTTTCTTTCTCTCACCTGGGTCGCCAGTTCCATGCTACCTACCCGGCCGATCTGAAGCGCCACTTCCTAGATCTTCAATTGGGCCTCCCTCCATCCCAGCATGATGCTCCCTCTTCATCCTCCAGCCCCGTCAGCTCTCTCGGGCTTCTCAGAGGTCTCAGTCTGGATCCCAGGCCCTGCGGGATTTGCAGGCCCACCGTTTTTCAGCAGTCCAACAATGGCTGAATCTGCCCGGTTTATCTCCTTTTGACTAACCCAAATTTTTGCTTTTCAAGGCTACTTGATCCTGTGTCGCACCATCTGAACGTTGCTCTCTTGTTAGCTCAACACATGGATCGGGATGGTGAGTTTTGGTTTGAGTCCCCCTGCTGTGACTTCACCCTTGCTTTAGCCAGGACTGCGTGGGCTGGGGGGGGTCGCCCTGTTGGCCGCCCCGCTTGTGAGATGGCAGTCTGGGGCGCTGATCGCCCTCCCTTTGTTACCTTGCAGGGTCCTGCCTTGAGTGAATCTTTTTCCCCCTCCCCGTTGGCTGCTCCTGCATTTTGCCCGAGCGGTTCGGGCTGTAATTTATCTTTTGTTTTTTATCTTGTTTGTTTGTTTCACTGTTCATGTGATTTTCTTTGATGTTGCGGGAGGGGCGGTTACATGGGTGGGGGAAGCTCCCACTATCTGACAGAACGGTTATGTTTTGGATTGCTGTGCCGCGGCCCTCCGTTCCTGCCCTGCGGGGCGGTGGGGGTCGTGGTTTCTGGTGGCGGTGCTCTGGCCCCTCCTGCTCCCTGGGGTTGGCGACCCTGTGTCGGTCGTCTCTGGGGGGCTTGGGGGGACCGGTGCCCCTTGCGTCCATATATGGTGGCTACCCATGGTAGTCTCCATTTTTGTCATTGTTTGAATATTGTTTTTCCTTTTGATTTTACCCTGTTTTTACTGACTGTTTAGTTCCTGTGCTAATGTTATTTAAGTCATTTGATTTTTTCTACCACAGTAGGCTGGTGGTTATGACGGACCACTGCTCCCCCCATGTGTAGGCACCTGACCAAGACGGCTGTCTTGGTCATGGTCCCACCCCATTGTGGGCCTCAGCGTCCACGACATGGTACATCAATGTACCCAGTCTTTGCTCTACTCAGAGCTCTACTTTGCTCTTTTTTAATTTGTGTTTTTCTCTTCTTTCTTTCTGTCTCTTATTCTTTCCTTTTCTTTCCCTTTCCTTTCTGGTCCCTTGGGGTGTGCGGACAGAGTATATCGCGAGACTGTCCTCCTGATCCAATGACCCTTCGCTGGTTGTCCCTGAATGTCCAGGGCATGAATTCCCCCAAAAACGAGTCAAGGTCTTTAAATATCTTAAACAGCAAAACATTGATATAGCTTGTTTACAGGAAACCCACTTCTCCACTTCCTCTTGTCCTAAGTATTTCAATGCACACTACTCCCAAGTTTATCTAGCTAACGGTCCCACTAAGCAGAAAAGGGTTCATATTGCCATACGCAATTCAGTCCCATTTATTTGCAGTAAACAAATCGCTGATCCAGATGGTAGATATCTACTATTGCAGGGTACTGTTTAGGACAACGAGGTCACTATCATGACTTACTGCGCTCCGAACGATAACCCGGGACCCTTCCTGACTCATGTCTGCTCTCTGTTAAAGGCCCATCAGAAGGGTACTCTCCTGCTCGTGGGTGACTCCAATGTGTTGTTGAACCCCTCTCTTGACAGGTATCCCTCGGAGCATAAACCCCCCTCTCCCGCTGCTAAAAAGTTTTTACAGGCTCTGCATAATCACGACTTGGTGGATCTCTGTCGGGAGTTTTCATCCCCGTGGTAGGGATTATACCCATTACCCTCATCACTCCCACTCCAGGATCGACCATATGTTTGTTCTCCAGAAACACCTTCCTTTGGTCGACTCTGTCTCCATTTTGGCGGCCCCTTGGTCGGACCATGATCCTGTGTTGACGGTATGCCACTCTCTTCTTAGCAAACCGCAACATGCCCCTTGGGTTATGAATGACTCTCTCCTGTCCTTCAAATCAATTCTTAACGATATTCACGAAGCTTCCAGGGACTATTTTAAACTCAATACGAGGACTGTCTCATCTCCGGTGACGCTGTGGGAAGCATATAAAGTGGTCCTTCGGGGTCATGTGATTCACATAGCGTCACGGCGTAAGAGAGAGCGTATCCAAGCTCGTCGTACTTTGGAGCAGCGTTTGGAGGTCCTGTCTAAGGCCTTCAAGCAGGCTCCCTCTCTGATTAACAGCAGACTCTTGGATGCGGCTAGTACGGAGTTGGATTTGTGTTTAACCGATGAAGCTGAACGCACTTTGCGCTGGGTTTGTCAAAGGTGGTACGCCAAGGCGAATAAACCTAACGCAATGCTGGCTAATAGGCTCCGAACCTTCGCCCCGAAATTTACTCCCATAAACCTGCGCACCCGCCACAATATCCTTATGGGTAACCCACAGCGGATATTGGATGAATTTCGCCACCGACTTACGAAGCTCTATTCTGCCCCTACTAATTCATCTACTCAAGGTCCGGATACCTTTTTGTCTAATTTATCCTTGCCTTCCCTATCCGACACACATGCGTCTCTGATGGACCGAGATATTCAGGTCCAGGAAGTTCTTGAGTGCATTAAAGAATTGAAGGTAGGCAAGAGACCGGGCCCAGATGGCTTTACAGCTTTGTATTAACGGAAGTTAGCAGATGTCCTGGCCCCACATTTGGCGGCCATGTACAATTCAATTAAGAAGGGTCAGTCGTTCACGCCTAACCTGCTGACTGCCAACATCGTAATGATCCCAAAGCCGGACAGGGACCATTCTTCTTGGGCCAATTTCAGGCCAATCTCCTTAATTAATATTGACATGAAAATCTTGACTAAGATTTTGGCCAACCGTTTGAATTAATTTCTCCCATGCCTGATAAAAAAGGATCAGGTGGGTTTTGTCCCTCACCGACAAGCGGGGGATGCGATTGGACGGCTCCTCCAAATTCAACATATTGTACACGCTAGATCCCAGGACACAATGTTTTTGTCCCTCAAAGTCAATAAGGCATTTGACACGTTGTCTTGGCCTTATTTGACACAGGTCTTTCATCATTACGGCTTTGGCACTTCTTTTTTGAGCTGGATTTCGGCCATTTATGACTCCCCCCAGGCCAAGGTTCGGTACTACGGTTTTGAGTCATCCACCTTCCCCATTAGGAGGGGGATACGGCAGGGGTGCCCGCTTTCCCCGCTCCTGTTCGTCCTGGCTCTTGAGTCCTTGGCAGAAGCCGTGCGATCCCATCCGGATGTGTCTGGGGTGGAGGTGGCGGGCACTTCACACAAGTTGTCACTGTTCGCAGATGACAGTCTGTTGACCATCACCAAACCTAGAATTTCCCTTCCCAATTTGTTGTTACTTTTGGATTCTCTTGCCTTGTTCTCAGGCTTAGCAGTCAATCAGGCAAAATCAAAGGCAATGTGTATCAATCTTTGCCCCTCGGATCTAGACTCCCTACGGTCTGCGTTCCCCTTTCAGTGGTTGACCTCATTACCTTATTTGGGGATTAAGCTTACCCCGAAGTACTCAGAATTGTATCAAGCCAACTTTCCTGCTTTGTTTGGGAAATTGACAGCTATGCTCGCCTCTTGGTCCACTCTTCCGCTTTCTTGGTTCGGGAGAGTGGCGACGGTTCGTATGACCTATCTCCCGAAGCTGCTTTATTATTTTCGAGTTTTACCTGTCCAGGTACCCTCTCACGTCCTTAGAATACACCAATGTAAAATTATGCAGTTTATCTGGGGCCCCAAGAGGCCCAGGATAAAGAGGCAGGTGCTTTTTGCACGCAAAATTTATGGCGGCCTGTCGGTTCCTAATTTACACGCTTATTATACTGCGGCAGGTATCGCTCCATTGGCTCACCTTCACGAGAAACAACAAATGCCATTGTGGGCTACTTTCTATTTAGTGGATTCCCACCCGACACCTTTAGCCTCTCTTCCATGGCTCCCTCGAGCACACTGCCCGCCTTCTATAGGTCCCTGCCTGGCCCATTCTCTTAGGTTATGGGATGCGGTCAAATATTCTGCGGGTCTGATTTCCCCTCACCTTCCACTACTCCATCTCCTCCATAGCCCGTTATTCCCCCTGGGTAGGGACAATCCCTTACAATTTGCATGGTGGACTGAACATGGCTTTGTAGACGTTCATTCTATGCTCTCCCCAACCAAGATTATTCCTTTTACACTTTTACGTTCCTCCTATGATATTCCCCTTAGGGAACACTATAGTTATTTACAACTCCGACATTTCCTTTAATGCCTTATTAGATATCAACCCACCCCCTATACTATGACCCCCTTCGAAAGCTTATGTAGATCGCGCCCCCATTCTCCGGGCCTCATATCTTTGATTTATACGGCAATTATCAACTCTAAAAAGCCGCCATTGAGACCTTATCACCTACAGTGGGAGGCTGAGCTGGGGAAGCAACTCGATCCAGAAGACTGGCAGGCTATGACCACGGCATTGTCTACATTTTCTACAAATGTTCTCTTCCTGGAGAATGCTTATAAAGTGTTCTATAGGTGGTAGTATACCCCTGCCAGGCTGGCGAGTTTTATACCATCCTACTCCCCTTTGTGCTTCCGCGGATGCTCTCAGGAGGGTACAATGGCACATGTCTGGTGGACCTGCCCCAGGGTATGCAGATTGTGGGTTAGAGTTTATGCGTTGCTCCGCAACCTTTTTAATACCAACTTAAGGAGGGACCCTTTTGAAGCCCTCTTATGGAAACCGATCATGAAGCTTCTCTGCCCTGAACGCCAGTTGACGCCGCATGTTTTTACTGCAACTAAATTGACCATAGCAAGGGCCTGGAAGACCCCGGCCCTCAGCTTTGAAGCAGTTAAAAACTGCATAAATGATATTATGGTTAATGAGAAACTTACTGCTGTGTTACCGGATACCCACGATAAATTCCTCCGGGTATGGCAACCATGGGTGGCCTACAACCACCCTTCGCGATTTGACCTAACACTACTTTCTCTTTGATGAGCCTCTGTTCCCCCCGCCCCGTGGACCCCCTTTTTTTTTCTTTTTTCTTTCTTTCTTCTTTTTCTTCTCTCTTCCTCTCTTTCTCTTCAACGCTACTTATTCATGCTATCTTTCTAGCTGGTTCTCTTTCTCCTCCTCCTCCTTTTCTTCGTTCTTTGTGGCTTGGACCCACGGGCTTGGTCCTGTCGGTTTTGGACACATGACGCATTGTTAATTTTACATTTTGGATAATGCTATCCTCTGCTATGTGCCTGTTTGAATTTTTTTTATTTTTATAATGTTATGTACCGAATTGCTATTTTGCTTTTAAGTCATACATTTACTCCGGTGTGTTCACCGGTATGTTATCTAAACCAGCATTAGTTCGATTTAGCAGGCTACTTGACATGGGGACATTCTACTGCTGGTCTTCTGGATTCACCTCTGGATTCTTAAGTGCTGGATTGATTCCAAGTCTATGGACTACCTTGTTTGACGCCTCCAGTTCTTTATATGATAGCTCATGGCGTGTCCACCACTGCTTTTTCTTTGTATTCCTTTCTTTTTTTCTGTTGATGTGTTTTTTCAATAAAACTCATTGTACAAGAAATGTAGGTAGTATTGCCATTTTGATGACATTGATTCTTGGTGCTTGTGCAGATCTCATTCCATTACCACTGATTTTGGAAGTCTGTTTATTCATGTAACCTTGTTAGGAAAAACGTTTGTATATGTTTGCAGATGCAACTTTTTGTTAAACAAAAGGAATAATAAAAAAAAAAAATACTAGAATACCGCAAATCTACAGTATTTATTTCATGAAACCTTGCAGTATTTTATCTCATGTGATATGCAGTGGGATGGATACAGTGGAGAAGGAGGAGAACCCCTATCAGTTTTTATTGCTAATAAAGTGGTAAAATAGTTTAACCATAGAAATATGCCAACTCACTAATTCAGTGTGGTCCCTACAGCATACGGCTCTCAAACACATATAAAATTAATACCAAAAAAAATGTAAGTAAGTCCATTTATTGGTCACGATAACATGTACTAGATCCAATCATGAATGGAAAAATAGTCCAAATAGTGCAAAAAGTGAATGCAGTTAAAATAAGAGTACTATAAAATGACAGCAATGTACAGCAAGCATTTGAAGTGTCCAATGTCCAGGGAGCACAAAGAGTTAAGGTCTCAGAACTCAGAGAGCAGCTCCTATGTACACAGAGATACACAGTATCTTAGGGCTTCTGGCTGTCAGTCATCTGGAGGGGAGAGAGCTGGAACTCTCACACAAAGGCAGCGCTGGCCAGGACCGCAGCACGGTCAGGGCATCTGTTCCCAAGTATGTAACACAGTCTGTGATGAAGGGGAGGGCGAGGAGACCCTCAAATGCAGGCAGTGCCGGCCAAGACTGTAGCGCGGCTGAGATGGGGAGGAATACTCGCACGCATGCTGTCTCCGATCCTCTATGGCGGGTGATGTCACACGTCTGTGATGCTAGCTGCCGTCAGAGGATACAGGCGGCGCTGACGTCACCCGCCATAGAGGATCGGAGACAGCGTGCGCCCTCCCCTTCATCACAGACTGTGTCACATACCGGGTCCCGGCCAGTGCTGCCTTTGTGTGAGAGTTCCAGCTCTCTCCCCTCCAGTGACACTGGAGTATATCGATCGCTATAAAAGAAAACCTGTATCTGATGACTTCTATGCGTCACCCTTTAAAAACATCATCTCTGACGAAACTGGTCAGGGCGGTGCTACGCATTGACGTCACCACGCTCCCACGTGACCCGATTGCACGGGCGTTCATATCCATTCAGCTTTATGCCGGCTTTTTTAAACTTTTTAATTCTTATTTTTTGCATGTAATGTCATCTCGAGCCTTACAAATAAATCACTTAGTTTTTTAAAGGTAATGCACATTGTCGCCTTCATTTTATTCCATTTATGGTCCACAAACTTATTTACATTGGAGGAGGAGATCTTATCCTCGCTGCTGTCTTTAGAGGGAGAAGATCCCGAGTGGTCGGATGATCCAGCTTGCCTGACAACCGTTGCTGAGGTTTGTTTCTGCAGAAGCGCATTTGACCATGGCTTCTGAGGTCCTATCTATCTGGTAAGAGTACCCTAAGGCCGTGTACACACGATCAGATCAGTCTGATGAAACTGGTCGGCAGACCAGTTTCATCGGACCAGTTCGATGGTGTGTACGGCCCATCGGACCGTTGTCCGTCGGACCAAAGTTTTAAAACCTGCTTTAAAATCTGTCTGACGGACACCTGTCCGTCGGACAGGTTCGATGGTTAGTACGCAAAGGCATCGGACCAAAAACCTGCGCATGCTCAGAATCAAGTCGACGCATGCTTGGAAGCATTGAACTTTGTTTTTTCAGCACGTCGTTCTGTTCTACGTCACCGCGTTCTGGTCTGATCGGATTTTTGGTCCGATGGTGTGTACACACATCAGACCATTAGACCACTTCAGCCTGGTCCGATAAAAACGGTCCATCAGACCAGTTTCATCAGACCAGTCTGATTGTGTGTACGTGGCCTAACACTTATGTCACATCGGAGAAAGTCTTAAGTGTGGTGGCGGTGTACGGCAACTTTGCTTTCTATCCTTCTCACCCATCTGCCTCCATGCGGAATCTGGACATTGTCTCCTGCATTCAGGATTTCTGTCTGCTCACATGTCATTTGTTGCAGTTTAAGTTTTTATTGGACTTTTATCACGGTTTGTCTTTTCTGGACACTGATTTTCATATACGTTGCAGCACTACTTTTGATGCACATATTATTGCTGATTCTTATTAGCAACACATATAGGGCCAGATTCTCATAGAATTCCGGCGGCGTAGCGTAAGCCAGTTACACTACACCGCCGCATCGTACTAGAGCAAGTGCTTTAATCTCAAAGCACTTGCTCCGTAGTTTTCGCCTGTGTCGCGTAAATCGCCCAGCGTAAACCCGCGCAATTCAAATGGGGCGGCTTGTATTTAAATTAAGCGCACCCCCGTGTCGAACGAACTGCGCATGCGCCGGCCGGGGAAAAAGCCCAGTGCGCATGCTCCAGCTCACGTCGGAAAGCGTCATTGAAACCGACGTCAAAACGACGTGAGCGTCATTTACGCAACTCCCGGAAAAAGCCGACGCTGACCCGACACCATACTAAACATGGCATCCGACGGGACCCGACGGCATCCGACGGTACTTCGTAAGGTTACTCCACATAGAATCTGGGGTAACCTTACGCGGACGAAAACGACGTACGCGACGACGGGGCGGCGTAAAAGCAATCGGGAATCGGCGTACAACCTCATTTGCATGTGCAAATGCAAAAACAGCGTAAAGGCCACCTAGTGGCCGGAGTTGTCATTACAACTACGATCCGCAAGTGTAATGGTTTTACACTTGTTGGATGTAGAAGCGTATCTATGCAAAAGTGATGCTAAGCATCACGCGCATAGATACGAGACAAAAAAAACGGCGATACGACGGGATATCTGAGATACTCCGTCGTAACGCCGCTGAGAATCTGGCCCTTACTCTATTTGAGTGATCTGTCATAGGATCTATTTTATTATTTATTTATTTTTATTTATTATATGTTTTTTGTATTTGTTTATTTTTCATTTTTAGAACAAGTATTTCATTATGTTCATCTCACATGGTTTCTGTTTCTGTTAGACAAACACTTGAAGTTTCTCTGATGTTTCATTCTTGTGTTTCATTAGATCAAGTAGTTCCTGGAATAATCATCAATGAAAGTCGGTAGATATGTGTTCCCGCCTAATGTGGGAGATTTTATTAGACCGCATACATTGCTGTGTATAAGATGCAGGGGTGGGTCGTTTTTCTTTGAGATGCCTGTGGAAGGAGTGCAAGTGTGGCTTTTGCTTCAATACAGCACTTGCAATTAATGAGCACTTTGCAAGGCACTTTTGTCAAATCTTCTGGTAAGCCTCTCTTTATAATGTCCCGTATAGCTTCTGGACTTCTGTGCCCCAGTCGCCTGTGCCATAAGTGAATACATTTGTTGTGTAGGACATTAGAGACTACATTGACTTGCTGGTCTGTGGTGGTGAGCCTGTATAGGTGATCATCTAGTTTTTCTTTTGAAAGGAATTGCTTATTATTGCATATAGTGCATTCATCAGCCTGGATCTGAACTGTGAGACAGTAGTTTTGCAAGACTTTTCACTGATAGAAGACTTCTAGTTCTGGAACATGCAGCACTTTCTTTATAAGGATACTTTGTTTGCCTTGTGGTGTAATGCAGTTCATGAAGCCCTGGCCTTTACCTTCTGAAGTGATGCTTTCCCGTTTGCTCAGAAAACTATTTATTTTGCACTGTAATCAATGTTTGTGAAGAAGGTTTCATCGCTAGTTATGTGGCTAGTCTATGCACCAGCCTAATGGCTTGCTGCTTTGTGTCACATTAAAGGTACCATTCCATGAAGTGTCTTCAGTTTCCTTTGTGATTGCTTTGACTTTTTCTTTTGTGGATAGCTCTATCGTTCGCTGCTCGGCTTTACAGATAGAGCAGTCCATTTTTAAGTGACCGGTCCTTTTACAGCAAAAACAGGCTCTGCTTTCTTTGTTGTGCCTTTGTACATCTTAAGAGCAGGTCATCATGGTGCGTATTTTCTTTCCTTCTGTCATATTCATCAAATTTTCCTTTGACATGTTCTAGTGTTAGCTTCTGCTCGGGTCTGGTTTCTAAAGTGTTAAGCATTATATGTCTCTGGAAGGCTGCATAGGAGAAGGGCAACAGTATGGTTATCTTTAATGTAATATGGAAGCTCTTGTTCCATGGGGGCCTAAAACGTTTTTGGTGGAGTTTTCCATTGGGTTTTTGCATTTTTTTTTGTTTTACGGTTAGAATTGTTGGAATAATATTATTATCATATAGGATTTATACAGTATAGTGGAGAAAGTTTGTGGAGCACTTTACAACATGAGGGCAGACAGTACAGTTACAATAAAATTCAAAACAGGAGGAATCAGAGGGCCCTGCTTGTTAAAGCTTACAATCTAAAAGGGACACACAAAAGTAATAGCTGTGGGGGATGAGCTAATGTATAAATAAAAGTACAGTTGTTAGGTGGAGGCAGGTTAGGCTTGGGAGGAATGAGGAGAACAATTTGGTTGGTGTTACGGGACAAGGGTAGTGATATAGCTGGGGGCCAAGTTGTGGATGGCTTTGTAAATTGTTGTTAGTATTATGTATTATTAAATTTGTTGGGTGAGTGGGTGATAATTGTTTATTGTTCTTCATCAAAATAATGTGATTTTGCTTAAAAAAGAGAAAAAAGTGTAAACAATGTAAATGTGCTGTTTCACTTGATGCTATTTGATTTTTGTACTAACTTACCTCAGTGTGATTATTAGTCTTTCTACAGGAGGAACACTCATTTGATAGTCTTTGTTCATTCACCGTAGTCGGTTAGAGAACAAACCCAACAGTTTGACAAAACTGTAAAGACAGATATTTGGCCCTTACATAATGTCACAGTGGATTAATAAATCAATCACATAATAAGCAACAATGATTACTTAGAATGAGATGTCAAAATACACAGAGGGAGCAAAACATGTTCTTACCATTCATTACATTAGCATTGCTGTGTGTTTTTGGGCAGAAGCAAGTTTTCATACAGCTAACATGCGTTGATGGGTGGGTGGACACACACCCCAGTCAGGTTCACGTTACATATACAAATTTGTTAATTTAAATGTTGCATCTACAAATTCAGAATGAGCATATGTACTCTGTTATTGACAAGCGTGTGTAACTAAAGAACTTGTAAGGATGTGCATGAAAGTCTTTGTAAAGGACACAGAACTGTCCTCTTGTTTGCTGATTGCCAATGATTGGATAAATCCAGTACCTATGCCTTCTTCTTATCCTTCTCTTACGTTCCTCCTCTTCTTTATAAATTGGGGAAAACAGCCATAACGACTGCTGCTGCAACGTATTGCAAACATGACTAATTAGAACATGATGGTAAAGAAGGAAGTAAACAGGAAAAAGGAAATTGTGCTATAAGGAAAAGGAATTATGTCAAACACCGCCCTTTTTTGATTGAACATGGCTAATTCTCAGTACATTAAAATAATCAGAAATTGCAATGAAATCATACAAAATCACAAAGAAGTCACACTGAAGTCGTACCAAATTGCACATGAAGTCCTACTTTAAATTTGAACAAATTGTACCACTTTGAACATTTGAACTCACACCCAATGTGAACCATAGCTTTGTGTGACCGCAGAGTCATTCCTTCAGAATCTATCTATCTATCTATCTATCTATCTATCTATCTATCTATCTATCTATCTATCTATCTATCTATCTATCTATCTATCTATCTATCTATCTATGTTGCTGTATTTATCTTTTCTTTTTTACTTTACTGTTCTTTAGCAGTTACAACTATAAAAGTATTGTAACAAATATGTTTCTGTATGCAAAAGCAAAACAATAAACTGTCTTGAACTGTGAAAACAACGGAAGACTCTCTAGGCAGGGATATTTATGTGAAATATAAGCTTCTGGTCTCATAACAGTTTAATTAGAAAAAACTCTGGTAAAAATTATACCCTAATTTCTCTCAATAGCCAATGTCATTGGTTTTACTTAGGAAACCTGAGTTTTTTTTAAATGGTTTCTTATATATTTCAGCTAATTCACTGTCTCCGCTAATGATATTTGGGGATGCTAACAAACAACATAAAACATCTTGACTCAATAAACAGACTTTTATCTGTTATTAATGAGGAAGGAGTTTGAATACATTTTAAAACTTATTCTTTGGAAGACACTTAGCAAAGCCACATTACCTTTGTACGTACAAATGACGTAAAACAACCTTGTGGATGCACAGCATGGCTGGCCAGATTTAAAGGAAATGTCATTGCTGCCATGTTTGATGCTGAATTTCATAATGTGACAGATGTACAGTTGTTAATGTATGCTCTGATCAGCTTTTTCCAGCAGATGAAGCACAACGTAGAATAATCATGCAAGCATTTGAAACATGTGTACATTAAAGATACAATTTGTTTGGTTGTTCCTATAATTCATATTAGGCATATACAGTACTGTGCATTTGGTGTAAATGAGCATATTGATCAATTGTTCATCTCTCTAGATTGCTTATTTCACAGGCAGTCATTTTACTTACTATTTGATTTCCATATTCTATAGCATTAGGCCTCGTACACATGACCAGTTTCCTCAGCAGAATCCATCAAGAAACTCGGTGGGAAGGTTTTTTTGCAGAGGAAACCAGTCGTGTGTACGTTTTTCATTGAGGAAACTGTCAAGCATGTTCTCTTTTTCCTCGACAGGAGTCAAATTGGCTCGTCGTGTTCATCGTCGGGCTGCTTTTCGATGAGAAACTCGAGCATGTGTATGCTAAGAAACCCGTGCACCTTCGGTAAAAGTAGTATTTGTAATGGAAATAGCACATTAAAGTAGCCAAAATTAAAAGTAGCCCCTGCCGTTGTATGTGTTGAAGTCACCGCATTTGAGAATGAGGAGATTTGGTCTTTAATGTGTGTACGCAAAGCAAGCTTGTCAAGTTCCCCGACAAGCCTAACAAGTAACTCGACAAGGAAAACTATGTGTTTTGCCCGACTAGTTCCTCGGTCGTGTGTACAAGGCCTCACTTGCATTTCTAGCACAAATCAATAGACAGGTGAGTACCTTAACCGCTTATGGACCGCCACATGTACATTTACATCAGCAGAATGGCACAGGCAGGCACATCAACGTATATATACGTTGCTGCCTTGACGTGGGGACGGGGGTCCAATCGGGACCCCCCCGGTACATGCAGCGGTCCCCGCGGCTGTTTGAGCTCCCAGCCAATCCGCACGCTCCCCTGCTTTGCACTTCCTCCTCCTGTGTAAACACAGGAAGGGGAAAGTGATGTGGTCTCTCCTCTCAGTGATTTTTTCAACCGCCGCTGAGGAGAGACCACATCGCACAGTAAGTCTGCACAACACTACACTGACACACACTACACATAGGCACATTAACCCCTTGCAATCAGCCCCCCTCCCCCCTGTCACAGTGTCACTGAATGCAGTAATCATACATGTATGATTACTGTATTTAGTGTCAGTGTGACAGTCAGTTAGTGTTAGGTTCAGGGTAGCCCCCGTACCCCCCCTAATAAAGTTGTAACCCCTTTATCACCGCCCTAGTTAACTCTTTCACTCCCTATTGCCAGCATCACTAAGCGATAATTTTTCTGATCGCTGTATGATGCCGCGTACACACGATCACTTTTTGTGATGAAAAAAAACAACGTTTTCAAAAACGTCATTTAAAATCACTGTGTGTGGGCAAAACGTTGTTTTATGTCTTCAAAAAAACGACCAAAAAAAAATTCGAACATGCTTGAATTTTTTGTGTCGTTTTTCAAAACGTCGTTTTTTGTGTCATAAAAAGTGATGGTGTGTGGGCAAAACGATGTTAAAAACAACGTTTTTAAAGCCACGCATGCTCAGAGGCAAGTTATGAGACGGAGCTTCAATGGAACAGAGTGCCGTCGAACGTGGTGTAATTCACCACGCTTTGCTAGAGCATTTTGGAAAAACGATGGTGTGTATGCAATGTCGTTTTGGAAAATGAAGTTTGAAAAACGTTGTTTTGTTTCATCACTTGAAACGTCGTTTTTTTTTCATCACAAAAAGTGATCGTGTGTACGCGGCATTAGTGTCGCTGTTCCCGCTAGGTAGCTAATTTTTTTTATTGCGATTTTTTTTACTAAAGACATATGGCTAAATAAATTTTGGCCTAAATGTTTGACTAAAATTTAGTTTATTTGATTTTTCTTATAACAAAAAGTAAAAAATATAGATTTTTTTCAAAAATGTCACTCTATTTTTGTATATAGCGCAAAAAATAAAAAATCGCAGAGGCGATCAAATACCACCAAAAGAAAGCTCTATTTGTGGGAAGAAAAGGACGCAAATTTTGTTTGGGAGCCACATCGCACGACCACGCAATTGTCAGTTAAAGCGACGCAGTGCCGAATCGCAAAAAGGGGCCTGGTCATTTACCTGCATTTTGGTCCGGGTCTTAAGTGGTTAAAGGAATATTTGTAAACCCTCAGCATGTCTTGTAGGCTGGAAATGTGAATATACTGTATTGGGAAGTACACAAGAAATGCTAATCAATCCCTGACCTAAGTACAGTAAAATGACTAGTTGGTTTGGGCTATTTTGTTTCGTGCATCATTACTGGCCTTTGCTCTAAATTAATAAAAGGGAATTTCAGTTTATAACGTGTTCTGTTCCTATTGGTTTAAATTGTTGATATACTAATTTGAAATATATATTTTGGTATAGTGAAGCTCTAGCTAGAAACATATTTCTAAATGTAAATGCAGTATAAAGAATGAATAACCAAATCTAGCTCTCTGTTTTCCCAATAGAAGATTTCCTCTTACATTTTTGTTCCAACTACCACTATCTTTAACATACTGTATTAACTCTAGGGTAATCTAAAGCTGACTATACACTAGTAGAATAATGTTTAAAATATTTATTTTTAAGAATGATCATTATATTTTATATACATTAGTGGTGTTCATTTTTGACTATAGTCAAAGAAGATTTTAAGAGACCCAATAGAGGTCTTTTCTCAAACACAGGAAATAAAGGGTAAACAGAGGCACCAAAGTAAAACATGCATGAAGTTTCAATATAGAAAATGAGTATACATACAACAAACCTGAGTATTAACACATCAATGGACCCAATACAAGTGCTACATTAGGGGATGTCAACACTCTTTGTGCAAAATGTTATAGGTGCCAGATCCCAGAACACAGTCACACTTACACATGTACCCACACACCATGCACACACCAGCGCCCCCCTTCCCCCAACATAGCACAATAAAAGACTGAAAAAATTAACCCAGACCGATCATAACATGCATAGGTTAACTGAATTAGAGCATCTGCATTCGATTTGGTTGAGATGACATGACCTTGCCTTAAAACGACTCAGAGACATCCAACCACGGTTGCCATATCTTGTTGAATTTCTTAGGGCTTATATTAATTTAAAATTAGGCAGATCCCCATTTACCATGCGGTAAAACTGTTAAGCTGTGGGTGGATTTGATTTTTTCCAGTGCAACAAGATCACTTTTTGTGCATAAAATAATAACATACATAATAGAATTTGAGCATGAGTCCTAGGAACAAAGTCATTCAAAATACCTAAAAGTCTGACTTCCAGGGTCTGTGGTAGTGGAAGATTAATCTTTTGCTCAAAGAAAGAAAATAAATCAAGCCAAAATATTGAATGTTCTGGACAATTCCAAAACATATGAAGAATATTCGCACCAGCGAGTCCACATCGAGAACAAGTAGCGGCAAAACCAAGTCCCATACGAGCCAATTTGGCTGGTGTATAATGAAGATGATGAATAAACTTAAATACATTGGTCTGCTGTACCAATGATATCCTGAAAACACACATCTGTGGCCTAACGAATATGTTTATAATAGTGAATGTGGTTTTATTTGAGAAATTACATTCATTCCAAAATCAAATGTTAACAGCAAGCTAAATTTTGAAGTCATTGTTTGGAAACAACATTTCTAAAACCATAGAACGTACTGAGAATTTTAAAGTTCATTCAAAAATATACAAGCTTATACCCAGCTTAACTCTGCTTTGGCCAGAGCTGTCAATTTTTGAATAGGATAATCTGCTGATGGGAACACCTGTTCCACTGACAGCTTTTAAAGTGGATTTTCCTTCACTTTTAACCCTGGTTCACACTGGTGCGATTTGACATGCGATTTGACATGTCAAATTACATGTCAAATCGGCGACACTTGCCGGCAATGCCACCGTCCTAATCAGTGCGACGCCCCGCATTTTCGGCATTACATCAATTTAAAAAAAAAAATTCTGTACCACTTTTTACAATTTCAGCACGCAAAGTTGTCTCTGTAATCGCGGCCGTAAACGGGACTAACAAGTGGGACTGAAATTGTGCGAGTTCAGCTGAACTCGCTCGGCTTCACTCCCGCAGCCCAGAGTGAACCTGGGCTTAAGGAATTTTTCTACCACATCCTATTGTGTCTTTGGGACAGGAAATATCCACATTGAGGACACAGACAAAAAAAAAGAGATATTCTAACCCTCCACTCCTATAGCCAAAACTAGAAAAAGGTTCCACTTTAAGAAGAAAGGAAAGGCTAATAAAAATACATTATACATCAGGGGATGTTTGTTGTTATTATTTACAGTCTTGAATCCATCCAACATCATCTCTAATGCCGCGTACACACGATCGGTCAATCCGATGAGAACGGTCTGATGGACCGTTTTCATCAGAACAAACCGATCGTGTGTGGGCCCCATCGGTTATTTATCCATCGGTTAAAAAATGTGAAACTTGTTTTAAAATTAACCGATGAATACCTAAACGATAGGAAAAAAACGATTGTTTGTAGGCACGTCCATCGGTTAAAAATCCATGCATGCTCAGAATCAAGTCGATGCATGCTTGGAAGCATTGAACTTCATTTTTTTTTCAGCACGTCGTTGTGTTTTACGTCACCGCGTTCTGACACAATCGGTTTTTTAACTGATGGTGTGTAGGCACGACTGACCATCAGTCAGCTTCATCGGTTAACTGATGGAAAAATCCATCAGACCGTTTTCATCGGATTGATCGATAGTGTGTACAGGGCATAAGGAAGACATTTTCTAAAGATATAAAAACTTTTGTGGACCGGTATTGGTCATTTATTGCTGATGTGTTATAGGACACATTGTAGTCAGTAGCCATTTTGTTAATATTCTTTAGAAAATTTATAGAATCACAAAATTTTGCTCTACTGAAACTGATTGTCCACCAACATGCATGTTAAATATACATAGCGGGAGCTAGGCTAAATGACAGTTAGTAATGACAGGGATATTTGTGGTGATGATATCAATAGCATACTAATGCTGTAGAACTGTCCTACAGATATTCTCTTTGTCATTTGTCCCTTTACCTAAGATGTCATGTCATGCTCTAGCTCTGAAATTAAGCTTCCTTTTTGAAGTCTTAGCAATAGTAAAAGTTCACAGTGACAGATGTTAAAAGATATATTTAAGTAGTCACTGCTTATTTGCTGAGAGTTTTAAGAAAGTTGAACTTGTGTAGACTCTAAATCCTTTCACAGCCTATGGATCAAACGTTAACATTTTTAAGATCAGAGCAACTACCGGAAAAGGAAACTGACAAGCTGAAACTTTTGAGATTTCTGAGAAATGCTAGAGGCTTACTTTATCAAAGCATCTGTAGAAAGAATTTTTCACACTGTCCATAGCATACAATTTTTTTTCAATTGGGGCCTTTGTCAAGGGTCTTTTGTTCACATCAGGATTACTTTTCTAAATATCCAAGTCTATAGGAGTGCAAAATCAACTTAAAATATGTAAAATTTGGGTCAAATATACAGGTCAATGAATTTTGAGTGATCTAAAAAATGCCTCAAACTGATATCAGAATCAAACCAAATGTGTCCATCAACACAAGACCAAAGCTTGGTGACACAGGCCCCCAATCTGGCCATCTATGTTGTAATCTTATTGTACATTCTCTGTACAATCTGCTTTAGATTTTTTCCCTAACTGGTATATTCTGGCATCTTGTCCATTTAAGTAGACTTGAAATCACTGTCATGTTTTTAAATGTTTTAAATAATTATACTTGTCTCTACTAATTTCTGTAGAACCTTTGTTATCTTTATAAAATAAATTGGGGGAGGGGTTGGATTTCCCCTCATTTAAATTATAAATATGAGGAGTGTGGAAAATATGTCGCGCTGGATATTAGGGAGACTTTAAAGCAGAGGTTCCCCCAAAAGTGAACCTCCGCTTTTCGGAACCCCCCCCTCTGTTATGCCGCATACACACGATCAAATATATCTGCTGAAACTGGTCCGACACACCATGAAGCTGTAAGGCTACACTGCCGGGTTCCCTTACTCGCAATGGTCATCGCTGGACTCCAGGACAGGTAAGTGTCCTAATATTAAAAGCCAGCAGCTGCAGTATGTGTAGCTGCTGGTTTAAAATGTTTGCAGCGGTGGGTGGTACACCGCTTTAAGTTCTTCCTTAGTGTTCTGTATGTTAGTTTCTTTCCAGAAGCAAGACAGAGGGGCCTTCTCCCACACTAAAGCATGGATAAAAATTGAACAGGCATTCACCTCAAACCACTACAACAAATACCATGGTTCGCCACAATACATACTCCACCAGATTGTAAACAACACCCTTTAATCAGCAATACGCTACAAGTTTTTAAGACAGTTTGCTGTAAGTTCAAAATATCCTTATCACCAGGTCCCGTGACACCCATCTGTAATAATCCAGAATTTCCACCAAGTCTAACTGACTCCTTTCTCTTAGGCCTCGTACACACGATCGGACATATCCAATGAAAATGGTCCGCGGACCATTTCCATCGGATATGTCCGATCGGGAGTTTGATCCGATGGCGTGTACACACCATCGGATCAAATTCCCCGCCGCCGGACGGCGCGGTGACGCGGCGGTGACGTTGCCTTAGGCCGCGTACACACCATTAAATAAATCCGATCAAATCGATCTGACAGACCGTTTTGATCGGATTTGTCTGCTGGGATAGATTGGTTTGATCGTGTACACACGATCAAACCAAAATCCCCGCCGGCAGACAGCGCGGTGACGTGGCAGTGACGTTGACGCCGACACATCACCGTCACTAGGAAGCAAAACACTTCCGCGCATGCGTCAAATCCATTCGTACTAGCGTACTAACCAGCGGACATGTCGGACAGACGGGTTCCCAGCAGACAGATTTTAAAGCATGCTTTAAAATCTGTCTGCTGGAAAAATCTGTCTGTCCGCCCGTACACATGATCAAATTTGTCTGCTGAAACGGTCCGTCAGACCGTTTCCAGCAGATAGATTCGATCGTGTGTACGCGGCCTTAGAAATGTGGCCCCACACCCCCAAGGCGTGCGGATCGCTTTTTCTCTAAGACCACCTTTACTAACCCTATCCGCACTGTCGGCACAGATGTCAGGACATTCATTCCCCTTCTGGAAGTATATTCAATTAAGACACTTCCTAAATAATACATCCCTGGCCTATTATGTTACATTAGATAGGGAACACAAAACTTGATATCCAAAGCCTCTCTAAGCAGCAGGCTCCCTGATATACACCACCAGGGTAATCACAACATGTAGCCTAGACTCAATATCTGCTGCGCTCTGGTAACAATTAGAATACTTTTGGGTCTATTCACCCAAAATACAGTTTTTGTTATATCCTGTTCATGTATAATGTATACCTGTTAATGCTATTTCTAATATCTTGTATTTACAAGATTTTTTATACCATGTAACTTTATTTCCTTATGTACTCCATCTTTTGTACACAATAAAGATTGCATTGGAAAAAAAAAAAAAATCTGAAAAAAAAAGAGGGGTCTTCGTTGTTGGCCCTCAAATTTTAAACATCTCACTGACACAACCCACACAAACACCCCTTACCCGCCCTGTGTAGTCCTATGTCCAATGAGCAACCATCCGTGAATTATAAGGGGTTGTCGTTTCTAATCACTAGAAAATAACATGCTACCCTGGATCCTCCAGGAAGTATGTTGCTGTCTCCACCAGGTAGCACTGCTATATTACTATCAAACTTCTTGGCCCAAGTCAGCATCACAGCCCCCATCTGGTCCCTTTTATCTTGCAGAAGCCATGAAATCAATCACTTTATTCTCCGCATCACCAGCAAATCTGAGCTGAGACTTTTTTTATCTTCATGCCTCACTGGTAGGGATATGCGTGAACTCTCTTCTAGAATCAGGATTCTTGTATGCAATCTTTCGTTACACACCCTGTTGTATAATCTTGTTTTACTGGCATTCCAAGATGACTTCCAACAGGTCAAATTGCTTTATTAACCAGGCAGTAAAAAATCCATAAATGCCTGATATAAAAAATAATGTTGCACCCTCCAACTCTTTATAAACCAGTTTAAATAGATATAAGAAGACATTCTTGAACACCGAACCTCTATGATCTCATAAGTGTTCATTATCTATAAGGAAATATTCAGTTCTGCATGTTTGTATTGATTTTGTAGGTATTTAAAGATCATAGAACATAAATAAGTAACCTACATTGCAATGATACAGGGATTTAGGCAAAATTAGAAATAAAGGTTATATTTTCTAACAGCTGCTGTACGGAAGTCAGGTTGACATTTTGTTGTATTATGCATTATGACAGGTGAGATTATAGTCAATAAAACTGGAACCTAAAATATATTCGGCAGGAAAATGTGAACATTTTCAAAAATGCTACTTCGTATTGTGCATAAGTATCTACAGAAGGAAACAAAAATGGTGTTTGAAAGAAAAACAGAGTTTAAGTGAATCTGTGCTTTACCTATTTATGACAAAGTAATAGGTCACCCCCTGTTTCTGATAGCATGGTGTTCATTACTACACTGCCTTATTTACTTACCCACATCAAGTGATAACCTTAAAGCAGAACTTCACCCAAAAGGGCAAGCTCAGCTCTTCCTCTAGGCCAGTGATGGCGAACCTCGGCACCCCAGATGTTTTGGAACTACATTTCCCATGATGCTCAACTACACTGCAGAGTGCAAGAGCATCATGGGAAATGTAGTTCCTAAACATCTGGGGTGCCAAGGTTTGCCATCAGTGCTCTAGGCCCATATTTGGAACTTTTTTTTTACTTAGGTACTTATTTTTGGCAGGTAGCTGCTACCACCTAGGTGATTTGAGCAAAAGTTCACCCCCTTCCTGCCCATGACTTTTTGGGACATGTTACAGGAGGCTATGGGACCATTCACAGGGCTCAGCAGGAACCCAAAGACTGGAAAAAAACCTGTCTAGGTGAGCACAGTGCTGGATCCATGGACAGGTTAGTGTCTGTTTATTAAAGTTTTCATAACCTGGCTGCAATACATTCTTTGATTAACACCTTACCTACCGAGTCATTGTAAAATGACGTTGGCGGGGACCCTCCCTCCCCCCAGGTGAACATCATATGATGTCCTGAGCTTTCCAGGCTGCTAGGTGGCGCGCGCGTCTGCTGAATTGCTGCCCCCAATCATAGCAGGACCATGGATCTGTGTGTGTAAACACACAGATCCATGTCCTGTCAGAGGAGAGGAGACCGATGTGTGTTCCCAGTACAGAGGAACACACATCGGTCTCCTCCCCTTGTGAGTCTCCTCCCCCTACAATTAGAATCACTCATTAGGGAACATATTAACCCCTTCACCACCCCCTAATGTTAACCCCTTCCCTGCCAGTCACATTTACACAGTAATCAGTGCAGTTTTATAGCACTAATCACTGTATAAATGTGAATGGTCCCAAAAATGTGTCAAAGGTGCCCGATATGTCTGTTGCATTGTCACGGTCACATTAGAAATCACAGATCGCCGACCAATTACTAGTAAAAAAAAAAAAAAATTATGAAGAAAGAATATTTATTTTTATTTTCATTTATTTAGCAAAAAATAAAAAACCCAAGATGATTAAATATCATCAAAAGAAAGCTCTATGTGTGTGAAAAAATATACAAATTTTCATATGGGTACAGTGTTGCATGACTGTCATTCAACGTGTGACAGCGCTGAAAGCTAGAAATTGGTCTTGGCAGGAAGAGGGATAAAGTGTTGAAGTGGCCAAAGTCAAACTTTTTTTCAGTTAAAAATTACAAACATGTAATACTTACCTGCCCTGTGCAGTGGATTTGCACAGAGCAGCCTGAATCCTCCTCTTCTAGAGCAAGCAGGTGTCTATGGGGGCACCTGAGCCGACCGACGGCTCCCTGGGTCCATTCAGACATGGAGCCATGGCCTGGTCCCTTCCGATTTCTCTCCTCATTGGCTAAACTACCTTAGACTGCAGTGGGAGCCAATGGTGCCGTGCTGCTGTCTCAACCAATGAGGAGGGGAGTCACGGGCAGCCAAGACATTCCTGCAACAAGTATTTGGAGGGTGCGATGTGGGCAGCTGCACACAGCAGTTTTTTTTATCTTAATGCATACAATACATTAAAATAAAAACCTTATGCCTTTACAATCACTTTAAGCTTATGATCTACCAGAACACACAGATCTTTCTCCACTATTGATTTGCCCAGTTGTACTCCCCCTAGTGTGTATGATGCATGCATATTTTTAACCCCTCTAAGTGCATAACTTTACATTTATCAACATTAAACCTGATTTGCCACACCGTTGCCCAATTAGACAGAGCATTGAGGTTGCCTTGCAAATTGGAGACATGCTATAAGGACGTTATTGGACTGCATAGCTTGGTGTCATCTACAAAGACAGACATTGTATTTTTAATCCCAGACCCTATATCATTTATAGATATATTAAAAAGTAGGGGCCCCAAAACTGATCTTGGGGTACACTACTAATAAACATAGACTATTCAGAGAATGAATCATTAACCACTACTCTCTAAGTACAGTCTTTTTGCCAGTTTTCTATCCATTTACAAACAGATTTTTCCAAGCCTGTAGACTTTACCTGACACATTAGCTGTGTGTGTGGTTGCTCATCTCCTCATAAAAATAAATCAGATCTATTTGACAACTTTTGTCTTTTATTACTCCCTGCTGTCTGTTGCTTAAAATTGTATTTTTTTTTTTTCTAGCAAATGTGGTCTTCAACTCTCCAGTATATTTTTAAATATAGGCACCCCATATATGGCCTTACACCAATCCAGTGGTACTGTGCCAGTCATTTGAAAATGAGAGACAATGGCTTTGAAATTACATAGCTCAATTCTTTTAGGAACCCTGGGCCAGATTCACGTACATTGGCGCATTTTTTGACCAGCGCAGCGCACCTCCTTTACGTTAGACCGGCGCAATGTAGAGGCGCAATCACCGTATGCTTGTAGTATTTGCTCAGAAATTAGCGCCGGAGTAATGTAAATTCCGAGGCGTAAGGCGGAGTAATTCAAATTGGGAAGGACGTGGGCGTGTTTCATTGAAATGAGCCGTGACCCCATGCAAATGAAGGGCCGGCCGGCTCACGCATGCGCACATGAAGCAGACCATGGTCAGCACCTCTGTGCGTATGCTCACAACTCGGGAACGGTGCAATCAGTGAAATTGGAAGTGGTCTCGGGCAACTTAGTGAACTACGCAGACAGCATAAATAGACAGACCCAAACGCACTTCCTTTGCAAAAGTACATCCCTTTGTATCCCTTCCTATACAGCAAGGTGCTTTTGTTCTGTTGTTTGTTGCGTTGTGACTTGTCTTTGTGATATTTGTTGACTGTTTGATCTAGTGTTTTGTAGAATCTATTTGATAGTGTTTTTTGGTGACTGGTTGTGAGACTTTTTGGTTGATAGATTTTGTTTGTTTGTTTTGTTGCTTGATTTTTCCTGCTTGTTTTTGTTAGTGATTTTTGGTGATTGTTTGGGAGAGAGTTTTTGTATGAGTATGACTGAGAGGAAGCGGAAGAGCAATTTTTCTTTGGGGGAGAAACAAATTATTGCCCGGGCCCTTACCCAATATGGGCGTTTCCTTCACGGCCCGGAGAGTGCCAACACCACCCCGGCCAGGAAGAAGGAGATTTTGCAGAACATTACTGACCAGGTAAATGCATTGGGGGGGGGGACCCGGACACACGAGGGGGTCATAAAGAAAATCAACGACCTCCGGCGTGTGGTCCGCAAGAAGCTGGCCAAAATGGCAGCCCATGCCAGGGGCACTGGAGGGGGCCCACCATGCCCTGTTAGGCTGACAGTGGAGGAGCGTGCGGTGGCCCACACCTTTAATAGACAACAAGTGGAGGGCCTGCCTGGCTATGACTCCAGTCATGAAGCAGTGATGCCAGGTATGGTTTTTTTTTCCTATCTGGTGTGTAGCAGTGTGGGGGAGGGGGGGAAGGAATATGTGGCAAGTGTGTGGATCCTCCAACCTGTGAATGTTTTGTGTCATCCACAGATGTGCAGGAGGGTGCTGGGCCATCTGGCCTGGCCGCACCATCCCCGGGACAACAGACTGATAAGGACCCCCCGACAAGGCCGGAGTCCTCGCAGGAGTTGGAGGAGGAGGAGTTTGAGGAGGATGTCATGTCAGCCAGTGGATTGCTGTTTTTGGAGGAGTCTTCCTCTCTGGCTGGCAGCAGCCAGCCCTCCATAAGGGCTAGCCCCTCCCACTCCTCCCCCAACAGGGCTCCCCTCCCAAGGGCCTCCCCTTCTCCCCGGCCACAAGCATCAGCTGGAGGCAGGAAGTCGTCCCAGAAGACGAGGGGGGTGGCCGAGGTTCTGCCCGCCAATCTGAGAAGGGACCAGGCCCTTCAGACCCGTCATCTGGGACAGGTCAGCCAGACTTTGGGGCGGATGGAGGAGAGCCTGTCCTCCATAAAGGATACGCTTGGGGACCTGGACTGCCACTCCCTGGCTCTTACAAACTGCCTAAATGTACTGCAGACTACTACAGCAGACGTTGGGCAGGATGTGAGGGCCCTCACCCAGGCTATCCAGGTCAATACAGCATCACTAAGTGCTGGCCTGACCAGAATTGCCGTGGCCTTGGAGGGCAGGCCGCCAGGTGGGCAGAGACCAGGGGCTGCTCCTCCTTCCCCAGATTACCCCCCCTCCCCATGAGTCTCCCCTGAGGAGCCGGGGCCATGGCCGTGGGCGCCCCAGGCGTGGGTCACGCCAGCTGCATTAACTTGGTTTGCATGCATGCATTCTCATTGTGCCATGATTAATGTGTGTGTTTAACGTGCAAAGATGCCTAATGCGATCTGTCTCCTGGCTGCTCTTCCTTCAGAAGACGGGGTAGCCTCGCTTAGGGGGGGATTGTCTGGTTCAGGGGTCAGGTCATCAGGTATGTCAATCTGCAGGCCCTTTCTCACTGCGAAGTTGTGCAGAATGCAACATGCACCAATGATCTGGCACACAAAGTTTGGGGAATATAACAGGGTCCCCCCAGACTTATCCAGTCATCGGAAACGTGACTTCAGGAGGCCAAAGGTGCGCTCCACCACTGCACGTGTTTGGGCGTGGGCTTCATTGTATCTTTCTTCTCCTGGGGTTTGGGGGTTCCGGATAGGAGTCATGAGATGGGGTCCCAGTGCATATGCAGAGTCACCTGTAAGGGAAAAGACAGGAGGATGTTAGTCATGCATGTGCCCCTTGTGATGTGTGCATCATGGGGGGGACAGTCATGCCTGACTCCCATGTCACTCACCAACCAGCCAGGTGTCCCCATACACATTCTGTTCGAATTCCATTGGGATGGGGCTCTGATTGTATATGTAGCTGTCATGGCTGGATCCGGGCATCGACTATCACCTGTACGTTGATGGAATGCCAATGCTTCCGATTGCGGTATATGTGTTCTGTGTCATGGGGGGGCTGGAGTGCCACATGTGTGCAATCAATGGCCCCCACGGTGCGTGGGAATCTGGTAATTCTGTAGAAATCTGTCATTGCCTTCAGTCGCAGGTCCTCAGTGGTTGGTTTGATGATTTGGTTGGCCATGCGTCTGAGGATTGCAGGGATAACCTGGTGCACACATCTGCTCATGGAGGATTGTGACATCCCAGCCACCACTCCACTTGTTCTTTGAAAAGAGCCACTGGCAAGGAAATGGAGTGTTGCCATGACCTTGACCAGTGGCTGCACTGCATGTGAGCGGTGTGTTCGGCTGGTGATGACATCCTGCAGGGTTATGGTTAATTCCAGGATGGCATGAGGGGTGAATCTGAACATGCGATACACCTCAGAATCACTCATGCCAAAGAGGTCTATGCGTGTGCGGTATATCCTCTCCCGTGCCCTCCTCCGTGCCCTCCTCCTTCTTTGCTCCTCTAAAGTCATTAGTATAGCTATGAGCGAGGATGGCCCTGGCATCTTGGCATAAAGTTTGTTGTGCAGCAAGTGTGACTGCTCAGCTCCTCACTAACAGTGTTGCTTTAGCTGACATGTAGACGGATTTTCTAATTTTATACCACCTTTTATATGGTCTAATTTTAGACAGGACGTGCAGCTGTTGCGCACAGCGTGTAGCCTGCGCTGCACCAACGTTCTTTTGTGGATCCCCGTAACTCCCTCATTTGCATATTTGAATAGGAAATCAATGGTATGTCTAGCGCAGTTTTGCACGGACGGATACGCCGGTCTATCGAAATTACGCCAGTCCAAAAAAAGTAGATTTCTTGCGTATCTCGTTTTGGGGATGCGGCGCATCGAAACGCATGCGCAAATTTAGACTTACGCTGCCGTAATCGCCGGCGTAATCGTTCTGTGAATCTGGCCCCCTGGGTGTATGCCATCTGGTCCAGGTGTCTTATTCACCTTAAAGCGGGAGTTCACCTGATTTTTTTTTTTAAAAAGTCAGCAACTACAAATACTGCAGCTTGCGACTTTTAAAAAATGGACACTTACCTGTCCAGGTAGCCCGTGGCGTCGGCAGCCGAGGGAGAGCAACCGCTCGGATCTCAGCTTCCCTCCGCCGCCATCCTCGGTGAGGGAATCGGGAAGTGAAACGCTGCGGCTTCCCTGCCTGGTTCCCTACTGCGCATGCGCGAGTCATGCTGCTCCATCCTCACTGGTCCCTGCTGTGTTATGGGAGCCGTGTTGTGTTTCCCAGAACACAACATGGGGGGGGTTGACGCGAAGGGGCGGGACTCCCATGGGAGTCTATACCCGGAAGTGGTGCAAATACCTGTATTATACAGGTATTTGCACCCCCCCTGAAAGGCGCCAAATGTGACACCAGAGGGGGGGGGGGAGGCTTCCAAAAAGCGGAGGTTCACTTTTGGGTGATCCTCTGCTTTAAGACCTCATGCTCACAGGGCATTAGAAAAACGCTGTTTGACGGTGTTTCTATGCTTCTTCTATTTTCCACTTCCAAATACAATTTCTACAGAACACAAGTTGCATGACATGTCAAAATCAATGGTTCCCTATGTAAGCAATCTTAATTGATGCGACTTTTAGCCCATTGATTTAAATGGAAGTCACATCTAAGTCAGATCATCATGATCCGACTTCTGGCATGCAACTTGTGCTCTGAGGATCTTGAAGGGGAACCCCACAGCAAAATCTACATCATGTGTCATTACAAGGGGCAGAGTATTGTGGTGATGTCACCAGATGGCCACACCCCATGGCTATATAAGTCCTGGCAGAGGACAGAGCTGGCACAACAATGGGAGGCAGCGTTGGAGGAGTACTGGGTAGGCAGCGGAGAGAAGATAGCAGTGGCAGAGAAGACAGCAGCGGTGGAAAAGACAGCAGCAGAGGTAAAAAACTGGAGAAAAAACACATCACCAGAGGGAGAAGACCGGAGGAAGAATGCACCACTGGAGGGAGCAGACTAGAGGAAGAAGACACATTGAAGCTGTTATGGGGGGCAGTCTTCATTTTTAATACAGGATTTATCAAAATCATCTCTTGTTTTTATTTACACTACACTGACTTTTGTTTGGGGTGAATGGGTAGGGGTACAATGTACCCCATACTCATTCATTAGCAAGGAAAAAGCGATACATTCATATGGAGGGGCCAGGATCTGGGGACCCCCTTGTTAAAGGGGGCTTCTAGATTCTGATAATCCCCCTGCCTGCAGACCCCCACAACCACCGCTCAGGGTTGTTGGGAAGAGATCCCCCCACTCCAAAGCACCCACCCTCCCATGTTAAGGGCATGTGGCCTGGTGTGGTCCAGGAGGGGGGTGTTTGCTTATCCCACACTTTTCCTGACCTTCCAGGCTGCATGTTCAGATAGGGGCCTGGTATTAATTTTGGGGGGGTCACACTGTTTTATTTTTTATAGGCATGGGGGTTTCTTTCCTTCTTGGTGGGGGGCACATTTTATTTATTTTTTTATTTTGGAGTGGAGTTCCCTTTCAAGATCCATACCAGATTTAAAGAACCTTGCATGGACCATAGCAAACCAATGATTTTGACATGTCAGAAAAAAGATGCTTGACGTGTCAGGAAGAGTAGTTTGATGATGGTGGCGATTTGCTGGGGGAGGGGTAGGAGGTTTACTGAGGCAAGAGCAGCTTTGTTGGAGTAGAGGGCTATTGCTGGAGACAGAGAAGAGTTTTTCTGTCAGAAGATTTTTTTACTGGTGGAGAGTTTTTTTCTTCTTTGATGGAGTGGGGGTTTTGTTTGGCCATTTAGTGTTACAATCATTGTTGTTTGTATAATTGTCACAATTGCCTGTTTGCTCATACATTGTTATATGTTCCAGTTTGTTGCTCACTTGCTACCCGTATATTATCACATTTGATTGTATATTGTTATAACTGCCTATTTGTTTGCATATTGTCAAAATTGTCAGTTTGTTGCCCCCATATAGTTGTGATTGCCTGTTTTTTGCCCCCATATAGTGTTTATTGTCGCCCATATAGTATCCCATTTTGCATGCCCATATTATCCTTATGTTTTACCATGACACACTATGGTACATGCATTGTTATTAAAACCTTCAATTTTATTGTATTGAACATGCTATTATTACATTATTATTACATTATTATTCCCATGGTTTCCGAGAGGGCACTCCATGCACCCCTATTAAGACCTTGGGGTTTGTTTTTTTTAAGCCGCAGATAACTTTCCATTCTTTCACTGTGCCATGGTGCACAGCTATTTAAATCTCCATTTTATTTTTTGTAAGGCCGCGTACACACGTAAGCTCGCTGGGATCCATATTCTGCCGAGAAGCTCGATCATGTGTACGTTTTCGCCAAGCAAACTGACGAGCGAGGCGTCGAGCCAAAATAGAGAGCAGGTTCTCTATTTCCTTGACGGGCCATCGGGACTAATGGCTCGACGCCTTTTTCGACAGCCTGGTTGACGAACTCGATGGCCGGCCGGACGAGAACCTCGTCAGGTGGAATGATGGGTTTAGCCCGACTAGGTTCTCGTACGTGTGTACGCGGCCTTAGACATTCAGATAAAGAAAGTCTTGTCTCCAATTTTGCCATTGTTTTGCTATTACCATTATTACTGAACATTAGAGTGATGTAAAGATATTTAGACAGAATTATTTACCACTATGTTTAATATATAAAAACTTGAATCTCAGTAGCCTGGGCACAGTTACACTTTAAAGTGATTGTAAACCTTTTTTTTTTTTTTACCTAAAGCAAGACACTTTCTATGGGGTCACATGTGTGGGTGCTCTCCTGACACACACAGTGCAGCTTGGCCCCGCTCTCTCGTCATAGGATTTGACTGACAGCAGAAGAAACCAATGGCTTCCATTGCTCCCAACAAACCCTGTAAGAGCAGGGAGAGGGGAGAGAAGGACTGCACGGTGCTGGATCAATAGAGGACATGGGGGGGGGGGGGCTAGTGTTAAGATTTCTTACCTAAGTAAAGTGAATGCAGGAAAAAACATTAAGGGTTTAGAACCACTTTAAGATTTTCAGTAGAAAGAGAAACTGTAGATTCTTAAAATGCTCACTATTGTACATACTGTAATATTGCAGGAGCTGTGTAGTTAACTAAAGAGACTCACTGAACTATCCACATGGAATTCATTTAATAAGAGATGCATGAGGCAGGGCTAATGTCATGATGTGGGAATGAAAATTAAGTCAATGGGAATATGTAGATTGCAGGAGAAGCAGTACAAGGATATTAATCTTGCAGACATGGAGAAATAGTCATCAGTTTAACCGGAAAAAAAAAGGTTTGTGGGCACAACATAAAGCCTGCCACTTGCATTTCATTCCTCCTATATACTGTAGATTTCATTTCCCCCAAGTGAACATTTACAGTATACTGTTTCCTTAAGGACGTTTGAAATATTTTTATTCTGATTTACATGAAATGGCACGGGGCTACAAAACCTCTCTTTATAGAGGTTGCTACAACTCTAGTTTTTTATTTTATTTATGTAATTCAAGAAGCCAGTTTTGTTGTACACTTATGTGTCATAATATCAAATGTTTATGAAACTTGTGAAACTATTTGAAAAGTTCAAATATTGCATATGATTGCTAGAAATAACTTTTATGACCTGCTTGTATCTCTTACCAATTATTGCAGAAATGGCTCAAATTACCCAAAGGCTCTATATATATCTAGTTAGGTCACTGAAAAGAACAGTGGGCCCAGGGTAGCAATATCATCCATTTAAAATGAGACTGATAAAAAGAACATTGTACAAGGCTGAATTTTAGCAAAATCACAAAAACCCCCTACATGGTACATGGTACATGGTAAGGGACTGTATCACCTTTTTATCTATCTGTACATGCATGAATGCACTCAGATTACTTATGTACAGTAATTGTGTTAACATTTTTTGTTAGAAATAATATTAATAATCCTAATAATATCAATGGGCTTGCTTTGTAGGACATTGGCCTTTACTATCTTAAACATCTTTTGACAGCTCAGACTCTAAAGTTTTAATAAAATACCTGTTCAGAGGTGCGCTATGTACAGAGTGCGTCGTGCAGGGGTGTGCTATGTACAGAATGCAGGGTTCAGGGGTAGACTATGTACAGAGTTTTCTGGGCTCAGGGGTGTGATATGTACAGAGTGCAGGGTATAGGGATACACTATACTCTATTTACAGATTGCAGGGTTACGGGGGGGCACTATGTACAGAGCACAGGGTTCAGGGGTACACTATGTACAGGGTGCAGTGTTCAGGAATGTCATATGTACAGACTGCAATGTTCAGGAGTGAACTACATACAAGTGCAGGTTTTAGCAGTGTGCCATGCACACTGTGCAAGGTTCTGGCTAAAAAGAAAAAAACCTGGGTGTGAGGGTCACATGAAACGGCCCAGAGGGATTTGAATATCAAATATTGTTGTATAGAGTTCAAGTTGAGGGATATCCTTCTACAGCACTGTGGATGCAAGCATTGACCATAGGTTTCTTAATGTATGAAGCAAAGGTGGTTTGGGTTTCTTAGTAGGACAGGTATAATCTGACTCTGGATTTCAAAGTGGCACTAGCAAAGGCCAATACTGTCTGTCCTTTAAAGTGATACTAAAGTAAACAATTTTTCTATAAAATAACAAACATGTTATACTTACCTGCTCTGTGCAATTGGTTTTGCACAAAGTAGCCACGATCATCCTCTTCTCAGGTCTCATATTGGCGCTCCTGACCCCTTCATCCTGTTGAGTGCCCCCACAGAAAGTATCTAGCTATGGGGGCACCTGATCTGCGCCACATCTTTGTGTATTCTTTCCACACAGACCCCTCAGACCCAAGGTTTGGACCACCCTCTCTCTCCTCGTTGGCCAACTGAGTTTGATTGACAGCAACAGGAGCCAATGGCACCACTGATGTGTCTCAGCCAATCAGAAGAGAGAATCCCTGATGGCTGAGGCACTTGTGGACATAGTTGGATTGAGAGGGGGCTCAGATAAGTATTAGGGGGGCTGAGGGGGGCTGATGCACACAGAAGGATTTTTTCCTAATGTATAGAATGCATTAAGGTAAAAAATCTTCTTGCTTTAAAATTACTATAAAAGGTAAAACACTGATCCCATAGGCAGATCCGACAGAAAACAGTGAAGAGTGCGCAACACGCAAACATGTACTGCATTTTTCCCTGGGGCTCACCCAGGCAGTAATCTTGATGAATTAAAATTTGATGGGAGTTATACAAAAGTGCTGTGCTGGGGGAGAGGATTAAGGGAATGCTGGAGGAGTATTTAAACTAGACTTGAGGGGGGAGGGTAACTTGAATTACATCGGGCACACAGGTCAGTTAGGGGTCAGACATTAATGGAGAGTGGAATGGGGATAGATGGAGGTGGGGTTATGGCAGGTGACAAGAAAGTTCCCATGTTGCAAACAGCCATTGGAAATTATAGTGCCATTTGCACTACTAAAAATCATATGAAAAACACCAGCAAAAAATGTAACAATACATTTAAGTGTGTGTTCACCAATGCCAGAAGCCTTCCAAGCAAAACAGGTGAGTTGGAAGCTCTGGTGCATGAGGAGAGCTATGATATAATCGGTATTGCTGAAACTTGGCTTCAATCCTCACATGACTGGGCTATTAATATTCCTGGCTATGCTCTCTTTCGGAAAGACAGGGTAAAAAGGAAAGGTGGAGGGGTCTGTCTCTATGTGAGAAGTGACCTCAAAGCAAGCGTGAAAGAGGACCTGGTTGATGGAGAGTGTGATGAAGTTGAAGCATTATGGGTGGAACTGCATACAGATGTGCGTAGTTCAAAGTTAATCATTGGAGTTTGTTATAGACCACCAAATGTTAATGAGGAGGTGGAGACTTGGCTCCTTGCACAGATGGAAAGGGCTGCAAGGGCTGGAACGGTGATAATAATGGGGGATTTTAACTACCCAGAAATTGACTGGAATAATGAAATTTCTGGGACAGTTAAAGGACAAAAATTTAAAAACCTATTGCAGGACAATTTTATGGTCCAGTTTATTGAGGCCCCAACTAGGAATGATGCTCTGTTGGACCTGGTAATCTCAAACCATGCAGAGCTTATTACTAATGTTCAGATAAAGGAGCACCTGGGTAGCAGTGATCATAACATGATTTTGTTTAATGTAAACTATAAGCAAGAAATACATACAGGAAAGATAAAAACACTTAATTTCAAGAGAGCAAATTTTCAAAGCATGAGGACTGCTCTCCAGGGCTTGGACTGGGAGGGAATATTGGCACAGATGAACACAGAAGAGAAATGGGAATTCTTCAAAAAGACTCTTTGGAACCTCACTGCAAAGTATATTCCCATGGGCAATACGTTTAAAAGGCTAAAGATAAAACCTATGTGGCTCACGGTCAAAGTTAAAAAAGCTATAAACAATAAGAAAATAGCTTTTAAAAAAAACTAGTGTCATTTAAATGTTACAAAGAATATAATAGAATATGTAAAAAGGAAATCAAGGATGCAAAAATTCAAAATGAACGACAGATTGCAAAAGATAGTAGGACAAACCCCAAAAAATTATTTAAATATATTAATAGTAAAAAGGTCAAGTCTGAGCATGTAGGCCCTTTACAAAATAATCTAGACTGGGTGACTGAGGACATAGAGAAGGCAAATTTATTAAATGCTTTCTTCAGCTCTGTGTATACAATGGAGAATGGGGGAGCTCATGTCCATAATGGGGGTGGGAGTGACACAGCCCCAAATCCACAATGGCTCAAAAGTGATATGGTCCAGAAATATTTAGACAGAATAAAGGTGGATAAAGCACCTGGACCAGATGGCATCCACCCACGGATCCTAAAAGAATTGAGCTCTGAAATTTCAAAGCCACTGTATCTAATATTTAGGGACTCATTAATGACAGTAATAGTACCACTGGATTGGCATAAAGCCAATGTGGTGCCCATATTTAAAAAGGGAACAAAGTCTTTACCAAGTAACTATAGACCTGTTAGTTTAACTTCTATAGTTGGGAAGATACTGGAACGTTTAATAAAAGACCACATGGATGAGTTCTTGCTGGAAAAAAACTATTTAAGCAGCAGACAGCATGGATTCATGAAGGACAGAAATTGTCAGACAAACCTGATTTCCTTTTATGAAGAGGTAAGTAAAACCCTGGACAGAGGCGTGGCAGTGGACGTGGTATACTTGGATTTTGCAAAAGCGTTCGATACAGTTCCCCACACACGGCTCATGTGTAAGGTAAGGTCTACAGGATTAGATATATCAGTTTGTAAATGGATAGATAACTGGCTGAAAGACAGGATTCAGAGAGTTGTGGTTAATGATTCTTACTCTGAATGGTCCAAGGTTATCAGCGGTGTACCCCAAGGTTCAGTGTTGTGTCCCTTACTTTTCAATATATTTATAAATGATATTGGGTCTGAGATCCAAAGTAACATTTCTGTTTTTGCAGATGACACCAAGCTATGCAGTGGAATAACGTCCTTGCAGGATGTCTCCAATTTACAAGCCGACCTCAATGTTCTGTCTAATTGGGCGACTATGTGGCAGATGAGGTTTAATGTTGATAAATGTAAAGTTATGCACTTAGGGGCTAAGAATGTGCATGCATCATACATGCTAGGGGGAGTACAACTGGGGGGATCTGTAGTGGAGAAGGATCTGGGGGTTTTAGTTGATCATAAGCTCAATAATGGCATGCAATGCCAAGCTGCGGTTTCCAAAGCGAGCAAAGTCCTTTCTTGTATTAAGAGAGGTATGGACTCCAGAGATAGAGATATAATTTTGCCCCTGTACAAATCATTAGTAAGACCTCATCTGGAATATGCAGTCCAGTTTTGGGCACCAGTTCTCAAAAAGGATATCGGAGAACTGGAGAAAGTGCAGAGAAGGGCAACCAAACTGATAAGAGGCATGGAGGAGCTCAGCTATGAGGAAAGATTAGAAAAACTGAATTTATTCACTCTTGAGAAGAGGAGAATAAGGGGGGATTTGATCAACATGTACAAATATATAAGAGGTCCATATAGTGAACTTGGTGTTGAGTTATTCACTTTAAGGTCAACACTGAGGACAAGGGGGAACTCTTTACGTCTGGAGGAAAAGAGATTTCACCTCCAAATATGGAAAGGTTTCTTCACAGTAAGAGCTGTGAAAATGTGGAACAGACTCCCTCCGGAGGTGGTTCTGGCCAGCTCAGTAGATTGCTTTAAGAGAGGCCTGGATTCTTTCCTAAATGCACATAATATAACGGAGTACTACGTTTTGTAGGTAAAGTTGATCCGGGGTAAATCCGATTGCCTCTCGGGGGATCAGGAAGGAATTTTTTCCCCTCCAGCAGCAAATTGGATCATCGCTCTGCTGGGGTTTTTTGCCTTCCTCTGGATCAACTGTGGGTATAGAGTTGGGTGTATGGGATGTACTGTGTTTTTTTTTGTTTTTTATGGTTGAACTGGATGGACTTGTGTCTTTTTTCAACCTGACTAACTATGTAACTGTGTAACTATGTGTTCAGGTGCTCTAAATACACCATATGCAAATTGAATGTATTTTAAACTGCATTAAAGTCGCATGACATGTAAATGTGACCGACTCTCAATGGAGCCGGTTCACACATGTCCTTGGCGCCCATGGTGCAATTTTAAAAAGGGTCCTGTGAGTTTTTGGGGAAAATCAGGAAGAAAGTTGCACCTGAATCGCACCAGAACCGGTGAGCAGAACCGCACCGAACTCCAGACTGCAAACTGCAGCCGTACATATGTGAACCCAGACTTAACCAACAGCAGGCTTAACTGGGGGAATACATAGCCTGAGTAGCTGTGGATAGAGTTGAGCGGACACCTGGATGTTCGGGTTCGGACCCGAACTTTGAAAAAAAAGTTCGGGTTCGGGACCCGAACTTGACCCGAACTTTGACCCGAACCCCATTGAAGTCAATGGGGACCCGGACTTTTGACTATTAAAATGTCTCTAAAAAACAGATAGTCACCTATATATTTCTGTCCCTATAGGAAATAGCAGGAACCTGTCCCTAAGCAATGTACTGGACACACACAGTATATCACAGGTGACAGGTGCAGTGCTGGTGAAATATGCAGAGTCACCTATATATTTCTGTCACTATAGGAAATAGCAGGAACCTATCCCTAAGCAATGTACTGAACACACACAGTATATCACAGGTGACAGGTGTAGTGCTGGTGAAATATGCAGAGAGTCACCTATATATTTCTGTCCCTATAGGAAATAGCAGGAACCTGTCTCTAAGCAATGTACTGAACACAAAGTATATCAAAGGTGACAGGTGCAGTGCTGGTAAAATATGCAGAGAGTCACCTATACATTTATGTCCCTATAGGAAATAGCAGGAACCTGTCCCTAAACGATAAGATGCAGATCTCACAGAAATAAACAGTGCTGGTGTAGATTTCTCAAGCAGGAGAATCCTATCTAACACTCTTAGATAGTTAAATATACACGAGTGTATAGTGGAAGACGGACTTTGTAGGCGTAGTACAGTTTAAAAATAGATTATTTATTACATACAAAAGAATACATAATGGATAAGACAGACAAAATATATATTAGTTAAAACATAAACTGTCACAAGGAGTGGCAGTTGATTAACATGTAACAGAGTGAGACAGACCACTAGAAAATATTTGTACACATATATACAGGGTAACCAAAACGTGGATGTTTCACATCTACTGAGGTAATGTAGAGTTTTAGGAACCGGTACAGTTTCTATAGGTGGGGTGTCGCACGATGGTTAGCCCAACAATGTTTCGCGTTTTTGGCGCTTCTTCTGGAGCTTTTTAACACAGATATTTAGTGAGTAGTAGAATGTATATATGAAAAATATGACCAAAAAGGATTTTTCAAGGGCAGAGGTCGGGGGAAGGATGTAAGTACTTTTTCACAGCAAGTTCAGGACAGAGTAGTTATAGTAAACTTCTTAGTCCATACTGCATTGTCGTATTAGCGGTCCAGGGTGACTATTAAAGGTAGCCTAGCGTTTGCTTTACAGGGCATGTCCACCCGAACGGATCACACCTAAGCAGGGGTCAGCCAAATCTCCCAAGGGGAATTCACCGCTATAGAAGAAAATGAACCGCGGCTGTTCATTCACTGTCCATGTCATCACGGGCAGAGGTCCTATTTTAGGGTACTTCCACCAAGATTTTTCTCCTATAGCGGTGAATTTCCCTTGGGAGATTTGGCTGACCCCTGCTTAGGTGTGATCCGTTTGGGTGGACTTGCCCTGTAAAGCAAACGCTAGGCTACCTTTAATAGTCACCCTGGACCGCTAATACGACAATGCAGTATGGACTAAGAAGTTTACTATAACCACTCTGTCCTGAACTTGCTGTGAAAAAGTACTTACATCTTTCCCCGACCTCTGCCCTTGAAAAATCCTTTTTGGTCATATTTTTCATATAAACATTCTACTACTCACCCAATATCTGTGTTAAAAAGCTCCAGAAGAAGCGCCAAAAACGCGAAACATTGTTGGGCTAACCATCGTGCGACACCCCACCTATAGAAACTGTACCGGTTCCCAAAACTCTACATTACCTCAGTAGATGTGAAACATCCACGTTCTGGTTACCCTGTATATATGTGTACAAATATGCATGCTTTAAAACTTGTCTGCTGGAAACCCGTCTGTCTGACATGTCCGCTGGTTAGTACGCCTAACCAGCGGACCGAAATCTCCCGCATGCGTCGTATGGATTTGACGCATGCGTGGAAGTATTTTACTTCCTGGTTCGGTGACGTGGCGGAGTCAACGTCACTGCCACGTCACCGCGCTGTCTGTCCGCGGGGATTTTGGTTTGATCGTGTGTACACAGATCAAACCAAAATAGCCCAGCAGACATAGCCGATGAAAACGGTGTGTCAGACCGTTTTCATCGGATAAATCTCCTCGTGTGTACGTGGCCTAAGTCACATTCTCTTTTTTGCTATGTCACTCAATGATATTACAATGATAAATATATCAACAGCATTATTTATTAAAACAACATAAAAAATTGCTCTAAAAATTACTATTAAAATATTAAATTAAAATAAATAATTTCTAAATTTAGAATGTTTTTTTTTTTTCCCCATTAATAGCCTAATGTATACTTTACATATTGAGCATAGTGATATGACAGCCATGCAACATCTGCATCTTTGTATCTGGGTTTAAATGATCTGGTAACCTGAAGTGCAACTATGACAAATACATAGTTCATCATTGCTAACTGTTATATTGCGCACACAGGTAAGTCATTTTACTGTGTAGGTTTAGGAACAATGTCATAGCTTTAGGTTATAACATGTTTTAAATCATCAATAAATGACACAATGTCAGCTAATTAGTTTTACAGAAGTAGGGGTTTTACACATGAAATTATAACACCTGAAAGATTTCTGAAGGGAGAATTCCACATAAAAGTTGATTTCTCAGTTTCTAATTATACTGGAAATTCCAAAATGAATGATGCATACACAACTTAATTAGATCAGCAACACTTGAGGCACCAGATAATTATAAGTAGTAAACAGTATATGAAAGTCTGACTGACTACAGGGTACTAGAATATAGTGTGCTTAATCCACTTTAATTAGCCTTAAGGATGAAGAGAGATGCCAGAGGATTGGAATATTCAAATTAATGACAACTGCTAAATACAAACACTTTCTAGGTCTTTCATTCAGTTTTCCACTATATATTGGATCCGCTCTGTCCTGGAAAGATGCAATATAATTGGATGTCTGGATTTTAGAACCACAAACACATATAATGCTAATGTACTTATACCCCCGTATACCTAAGTTTTAGAATCACATATTCAATAAAAGATCCAGTTTAACAGGCAGAAAATATAGGACAAATTTAAATGGTTTGAAGGCCAGCAAAAAAAAAGTCAGTGAAGGTTTCCATTGTAAACCAAATTAAGGTTTCACTGGTCATATAATTATTGTGTGTAAATACAGTATATCCAATGATTATTTCATAAGTGCATCATCTCAAGTCTTACAAGGTCTTTCTGCCTATGGACCAGATGTACAGGTTTGTGACAACTGCCATTTCCATGGTGGACATTTTTGTTTGGCGCTTGATTAACAAATCTTAACATTTTCCCTGTGTGGATAGTTATAGCCAAACAAGCGTATGTATTGGTGTACTTCTGGTACCTGCTTCCCTGCTCCACAGGCGATGTGGTAAACAATGAATTTAACCACTTGCTTACTGGGCACATAAACCCCCTTCGTGCCCAGGTGAAATTTCAGCTTCCGGCACTGCTTCGTTTTAACTGACATTTGCGCGGTCGTGCGACGTGGCTCCCAAACAAAATTGACGTCCTTTTTTCCCCACAAATAGAGCTTTATTTTGGTGGTATTTGATCGCACGTGCGGTTTTTATTTTGTGCGCTATAAACAAAAAAAGAGCGACAATTTAAAAATATATCTTTTTTACTTGTTGCTATAATAAATATCCCAATTTTTTTTTTAAAACTATTTTTTTTTTCTCAGTGAAGGCTGATACGTATTCTTCTACGTATTTTGCGCAACAGTTATAGCGCCTACAAAATAGGGGAGAGAATTATGATTTTTTTTTACTATTTTTTTTTTACTAGTAATGGTGGCGATCTGCGATTTTTATTGGGACTATGACATTACTGCGGACACATCAGACACTTTTGACACATTTTTGGGACCTATCACATTTATACAGCGACCAGTGCTATAAACATGCACTAATTACTGTATAAATGTGACTGGCATTGAAGGGGTTAACACTAGGGGTGAGGAAGGGGTTAAATGTATTCCCTGGGTGTGTTCTTACTGTGGAGGGAGGGGACTAACTGAGAGAAGTGACCGATGCTTTGTCCCTATGTACAAGGGAAACAGCATCTGTCTCCTCTCCTCTGACAGCACGTGGAGCTCTGTGTTTACACACAGAGCTCCACGTCCCTGCTCTGTCACCGCCGATCGCGTGTACCTGACGGACACCGTGGCCGCCGGGTTCACGCATCGAATCCTCAGTGGCGCGTGCGGGGAATTACAATAACATGACGTCCAAAGTCATGATCCCGGCACTTCAGTTCCGTGCTGTGGACGTCTTTTGTCTATAGCGCGGATCTGAAGTGGTTAAAATACTTATGGAAAAAATATGATTTTGCTACTAGTGTACAGGGATCAGCGAATGTTCTTGGGTTTGGATTCCAGGGCATTTGCTGAATCCATTGTAAAGTTCTGAAATTGTAAGCTTAAATACAAACCCTAAATAAGTAATGAGTGAATAGTGTCAACCCAAATAATATGAAGAAATGTGCAATAAATGAATATTACAACATGTAAGAAGGGAATACCCCAATTAGTGGTCCTTGGGTATCCAAGGCTTGGTGATAAATTCAAAACACACAAAAAATATGTGACACACTAAACCAATAATGCAATAATCCACCTTAGCGCGTTAGGGTAAGTGAAAAAATGTCAGTCTAAAGACTGTAAAAATAGACACTTATGTAGTCCATATACAAATAATGGCATATAGTCCATACAATCCTAGTATATATTGAATGAAATGCAGTCACAAGTAGCTTAACCACTTTTGCCCCGGACCATATTGCTGTCCAATGACCAGAGCACTTTTTGTGATTCGGCACTGCATCGCTTTAACTGACAATCGTGCGACGTGGCTCCAAAACAAAATTGGCGTCCTTTTTTCCCACAAATAGAGCTTTCTTTTAGTGGTATTTGATCATCTCTGCAGTTTTTATTTTTTGCACTATAAACAAAAATAGAGCCACAATTTTGAAAAAAATTCAATATTTTTTACTTTTTGCTATAATAAATATCTCCCAAAAATATATAAAAAAAAAAAAAAATTTCCTCAGTTTAGGCCGATAAGTATTCTTCTACATATTTTTTGTTAAAAAAAAAATGCAAAAAGCATTTATTGATTGGCTTGCGCAAAAGGTATAGCGTTTACAAAATAGGGGGTCGTTTTATGGCATTTTTATTAATATTTTATTTACTAGTAATGGCGGCGATCAGCATTTTTTTTCAGTACTGCGACATTATGGCGGGCACTTTTCACACATTTTTGGGGCCATTGGCATTTTTATAGTGATCAATGCTATAAAAAATGCATTGTATTACTATAAAAATGCCATTGGCAATAAAGGGGTTAACACTAGGGGGCAGGGAAGGGGTTAAGTGTGTTCCTGGGTGTGTTCTAACTGTATGGGGGGGTGGCCTCACTAGGGGAAATCACTGATCTTCTGTTCATACATTGTATGAACAGAAAATCAGCGTTTCCCCCGCTGACAGGAACGAGAGCTATGTGTTTACACACATAGCTCCCGTTCCCCGCTCTGTAAGAGCAATCGCGGGTGCCCAGTGGCGATCGTACCCACCGGGCACGCGCGCGGGACTCGGGGGCGGCCGATTTAAAGCAGACGTATAGCTACGGGCTCTCGCCCAGGAGTGCCGCCATCCCGCAGTAATATGGCGGCGGGCGGTTAAAAAACAGAAAGCGATGTGCTGTCATAAATGGTCACTCAAGATTGTTTCCAACACTTGCACAAAATGGAGGGAATAAACACTCTTACCAGCAGTCATGGACCCGACTAACCTTACAGTTGTGGGTCAACTGAGCTTGTATCTACCAGTAATGGAACCTGAAATGTAGGTCTTCCAATGGTCTCCTCCTTCTGTTAGTGTTGTGAGCGGTGACTCCGAAAAAGCGCAGAGAGGAATCTTGAATGCCGAATGGTCCAATAACCAAACTTTACCGCGGGGTGAAAGATAAAAGACAGAAAAGGAGAGAAAGCCTCCACATAGTGTATATCCCAACATGAAATGGGTATTTATTGAAAAATTATAAAATATTCAAATAAATGAATATGAATATTAAAAAAGATTGCAATCAAGGATAATAAAAAGCGCAATATGGAGCAGCTTGGGCGAGCTTGTAAACCCATCATATGCAGAGTAGAGTGTAAGGATACCAGCATATCTTTAAGAGTGTTGTCCATGCCCATTACTGGTTGGTTAGATGTGGGGAAGTCAGTGATTGAGTCTTGTAGCTCCCTGGTTTCCTCTAATGAAGAATTAAAACAGCTTACCAGACTCCTCTGTGTCTGTTGGAGAGGCAGCTATATTCTGCCTGTTCTTAGCTGGGCTAGAGAATGCTGATGGCAGTGGAAAGTAGTGACCGTGCGCTGCCTCCTGCCTGTTATATCTCCCAAGGTCTGGCTTTTGAACTGCTCCGTGCTGTGAGTGAGGACCGTGTGTGATCTCTGCATAGCTGCCGGCACCATTTTGCTAGCTGTAGCTGGAAAAGTCAGTAATTTTTACGGGTTTGGCACACTCTTTTCTCTTCCGAGAAGGCATCGGGAGTGTTCCCACACTGTGTGAGCCTGCTGGTGGGAAGAAACGATATGCGTAGTCGCTTTATTGTCTCCGATGGCCCAAGGTGAAGAGGAGCAGTCTCAAGCTGCTGCCATCTGCTTTGCTGGCTAGCCACACCCCCCATTATTTTACTTTTGAATACATAGTATCTAGACCCTGTATTAACCCATTTGTTTATTATAATAAATGTTTTATTATTATTCATGCATCAAGCCACATGTCCTCCTTTCCTTTTTCTACATAGCATTATGGACTTCCCCTAGTCGGCCCAGTTAGCGGGGTATGCATGATCACGCCACTACTAGGAAATACTACCATCTGTACTAAGGCCCTCCATACTAGCGCAGGAGAATATCTTTTCTATTTATACCTTTAATGGTAAGGGTTGGCTCCTGGTGATGTCAATCAAATCCTATGGTGAAGGATTGGTGGGCAGATATGAAAGCCTTGCTGTCTGTGTCTATAAACGCAGGCGACAGGGTTCATGAGTAAGCCTCCCCAAGTACCCCCCAGGAAGCGGTTAGCTGGGGGGAGTACTTGAAGGCAGGAGGAGTCAGGAGCACTAAAGAGGACCCAAAAGAGGAAAGGAGGATTGGGGCTGCTCTGTACAAAACTATTGCACAGAGCAGGTAAGCATAATATTTTTATTTATTTTAAAGCTTAAAATCACTTTAATCTTTGACAACTCTGGCTTATAGCAGCATAGTACACTAGAAACAAACAAATTACAATTTTGGCCATCCCTGCCCTTTCTCAAGTTCACAGATGTACCCAGAGAAACGTTTTTCCTATAAAAAAAAAATACAGATACAAATACTATACGGATCAAAAGTAACCAATAACCAAGTGCTCCAAACGATCACGGAGCCGTGACCCGGACTTCCGGAAGTGGGAAAGGATACCTGTCAAAGACAGGTATCCTGTCCCTCCTACCCCCAAAAGGTGACAATCGTGGCACTGGAGGGGGATAGGAATCAGATGAGCGGAAGTTTCACTTTAGGGTGGAAGTCTGCTTTAAGGCGGCAACTCCTTTGGGGGCTGAAGTGGTTAAAGTGGTATGAAACCCAAAACCAAAAATGTATTATATTGCATCTTATCAATCATTATAAATGATGGTTGCATCAGTTCTCTTTTCTTTGGCATTTTGCCCCTCTGTTTTCACCATGTGATCTGGCCAGTAACACACTCCAGAATTAGTGAGACACAACTCTGGAGGAGTGAGAATAGGAGGCATAGCAGACAGCAGCATTGCCAATCTAGGGGGAGGATAGTGTTAAATGTACAGTATTAGCAGATTTAGATGCAATAACAAACTGAAGCCAAACTCCAGCTCACACTTCAGTTACAACATATATTTTTCTTTTCTTTTTAAGATAAAGGATTTGCATGAATAAATGAAAACTGGTCATTGTAATCACTCCTGCTAGTGTAATGGTTTGTCTCATCCATGTAAACTGATACATTCTGCTAGAGAGCTTGAGCTTGTGAAAAACTGCAGACTTACTGGCCATATTACCTAGTGAAAATAGAAGAAAGACTAAAATAGTAAACTTACATCCAGAAATTGGTAAACTGCACTATAAAAAAGGTTTGCTTTTGGGTTTAATACTGCTTTAAAGGGGGATATTATCCCAATGCATAAATACAACAGTGGTCCACTTAGTGAACTTGGTGTTGAGTTTTTCACTTTCAGGTCATTACAGAGGACAAGGGGGCACTTTTTAGGTCTGTAGGAAAAAAGATTTAACCTACACATATCGAAAGAGCTGTGAAAATGTGGAAAAGTTTCCCTTAAGAACAAGCTGTGGCCAGCTCAGCAGATTGTTAAAAAAAAAAAACTGGATGCATTCCTAAATGCAAAAAATATAACTGGATAGTAACATTTATAGGCAATAACACCAGTGATAGCTGATTCAGTGAATATCTGATTGCCTCCTGGGGGGACCAGGAAGGACTTTTATTTTTCTTGCTAGAGAAAATTGCACTGTGCTTTATTGAGGTTAATTTTTTTTTCCTGTTGGTTGAACTAGATGGACTTGTGTGTTTTTTCAACATGACTAACCATGCAACTATGCATTGATATATATATATATTTTTTTAAACAGGACAGACACCAGACAGCTTGAAATCAAAACATTGACATTAAAGTGCATTATTTAGCTAAAAATATGACATTACATTTTTTCCAGACTCCACGCACAGTAAGTAAGCACCAGGGAGGTTTAAAGAAAAGAAGAATCCCTTTTAGACTACAATATTTCAGAGAGATGGTAGCCACAAATGGGGATCAAGCTTACCTGGGTTTGATTCAAAGCAGGTTCACAGATTCTGATTCAAAGCAGGTTCACAGATTCTGTGACACAGAACCTGACTAAAGTATCAAGTCGCATACACACGACCATTTTTATTGTCCTAGAAAAAAACGTTTTTTTTTCGAAGTGATTATTGTCAAGCCTGCCTTGCATACACACGATCGTGAAAAAAAATGCTTGAGCAAAGCGCGGTGATGTACAACACCTACGACGGGACTATAAGGCCGCGTACACACGAGCAGACAGATTTGTTCAAATCGGTCGGGCCGACCGATTTGAACAAATCTGTCTGCTGGGGACGTATTGGTTTGATCGTGTATACACGATCAAACCAAAATCCCCGCCGCCAGACGGTGCAGTGACGTGGCGGTGACGTTGACGCCGCCACGTCACCGCACCAGGAAGTAAAACACTTCCGCGCATGCGTCGAAACCATTCGGCGCGTGTGCGAGAAGACATGTCTGCTGGTTAGCGTACTAACCAGCAGACATGTCGGGCGGACGGGTTCCCAGCCGACAGATTTCAAAGCATGCTTTGAAATCTGTCGGGTGGCCAAATCCGTCGGCTCGCCCGTACACACGGTCGAATCTGTCTGCTGGGACGGTCGGGCCGACCGTTTCCAGCAGATAGATTTGATCATGTATACGCGGGCTTAAGGAGAAGTTCCATTCAGATGGCGCCACCCTTTGGGCTGCTTTTGCTGATTTTGTGTTAGTAAACGTTTGGTGAGAGACGATTCGCGCTTTTCAGTCTTTGTGCTCTTCAGTCTGTTACAGCGTGACAAATGTGCTATCTCCATTACAAACGCTAGTTTTACCAGAACGAGTGCTCCCTTCTCATAACTTGCTTCTGAGCATGCACGTTTTTTTCCCGTCGTTAAAAGGCTACACACGACCGTTTTTCACAACGTGAAAAACGCCGAAAAAAATTAGAGCAGGTTCTTAATTTTTAATGACCATCGAGAAAAATGCTCTGGAGCCTACACACGTTTTTAATGACTATTTAAAAAAATTTAATTTTTCACGTCATGAAAAACAGTCAGTGTACACAGCATCAGGGCCAAATCCGAACCCTATTGAAGTCAATGGGAGCTGAATGTTAAAAAACATGTATGCCCATGTTCTAGGCTAAAAGATGAGGAATTGTCAAACAAATTACCAAGGGGCTGGACACTGCTAAGGAATACATGCAATAGATTTTTTTTATATAATTTTATGGGTAGCTAAGATTATAATAATGCTTTAAGGTCAAAAATGAAAAGGACAAATTCAGGGGGGGGGGTAGCCATGTAATGATGGAGAAAACATCTTTCTGTGGATGTCATTGTCTGGAGCCAGTCTCTCAGAGGCCAGTGGCTGTAGCAGTTAAGAAGCTCATGAGTAGTGAGCTGGATTAATACACAAACAGGAAAGGGAGTAAAAGTCCAGCTGTTTGGTACAACTTGAAATAAAATCTGTAAAAGCTTTATTAACCACTTGACTACTGGGCACTTAAACACCCTTAATAACCAGACCAATTTTCAGTTTTCGGTGCTCTCTCATTTTGAATGACAATAACTCAGTCATACAACACTATAACCAAATGAAATTTGTGTCCTTTTTTTCCCACAAATAGAGCTTTCTTTTGGTGGTATTTGATCACCCCTGCGATTTTTATTTTTTTCGCTATAAATGAAAAAAGAATGAAAATTTTGTAAAAAAAATGATTTTTTTCTTCATTTCTATTATAAAATTTTGCAAAAAAGTTAATTTTCTTCATAAATTTGGCCTAAAATGTATACTGCTACATGTCTTTGGTAATAATAAAAAAAAAATTGGGATATTATTTAGTCTGGGTGGAAGTTATAGGGTCTACAAGCTATGGTACCAATTACTGAAAATTTATCAATTTGATCATACCTGATGTACTGACAGCCTCTCTCATTTCTTGAGACCCTAAAAAGCCAGTAAAGTACAAATACCCCCCAAATGACCCATTTTTGGAAAGTAGACATTCCAAGGTAGTTAATAAGAGGCATAGTTAGTTTTTTGAAGTTGTAATTTTTTCCCACAATTCTTTGCAAAATTAAGATATTTTTTTTTATTTTTTTTTCACACCATATTGTCATTATAACAGGTTATTTCTCTCTCACATGGCATGTATATTCCACAAATGACACCCCAAAATATGTTCTCTGCTGCTCCTCCTGAGTATGGCAATACCACATGTGTGAGACTTTTACACAACCTGGCCACATACAGAGGCCCAACACTGAAGTAACAACTTCTAGCATTCTAGAAGCATAAATTACACATCTAATCTCTCAACCACCTATTACACTTTTGAAGGCCCTGGAGCACCAGGACAATGGAAACACCCACAAAGTGACCCCATTTTGGAAAGCTAACACCCCAACGTATAATCTATGAGGCATAATGAGTCTTTTGACTACACCCTAAAATACATTCTGCTGAGTAATGGGTAAAAAAAAAAAAAAGATTACCTGTGGTTTTAGTAGTGCAATTGTCCACAGGAGGAGAGAGCCCTGATCCAGGCAGCAGGCAGAGACGTGATCACTGGTCAGCGACAGTGAATGGAATTGTCCAGGCAGCAGGCAAGAATATTGTCCATAGTCAGTACAGGGATACTGTCCATATACAGTCCAGGGCCAGTGCAAGTAGAGACATTGCCAGCAGTGCCAAAATAATCGTCCTGGTAGTAATAAGCAGGAACATGGTCCAAGTAGTGGGCCAGGAAAGAATGGGGACAGGGGTAGAGGCTTCTCCCACCCAAATCTCTTTGAAGCCTCCGGGCAACCAGACCCTAATCCGGGAATGAGAAAACTAAAAAATTAGTTTTTTCATCCAGAAAAACAATTCTGGAGCCCCTCACATATGCGAGACCCCTGTGTTCCCACATAGTATTAGCAGGGTAAAAAGATCAATCCAAGGGGCAGGCAAAAAACGTGGTCAAACAGTCCAGGGTCAGTTCCAGAAAGCAGGGCAGAGGTAGAGTACAGTTTAGCGTTGGGCAGAAGCGTTCAGTCGTATATACAAAGCCAGGGCCAGTTCCAGAGAAGGCAGAGGTATGTTTAGGGTTAGGCAAAAGAGTGGTCGGTGGTCGTTCCGGAGAACAGGCCGTATAACAGGGGTCGGTTCCGGAGAAGGCAGAGGTATGAACAGTTCAGTGCAGTGGCATAAGGGATGTGGAGGGAAATTACAGGAAATGAGAATTGCGTTTACCATACTTCCCTAATAATGTAGAAACGTATGGTAACGGCGGAAACATGCACCTATACAGAGGCCTGGTTGGGAAGGGCAATCGGGACAATAATAAACAGTGTCTCTTCGAATTCCTTCTCTGGAGCACACTCGGCATCTTTTCTGGCGTCTGTAGCTTGTTTCACGGGCGACGGCTTTCTCAGGAAAGTGACGCTCGTGTAGTCTGCTCACAGAATCAGAGCGAATATTCTCTGGTGGGTTTTCAGGGTACAAAAGGGCGGTGATGACTTCTTCTTGATAGGACAGATAGGATACGGGGTTCTCTGATGATTTTTTGTATATAACATAAGAGTTATAGAAGGCCAGACTGAAGAAATAAATGGACACTTTTTTATACCAGTGACGGGATTTTCTTGTGGGAAGGTAGGGTTCGATCATCTGGTCGTTGAAGTCCACTCCCCCCATAAACAAGTTATAGTCATAGATGCATGCTGGTTTTTGGATTGAGCCATTTTCTTTTGGGGACTTCCACGTAGGTGTCATTGTGGATTGATGTAAGCATGTGGACGTTCCGTTTGTCCCTCCACCTGACAGCCAATATCTCCTGGTTCCTCAATGCTGCTGACTCCCCTCGTCTGAGCTTTTCATTCACCAATTTTTGTGGGAAGCCTTTTCTATTGGCCCTTATTGTGCACATGCTGGGGTATTCCTAAGGTACAGATTTCTAAACAGGGGCAAGCTGGTGTAAAAATTATCCACATAAAGGTGGTATCCCTTTCCAAATAGAGGATAGATCAGATCCCAGACCACTTTTCCGCTGACTCCCGATATACTCTGGGCATTCAGGGGGATGCAGTTGGGAGTCCTTCCCTTCGTACACCATGAAGGAGTAAATGTACCCTGTGGCTCTGTCGCATAGTTTGTACATTTTGACCCCATATCGGGCCCTTTTGCTGGGGATGAACTGTTTGATGCCCAGCCTGCCTGAGAATTTTACAAGGGACTCATCCACGGATATGTTCTGTTCAGGGGTATATAACTGGGGAAATTTTTGCGAGAAAAAATTTAGGAGTGGCCGAATTTTATAAAGTTTGTCAAAAGCAGGGTCATTTCGGGGAGGGCACTGGGCATTGTCGTTAAAGTGGAGGAACCGCATAATTATTAGGTATCGGGATCTTGTCATAAGGGAGGAGAAGAGTGGCATGTGGTGGATGGGTTTGGTAGACCAGTAGGAGTACAATTCTTTTTTTTTTGAAAGTCCCATAGTAAAAGTTAGGCCTAAGAAAATTTTGAATTCCTCCACGGTTAGTTCTCTCCACTCAAAGGGACGGGCATAACTAGAACCAGGGTTGATTTCTATGTACTGCTGTGCGTAGAGATTGCACTGGGCCACAATGAAGGATAGCAAGTCTTCGTTGAAAAGTAAATTAAAAAAATCGAGCATGGAAAAATTGTCGGTGTTCACACTGGACACCTGGCTGGGCAGTGAAAGGGGGGATATTTGCTGCTCCGGAATTAGGGGGAAGCCACAGGGGGTTTTGAAGGCCATAGGGAAGGCTGGCATGGCCCCTATCCCTTTGGGGCTGAGATGACACCCTACTGGTGCCTGGCCTTTGTTGCAGTGGCCCTGCGCTTGAGGTGGACGGCCCTGCGCTGAGGTGGACGGCCCTGCGCTTGAGGTGGACGGCCCTGCGATTGAGGTGGACGGCCCTGCGCTTGAGGTGGACGGCCCTGCGCTTGAGGTGGACGGCCCTGCGCTTGAGGTGGACGGCCCTGCACTTCTGGGAGTAGGCCGCTTCTCCACGCCAGCACCCCTTTTTTTCACGGGCACACACGTTCCCCTTCAGATTCTGAATCAGACCCACTGTCTGTAACGGGTTCATAGGCCGAATCTGAATCGTACAGAGACTCCCCGCTGCTCTCATCGCTCATGATTAGATGCTGGTAGATCTCCTCATCGGTTAAGAATTTTTTTTGCCATACTGGTGGCTGGTGAGGCTGCACTGCACTGCAGATCACTGTGGTGGCACTGGTGGACACAGGTGGCACTTATGTGCACTGTAGTGGCTCTGGTGGGCACAGGCGGCTCTGGTGGGCACAGGCGGCTCTGGTGGGCACAGGCGGCTCTTGTCTTGGGCACAGGCGGCTCTGGTGGGCACAGGCGGCACAGATGGCTGGGGTGGACACCAGCGTCACTGGTGGGCACAGGCGGCACTGGTGGGCACAGGCGGCTCTGGTGGGCACAGGCGGCTCTGGTGGGCACAGGCGGCTCTTGTGGGCACAGGCGGCACAGATGGCTGGGGTGGACACCAGTGTCACTGGTGGGCACAGGCGGCACTGGTGGGCACAGGCGGCACTGCAGTGGCGCAGAAAGGACTGATGGGCACAGATGGCACTGTTGTGGCACTGGTACGGCACTGTTGTGGCACTGGTGCGGCTTTGGTGACACTGGTGCGGCTTTGGTGACACTGGTGCGGCTCTGGTGACACTGGTGCGGCTCTGGTGACACTGGTGGGCTGGCACTGGGGTTGGGCACATGTGGCACTGTTGGGCACAGATGTGGCACTATGGGCACAGATGGGGCACAGATGGGGCACTATGGGCACAGATGGGGCACTATGGGCACAGATGGGGCACTCTGGGCACACTCTGGGCACAGATGGGGCACTAATATTGACTTTAGGGCAATGCAATTGCCAGGGAAAACTCACAGATCTCTCCTCTCCTCTCACGCTGATACTGTGTGAGGAGAGGAGAGAGATGAACTTTCCCTGACCTTCTTTGTTTACATTGTGATCGCGCCGTCATTGGACGGCGCGATCACGTGGTAAAAGGCCCGCTGTCATTGGCCAGTCACCGCGATTTGTGTTGCGCCGGGTCTCATAGACCCGGCGTGCACGAATTGTGCCGGAGGAGGCAGGAACGATGGTCACGTGTGATCTTAAGTTGGCCGTTAAGGTGGTTGCCCACTTCCCTACCACCCATAGTCATATGATGTACACAGATGGGATCTCCCATCCTGGGTGGACGTCATATGACGTCATGGGTTTCCACACAGATCCACAGTCCTGTCAGATGAAGAGACCGGTGTGTGTGTTCCCAGTACCCCTACAGTTAGAATCACACACTAGGGAACATATTAACCCCTTCAGCGCCCCCTAGTGTTGACCCCTTCCCTGCCAGTAACATTTATACAGTAAACAGTGCAGTTTTATAGCACTAATCGCTGTATAAATGTGAATGGTCCCAAAAATGTGTCAATAGTGTCCGATATGTCCGTCGCAATGTCACAGTCACAATAAAAATCAACTATAAATATAAATTAGGGCTGCAGGAAAAAAATGTTTTTGATCGATTACTCACCTCTCTGCCATCTTCTGGGTCTCCGCTGCCTTGCCTATAGGAAAGTCTGCGGCTTCAGCCTAGCTCCAGAGCGGCGGCCATCTTGGTCCACCCGGCGGCAGCCTAGGTGAGCTCCTAGAGCGGCGCGCTGATGTCATCATCCCTCAACTGCTTGTGGATCCAGACGGAGGGGATCTGCTGGCTTCCATTCTGGTATGTCTGCTGGGGGAGATGTCCATTGCAGTGGGGGAGATGGCTGATTTTACAGTCGGGGAGATGTCCATTACAATGGGGGAGATGTCCATTACAGTGGGGAGATGTCCATTACAGTGGGGGAGATGTCCATTACAGTGGGGGAGATGTCTGATATTACAGTGGGGGGAGATGTCTGATATTACAGTGGGGGGAGATATCTGAAATTAGTGGGGAGATGTCTGTTTCAGTGGGGGGAGATGTCTGTTTCAGTGGGGGGGAGATGTCTGTTTCAGTGGGGGGGAGAAGTCTGATACAGTGGGGGGAGAAGTCTGATACAGTGGGGGGAGAAGTCTGATACAGTGGGGGAGAAGTCTGATACAGTGGGGGGAGAAGTCTGTTTTAGTGGGGGGAGATGTCTGTTTTAGTGGGGGAAGATGTCTGTTACAGTGGGGGAGATGTCTGTTTCAGTGGGGGGAGATTGCGGATATTACAGTGGGGGAGATGACGTGGATATATTACAGTGGGGGAGATGTCTGTTTCAGTGGGGGAGATGGCAGATATATTACAGTGGGGGAGATTGTGAATATTACAGCCTCCTTTTATAATTAATCAAAATTAATCGATAAAAAAAAAAGATTAATCGAACACAAAAATTTTAATCAGTAACAGCCCTAATATAAATATAACTTTTGCGCAAACCAATCAATTAATGCTTATTGTGTAGAACAATACGTATCAGCCTGAACTGAGGAAAAAAATATATTTTTTATAGATTTTTGGGGGATATTTATTATAGCAAAAGGTTAAATATATTGCATTTTCTTTCAAATTTACACTGTATTTTGTTTATAGCGAAAAAAATAAAAACCACAGAGGTGATCAAATACCACCAAAAGAAAGCTCTATTTATGGGGAAAAAGGACGTCAATTTTGTTTGGGAGCACGACCACGCAATTGTCAGTTAAAACGACGCAATCCGAATTGCAAAAAGTGCCGAATCGCAAAAAGTGCTCTGGTAAGGAAGGGGGTAAATTCTTACGGGGCTGAAGTGGTGAAAGTGACATTAAAATATTCACTTTTAAAAAAAATAATTAAACAGGTCATAATGACCTCCTCTGTGCAATGGTACTGCACAAAGCAGCCCCGATCCTCTGATTTTCAAGTCCCCTGTTGGTGCTCCTGGCTCCTTCTCAGCCAGGGCTTCCAATAGCAAGCTGCTTGCTTTGGGGGTACTGGTGCATGCTCACCCATGAGTCCTGTTCTACGCTTCCATAATACACACAGAGCTGTGGCTCCATCCCATCCCCACTCTCTCCTCATTGGCTCACTTGCTGTGATTGACAGTATCAAGAGCCAGTGGATCCCGCTGTTGTCTCAGCCAATAAGAAATGAGAGACCCGGGAACTCAGCACTCGTGTACATCGCTAGATGGAGAGGGAGCTCAGGTGAGTATTAAGGGGAGCTGGTGCGTGCTGCACAAGACACAGGGATTCTCCATCTTTATTGACAATTACAATGGATTCTCTGTGTGTCTTGTTGGATCATTAATAAAGCCTTTGCGGATTTTACTTCAATGTGTACCAAGCTGCTGGACTTTTACCTCTTTTCCTATGGTGTTGGATGGTATCAGCAGCGTCTGTACTGGCAGGCAACTACTATACACCTTATCTTTACTGTGGGTTGTAGCATCACACTCTACAATTTCAATACACAAACACATCTGCTAGAAGATGATACAAGCTCATCCAAGGTGCAGGGTCTAGGCACTAGTTGGTCTTTATCAGAGCTCCTGATGGTGGAGATGGATTTCGCTGTATGCTAATGCCAGTTTGTGGTCATCAGGATTGCTCCAGCAGGAAAAGAGCAAATAGGTGTCAAGTAGTAGATGAAGCAGATAAGGAACAAGTGGAGGGACAGAGGGGAGCAACGGGAATTGTTATCTCTTTTAGGAGTTAAAAATGTTAGTGTTCGTCCCTCTATTTGTATTTGTATCCCTGTTAAAAAAAAAAAAGGGAAAGAAAGTATAAAGAAATAAAAAACAAGACAAAATAAATAAATTGAAAAACCACAAGTGATGCGAAACCGAAGAGGAAATATGAAGGGCGGAACAAAGATGAACCCTTCTTAGGCCTCTAACCTTCAGGTTAAGTCTGATGTAAAAAAAAGAGAGAAAAAAAAAAAAAAAGGAGGAAGGATGAGTCGATGAACAAGCCAAGGGTCAATATTAAGTAATGGCTGGATAGGATCGGACAGAAGTGTAGTTAATGAATAAGCCAAGGTTGATAATGATTAAGCATGAGTCCGATGTTCGAGTCGAACGTATTTTTGACTCGAACGTTGGGTGTTCACCGAATAGTAAACAATTTGAGGTGTTTGCGACAAAATCGAAAGCCACAGAACACCCTTTAAAAGTGGGAGAAATCAAAAGTGCTAATTTTAAAGGTTAATATGCAAGTTATTGTCATAAAAAGTATTTGGGGACCTGGGTCCTGCCCCATGGGATATGTATCAATGCAAAAAAAAGTTTTAAAAACTGCATTTTTTTTTAATGACCATCGGCTGGAGAGAGCACAGTAATCTGGCAAACAAGAAGTGCAGAGACATGGCTTATATAAATACATATACCAAACAGTTTAAATCGGGAAGAACTTGATATGTTTGCCTCCTTGTCTGCAAGGTCTGATATCACTATCAAGCCTGCAGACAATGGTGGATCAATAGTGGTCATGGACACAGAAGCATATGAAAACAAAATTTTGAGACAGTTGGCAGTTACTAAAACGTATGTCCAGTTACAAAATAATCCTGTGTTGCGTATCCACAACAGGATTAACCACTTGTCATCTGTCCACCGTCAAATGACGGCGGGCAGACGACTCCATTGTTCTGACATCACGTCATATGTTTGCGCGCATCCCTGTACTGACGGTGGCGGCGTGTCACCGAGACACCGCTCGTCACCGTCAGGGGTGAACAGCGGCGCGAATGCGCTGCTCACCACGTGATCGGCCGTGTTGAATACACGGCTGATCACGATTTAAATCCACGACTGTGCACAGCGTTTGCGCGTGCCCGTCGGCGGCAGCGTGTTCCCGGGAACACTGTTCGTCGCCGACAATGGTACACAGCCATTGGTCATGGCTGTGTACCACGTGATCAGCTGTGATCCATTCACAGCCTGATCACTAAGTGTAAACACAGAGCTGTAACTAACTGTTACCAGCTCTTCTCTCCTCACACATTGTTTCCAGTGTGAGGAGAGAAGAGCTACTATCAGTGAGTTACAGTTCTGTGTTTCTGTAGTGTCTTCACAAACACCACACCACCCTTTGCCCCCCCCCCCCAATTGTTAACAGTCACCCAACAGTCACCCCTAAAGTGCACCTGTCACACAAAGAGACTGCCATCAGCGGTGCAACCGCCATCCATAAGTGACCGTGCCCTGTCACCGTCACCCATCAGTGACCTGCCCTGTGTCCCGTCACCCATCAGTGACCTGCCCTGTGACCCGTCACCCATCAGTGACCTGCCCCGTGACCCGTCACCCATCAGTGACCTGCCCTGTGACCCGTCACCCATCAGTGACCTGCCCTGTGACCCGTCACCCATCAGTGACCTGCACTTTCACCCGTCACCCATCAGTGACCTGTCCTGTCACCCGTCACCCATCAGTGACCTGCCCTGTCACCCATCTGTGACTATCAGCAGTGCATCTGTCACCCATCACCCGTCACTCATCAGTGACCGTGCTCTATCTCCCATCACCCGTCACCCATCAGCGGTGCACCCGTCAAACATCAGTGACCATCACCCGTCACAGTCCGTGGCCTGTCACCCATCTGTGACCATCACCATCACCGTCTGTGGCCTGTCACCCATCAGTGACCATCGCCTGTCACCCATCTGTGACCATCACCCGCCACCGTCCGTGGCCTGTCACCCATCAGGGACCATCACCCATCAGTGAACGTCACCTGCCACCCATCAGTGAACATCACCTGCCACCCACCTGTCACCCATCGTATACAGCTACCCGCCACAGCCAAAATGTCCAAAAGATTGTATAGTACCCAAGAGGCGTTGCAGATCCTCTCAATGACCGATGAGAGCACCGGGAGCTCTCATCAGATTCCATTTCTGATTCCGAATCGGAATTTGAACCGATTGAATACAGTAACGATTCGGATGAAGAATGGGGTCCCTCCTAAAAGGGCACGGCACTCTGAAAACCAGGCAGCCGCCAGCAACCAGGAAGATATTCCTAGGCCCAGTACCAGCGCCACCAGCAATAGGCCCAGTACCAGCGCTGACGCCAGCAAAAGGCCCCGGGAACAAAGACCCAGTACCAGCGCCACCAGCAATAGGCCCAGTACCAGCGCTGACGCCAGCAAAAGGCCCCGGGAAACAAAGCCCCAGTACCAGCGATGCCGCCAGCGAAACCCCTCTCATGAACAAATGCCCAGGCCCAGTGCTGCCAGATCACTCCTAAGTGCCAGCACAAGAAATTCAACCCCCCCAACAACTACTGGAGTGTCACGTCCCCCAGGAGAGCCAGGGCCACTACATTCATGCCAGATGGTCTTGCCAACCCAAAATGGCTGCCTTCCGACTCTGGATCACCCATTATTCCCCCTTTCACAGCACAGCCAGGTGTGCAGGCCAACACCCAAAATTTTTCAGAAGTTGATTACCTTCATCTCTTTTTGCCCGACACTATTTTGCAGTTAATTATTGACCAGACAAATTTGTATGCCCAGCAGTATATTGCCAACAACCCCCAATCATCTTATGCCCGTCCATTTGAGTGGAGAGATGTAAATTTGGAGGAGTTCAAATTGTTTATTGGCCTCACCATAAACATGGGGCTTAACAAAAAAAATCAAGGACATTCTTATTGGTCCACCAAACCCATCTACCATCAGCCCATATATTCTGCCAAAATGTCCAGGTCCCGATATGAAATGATAATGCGATTCTTTCATTTCAATGACAATACCAAGTGCCCTCCCCGTAATCATCCAGATTACGATAAATTGTACAAGATTCGCCCTCTGATCAATTTCCTTTCCCATCAATTTGCAGAAATCTATGTCCCCGAGAAACATATATGTGTGGATGAGTCCCTGGTACCCTTTTGTGGCCGTCTAGGAATAAAGCAATACATTCCCAGTAAAAAGGCTAAATATGGTGTAAAATTTTACAAACTTTGTGAGAGAGCCACGGGATATCTGTATGCGTTTCGCATTTATGAAGGAAGAGATTCCCAGCTCCAGCCCCCTGAGTGCCCGGCCTACATAGGCACAGCTGGAAAAATTGTATGGGACCTGGCTTACCCACTCCTGAGAAAAGGATATCATCTTTACCTTGATAATTTTTTACACCAGCCTGCCCCTTTTCCGACACTTATATGTTGAAAAAACCCTGGCCTGCGGAACCTCCAGAAAAAATAGGAAGGGCTTCCCACAATCCATTGTCAACAAAAAGCTGCGAAGGGGGCAAAGAGCAGCAGTGAGGTGCAACGAACTGCTGGCCTTGAGGTGGAAGGATAACAGAGACGTGCACATGATGTCCACCATTCATAATGACACTGCAGTTGTTGTTCAACGAAGACAAGGTCCCATTGAAAAGCCGACATGTGTCCAAGATTATAATCTGTACATGGGGGGGGGGGGTGGATTTCAATGATCAAATGATTCAGCCCTATTTATCAATAAGGAGGTCCCGATTCTGGTACAAGAAGGTAGCAATTTATCTCATCCATTTGGCCATTTATAATTCTTATGTAGTCTACTCCAAATCCACTGAAAACCCTGCCCGCTTGCTACAATTCACAGAAAAGAACTAAGTCATGTCCCTCATCTATCCACAAGGACCCCCCACAGAGACCCTTTGCTCTGATGCCGTTAGCCGACTTCATGGACGCCACTACCCGCACAACATCCCACCATCTGAAGGAGGCCGAAGACGGCAAAAAAGATGTCGCGTGTGCAGCAAAAGAGGATTTCGAAAAGATTCCAGCTACCATTGTCCCCGGTGTCCCTCCCAACCTGGCCTTTGCATTGGAGAATGCTTTGAAACCCCAAAATATTATTTTTAACCATTAACCATATTTTTAACCATTTCGCCCATCTGACCATTTTCATGCTACTGCCTTCCACGTGAACTGACCCTGGCCTGCTTTTTCACTATGCCTCTGCCTACTGTTTGGACTGCTTCCATGTAAACTGACCCTGGCCTGTGTTTTGACTATGCCTCTGCCTACCGTTTGGACTGCTTCCATGTAAATCGACCCTGGCCTGTTTTTATGGACTATGCTTTTGCCTACTGCTTGGACTGCTTCCACGTAAACTGACCCTGGCCTGTTTTTTGACTATGCCTCTGCCTACCGTTTGGACTACTTCCACGTAAATTGACCCTGGCCTGTTTTATGGACTTTTGCCTCTGCCTACCGTTTGGACTGCTTCCACGTGAACTAACCCTGGCCTGTTTTATGGACTATGCTTTTGCCTACCACTTGGACTGATCTGTTGCCCTACTATTGTAGTACACAGGGGTCTCACATATGTGAGGGGCTCCAGAATAGTTTTCCCGGATGGAGAAAACATTTTTTTTGTTTTTTCTCCGGGTTTTGTAATTTCCGGATTAGGGTCTGGAGTCCGGAAGCTTCATAGAGATTTAGGTGGGTCGAAGCCTCTACCCCTGTGCCCCTGTGCACAGGTCTTACCCGATTGCAGCCCTCAGCTTGCTGCTGACTTACTGCCATCATGCCTGCCATCATCTTTGCCTGCGGCATGAACGAGCCACACCACTGCTACCTGGACTATGCAAATATGCTGCCTGGAGAATTACTATAGCTGTCGCTAAGCACATCCCTGACTGCTGCCTGGACCAGTGCTCTCTTCTGTGGACACTACTAAAAGCACAGGTAATACTTTTTTTTTACCCTTTCCGCAATAGAATTTATTTTGGATTGTAATTCTTGGTATGTACATGCTATGTGTTAGAAATATGAAGAGCCTTCAAAAACGATAGGTTGCCAGAGAAATTATATATAGTAATGTGTTATGCATCCTAGAACGCCTGATTGGGTGCTATGCTGTGGATGTTGGGTGCATCTGTATGTGGCCAAGCTGTGTAAAAGTCCCACACATTGTGGTATCCCCATACTCAGAACAAGTAGTCAGAATGTATTTTGGGCTGTAATTTTTTGCTATTAAGTACACGCTATTATGTGTTGGAAAATATCTTATAAATGGACAACTTTGTGTAAATAAAATGCGTTTTTCATTTTTTTTCCACATTTTCCCAAAACTTCTGGAAAAAAAATAACCGCTCAAAAGACTCATTATGCCTCATAGATTATACGTTGGGGTGTCTGCTTTCCAAAATGGGGTCATTTTGTGGGCAATTCCATTGTCTTGGTGCTCCAGGGCCTTCAAAAGTGTAATAGGTGGTTGAGAAATGAGATGTGCAATTTATGCTCGTAGATCGCCTGATAGTGCTACTTCAATGTTGGGCCTATTTATGTGGCCCAGGCTGTGTAAAAGTCCCCACACATTTGGTATCCCCATACTCAGGAGGAGTAGCAGAATGTTTTTTGGGGTGTCATTTTTGCTATGCATTCGCTATGTGTTCGAAATATCTTATAAATGGACAACTTTGTGCAAATAAAATGCGTTTTAATTTTTTTTCCACATTTTCCCCAAAACTTCTGGAAAAAAAATAACCGCTCAAAAGACTCATTATGCCTCATAGATTATACGTTGGGGTGTCTGCTTTCCCAAAATGTGGGTCATTTTGTGGGAAATTCAATGTGTCTTGGTGCTCCAGGGCCTTCAAAAGTGTAATAGGTGGTTGAGAAATGAGATGTGCAATTTATGCTCGTAGATCGCCTGATGGTGCTACTTCAATGTTGGGCCTATTTATGTGGCCAGGCTGTGTAAAAGTCCCCACATATTTGGTATCCCCATACTCAGGAGGAGTAGCAGAATGTTTTTTGGGGTGTCATTTTTGCTATGCATTCGCTATGTGTTCGAAATATCTTATAAATGGACAACTTTGTGCAAATAAAATGCGTTTTAAATTTTTTTTCCACACATTTTCCCAAAACTTCTGGAAAAAAAATAACCGCTCAAAAGACTCATTATGCCTCATAGATTATACTTTGGGGTGTCTGCTTTCCAAAATGGGGTCATTTGGGGGTATTTTTAATTTTCTGACTTGTTAGTATCTCAAGAAATTAGATAGACCGTCAGTACTTTAAGTGTGATCAGATTGATCAATTTTCAGGGATTGGCACCATAGTTTGTAGACTCTATAACTTTCACAAAGACCAAATAATACACACCAATTTGGATTATTTTTACCAAAGACACGTAGCAGTATAAAATTTTGGCCAAAATTTATGAAGAAAAATTACTAATTTGCAAAATTTTATGACAGAAACAAAGAAAACAGCAATTTTTCATGAACTTTTCCGCCTTTTTTTTATTTATAGCGCAAAAAATAAAAATCCCACAAGTGATTAAATACCACCAAAAGAAAGCTCTATTTGTGTGGAAAAAAAGGACGCAAATTTTATTTGGGTAAAGTGTTGCATGACTGAGTAATTGTAATTTCAAAGTGTGAGAGCACCGAAAGCTGAAAATTGGTCTGGGTAAGAAGGGGGTTTAAGTGCACTGTATTGAAGTGGTTAAAAAGGTGATCGCATATGTAGAAAGTAAACAAATCATTGATACTGATACTAAAAAATACCTTATATCAGAACATCCCATCACTCCTATTATATAAGTTTTGCCCAAAATACATAAAAACGTATTAAATCCACCAGGACGTTCCATAGTCTCTAGCATTGATTCCATTACTGTACTACACCGCTTTGCCAAATTTCTGGATAAATGTCTTACACCCCTTATAGAATGTATTCCATGTATTCCATCAGAGATAAACTAGGTAAAGTACTCTTAGCCCGACATTTTTTTAGAAAAAGGACACACTGTTTCTCAATTAAGAATTATGTTGATAAATGGTATACCCATGAATAGACATGGAGGAAATAGGGAATTAACCCTTAGAAAACGGGAGGTTCAATGGATACACTGTTTAAACACTCTGGGCCAGATTCAGTAAGACTTGCGCTGGAGTATATCGATATGCGCCGCGTAACTGTCAAGATGCGCCGTAGTATCTATGCGGCCGTACCCACCAAACTAGATGCGACAGAAAACAGGCTTTCTCCGATCGGCTTAACTTTCCCTCGCCAGAGTATCGTAAGCGCATATTTTAGCTTGTCGCATCCGTCGCGCCCATTGATTTCCCATTCAAATATGCAAATGAGGGAGATTTCCCGATTCGCGAACGGATTAGCACCAGACGCTGGCTACATGCGCCGCGCGTATGTCATCCGTCTGTCGCAAAGTTAGTCCTATAAATTATTTTTACTCCTGACGGCCACAGGTCAGCAGGAGAGCAGCTACAGCAGCAGCGTTACCGACGAAAATAGCAAGCTGAACAACCACACTTGCAAGGACAACACCTCTGTGTGCCAACATGCCAGGGGCAGCCGTGGTCCTAGCACTACTAATGGGTCCCCCCGGAACGGAGGAGGCGGGCACGTGAGAGGATATACCGCACGCGCATGAGCCTCTTTGGCATGGGGGATGAGGAGGTGTATCGCCTCTTCAGATTCAGCCCAGATGCAATCCTTGAACTAACCACAACCCTGCAGGATGACATCACCAGCCCAACACACCGCTCACAAGCAGTGCAGCCACTGGTGAAGGTACTGGCAACACTTTCATTTCCTTGCAAGTGGATCATTCCAGCGTACAAGTGAAGTGGTGGCTGGGATGTCACAGTCCTCCATGAGCAGATGTGTGCACCAGGTTGTCCCCGCAATCCTCAGACGCATGTCCCACCACTTCATCAGACCCACCGCTGAGGACCTGCGGCTGAAGGCAATGCAGGATTTCTACAGCATTGCCAGATTCCCACGCACCGTGGGGCCATTGATTGCACACATGTGGCACTCCCAGCCCCCCAGTGCCACAGAGCACATATACCGCAATCGGAAGCATTGGCATTCCATCAACGTACAGGTGATAGCCAATGCCCAATGCCTCATATGGCACGTCCGTGCCAAACACCCCACACCCGATCCAGCCATGACAGCAGCTAACATCTACAATCAGAGCCCCATCCCAATGGAATTCGAACAGAACATGTATGGGGACAGCTGGCTGGTTTGGTGAGTGACATGGGTGGCAGGCATGACCGTCCCCCCCCATGATGCACACATCACAAGGGGCACATGCATGACAAACATCCTCCTGTCTTTTCCCTTACAGGTGACTCTGCATATGCACTGGGACCCCATCTCATGACTCATGACTCCTTCCGGAACCCCCAAACCAGAGGAGAGAGAAGATACAATGCGGCACATATCAAAACTTGTGCATTGGTGGAGCAAACATTTGGGCTCCTGAAGTCCCGTTCTCTGCTGCCTGGATAAGTCTGGGGGGGCCCTATTGTATTCCCCCTACCTTCGTGTGTCAGATCATCGGCATGCATGTTGCATTCTGCACAACTTTGCCATGAGAAAGGGCCTGCAGATTGACATACGTGATGACCTGACCAACCTTTGCCAACCAGACAAGTCCACACCCTGCCAGAGGAGACCCAGTCAGCTGATGGAAGAGCAGTCAGGAGGGTCCTCGCCGTAGGCATCTTTGGACACTAAACACCCAAACACATTGATCACACGGACAATGCAACGCATGCACACCACTGGATGTCCCTAGATCCCCACACCACACCACATCCACATCGCATTGAATTAGCCCAAGTCCAACAACCCTGCCAGGACTTGGAGAGACAGCAACACCGGCAGTCAAGGCCCCAATGATGTCGCTGTCCATTCATACACCATTCACACGTCATTCACACAGCCGTGGGGATAACTTTCTCCCCAACGGCCGAGGGTGACACCCCTTACTGGCAGGAGTGCCACCACCCCCTCAACATTTACACTCACACCATTCAACACTGTCCCCTGCACTCCTGACCGTGTGCAGTTAAACTCAAAATAAAAAGCTCATAACCTGAGCAAAAACCAAATTCAAAATAAAAAGCTCATAACCTGAGCAAAAAGCAAAATCAAAATAAAAACTCATAACCTGAGCAAAAAAAAAAAAAAAAGCCCTCATCTGGGCTGACGGGGGCTCTTTCTTGTGGGCCCTCTCTGGCTCCTCAGCTGCCTGGAGGGAGTGGGTGGGGGGCATCTGGAGGTGGCTGACCCCCGGGTAGGCCACTCCTGGCAGGTGTTGGCTGCATGCCCTCCAAGGCCATGGCAATCTGGCTGAGATAGTGGTTTGTCTGGGCCTGCATCCTCAGCTGGCGGGTCACATTATGCCGCTGGTCACGCTGCCTCTGCCTCCCCTGGTCCCGGATAGCAGCAGTGTTGGCCTGGACTGCTGCAGTGAGGTGCCTAAGATCAGCCTGCACCTCCCCCAGGCTGGTCACCACTGCAGCGCAGTTGCAGCTTACATCCTGCACTGCCTCTGACATTTGTCCAACGGAGGCCAGGCTGCCAGCTACCTGGTCCAGATGCCCAGCAATCTCCCCCATCTGCTGGGTCTGCCTGGCCTGGTCCCTCGCCATTTGGTCATGGACCACGTCAGTCACCCCTCTGGTCTTCCGGGTCGCCTTCCTGGGGCCAGGAGATGGTAGTCCCCGGGGGATGGAGTCGCCCTTGAGGGGCTTCCTATGATGGGGAGGGGATCTGAGAGGGCCCTGCAGAAGGGGAGGACTCCTCCAAAAATAATACAAAGTCCTGTTCGGGAATAACAGGCTCCTCTTCAACCACCTCAGCAGGTGAGGTGTGGGCACTCCCCTCTACCTCGGCGTCTTCACCACCCAGGGGATCGGGCACAGGATGCCGTTGGGGGGATGGGGGTCGACTGGTCGGCGACAGATGATGGCCCAGCTCCGTCATCTGTGGATGACACAAAGCAGACACATGTTGGGTGGTCCCACACACTTGGCACATGTACCCTCTCCCCCCCCCACATGCAACACACCCAAATAGGGGATAAAAAACACTTACCTGTCCTGGAGCCTTCCTCCACGGAATCATATCCCGGTACCCCCCTCCTCCAATTGCTCCCTCTCCAGGCAGCGGGCGACCACCTCCTCCTCCGTAGTCAGGCTGACCGCACATGGGGGTCCACCACCCGTGCCCCTCTCATGCCTGCTGATGGTGGCCACCTTGCCACCGCCGACTTTGCGCCTCAAGTCATTTATTTTCTTGCCGATATCGGCAGCAGTCCGGGTGGAGTAGCCCAAAGCATTGACCCTGCCAGCAATGCTCTCCAGGATGCCCTGCTTCCTATCCCGGCTGGTCTTCCGACTTTTCCTGCCGTGGAGGAAGTCGTTGTAGGTCTGCATAGCTGAGATCACTACTGCCAGCTCCTGGGCGTTAAAATTGAGGTTTCTCCTCTCTTTGCGGGGAACGGGAGCAGCCATCACACAGCAAAAGTAACTTCACTGGGGTGGGGGGAACCGGATATACTTTTGCGCCGGAAAGGCGCATCTGCGGCCGATTTTATACGCGCAACGGAACACATTGCGCTGCCGTTTCCCATGAAGTGGTGCTGATGGAAGTTGTGAGCATGCGCACATGGGAGCGAGGGGAGCCCTCCCTCACTGCGCATGCTCCGTGGATGATGCGATGAACGCAAGTCACTGTGCTGGGCTCCGCCCATCATTTACATATGATCACACCCACTTCCACTTGCGTCGGGTTGCGCCAGCGCTTTTTCGTTACTCCGCCGCAAAGTAACGAACATGCGCTTGGTGAATACTGGACTTGACTCGCTAGTTCGCGTTAGCGTAACGTATATGCTCTGCGCTACGCCGGATAAAATATGCGCGCATCTACCTGAATCTGGCCATCTATGACCGAACGAATTGAACTCTTTGATATGTGTATTTACCATTTGTTTTGTTGTTTTTTGTCAGCGCATATCGAATGTAACAGGAAGAGTGATAGCAGCTGATGACCCATGATTTTATATATGCCTATATGTTTTTTCACACTGGTTGATTTTTCCCATTGGTACAAAACAATTGATTGATTAAATAATCCCACATGAGATAGGAGTGTATAAATATGCTTGTAAAAATCATTATCATTGAATGTGTCCTGCTCTGAAGAAGGGTGCTATCTGTACAGCCCGAAACCGTCATGCATTTAACACTAAATGTAATTAGAATTTTTCTAAATAAATTTTAAGTGCAGCAATCCCATCTGATCGTTTTTTTCTATATATGACCTGTGGAAGGGTCTGATTGCTTGCACTGCTACATCTGGATCATGTGCACTCCGCCCTCAACCTTGCTTATATATATATATATATATATATATATATATATATATGTAGCGGACTGCTCCTGTTGGGCAGGCGCTGCTTTAAATTTAGTGGGGGGTCTGAGTGTTAGTTAACTCACACATGTGTGATTTTGGCCAAATGTAGCCCCTGTTCCAGCCATGGCTGTGCTGGGAGCAACCACCATTGTTTGCCTGGGGGTGTTATTACCATCCCAGGCCAAGGGTGGCAGCAGCAGAGTCAGGGTGTATTTTGTGTCCCCCTCAGCAGCGAATCAGGGGAGTGATTATCCCACTGTGAAAGCTGGGATGGGGTACTTACGGGACAGATGCCATTGGACCGGGGTCGTCGGTCTGTCGTCCCACCACCTCGTGGCCCACCTGGCCAGGGGTGCGTGCTCCTGAAATCCTGGCTCCAGGACCATGTTGGTCCGGGGTTGTGATCTGTCTAAATAGGCTCAGTAGTCAGACTGGGCCTATGCTTTCAAGGTGATCCTGTGCTGTCTGTCCTGCAGGAAAGAAGCCACTTGATGAAGGAAGCCAGTGGAGGACCTATACTGGAGAGGACAATGCAAAAGGATGGTATCTTGTGAGAAGCCCTGGAAACATCTAAGGATGCACCATACACTGAGAGGCTTGATGGTGATCGCCACTCAGATCTGAGTTTTACAGCAGTTAATCTGGAGAGATCCAGGTGCTGAATTCTGTGTCAGGGGATTCTGGACCAAAAGTGTCTCCTCATAAAGGAAGGTCGTGGCAGAGACTTTACTTTATGTTGTGCGCCATTCCGGTTGCTAGGCCAGTGAGAGGGACCTATCCGGTGAGCAATACCCACTCTAGCTAGAGTGGTGATGAGAACTGTTTTCTGGAAGCAGGAGTGTTTCCTAATTGAGATTATATACCTGAACCTATCTACCTGTTTACCCTTCCACCCCTTCAACTGCTTCTTCTTTCCTTACCAAGTTACGCAAATAATTATTGGAAAAAGAAGTGTAAATTGTGGACATTGAACTTTTTCAACTCTCTTCTACTACCCTGGACGGCGACAAAATAGAGGTAAAATGCCGCCCGAAATACTCAGCAGCTCCTGCGGGGATAGTGCCACACACACACATATATATATATATATAAAACAGCAAAGCCCTAATACATAAAAACATTGTAAAAATAAAAGATCTAGCAACTACTTGCACTGCTTTTATCAAAATGTATTGCAATACATTATATGTACAGTATATACTGTATACACTCATTTTAAAATACATTTTATTTCAGGCTTTCTAACTGGAACTGTGTGCTCATAAAACAGCTGAAGATGTCAAAGCCTTTTACTAATTCCACATTAGTGACACGTACAGCTTGCATTGTTCAAATCTACAGAACATATTGCTTTAGATACTTAAGAAGATAAGGTAATTAGCCTTTTCAGACTGCAGTACTAAAGTGTTACATTTTAAGAGTGGCTGCTAAACATTGACTCACCACTGCTGGGACTTGTTGGAGCTATTTGGGATGTATTAAGCAATGCATATGTCACTCTGAAGCTGGATGACTTTTGACATTTACACCACAATCTGTACAAAAGGGTGCACATTTGTATTCCAGTCCACTGCAATTACACCATTCTTACATTCCATTGATTAGAACTTGGGTAATGGTGTATAGAAATAAATCAAGTCACACCATGTCTGGGGATTTGCTGAACTAATCAAGTACCTACTATTTTGGTCTATACATCTAACATAACTATGTGATAGTCAAATAATCCACCACAAAGACCTCAGGGTCAGCTATCTTGCCTTGCCAAATCTCTCAGATTAAGTGTAAGGATTGCACTTGTCTTCTATATAGCAGTTTTAAACAATTAACTATTGGGGCACCTCTACATTGGCAAGGTACCAGTGGAGGAAAATATTATTTCCATTCCCTTCCCTGCAACCCCCCCAATTACTTAGCATCTATCTTTAAATGTAACATAGAAACCCTCACATAGGGTTGCCCGGTTTGTGGTTAGTAAAAACTAGCCCCGATATTCAACATCTGTATTTTCTGACATGGAGCAAGTTGATACCTAACCTCCCATAAAAAATCTTATTACCCAGTACATGGTCAATTTCTTTGCCTTGGATTCCATTATTATCTACAGTGCGTTGAAAAAGTATTCATACCCCTTGACATTTTCCCAAATTTTTTTCTGTTACAATGAAAAAACTTAGAGATTTTTATGTGATAGACCAACACAAAGTGGGCACATAACTATGAAGTTGGAAGAAAAATGTTTAATGGTTTTATTTATTTTTTACAAATAAAAATGTGAAAAGTGTGCCGTGCATTTGTATTCAGCCTCCCTGAGTCAATACTTTGTAGAACCACCTTTCCTAGTTACATAGTTAGTCAGTTTAAAAAGAGACAAGTCTGTCTAGTTCAACCATACAAATAAATACATAAATGAATAAAAATAATATCATTACAATCCCATATATTCAATCCCATACCCACAGTAGATCTAGGGGAAGACAAAAAAACTCAGCAGAGCATGATCCAATTTGCTAACAGCAGGGGAACAAATTCCTTCCTATCCCAGAGAGGCAATTGGATTTTCCCTGGATCAACTTTACCTATAATCGTTAGTATCCAGTTATATTATGTACATTAAGGAAATAATCCAGGCCTTTCTTAAAGCAATCTACTGAGCTGGCCAGAACCACCTCTGCAGGGAGTCTATTCCACATTTTCATAGCTCTTCCTGTGAAGAAACCTTTCCATATTTGGAGATAAAATCTCTTTCTTTATCGTACATCACGGGACACAGAGCGGCAATCCATTACTATGTGGGTTATAGAGTCTACCTTCAGGTGTGGACACTGGTGTAATTAACTACACAGGAAGTTCCCTCCCTATATAACCCCTCCCATACTGGGAGCTCCTCAGTTTTTTCATCAGTGTCTAAGGTGTTGGTCACGAGTGAACATGTGCTCTTAGGAGCTCCACTGGAGGGATCCATGCTGGATGTAAAAAACCTTCATAAATCCGGATCCGTCCAAGGTGCTTCATAGCCAAAGTGGACGGTACCCGGGCCTCGGTACGAAGAACGAGGTTTAGCCTATAATGCCTCTCTGTGGAGGGCTGGATCCTGGGTTCCAGAACTTTGTGCCTTCTAAGGACCAAATGTTTTTTCTGCTGCCAGGATGCTATATAGGTCCAGGGGAGTTGGTTGTTTCCTGCCATGGACCCCGGTCCCTGAAGGTCTAGGACAATACCCACGGTGAAGGGGGAAGATTGGGCCTCTTGCTTGGCAATACCCTGCAGCGTGGAGAAGGTAAGAGGAGGGCCTACGGGACTTGGTTCGACAGTAGGTCCTCCGTGTGGGGACTTGGGTCTCGCCTATATTATGCTTCTATGCATGGGCAATGTAAACCACTATGTCTTCTGAGACAGGATGGCTCAGGGCACCCATATACCTCCCACTATCCGGCATGCAGCCTGGCCCACCATGTCTGTTAGACATGGATGGCTGCAGTACCTATATATCTCCCCTTGAAAAGGGCCGGGTACATAAATAAAAAATAAAAAATATGCCCTTAATCCTATACAAAGGATTGTCTTCCGTGAGTAGTTGCAAGTCTTATCTGTGTTTCCACTACTAATGGGCAGTAGAAAGACATGTCTTGATGTTTTTTGCTTACCATGCTTTCCAGAAAACGGAAGCTTAAGTGTTTAGCTGATCTATTTGTGTCCCACTTCCTCCGCTTCAGGCTCTACCATGTTGCACGTGCTCACCGGCTCAGTGCAGTCGCAGAGAAGGCTCTTCAAAGGGCCGGACGTCAGAGCTCTGTAAAGCTAGGGGGACACACAAACGTAAGCACCTTGTGTGAGTTGGATACAGATTAATCTAAGACGCCTACTCGCATCTAGCTGTGCAGATTAGCAGGCATTGTGTCAGACTAAATTCAGCTATTTGATGCACCTGGGTTAAGTGCCTCTGCTTATAGCTTAGGACTTGGTGGTCTCCCCATAAGGTCAGGGGTAGGAATATAAAGAGGGATCGCCACCTGAACCTGGTGGACCCTTTATTCTCCTCTGAAGAGACTTAAACAGCTCATAGATTGAGCCATCAGACCTGTCAGGCAATGCAGCCTTCCCCCAACATTGCAATCACTCTGCATGTGTTGTTGTAGTTTTGCAAGAAAAAAAAAAAAAAAAAAAGGGGTGTTCCCCCTTTTCCTGCTTTTAATCCTGAAACAAAGGGATTAGAAAGCTTGGGGATAAAAGTTTCACTGTCAGAGGACAGGAGACAGGGAGCTGCAGGCCTAACAAGGAGAAGCTATCAAAAGCTCTACAGGTTCTGATTACACCTCTATCTTCTCCTTAGAGTGTAAAGAGAGGTTTTTCCTATAGGTGGCTAGTAAGACCTCCATATAATCCTCAGCCTTGGTGTCGGCTTCAGGCTAACCAAATGCATCGGAGGGATGCACAGTTGCGGGCACCACATTGCTAATGTCTCTTAATTGAGGAAACACACATCTGCAGAGGATTAATTTCCTCTTTTACCAGTCCGCATGTTGCATAACATACATGAGTTTGGAAATGCATGTGGGATAAAAACAAGTAACAGAGCAGATTCTATTGTGGATCGCATAAACATACATGTTCCTGTCTATATGGTGCTGCATGTTTCCACCAAAAGGTCGAGGTCGCATAAAAGATGCTTGTAATGCTGAATCGCATAAAGACGTTTGTAGGCATAAAAATGCTGAAATCACACATGATTACCTGATCACCCAAGTCCTTGTTTCCCCAAGGATGTTTGGTTACACAGAAGAGGTTTGTTTCCACAGAAAGGCCTAAAATCACATAAAGTTGCTTGGATGCAAAAAAGATGCTGGATCACACATGGTTAACTGATCATCAGCGTCCTGGATTACCCAAGGATGTTTGGTCACACAAATAGGCTTGTTTCCACAAAGGCACCTAAAGGTCGCATAAAAGATGCTTGTATGCATAAAAATGCTGAATCACACATGATTACCGGATCACCCAAGTCCTTGTTTCCCCCAAGGATGTTTGGGTTACACAGAAGAGGGTTTGTTTCCACAGAAAGGCCTAAAATCGCATAAAGTTGCTTGGATGCAAAAAAAGATGCTGGATCACACATGGTTACCTGATCATCAGCGTCCTGGATTACCCAAGGATGTTTGGTCACACAAATAGGCTTGTTTCCACAAAAGTACCTAAAGTCGCATAAAAATGCTGAATCGCATAAAGGATGCTTGTATGCATATAAAAGTTTGAATCACACACAGGATTACATGATCACCCAAGTCCTTGATTCCCCAAGGATATTTGGTCACGCAAAGAGGCTTGTTCCCACAGAAATGCCTAGAATCGCATAAAGAGGCCTGAAGGTATAAACATACTGAATCACACAGGATTACATGATCACCCAAGTCCTTGATTCCCCAAGGGATATTTGGTCACTCAAAAGAGGCTTGTTCCCACAGAAATGCCTAGAATCGCATAAAGAGGCCTGAAGGCATAAAAATGCTGAATCACACAGGATTACACCGATCACCCAAGTCCTGGATTACTCAAGGCCTAAAGGGATCGCTTAAAGATGCTTGAATGCAAAAAGAAGCTGGATCACACATGGTTGTTGGATCAACAGAGTCCTGGATTACCCAGGGATACTTGATCACATAGAGAGGCTTGTTTCACAGGAATGCCTAAAGTCGCATTAAGATGCTTGGGTGCATAACGATTTGTTGGAACGCACAGGGGTGCTTGGTCACATAAGGGTTCTTTGTCCGCACAGTAGTGCTTAAAGTATGCAAATAAGATGAGATTTGATCGCATGGGAAGATTGCTGAATCGCATGCATGGTTACTTTAAAGTTGCACAATGGTGGCTTAATTATGCAATACAGGATGCCTTGTGTTTGCATAGAGATACGTGTCTGCATGGGTTCATGTTGCACATTGTTGCATAACACGTTTATAGCACATGCTTGGGTTGCTTGCAAGGATGCTCGTTCCAGAGCACACATGCTATATGCATGTTTGGCGTGAGGACATATTTATATGATTTCATGCTTCCATGAACACACACTGCCATGTACACACGCCTCCATTGAGGCATATGGCTTTTAACACTTGCCACATACACATATGGGGAGCCAGTTGCATATGTGTTTATTTACTTGGGACTGCAGAGGTTGTCTGCGTTGTGCAGGGGAACAGCACTATCTCCAGTTGGTGGTCTTGCCCTTTTGGGTTAGCCTCCGTGTCTGGGTTGTCAGGGTGTGCTAGGGCCCGCCTCTAGCAGGTCTGTAGGCCCAGGGTATATATCAGTAATGGCAGTACGGAAGCAGACTCCTGCTGATGGATCAGTCAGCAGCATGGCTGGACCTAAGGGTGTCCAGCATGGTCAGGTATCTGGATCTCCTGGGTTAGGTTTCCAGTCTAAAGATACATTCTTCATTGACAAGAAGCTGGGTATGTTTTGCACCAGGAGAGTACTTTTGGCCTAAGACAAGACCATCGCTATAAGAAAGCTGGTCTAGGTGGTTACGGCAAGGAACAGTTCCTTACTTTTGGCTTCCTGCTTAAGGCACTAGAGAAGATGCTGCTTCATTCAAGACAGTTCCCTATACTTTTATTCAGGACTGTTATAAACAGTATTGTGTTGGCCTAGAAGGAGTGGATCTTGACCTAGCATTATCCAAAGAACCGGTCCCAGAGATAGGCTGGAATTCCTCTTAACTAAAGGGTTTGCCAGGTCAGGAAGAGACCTTGGCCCAGGGGAAGTAGTCGAGCTCCAAGGGAGCCTTATCTGTCAGCTAGAGCTACCGAGGGAGCATCTGGCTTAGGGGCCTGAACGTTCAGGGGCTGGTTGGTTCGGTCAGAGTTCAATCAGACTATACCATATTAAGTGATTTACTTAATTTACCAAGGAGGAGCTTGTGCCTTGCCTATTGACATTCGTCATTTAATGAAATGCAGAATTGGCAGGCGATTCGCTGTAGCCGTCAACAAGTGTCTCCAGAAGAAGGACCTCTACACCCCGACTGTTTTCCTGACCAAGGGCCACAGAAATAGTACCCTGTACAGAAGATGTATTGGCGTCCAGGCTCAACAAGAAATTGAACAGCTTGAGGTCAAGGACAAGGGATCCACCCGCATGCGGGGCAGAAGATGTGTTAGTAATCTGGTGGGACCAGTGGTCACTGGGTTATGTCTCTCCCCCCCAGTGCCGCGGCGTTTGTGGCTTCCATGCAACATTAGAGGATGGCGGAAGCTGGCCTGATTACTCGGCATAGCCCTGACGACCTTTTCTGTGCAGGGACAGTAGGGGTGGTAGTAGAGGACCACGGTCCCTTACATCTTGTCCAGGCCTACTTCGAAGGGGGTATTACATCCTGTCGTGCAACAGGTGAATTAATGGTCTGGCTATTTTAGCCCACATTCTTCAGGATCAGGGTTTTTAGAATCAACGGCACTTCCTTGATTCATACAGGAAGGCTGGCCTCCAGGACCAGATATCCCAGGATCAGGAGAGCCCATGTTCCTGGTATGAAACAGATGGTGGCATCCTTGGAAGTTTGTCAAAGATAAAATTCCTGCCTTCCTGCATTTGGAAAGGAGACGGAGCCAGCCTTAAGTTACATCAAGGATCCGATCTCGGCCTTGCCTCCAAAGGTCGCTTGCTTCACACTCTTTGTTCCGAGCCATTATACAAGGGGTGACGCGCATAAGTCCACCAGTTTAGTCGCCCTTGTGCTTGGAGGATTGGCTCTAGTTTTGTCGGCTTACAGGGTCAGCTCTGTGGGCCGATGCACCATATTTCCCTTCAGCCTTTAACAAGGGAATTGGTGTTCTTGGTTGTGGTAGCCTCCAAGAGAGTTTCAGTATTGGCAACCTCTTGGTATAAAACCATACTTATTCTTACTAGTAGGGTGATGTTAATCCTCACCCAGCCTTATTTACTAGAAGGATCTAGTGTTCATTTGAATCTAGATATTCTTACCTCCCCCTTTTTCAAAACCTTGTTTTCGGAAGGAAAGGTTATTGCTTTCTCTCAGTAGAGATGAGAGCAGTTAAATATCTATCTGAAGGTTCAGATATAGAAATCTGAAGTTTTTATTGTGCTGCCAGAAGACCCTAGATGTGGGCAGGCAGTGTTCAGTTCAGCTATTAAAATGGTTACACTCTCTCCTTTGGAGTAGAAGGGTCAAGGCCTATCTGAAGCGGCTGCTCGGATATGGAAAGCTGATGTTATTGCGCTACCAGGAGGCCCCAGGAAGGGGCAGGCAGCGTCTAAAATCAACTGTTTTCAAGATTGATTCATCAGGGTATTATTCAGGCTTGTGGTTCGGAGAGTGGGACTCCCCTGTTTCTTGGGGGGGGGGGGTGCTCCGTACCAGGATAGTAAGCGCTTTATGCGCGATGCTTTACCGAGCCTTTATGACGCAGATTTTCAGGGCCGCAACTTGGCGTCTGTGCTTAGGTTCACTGATTCTTGTCAGATGTACATAGGAGGGCAAGAGGATGCAGCTTTTTGGCGCAGTATGCATCTGGCAGCATTATAGATCCTCACATCTGATGGCGCCCTGCGTTGTTTGTGTCTCCCTCCCCTCAGTAAGCATTGCTTTCGGACATCCCACATAGTAATGGATTGCCGCTCTGTGTCCCGTGATGTACGATAAAGAAAATAGGATTTTTTATGACAGCTTACCTGTAAAATCCTTTTCTTGGAGTACATCACGGGACACAGAGCTCCCGCCCCTCTTGTTTGGGGATATTGGGACACTTATTGCTTTGCTACAAAAACTGAGGAGCTCCCAGTATGGGAGGGGTTATATAGGGAGGGAACTTCCTGTGTAGTTAATTACACCAGTGTCCACACCTGAAGGTAGACTCTATAACCCACATAGTAATGGATTGCCGCTCTGTGTCCCGTGATGTACTCCAAGAAAAGGATTTTACAGGTAAGCTGTCATAAAAAATCCTATTTTTTCTCTAGGAATAAAGCGTGCCCCTTGTCCTCTGTGTTGACCTTAAAATGAATAACTCAACACAAAGTTCACTATATGGGACCCTTATATATTTGTAGATGTTGATCATGTCCTCCCTTAAACTTTTCTCATGGCTGAGCTCCTCTATGCCTCTTATCAGTTTAGTTGCCCTTCTCTGCACTTTCTCCAGTTCTCCGATATCCTTTTTGAGAACTGGTGCCCAAAACTGGACTGCATATTCCAGATGAGGTCTTACTAACGATTTTGTACAGGGGCAAAATTGATATCTCTCTCTCTCTGGAGCCCATACCTCTCTCAATACAAGAAAGTACTTTGCTTGCTTTGGAAACCGCAGCTTGGCATTGCATGCTATTATTGAGCTTATGATCTAGCAAAACCCCAGATCCCTTCTCCACTATGGATTCTCTCAGTTGTACTCCCCCTAGTATGTATGATGCATGCATATTCTTAGCCTCCAAGTGCAAAACTTTACATTTATCAAACATTAAACCTCATCTGCCTCATAGTCGCCCAATTGGTGCATTGAGGTTGGCTTGTAAATTGGAGATATCCTGTACGGACGTTATTCACTGCATAGCTTAGTGTCACCTGCAAAGACTGAACCTGTACTTTTGATTCCTAACCCAATATCATTTATGAAGATATTAAAAAGTAAGGGTCCCAGCACTGATAACCTTAGACCATTCAGAGTAAGAATCATTAACCACTACTCTCTGAATTCTGTCTTTTAGCCCTGGTTCACACTGATGCTACTTTGAAATTGTGCTACTTTACTTGAAGTAGCGCGATTTCAAAGTAGCAAGGTCAGCGCGATTTCAGGTGCTACTTGATAGACATTTGTGTGGCTTCATACACAGATGTCTATAGAAATCTCACCTGAAATTGGCAAAAGTAGTGCAGGAACTACTTTTGCAAATCGGTGCGGCACCGCAAAATCGGTGTCGCACCGATTGGAACAGTGACATTCCCGCCAATAGGCTGCGACTTGTCATGCGATTTAATCTCTCAAATCGCATGACAAATAGCTCAGATGTGAACCTAGGCTAAATCAGTTTCCCATCCATTTACATATTTCCAAGCCTGTAGACTTTACCTTACACATTAGCCGTGTGTGGGGAATTGCATTGAACACTTTTTCAAAATCCAAGTATATCACGTCCACAGCCACCCCTTTGCCCAAGGTTTTACTCACCTCCTCATAAAATGAAATCACATTTGTTTGACAACTTCTGTCTTTCATGAATCCATGCTGTCTGTTGCTTAAAATATATTTTTTTCCAGCAAGAACTCATCTATGTGGTCTTTTATTAAACTCTCCAGTATCTTCCCAACTATAGAAGTTAAACTCAGGTCCCGTACACGATCGGTCAAAACCGATGAAAACGGACTGAAGGACCGTTTCATCGGTCCAAACTGATTGTGTGTGAGCCCCATCGGACAGTTATCCTTCGTTCAAAAAAAAGAGAACTTGCTTTAAAATTTGACGTATGGACCCCTGACCGATGGGTCAAAACCGATCGTTAGTATGCAAAAGCATTGGTTAAAAGGCCACGCATGCTCAGAATCAAGTCGACGCATGCTTGGAAGCATTGAACTTTGTAAACGTCACCGCGTTCTAACACGACCGTTCTCATCGGATGGACTGATCGTGTGTAACAGGTCTATATTTACTTGGTAAAGACTTTGGGCCAGATTCACAGAGCCTAGTGTTAGACTGGAGTACTTTCTAATTACGCACGTTTTTTCACTAGTTTGAATCCTCAAACCATGAAAAGACGGCTTTGCGATTCAATCCGACTGGCTTACGCGTTTGTACGCCTTCGGATCTACGCTGCAATAAAATTGCGGCCGCTGGGTAGACTTCCCGTTGTTTTCCGCATCGGGGTATGCAAATGAGCTTTTGCCGTCGATCCCCGAAATTACGATCTTCAATCGGAATCTCTTACGGCATCTTTAGTCATCTTTTCGCTACGTAATGCTATACCAGCTTGTAGCTCGTCTAATATTAGACAGCCCATGTTAAGTATGGCCATCGTTCCCGCGTCGAATTGCAACGTTTTCCGACGTCTTTCATTATTTTTTACGTAAGTCGTCCGGGAATAGGAATGTTCGTAAACGACGCTACACAAAAAAAAAATTACGTAACGACATTATTTCGCGCAATGCACGGTGGGAAATTTCTAAACGGAGCATGCGCAGTTCGATCGCCGCGGGGACGCGCCTAATTTAAATGCTTCACGCCCCCTAATCGCGTATTTCGATTACGCGGCGAGTAATAGACTACGCCGCCGTATCGTACGGGCAAAAATCTACCAGAATTCGTTCTAGAGCCTGGTAAAATACGGCTGCATAGCGGATCTCGGATACGCTGCGCAAATGTACGTGTACCTGAATCTGGCCCTTTGTTCCCTTTTTAAATATAGGCACTACATTGACACTACGCCAATCCAGTGGTACTATTCTTGTCATTAATGAGTGCCTAAAAATTTGATACAATGGCTTTGAAATAACAGAGATTAATTATTTTGGGATCCGTGGGTAGATACTCTCTGGTCCAGGTGCTTTATCCACCTTTATTCTATTTAAATATTTTTAGACCATATCACTTTTGAGCCATTGTGTATCATTTTGGGCTGTGCTCCCCCATGCTCCTTTGTATACACAGAACTGAAGAATGCTGCAATTACAACCTTAAGTGTTTTTGGGGATGTCTCTATCAGTTTTGCACATCTAGAGAGTAACATTATTGCAATTTATTTGCAAAATAGCTTAAGCTCTGTCAGATTGGATGAAGAGCATCTGTGAAATTTGATCGTGTGTACGGGCGGACAGACGGATTTTTCCAGCAGACAGATTTTAAAGCATGCTTTAAAATCTGTCTGCTAGGAAACCATCCGTCCGACATGTCCGCTGGTTAGTACGCTAACCAGCAGACATATCTGTCCGCACATGCGTTGAATGGATTCAACGCATGCGCGGAAGTGTTTTACTTCCTGGCGACAGTGACGTGGCGGCGTTTCTAAAAAATAGAGATAGAGAGGGCAAAATGAAGTTAAGGTATGCCTACTTAGGGACATGCAGGTCCTCTGCCCAATCCTCTCATCTACTCTTCCATGCTATGGCCAGCTAGGCACAGACACAAACATATACTATTTACTTTTCTTGTAGGTATTAGCAGTAGGATATAAATGACAGCTACTAAGTTAATTCATACTGGCACTGGTCTTATCTTATAGACAACTAGCAGATTGTAAATCTAGGTCACCTGGCCAGACCTTCACTTCAATGAGCAGCTACATCAAGTCTCCAAACAATCATATGTATTCTGTCACAGAAACTACAAAACATGCTTATCCCTGGGGAAATTGGACAGAATGGAAAGAAAAGGGATTCATTAGAGGGGTTATTGGATTATCTTGCTCTAAGGCTAGGGATGCATATTTGCTTATCTGGTCTTTATAGATTAGCTGCTTCTTATGTTTGAGTTTTTCAACACATAAATCTTAACTCTGGATTAGATACTTATTTGTCTTAGTTGAAGGAAAATAGTAAAAAATCACTTCTGACATAAATCATACTAATTTACTGCAAGTATTTACTGTTTTAAATTAGATCTGGCATGAACCGTGACTCCCTAATGCCAACGCTTAAACGCAACGAATTTCTAAATTGGATCTGACAGAAGCCATGACTATTAAGTATTAGTATTTATAATGATGCCATTGAGGCCTGAAAACACAAATACAAATGAATATTTTAAGCATGGCTTAGGCAACATCAATTCTTGTTACATTCCCTTCTTGTTCATCCATGCAAATGGCAAGCAATGTACTAAAAATCTTGGCATTCTGGTGTAGAACTCCCCAAGGATAAGTTTCAGACGAAACCACAAAACTTCAATTAAACGGAATAGAGACACATATCCACATCCTGGCTGCACAACATACATGTTTAACTTACAGATGTTTGCTCATATTCCTGTACTACCTCCATGCTTGCACTGTGTGTAAAAGAGCACAATCAAAATCGAATGCTATAAATGCTTACACCTGTTATACTTGGACATGTATAAACACAAACAAATTGCAGTGGTTGCACCTTTATGTAAGAGCAGCCATAGGCAGTTTGAATTTCAGTCGGGTTCAGCAGGAACCGGACAAAACGTGTATGGGCAGGCTGAATGTACCACAGGTACAACAAGCCTGCCAAATTTGTATGCGATTATCGCTAGCGGTTGCTATAGCCACTAGCAATAATCACTGTCTTTTACTGGTTTACAATGGCTCAGCGGGAGGGATTCCCCTGCCAAAAACTGTCTGTGTTCATGGGGAAATCAAACTCGTGGTTTCAGGAAATAAATTTGCTCTGTGTGTATGGGCTGCGTTAAGCCTCAAAAGGTTATCATTACATACTGCAAAGACCGACAATAAAATTCAATTCTATGATAATCAAGCAATCTAATTTAGTAGCCTAGTATCTTCAGACCAATGATTACCCTGGATTGTGACGGATTTTTCAGAACACATTTTAATAGATACCAGGCTCAGAATATAATTTCCTAGTCCCATTTTTTTTATTTTTAGTTAATTCCGCTTCTTAGTTTCTATACTTATTATGCACATGATATTCTTATTTTTTTATAAATTCTTTATTGTTATAATTTTCATATTCACATTATACAGTAATTTTTACATTTTTATAATATCTAATTTTACCATTCAAAATACTATCATCTTCTATACTCTTATATTCTATCCTTACTTTAGTGTGAATTGTCATTACCTTCTCTACCTTCAATTTCTTCCTTATTACCACCCAGGGCTGCTGTTAGAAATCACAGGGCCCCATACATGCTACCTGGCAGGGCCCCCCTCAAATATATATATATATATATATATATATATATATATATATAAAAAGTTTTCACAATAAATATACTAAAATCATTCTTAGCGGACACACAGATAACAGAGAAGCTGTGTGAATTAGCCCTTTTTTAAATAGTTTTCAACATTTTTGAACAAAAAACTTTTATAATTAAAAAAAATATATATATATTTTACAATTTTTTTTTACAAGGAATTAAAACAATACAGGGTTAAATGTATTTTTTTTTTAACAGGACAAGGAAGCCGGCAGTTGTGTCTTTGTCTCCCCCTGCAACAGCTAAAAGTCGGTGGGAGGGTTTTCAGCTGCTGCCGAGAGCCGCACAGGGCATCCTGTAATTGCCCCTCCTTCCCTCTGGTGTTTGGGCCCCCCTGTGAGCCTGGGCCCCCTACAGGAGGACTGGTGGTCCCCCCTATCAGCGGCCCTGTTACCACCCCCCTTGTTCCATCCCTCAAAAAAAAACAAAAAACATCTCCAACTCTCTCCTCCTGCCGCTGCCCCCCCCCCCCCCTCCCCCAGTCCAGCTCAATTTACCTCTGTTATCTCCTCCCTATATCTCATATAGGGAGCCCATATTGTCCGGTACTTCTCATCTTGATCTTTCATTGTCATAGTAAGATTCTCTATTTGTAGAGTTTCGGCGATTCTGCCGAACCACTGTATGCTAGATGGGGGGACTCTCCTTTTTCCACATGGTGGAGATACATGCCCTAGCCGTTTCTGAGCACTGAGTTTTTATATTTTTTCATTGATATAGGAATATCAAATAATAAAATAGCTTCCGGTCTGTCTACTAGAGACATTCCTGTTATTTTTTTAGTAGTTTCTATAACCGTTCTCCAGAATTCTTTAATTTTCTCACATTCCCCAAAAATTTGTATTAATGTTTCCTCTGCTGTCTTACACCTCCAACAGACATCTGTCATCTAGGGGTAGTACAGATGGTGTTCTATACCATCTGGTTAGAATTTTATACCCTCCCTCTTGGTATCTACTCGCTACTGATGCCTTATAATTAAATACCAAAATCTGGTCTCTTTGCTCTTGAGAGAATGTTATCCCCAGATCTCTCTCCCATGCCTGCAGGAATATACGTTCTTGAGGTGTTTCTGAGTTTATTAACCACTTGCCTACTGTGCACCTACACCCCCCTTCCTGCCCAGACAATAATTTTAGCTTCCGGCACTGCGACGCTTTAACTGACAATTGCGCGGTTGTGCGATGTGGCTCCCAAACAAAATTGACGTCCTTTTTTTCCCCACAAATAGAGCTTTCTTTTGGTGGTATTTGATCGCCCGTGCGGTTTTTATTTTTTGCACTATAAACAAAAAAAGAGCGACAATTTTGAAAAAATACACAATATTTTTTGCTTTTTGCTATAATAAATATCCCATTTTTTTTTACTAGGAATGGCGGTGATCTGCAATTTTTTTTCGGGACTGGGACATTATAGCGGACACATCGGACACTTTTGACACATTTTTGGGACCATTTACATTTATACAGTGAACAATGCTATAAATATGCACTGATAACTGTATAAATGTAACTGTATAAATATAGGGTAAAGGGAAAAGGGGGGATTGCGTAAGTATCCACTAGTGTACAGGCGAAGAGTAGCCACCGCCTGTATAGATCGGGTACCTAATTTAGGTGATGTTTGCTGTAACCATAAATGTAATTTGAAAAGAAGTGGGAAGAAATTGGGGAAAGGGATGGTCGGCCAGCTGAGGGCCTAAAGGGATTACTTTGGGCAACAAAAAATGATCTAAAGATGGTAGTGATACAAAACATAGTTTATTAATTGGTATCAAAATTTTTAAATATAAAGCACAATTGCATGGGAACTACATAAACAGATGATAGCCATGCAAATATGGTGTAGAAAACAACACATGGACAAGACAAGGACACATACAAACATAGACAATTAGCGTGGTCCGGACACCTTAGTGTTCAGCCTACACTGTGAAAATAATAATAATATATGGAGGTATATGTATAGATGCGGGAAACATAATAGATTGGGGCGGGTGGGGTTAATAGTATCCCCTCCCGGACAGTCCGCAAGTTACCGAATAGTGTTGTCAATATGTGGAGGCTGGACATTGGCCTAATGTAAGGGTGGGGGGAGGCAGGGGGAGAGGGGGAAGAGACTGCTGAGTAACGTTTTAGTAAATTCACAGACCATTAGCCAAGAAAGTGAATGTCAAACTGAATACTGACATAGAAAGCTGGCTATCACATTAGTAACAAAAAGCAAACCAAGCAGAACAAAAGAGGCTGTGGATGGCTGTCTTGATGAGCCGATAATATTAGTAGGTTTAGTAAGTATCTTGATAAAGCCTGTTAGTAAAGATTAGTGCTTCGTTCACATGGAATCAGCTTGTTAAGTATAGTGGGTTGGTTAGGTATCTGTATTAGAGTCCACCATCACATCATGTGAGGTTTTAACCAGATTGTTGACATACCGCAGACCTTATGTGTGAAACAAGAGGTAGAGGTTTCACTGCGTATTGGTGCGACAAACAGTCCCCACTATATATGGTTCATAAGTATTGTGACAGTTTGTGAATATTACGTTACCACCCCGATGGTTGTGATGGGTGGTACAGATCACTTCCGCTGTTATTGATTAGTCTATACATCTAGTCCTGGTAGCCAGTTATGGCACTGTCTAAATGACAAGTGTTTGGATTTGATGTGGGTCAAGGGCTGGTTAGACAATCGAATGGAGACAGAGCGATGTACTCAACATCCATCTGTGACTGTTGAGTACATCGTCAGCACAGAGTACAAGCGTCAGCACGGACGCTTGTTTATGTACGTCTCGGCTGATAATCATCAGCCGAGACGTACATAAACAAGCGTCCGTGCTGACGATCAATACGTCCGAGACGAAGCTACGCCAATGTGCCAGGCAAAATGCGTTGACGTCACCAGCTAGCGTGATCACGTGAAACCAAAGGCTTGTATGGAGGACAGAGGAACATAGCAATTCCACGCTTGAGATTGCTGTAAGCCCAAGCTGCACCTGCGATGGTTCTAAATCAACAACTCACAGTCACAGATGGATGTTGAGTACATTGCGCTGTCTCCATTCGATTGTCTAACCAGCCCTTGACCCACATCAAATCCGTACGGCGGCAACACTTGTCATTTAGACAGCACCGCATGGAGTAGCTGTGTGCTCACTCAGCTCCCGCACACAGGCTCCAAAAACTGCCTATAAAAACCTGCAAACCCGCCACCGACCCCTGAGATAATCATCCGCCATCTCCCTAGACGAGGATGGACAGATTTCCTTGAAAAAGGCGGCGTGCGATCATACACCGCCGCCACGGCGCAGACGGGGCAGCCGCAAAATTGAGGACCCCGGCTTCGGCCTACATGGATCCGGTCGTGGATCCGATCGCGGAAACGACGCCTGCTATGGAGGTGATCGCTACACCAGCCCCTCCAACCACCCATCAGACTGTACACATCTTCTCACCTCCCTCACAAACGGGGGACATGCACTGTATTGAGCTGATGGCCCAGGCCGTGGCCGCTCTATTATCCCTCATGATAGCAACCTCAGTTGAAAAGGCCATCAATGCAGGGATACAGAAAATCCAGGCCCAACTAGGGGAGCATGCATCCCGGCTGAATGAAGCTGAGAGCCGCATCGCCCACATAGAAGAGGAACTATACCAGGCCCAATCCTTTGAACATGCGCAAGACAAGACAAACAAGTTTATGCTGTTTTGATGCTTGCACGTGTATCCCGCAAGATGGAAAAATAAACCATATCATTTGTTTTCAGTCATCCTCAAGTGCCGTTTTGTACAGTTCAGGGTGTAGTGAACCCATCCAGGGGGTCACACACACCCGCTACCGAGTTAATCCCTCACAGTATATAATTCCACATGTGTTAATTCATAGTTTTGATGCCTTCAGTGTGAATCTACAATTTTCATAGTCATGAAAATAAAGAAAACTCTTGGAATGAGAAGATGTGTCCAAACTTTTGGTCTGTACTGTACGTAGTACTACGTGAATAGGGCAGTGCATAGGTTACGTTCACGTCGTAGACATTGCGCCGACATATCTTAGTGAGTATATGCAACGTGATTCTGAGCATGCGCGCGCATGCCCAGTTCGACAGGCCATTAATTTGCATGGGGTCACACTTAATTTAAATAGATGACACCCGCCTCCTTCCTACTTTGAATTAGGTGGGCTTACACAAACTTTCTTGTGTATCCCATGCTAGTAGTCCTACATGTTTTGACCTAATGAGGGCTTATTCAGACGTAGTAAAAAATCTGTAATAAATACAAGAAAAATTTCATAAGTATATACAACAGTAGATGAGGAATTGTACCTCGTAAAGAAACATATGTAGAGAATCATAGCATATTGCTGCAAATACTTATTACAGAGAAAAGGATAAGATAAAGAAGGGTCAAAATGAAATTGATGAAGATTGTATTGTTACACAGGAAGGAATCAAACCAGTACCTCCAGAAAAATCAGAAATCTGGCTGTGTCCAGCAATGACCCTAATGCCGCGTACACATGATCACTTTTTGTGATGATTAAAAATGTTATTTAAAATGATCGTGTGTGGGTAAAATGTAATTTTATGTCTTCTGAAAAACGACCAAAAAAAAAATTCGAACATGCTTGAATTTTTTATGTCATTTTTTAAAATGTCATTTTCTTTCTCGTACATCACGGGACACAGAGCGGCATATTCATTACTATATGGGTTATATGGAGTACCTTCAGGTGTGGACACTGGCAATCTCAAACAGGAAGTCCCCTCCCTATATAACCCCCTCCCCTAGAGGGAGTCCCTCAGTTTTTTCGCCAGTGTCTTAGGTGTTGGTCACGGAATAGCTTTGCTCCACATCCTTGGGATTAAGGGCGGGCTAACCGGATCTGTCCAAGGAGCCTCAGTGCCAAAGTGGACAGTACCCGGGCCCCAAACCGTGGGGTTTTGCCTATAATGCTCCTCTTTGGAGGGCTGGACCCTGGGCCCAGGACTTGGAGTTTGTAAAAACCATAAGTTCCTGTTTGCCAGGGTGCTATATAGGTCCAGGACAGTGGGTACCTTCATAGGACCCCAGGGCCTGAAGGTCTACTACGCTACCCACGGAGATGGGAGAAGATTGGATCGTTTTGCTGGACAAACATCCTGCAGCATGGAGCAGGTAAGAGGGGAGCCTGCGGGACTTGGTTCGACAGCAGGCTCTCCGGGGTAACCTAAAAGGGGGGTAGCCTAAGTATGCTCTGCATTGGCAACCTTGCTTACTATGTCTGAGAAAGACAGGATGATCCCTTTTCCCCATCACTAGGTTCCCCTGTCTAAGAATGGTGTTGCTAGCTACCTGCTGCTTTCTTCCTAGGACTGGTAAGGATCCCTATGGGGCCTTTTGAAGAGTCCTACCTGGCCGGGGGTTTAAATCTGCCGCCTGATTCTGCAGTCCTGGGTCTCCAGCAGCGCGGCTCCTCCATGTTCCTCCTGCTCCGGCATACGCGCGCGCGCGTGCGCGCGCACGTCTTATAGACGTTTTTCGCGCCGTTCGGAGAGGAGGGCGGGGGGGGGCGTGCCTGCAGCGTCATACAGGGGCGCGCCTTGTGCTGTTATAGATCAGCAGGCATTGTCAGTGCTCAGTCTGAGGCTGATCTCAGAGGGAGAGGACGCAGAGCGGCAGAACAGTGACTCCCGGTGGCGGAAGAGGGGTAGTACATGCTGGACTTTGTTCCAATGCCTTTTTTGTTAAGCCAAGAAATTCCCCTTTTTGCAGCAGGTTGGAGGCTGGCAAACTAAGTTTGGGGTCACTGTATGTTTGAAAAAAAAAAAAAAAAAAGAAAGAGACTTATATATATTAAAAAAAAAAAAAAAAAAAACATACGGGGCCCCATCAGTTTTTGGGCATTAGTGATCTATTGTCCCCTAAGCTCTAGTTTTGTACTCCTGGCCACTACAGTCTGTTGTTGTTGGCGGAGTCCCTCGATTTTGTATTATGGCTTCCAAAGGTTCGGGGTCAAAGGGTACAAAAAAGACCAAAAAACAAAGGGGTTCCCCCTCTGATTCTGATGATATGCCGATACTTTCCCCGCAACTTATTCCCATAAAGGGCGCCTTGGATGAGCCATTAGGGGGGATCTGGTGCGGAGGCTGGCCCAGATCAGCCCAGCCCTGTGTTTATCACAGAGGAGATGCTAGCCGTATCCCTAGGGGGGCTAGAAGAGAGAATAGCAGCATTGATCGCTAGAGCTATTCCTGGCAAGAAACGGGTTAGATCCCCATCACCAAGAGGTGTATCCTCAGATGCTGAGATTCTCTCTCCGGAGGAATTGGAATCGCAGGGGATCAACTAGACCTGAACCAAGAGGGTTCAGGGATTGAGGGATCTACCTCTGAGGAACCATTTTCAGACTCCCAGACAGAGAGACTGTGGGTACAGTCTTTGACGGACATGGTCCGCTCGGCATTTAGTTTACCATTGCCAGAGCCTCAGGTTCCTCCGGTATCCTCTCTGGGCTCTTTGAAAGCTCCGTTAAGCAACGCAGTTTTTCCGGTCCATCCTCTCTTGGAGGAATTGATCTTTCGGGATTGGGTACGGCCGGACAGGATTTTTCTGCCACCGAAGAGATTTGCGGTCATTTACCCCATGGAGGAAAAATTCTCCAAGAGGTGGAGGCTCCCAGTGGTGGATGCAGCCATCTCATGTGTGAATAAATCACTAACTTGCCCGGTGGAAAACATACATATGTTTAAAGATCCGGTTGATAAACGGTTAGAGACACTTTTAAAAGCATCCTTTGCTACGGCAGGAGCAGTGGTACAGCCAGCTGTGGCTGCAATTGGAGTTTGTCAGGCGTTAAAGGACCAGACAAAAGAAATGTTAAAGGACATGCCTACCCAACAAGCAGAAGAGTTTTCTGACATTCCCAGAGCTCTGTGTTTTGCTGTAGATGCTATAAAGGATTCCATCCAGCAGGCCTCTCGTTTATCACTATTTTTGGTGCACATGAGAAGGCTCTTATGGTTGAAGAACTGGGCGGCGGAGCCCCCATGCAAAAAGCTTCTGGCAGGGTTTCCCTTCCATGGAGGACGACTCTTCGGGGAGGATCTGGATAAATACATTCAGACTATTTCAAGTGGCAAAAGTACCCTTTTACCGGTCAAAAAGACATTCCGGGGTCCTACATTTAAAAGGCAGCTCTTTCCTGTCTCAGGGCCCTCAAATTCCAGGCAGTATCGACGGCCGCCTGCACGATCCAACGTTAACAGTAGATCGCAGGGACAGGCCCCTGGGGGTAAGAGGCCATGGTATCGCAAGCCGACAAAGACAGCCCCTAAGTCTGCCTTATGAAGGGGCGCCCCCACTCTCGCGGGTGGGGGGAAGGCTTCGTTTCTTCTCAGAAGTTTGGGAAGCCAAGATCCCCGACAAATGGGTCCGGGCGTCTGTAACCACAGGCTACAGACTGGAGTTTCTAAAGGTTTCCTCCGCCTCATTTTCAAGAGTCAAGGCTACCAAAGGATCCAGCAAGGAAGGCCTCAATGCTGGCAGCTTTGGATCACCTGCTTTGCCAGGACGTAATAATAGAGGTGCCAGCCCAAGAGCAAGGGCTAGGTTTCTATTCCAATCTCTTTGTCATACCAAAGCCCAACGGCGATGTCAGGCCAATCTTGGACCTAAAGAGGTTAAACGGTTACCTAAGGGTTCGTTCCTTTCGGATGGAATCCATCCGGTCAGCAGCCGCCGCGCTTCAGAGGGACGATTTTCTGGCCTCCATAGACATAAAGGATGCTTACCTTCATGTACCAATCTTTCAGTCGCATCAAAGATTTTTACGCTTCGCGGTGGGGCAGCGACACTTCCAATTCAGGGCGCTCCCCTTCGGGCTGGCCACGGCCCCCCGGGTATTCACGAAGATCCTAGCCCCAGTTCTGGCCAATTTAAGGATCCAAGGGGTCACAGTCCTAGCATACTTGGACGACCTTTTAATCATAGATCACTCACGGCCGTGTCTGCAACAGGCAGTAAACCTCACGGTTCGGTACCTCGAAGGATTCGGCTGGGTCCTAAACCGGGAAAAGTCAGCGTTCCAGCCTACAAAGCAGTTGGAATACCTCGGCATGAGGTTAGACACAGAACAGCAAAGGGTGTTCCTGCCCCTTGTAAAGATCGAGGCTATCAAGGGGTTGGTTCAGTTGGTTCTAAGCAAGAAAAAACCAACTATTCGCCTGTGTATGCGATTACTAGGCAAGCTAGTGGCCACGTTCGAGGCAGTACCATACGCTCAGATCCACACTCGCGTCCTACAGGCAGCCATTCTAGCAGCCTGGGGCAAGAGGGCACATGCCTTAGAGTCCCCTTTGACGCTATCATCAAGGGTCCGACAAAGCCTGGCCTGGTGGTTGAACCCTCAGAATCTTCTAAAGGGAAGATCCTTCAGCCCTGTTGTCTGGAAGGTAGTTACCACAGACGCCAGCCTGGCAGGCTGGGGGGCGGTCTTCGAGGGGTTCTCTCGCCAGGGAACTTGGGTGAAAACAGAGAGGCAGCTCCCCATCAATATCTTGGAGATCAGAGCTGCTCGCCTAGCCCTTCTGGCATGGACCTCCAGATTACAGGGGTTCCCGGTGAGAATCCAGTCAGACAATGCCACGGCGGTGGCATACATAAACCACCAAGGGGGAACCAGGAGTCAGGCCGCTCAGAGGGAGGTGAGCTTGATTTTTTCAGTGGGCAGAGGTTCATGTACCCTGCATTTCGGCGATATTCATTCCCGGAGTGGACAACCTGCAGGCAGACTTCTTAAGTCGCCAGAGTCTGTTGCCAGGGGAGTGGTCTCTGCATCCCCAGGTCTTTCAGACAATCTGCCAGAGGTGGGGAATGCCAGACGTAGATATAATGGCATCCAGGTTCAACAAGAAACTAGACAGGTTCGTGTCTCGAGCGAGGGATCCTATGGCCTGCGGAACCGATGCGTTGGTTTGCCCTTGGCATCAATTCAAACTTCTATATGCATTCCCTCCGCTACAGTTACTTCCTCGCCTGTTGCGCAGGATCAGAGTGGAGCACAAGCCGGTCATTCTAGTAGCTCCAGCTTGGCCCCGGAGGACATGGTACTCACTAGTCCTGAAGATGGCAGTGGGAGACCCTTGGACTCTTCCTCTACGACCAGACCTACTCTCACAAGGCCCGATCCTCCACCCTACATTACAACGTCTAAATTTGACGGCCTGGAGGCTGAATCCCTGATTCTCAGGGGTAGAGGTCTGTCTAGGCAGGTAATTCCTACCCTGATTAGGGCTAGAAAGCCGGCCTCCAGGGTGATTTATTACAGGGTGTGGAGGAACTACGTAGGCTGGTGTGAATCCAAAAGATGGAATTCCCGCAAATATACTATTGATAGGGTGTTAAGTTTTCTCCAGCTAGGAGTGGATAAAGGCCTGGCACTAAGCACAATCAAGGGACAGATCTCAGCTCTGTCAGTGTGGTTTCAGAGGCCGCTGGCCACCCACTCGCTGGTAAAGACCTTCATACAGGGGGTCTTGCGTATTAATCCTCCTGTCAAGTCACCAATTTGTCCATGGGACTTAAATCTTGTCCTGTCCACTCTACAGAAACAACCCTTTGAGCCGTTGGCTGAGATTCCTTTAGTTTTACTGACAAGAAAGTTGGTTTTCTTGGTCGCCATAGTTTCGGCCAGGAGAGTGTCAGAATTAGCAGCCTTATCGTGTAAGGAACCATATCTCGTTCTACATAAGGACAGGGCAGTTCTCCGGCCCCATCCTTCCTTTCTACCAAAGGTTATATCCAATTTTCACTTGAACCAGGATTTGGTACTTCCATCCTTCTTTCCGAAACCCACATCTAGAAAGGAGGGGTTGCTGCATACCTTGGATATTGTCCGGGCCATGAAGGCCTATCTTAAAGCTACAGAAAAGATCCGGAAAACAGATGTGTTGTTCGTTCTATCAGATGGCCCCAAGAAGGGGCAGGCAGCTGCAAAATCCACCATCTCGAGATGGATTAGACAATTAATCATTCAAGCCTACGGTTTGAAGAGGTTGCCTCCTCCTTTGTCGGTAAAGGCCCATTCTACCAGGGCCATGGGCGCCTCCTGGGCAGCACACCATCAGATCTCTATGGCTCAGATATGCAAGGCGGCGACGTGGTCATCAGTCCACACGTTTACAAAGTTTTATCAACTAGACGTGAGAAGGAATGCGGATTCTGCCTTTGGACAGGCAGTACTACAGGCTGCAGTTTAAGATCCTCGGGATCAGAGGCACCCTTGGTTGTAAAAAAAAAAAAAAAAAAAAAAAAGTTTTTTCTTGACTAAGTTGGAATTATTATTATTATTTGAGTATACCTCTAAATTGAATCCTTCTTTGGAAGATGTCTCCCTCCCCTCATTAAAGCATTGCTTTCGGACATCCCATATAGTAATGAATATGCCGCTCTGTGTCCCGTGATGTACGAGAAAGAAAAAGGGATTTTTAAATACAGCTTACCTGTAAAATCCTTTTCTTGGAGTACATCACGGGACACAGAGCTCCCACCCCTCTTTTGGGGAACATTTTGGGAGGCATACTGCTTGCTACAAAACTGAGGGACTCCCTCTAGGGGAGGGGGTTATATAGGGAGGGGACTCCCTGTTTGAGATTGCCAGTGTCCACACCTGAAGGTACTCCATATAACCCATATAGTAATGAATATGCCGCTCTGTGTCCCGTGATGTACTCCAAGAAAAGGATTTTACAGGTAAGCTGTATTTAAAAATCCCTTTTTTTGTGTCATAAAAAATGATTGTGTGTGGGCAAAAATGACGTTTTAAACCCGCACATGCCCAGAAGCAAGTTAGGAGACGGGAGGTAAAACTACCATTCATAATGGAGTTAGCACATTCATCACACTGTAACAGACAAAAAAGCAGGAATCGTCTTTTACTAACAAGTAACCAGCTAAAAGCAGCCTCAAGGCAAATAGAACTTCCCCTTTAGAGTGCCGTAGTTTTGTTCATCATTTTCCAAAAATGATGGTGTGTAGGCAACATCATTTTTAATGATGAAGTTGGAATTTTTTTTTTTTTTTCATGAAGAAAAATTACATTTTTTTTCATCACAAAAAGTGATCGTGTGTACGGGGCATAATAGGAGAAACATACAGTTTGAGCATTAAACTCATAGGGCCAGATTCTCGTAGCAGTTACGTCGGCGTATCTCGAGATACTCCGCATAACTTCATAAATGCGCCGGCGTATCTATTTTCTGTATTCTGAAAACAATATACACCGCAATTTTGCTTAGATACGAGCGGCGTAAGTCTCTTACGCCGTCATAGCTTAGTTGCATATTTACACTTCCGTCGATTTACGCGTCGAACATGCAAATGAGCTAGATACACCGATTCACGAACGTCATTGTATTTTACGTTGTTTGCCTAAACGTAAGTCCGGCGTAAACTTACCCCTGCTATATGAGGCGTAGGTAAAGCGTACACAATGTTAAGTATGGACGTCGGGACAGCGTCAAATTTTCCGTTGTTTACGTTGTTTACGTTGTTTGCATAAATCGTTCGCAAATAGGGCTTTGCGTAATTTACATTCACGTCTAAACCAATGAGTACTTGCGGCGTAAATTTGAGCATACGCACTGAGATACGTCCACGGATGGCGCATGCGCCGCTCGAAAAAAGCGTCAATTACGTGGGGTCACGATTCATTTACATGGATCACGCCGCCCTATCTGCCTATTTTGATTTACACTACGCCGCCGTAACTTTGAGCGCAACTTCTTTGTGAATACGGCACCTGCCTCTCAAAGTTGCGGTGGCATAGCGTAAATCAGATACGCTACGCTCGCACAAAGATAGGCGTCCCTACGAGAATCTGGCCCATAGTGTGAGAGCCCACCAGTACATACCCAATATTCAACACGAGACAAGATGATAAATAAAAAGATAGGTAGATAACGGGACACCCAGGTGTCAGTGACCTGTATAGAACATAAAGATATAAAAGGAAAAGGTGCTTTTAAAGGGTTACTGGGTTGCTGATGGCCACTTACATGTATATATGATAAATGCTAAAGACTTGTAATGCCGGGGAAGCCCAGATGGACTGCATGCACCTGCAGATGCGTATCTCATAAAACCGCCAATGATATGATTAAATGTCTGCTTTTGAACTGCAAAATAAAAAATAATAAGAGGAGGAGAGGAGGAAAGAAAAAAACAAAGGTATATGTAAAAAACAAGATTCACTTAGAGATACTCAAACAAAAAGAGATTTACTCAAAGGGGCAAATATTCAACAATTAGGGCCAGATTCAGGAACACTTGCGCTGGAGTATTTCGATATGCGCCGCGTAACTGTGCTGATGCGCCGACGTTTCTATGTGCCCGTACCCACCAAACTAGATGCGCCCAATAACGGGTCATTTGCGACCGGCGGAACGTTCCGACGCCAGAGTATCGTCAGCGTTTATTTTCGCTGGCCGCATCAGTCGCGCCCATTGATTTCCCCTGCAAATATGCAAATGAGGGAGATTTCCCAATTCACGAACGGATTAGCACCATACGCTGGCTACATGCGCCGCGCGTATCTGATCCGTCCAGCGCAAAGTTATTTCTACAAAAGGCTGCTTTATCTTTACTCCAGACGGTCACAGGTCAGCAGGAGAGCAGCTACAGCAGCGTTACCGACGATAAGAGCTAGCTGAGCACCCCACTTGCAAGGACAACACCTCTGTGTGCCAACATGCCAGGGGCACTCGTGGTCCTAGAACTACTGATGGGTCCCCTGGAACCAAGAAGGCGGGCACGTGAGAGGATATACCGCACTCGTATGAACCTCTTTGGCATGGGGGATGAGGAGGTGTATCGCCTATTCAGATTCAGCCCAGATGCAATACTTGAACTAACCACAACCCTGCAGGATGACATCACCAGCCCAACACACCGATCACAAGCAGTGCAGCCACTGGTGAAGGTACTGGCAACACTTCATTTCCTTGCCAGTGGATCATTCCAGCGTACAAGTGGAGTGGTGGCTGGGATGTCACAGTCCTCCATAAGCAGATGTGTGCACCAGGTTGTCCCTGCAATCCTCAGACGCATGTCCAACCATTTCATCAGACCCACCACTGAGGAGCTGCGGCAGAAGGCAATGACAGATTTCTACAACATTGCCAGATTCCCACGCACTGTGGGGGCCATTGATTGCACACATGTGGCCCTACAGCCCCCAGTGCCACAGAGCACATATACCGCAATCGGAAGCATTGGCATTCCATCAACGTACAGGTGATAGCGATGCCCAACGCCTCATATGGCACGTCCGTGCCAAACACCCCGGGTCCAGCCATGACAGCTACATATACCGTCAGAGCCCCATCCCAGCAGAATTTAACCAGAACATGTATGGGGACAGCTGGCTGGTTGGTGAGTGACATGGGAGTCAGGCATGACTATCCCCTCCCGTCATGCACAACAGAAATCGCACATGCATGACTAACATTCTCCTGTCTTTTACCTTACAGGTGACTCTGCATATGCATGGGACCCCATCTAATGACTCCTTTCCGGAACCCCCAAACCAGAGGAGAGAGAAGATACAATGAAGCACACATCAAAACCCGTGCAGTGGTGGAGCAAACATTTGGGCTCCTGAAGTCCCGTTTCCGATGCCTGGATAAGTCTGGGGGGGCCCTATTGTATTCCCCTACCTTTGTGTGTCAGATCATCGGTGCATGTTGCATACTACATAACTTTGCTATGAAAAAAGGCCTGCATATTGACATACGTGATGACCTGACCCCCGACCCACACAGCCCCCCCCTGCCAGAGGACACCCAGTCTGCTGATGGAAGAGCAGTCAGGAGGGTCCTCGCCGTAGGCATCTTTGGACACTAAACCAAAACATTACTAACACAGACAGTGCACGCATGTACACCACTGATGTCCCTAGATCACACACACCACATGCACATCGCATTGGATTAGCCCAAGTCCAGCATGTAGGAGTTGGGAGCAGTAACGCCGCGTCAAGGCCCAATGATGTCACTGTCCATTCACACACCTTTCACACGTCATTCATTCAGCCGTGGGGTTCACTTCACCACCACGGCCGAGGGTGACACCCCTTACTTTCAGGAGTGCCACCCTCTCACATTCACACACCATTCACACTGTCCCCTGCACTCCTGACCGTGTGCAGTACAAAAAGAAATTATAAAGATCATATCCTGACCAATAAAAGAAAAATAATCTCATAACCTGAGAAAAAAATAAAATAAACTCATGACCTGAGTATGTCAAAAATAATAATATAAAACCAGCACCAAAAAAAAGGCCTCATCGGGGATGCCGGGGGCTTCTTCTGGGGCCCCTCTCTGGCTCCGCAGCTGCCTGGATGGAGTGGGTGGGGGTGGGGGGGCATCTGGAGGTGGCTGATCCCCAGGTGGGCCACTCCTGGCAGGTGTGGCCTGCGTGCCCTCCAAGGCCCTGGCTATCCGTCCAAGATAACTGTTGGTCTGGGCCTGCATCCGGAGCTGACGGGTCATCTGGTAATGCTGGGCCCGCCGACTCAGCCTCCCCTGCTCACGGATGGCAGCACTGTTACCATGGATGGCAGCAGTGTTGGCCTGGACGGCTGCAGTGAGGTGCTGGATATCCCCCTGCACCTCCCCCAAAGTGGTGACCACTGCAGCGCAGTTAGAGCTGACATCCTGCACTGCGTTGCTGATGTTGGCAACGGAGCCCAGGCTGTCAGAGACTTTCTGCAAGTGGTCCGCTATGGCCCCCATTTGTTCTGTCTGTCTGGCGTGATCCCTTGCCAACTGATCCTGGACACCATCAGACACCCCCTGGTCTTCTGGGTCGCCTTCCTGGGGCCCGAAGATGTATGTCCTCGGGTGGAAGGTGTCGCCCTTGAGGGGCTTCCAAGGATGGGGGGAGGGGACGACAGACGGGCCAGGAGAAGGGGAGGAGACCGACAAGACCAAAGAAAAGTCCTGCTCTGCCACAGCAGGATCTTCCACAACCACCTCGGCAGGTGTGGTGTGGCCACTCTCCTCCTCAACAACCTCTTCACCACCCAGTGGCTCGGGCACATGATGGCGTGGGGGGGATGGGGTGGAATGCAGGCTGACAGATGATGGCCCAGCTCCGTCATCTGTGGATGACACAAAGCAGACACATGTTGGTGGTCCCACACACTTGGCACATGTACCCCCCCCCCCCAAATGCTAAACATCAAATAGGGGATTAAAAAACACTTACCTGTCCTTGTGCCTTCCTCCACGGAGTCATAGCCTGCGACCCCTCCACCTGCTCCCTCTCCAGGCACCGAGCGACCACCTCCTCCTCTGCGGTCAGGGTGACAGGACATGGGGGACCACCACCTGTGCCCCTCTCATACCTCCTGATGGAGGCCACCTTGTCCCTCACCTTGCGCCGCAGGTCATTGATTTTCTTTTGTATGTCCCCAGCAGTCCGGGTGGAGTAGCCCAGGACATTGACCCTGGCAGCAATGGACTCCAGGATGCCCTGCTTCCTCTCCCGGCTGGTCTTGCGGCTTTTTTTGCCATGGAGAAATTCATTCTCCGTCTCCATAGCCGATATAATGACAGAGACCTCCTGGGTATTAAAATTGAGGTTCCTCCTCTCTCTGGGGGTAGCGGGAGCAGCCATCACAGAGCAAAAGTATCTTCCCTGGGGTGGGGGGAAACGGAACTACTTTTGCGCCGGAATGGCGTTTCCGCCAGCGCTTTTAAGCGCCCAGCGGAACGCATTGCGCTGACGTTTCCCAGGAAGTGGTGCCGACGGAAGTTGTGAGCATGCGCACAAGGGGGCGAGGGGAGCCGCACTCACTGCGCATGCTCCGTGGATGATGCGCTGAACGTAAGCCTCTGCGCCGGGCTCCGCCCATCATTTACATATGATCACACCCACTTCCACTTGCGTCGGGTTACGCCAGCGCATTATCGTTACTCTGGCGCAAGTTTACGCGCAACTGCTATGTGAATTACAGGACTTGCGCTGAAAGGGTCTTCAGAGTAACGTAAATGAGAAGCGTTACTCTGGAGCAAAGATGCTCTCATCTACCTGAATCTGGCCCTTAGTCGTTATATACCCTAAAATGTTCAGACTTCAAGAAAAGGGCACTTTGCTCTGCAGACACCTCTTGTGGATAAGTGTCCACAATTGATAGAGGTGTAAATATGCGATAAAGGCACACCGTAATCTATAACCGGAAAAATTGTTATATTAAGTATTATCTCCATTTGAGCTGCTGGAATTACCCCCATTGGTAATAGTGACAATTACCTTAACAGCGGCTATGGTACATCTCGGCTTCCCCGGAAGGGTTCGTGCAGCTAGTCTGCGCTGGGAGAGTCCTTTTTGTATCCCCTTGATGCGTTAGTGAGGCATGGTGTGTGACGCGTCGAACGTCAAACATGTCTGTGGGCGCTGGATAGTGAGGTGGGAGATTTGCGACTCCCATCCGAAAAGCGCCGCCCACGCATGCGCATAGCATGCGTGTGATGCGTTAAGCATCACAGGAGGTGTTGAGTGAACGGAACCGCCCCCTACATTGAGGTAGGCATGGTTCTAGACACTCCAGAAAGGCCCAATGGGGGTTTGGGGGTCCCTAATACTCTCCTAGAAAAAGGAGGGAGTTCCCCATTGGGGTTTTTAGGCAGCAATCAAATGATCAAATAATCAGGATAAGGGTGAGTGATGGAAACGTCATACAAGATTATGAGTAGAAAAGGTATATTTTAATGGATAAAAATACATAAAATACAAATTGGCTCTGGTATTGTGTACATTAGAAGCAACTGCACATGGGGTGTGCACCAAATGAACATGACAGACAATTAACATGAATGGTTAACTAGTAAGTCAAGTATTTACTGACGCGTTTCAACCCTTCGATGGGTCTTCTTCAGAGAAATAGGTGCAACTGTAACAACATACATAACAGTAAGAAATAAAATATCTTTCACATTTGAATATTAACACATACATATCTTTGTCTAAGTATAGTTACCCATTCACAATGTGCAGTTTGGATTATGTACAAGGCCAGAGTCAGTCCACAGACAGATTCCTGGATGGATACCACCGAGACTGGGGGGGCCAGCTCACCACCAATACCCTCCAAAGTATAGTAGGGGGTGCCTACAAGGGCTCGCCGATGCTGGTGGAACCAGATGGATTCCAAATGTGGGGAGAAGGGGGGGGAGAGAGGAAGGCCCCCTGGAAGGGAGGCTGAAGGGGACCGAGGTAGTGGGCGGTCACCAACTCAACACCTAATAAGACAATATATATATGGATTGGTCAGTTGGTTTAAATAATAATAGAATATAGAGTATAACTAAAATAGGAAACAGCAGGCATGCAGATAACATCCCCGAACTCCACAATAGGTAGGAGAGTCATAGTATAGTAGTATATTAAGGTAGGTGACATACAGGAATGTGGAATGAATGATATGAGAGGTGTGGGTGGGTGGACAAGTGAATGACATGGTAGGTAAAAGGAAGAAAGTGAGAGGGTGAACAGTACCGAATGGTAAATCTAAGAAGTGTGAACAGCTAGTGAAGAGGTCGATCGAATATGGTGATAGTATGTGGGGGAAGGGGAGATGTGTGGGGAAATAATGAGTGACAGTGAGAAACTAAAGTGAATAAGTACCTGAAATGAATAAAACAAATGGGGATAACCAAGATCCCAAGTAATAAAATCGTGGCGCCTCAATCTAAGGAGCAAAAGAGGAATAGAGAGTAAATTGGTAACATAGAGGTATAAATGAGATTAAAGCGGTGTGAGGTATAGGGATTAGAAGTAATCTTACCCAGTCAATACGGAATCATTCCTACATGGGTGGGAGGGAGTCAAGTCTGCCAGGAATGAAGCCTGTGATGCAGACTAAATAAGAGCATGCCAGGTGTACCTAGTTGTGGTGATTGCTTCAATCGGTGACAGCCCGCCCCCGTCCTCCTCCCCCCTGTGTTTCCCGTCCCAGCAGATGTAGTGGGGGTGGCTGGGGGTAGGGACCCCACAAAAGCCAAACATCCATGGGTCCCTCGGCGTCAATGGAGGAGATCCTCGGCGTTCGCCGCGCATTCCGAGTCGCGTCTCTGACGTCACACGCGCGCGCCGTGCACGTGTGCGCGCGCGGGACGCACCCAGCATTGGGATGGCCATTGATGCCGTCAGTGAGGAGGGAATCGCCCACATAGGATGGGACCCGCCCGCCCTCGAGTGGGGAATATAGAGATCACTCTAAGTGTCTCCCCCATCTCACTGAAAGGCCGCCGCTAGCTGAGGGGGAAGTGGTGAGTGAGACTGGACGCCCCCCAGTGGGTGGAAACCAAATGACAGGAACGAGATGCGGAACTGAAATATAAATATACAACAAATGAAATTAGATCTATATACAAATACAACAATGTAAAGGAATGTCATAATACAACGACAAAATGATAATGTAATCCAGATATTTTATGGGACTAGAGCTCCTATACATGTGTAGCATACTAGCAAACAAAAAGTCAAGCAAAGAACAACAAGGTTCTAATAAGGAAATGAATATCAACTATGGTTAAGGCTATATGTATATCTAAGGCCTCGTACACACGAGGGGATATGTCCGCTGAAAACGGTCCGATGGACCGTTTCAGCAGACATCTCCGCTCGTGTGTATGGGCTAGCGGACAGATTTCTCCACCCGACAGATTTCAAAGCATGCTTTGAAATCTATCCGGTGGGAATCTGTCCGCCCGACATGTCTGCTGGTTAGTACACTTACCAGCAGACATGTCGTCCCCCACCGCCGCCGCGCCGCCGCCGAATGGATTATGTTTAACTTCCTGGTGCGGTGGCGGTGACGTGGCGGCGTCAACGTCACCGCCGCGTCACCGCCACGTCACCGCGCCGTCCGGCGGCGGGGAATTTGATCCGATGGTGTGTACACGCCATCGGATCAAACTCCCGATCGGACATATCCGATGGAAATGGTCCGCGGACCGTTTTCATCGGATATGTCCGATCGTGTGTACGAGGCCTAAGAGGTGATAATACTGAAGGAATGAAAAGTCATGGGGCCTGTAATATAGCTGGGCAGTAAATCGTGTTTGAGACGGGAAATATTAATTAATATGTTAATAGATGATAAATTGCTTGGATATTGAATGTATGCATAGATTGGTGGACGTGGTGACTAGGAGTGATGAAAAAATGAATTATTGATTTTTTCCTGAAAAGAAGCCCTTAAGGAATGGCGCAAAGGATATGGAGTCGTTCAGGCCCGGGGATCTGGTGGCCCCGAGTCTGAACATCCATTTCTGTTCTTTCTGTAAAATCATTTTATTCCAATCGCCTCCCCGATCGGGAATTGTTACCCGGTCGAGGACGGCGAATGAGACATGTGGAACATGATAATTGTGGGGTGAGCAGCACTTTCCCTACCCTCATTGTGTCTGATTCATTTTTTTTTTCCTAATACTCTCCTTTACTATAAACTGTATTAGTCCAACTTTGTTACTGGTGGAACCCTGATTCAAACAAGCTTTGGTTGTTAATGGAAGCATCTCTTTTAAAGATAAAAATACAAAACTGACTATGTTAGCTTTTAGCTTAGGACTCAAGGTTCCAAAAACAGAACTGGTCGGTAAGTAGGCTTGGTTTTTCCCTGGGCATTCCCCAGGTTTTTTTGTTATCCAAAAACAGAACACCCAGCTATTGCAATCTCATACAAAGTCTGGGCTGAGAGTTCTCACCTCAATCCCCAAGCAAAACTGGTTCAGAGACTACCACCCTTTATCAATGTTTTAAGTTTACTTCTGACTTAAGTATTATATGTGTAGCGCTCACCCCCGCAGGAGCCGCTGGTTAGAATAGGGATGGCATGTTACCTCATGGCTCTGGTGATGTGTCTAGGGTGAGCGATGAATACAGTAGCATTAAAGGAATGTCTGCAAATAGGAAGTCTCTTTATAGGTGCTCTTTATTACCCAGCCGGGTAAAAACAGTCAACAGGTGAGGGAAGGACAGAAGAAAGATTTTGACGGAGAATAACAGACTCAGGCCTTGGATATTGAAGCAATCCTGCTTCCAACAATAATCAGTCTTTCTGCATCACTCCAACTTGAGTGGATATAGCATACCTGGACAGGTCTCTCTCACAGGCCTGGCAGCCGGAGTATGACTCGAACTTGAGAAGGATGCCTCTGCCACAGGCTCTTCTGAATTACCGTCAGACATGCGCCTCTGCCTCAGGCCTTGCCCGAGTGTGAATATGGAGGAACTCCTCCTAAATAAAGGTTTGCCTGAATCCTCCTTTGAATGTCGCCAGGGTACTGACTGAGAGAGGAATCATACCCTCAGTATCCAGTACCTCGATCCCCGATGGTTTGCTCCAGTGCTGTTGGATCACCAGCCTCTCATTGGTGTCCCTCAACTGGACTCCCCACCGAACAGCTCAACTCGCTTGGGATCTCCGATGGTGGGAACCCAGTCAGTCACTGGGTCCCTGTTGTTCTCAAAGTGTTCCGGACCAGCTTGGCTCTAGGACCAGGAACTGCTCGTAGCAGCCACGCCCCGGCCAGGTAGGCCATAACGCACGGGGCGCGGTAATTGTGATCACCCTAAAGGTGGGTGTTACACTTCAGGAAAGAAGAACCCTCTTAAAATGGCGTCTGCCTCATAAGTGTGAATTTGTCATTCATACTTTGGCGCTTTCAGATTTGTGGCAAATCTGCCCACAATTCAAAACCCAATGCGAGTCCTGCGATTTGTCATTCATACTTTGGCGCTTTCAGATTTGTGGCAAATCTGCACACAATTCAAAACCCAATGCGAGTCCTGCGATTTGTCATTCACACTTTGGCGCTTTCAGATTTGTGGCAAATCTGCACACAATTCAAAACCCAATGCGAGTCCTGCGATTTGTCATTCATACTTTGGCGCTTTCAGATTTGTGGCAAATCTGCACACAATTCAAAACCCAATGCGAGTCCTGCGATTTGTCATTCACACTTTGGCGCTTTCAGATTTGTGGCAAATCTGCACACAATTCAAAACCCAATGCGAGTCCTGCGATTTGTCATTCACACTTTGGCGCTTTCAGATTTGTGGCAAATCTGCCCACAATTGAAAACCCTGAAGTGTGAATGCAGACTCAGACCTATACATCTGGTTTAAATCTAGTTGATCAAAGTTGCTTAAGTCCATAGATGGAATACATAATTTTGATCCTTGTTCCTCAAATTTAAACAATATTCAGCAGAATATTTCTAGAGTAACATGTCTGAATCAACATCATCAACTTATACAAAACATTTGGAGAAAAATATATACAAATCGTATTTATCAAGGAACATTTTTCCTTGCTAGAAATAAATCAATAACCTCTTGCCCACCCTAAAGGCTCCATTCATATAAGCAATTTCCAGTGCGACCTTGGAGAGTGACTTAGATTCAACTTTTTATGCAACTTTGATCCAACTTTACTTTCTCTGGACCGCATCACAGTCACACCAAAGTAGTGCAGTCACCTTTTCAAAATTGTTGTGACATTGATCCACAACGATCTGAATGGGTCCCATTACAAACAATGTGCTGCAACTTGTCATGTGACTTGCAATGTCCAAAGTTGCATGACAAGTCTGGCAAGTGTGAGTAGGCCCTTAAAAACATAACGGGACCCTGCTTAGTCAATAGCTTATAGTTATACAGTCCCCAATATCCATCCAAAATAAATCGATATTGCAAATATGTATAATATAAATTACACTTAGGAAATTGGTTATATCTATAGTCATCTTTTGTATTGTTTATAAAGATTCTTTAAACAAGTAAAATGTAAATTATGTTCTTCTAGCTCAGGGATGCCCAACCGCTGGCCCGCGGTGCACTCTGATGTGGCCCACCACCTACTGCTCTGGGATGGTGGATTGGCAAACCAATTTCATGGGTTCCCGACCCACCATCCCTGAACATCAGTGTGAAAAACTGAGCCGGCGCTAGAGGAAGAAGAGCCAATGCTTTCTGTATAGCACCGACCCCTGTCACAGGCAAAAATTTTACTGCAGTGTACCCTTAAGAATTATTGTGTATGGATATGACTTTTAAAGCATTTTAAGTAGTTTGGGGGTACATTTTTTCATGCTTTCAATCTTTGTCTTACCGATAAACATTTGATTAAGGGTACATCCAGTACAAAAAAATTCACAGAGCAATGAGGGTTTTTTAAAGTGAAAATAAAACAGAAGCTGTTAGCTTTAAGGGAGTGTCTCTGTCTTAATGAAACTTCATATTGAACTTTATGAACATAACAGGCAGGGTGGGGGAGAGAAGGATTATAAGTCACTCCTCTGAATAATTTAACCTATTGAGCTATGTAAACAGGCATTTTTCATTACCACAGATAAGACTAGTAAAGGAGCCTAGAATGCTATCTTCTGGCTGTATAATAAAATACTAAGGGCCAGATTCACATACAATTACATTGGCGCAGAGTATCAAAGATACACTACGCCGCCGTATTTTACCTGGCTCTACGACGAATTCATGTAGATTTTGGCCCGTAACGTACGGCGGCGTAGTGTATTTCTTGCGGCGGAATCAAAATACGCGATTAGGAGGCGTGAAGCATTTAAATTAGGCGCGTCCCCGCGGCGATCGAACTGCGCATGCTCCGTTCAGGATATAATGACGACTTACGTAAAAAATAAAAACAAACGTTGAAATTCGACGCGGGAACGACGGCCATACTTAACATGGGCTGTCTAATATTAGACCAGATAAAAGCTGGAATAACTTTACGCGGCAAAAAGATGACTACAGATGCCGTAAGAGATTGCGAATGACGCTCGTAACTTTGTGGATCGTCGGAAAAAGCTCATTTGCATACCCCGACGCTGAAAACTACGGGAACTCCACCCAGCGGCCGCAAAATTATTGCAGCGTAGATCCGAAGGCGTACGAACACATAAGCCAGTCGGATTGAAGCACGAAGCCGTCGTTTCATGGTTTGAGGCTTCAGACTAATGAAACGACGCGTGTAATTTGAAAGTCATCCGGTCTAACGCGAGATAGACCGGAGTAAGGGCTCTGTGAATCTGGCCCTAAATATTTACATGCAAAACTTCATACTTAAGTCTTAACCATAATAAATAAAGGAAAGAAAAAGCAAATACATATTTCTATATATTATTATTATTAACAGTGTTATTATTTGCATTAGTAGGTTGCTGGTTATAATGATATAAAAAATATTCTGATAATTTGTACAATACAATGTCTATTTTTTCACAGAAAAAAAAACTAAAAAATATATACTACTATTATTTTTCTGTAGCAATTAGCAATAGCAATAAAACTGGATAGTAAGTATATCTCCAGTCGTAGGGAAGGTCTTATTTTAAAAGCGTATTACACTGGTGCATTATTTCTTTCTGCAGCTGTAGGATATAATGGTAAGCTACAATTTACTGGAGAAGCAGATAAATTGTTGTTAAACTGTCATACCAATCACACTTCCAAACTAAAGCCAACAGTTGGAACAAACTGTACCCAGATGTAGCCTGACACATCTTTCTCTGGGTTCCACAGTAAGCTTGTGTAGTAAATCAATTTACTGCAGCTCAGTGAACGTGTTGCTTCAGCTTTCCAGTGTGTTTGTAGGTCAAAGGGTGTTGGATTGTGTCAATTTGCCATCATGTGAAGAAGAAAATGAATTACAGTACATCTCTATTACACTTGGAACAATGTGAACTGAGAAAAGGAATTTAGTTTCAAATGAATGAATAGATTGTAAGAATTGGTTCTAATGTTCTTATACTAGTTTAAAGATATTTTTGCTTGAAAACATGGTCATTTCAAACCAGAAGAAGCACTTGTTGAATAACTAAGTGTAACAAACGGAAACCGGTAAAAAGTAAATAAATGTAGGATGGAAATCATAAAGTGGTACTAAACACACAGGGCCAGATTCACGTACATCTGCGCATTATTGGACCGGCGTAGCGCACCGCCTTTACGTTAGACTGGCGCAATGTAGCGGCGCAATCACCCTATTCTCGTCGGTTTTACGCAGAAAAGGCTGAGTAATACAAATTGGGAAGGACGTGGGCGTGTTACATTGAAATGAGCCGTGACCCCATGCAAATGAAGGGCCGGCCGGCTCGCGCATGCGCGCTTGAAGCAGACCATGGTCAGCACCTCTGTGCGCATGCTCACAACTCGGGAACGGCGCAATCAGTGAAATTGGAAGTGGACTAGGGCAAAATAGTGAACTACGCAGACAGCATAAATAGACAGACAGAAACGCACTTCCTTTGCAAAAGTACATCCCTTTGTATCCCTCCCTATACAGCAAGGTGCTTTTGTTCTGTTGTTAGTTGCGTTGTGGTTTGTCTTTGTGATATTTGTGGACTGTGTGATCTAGTGTTTGTTAGAAGATATTTGAAAGTGATTTTTGGTGACTGCGTGTGAGACTTTTTGGTTCATAGTTTTTTGTTTGTTTGTTTTTGTGAGTGATTTTTCCTGCTTGTTTTTGTGAGTGATTTTTCCTGCTTGTTTTTGTGAGTGATTTTTGCTGATTGTTTGGGAGAGAGTTTTTGTATGAGTATGACTGAGAGAAAGAGGAAGTTCAATTTTACTTTGGGGGAGAAACAAATTCTTGCCCGGGCCATTTCCCAATATGGGCGTTTCCTCCACGGCCCGGAGAGTGCCAACACCACCCCGGCCAGGAGGCGTGATATCTTGCAGAACATTACTGACGAGGTGAATGCATCGGGGGAGGGGGGAGACCCGGACACGGTCGGGGATTGAAAAGAAGATCAATGACCTCCGGTGTCTGGTCAGAAAGAAGCTGGCCAAAATGGTAGCCCATGCCAGGGCCACAGGAGGGGGCCCACCATGCCCTGTTCGGCTGACAGAGGAGGAGCGTGCGGTGGCCCAGACCTTTCATAGACAACAGGTGGAGGGCCTGCCCGGCTATGACTCAAGTCATGAAGGCGTGATGCCAGGTAAGGTTTTTTTTCCTTATCAGGTGTGTAGCATGTGTGGGGGAGGGGGTAAAATGGAATATGTGGCAAGTGTGTGGATCCTCCAACCTGTGAATGTTTTGTGTCATCCACAGATGAGCAGGAGGGTGCTGGGCCATCTGGGCTGACCGCACCATCCCAGGGACAACAGCCTGATGAGGACCCCCCGACAAGGCCGAGTCCTCGGAGGAGGTTGAAGAGGAGGAGGTTGAGGAGGAGGAGTTTGAGGAGGAGGAGGATGTCATGTCAGCCAGTGGATTGTTGTTTTTGGAGGAGTCTTCCTCTCTGGCTGGCAGCAGCCAACCCTCCATAAGGGCTAGCCCCTCCCACTCCTCCCCCAACAGGGCTCCTCTCCCAAGGGCCTCCCCTTCTCCCTGGCCACAAGCCTCAGCTGGAGGCAGGAAGTCGTCCCAGAAGACCAGGGGGTGGCCGAGCTTCTGCCCGCCAATCTGAGAAGGGACCAGGCCCTTCAGACCCGCCATCTGGGACAGGTCAGCCAGACTTTGGGGCGGATGGAGGAGAGCCCGTCCTCCATAAAGGATACGCTTGGGGACCTGGACTACCACTCCCGGGCTCTTACAAACTGCCTAAACGCACTGCAGACTATAACAGCAGACGTTGGGCAGGATGTGAGGGCCCTCAACCAGGCTATCCAGGCCAACACGGCATCACTAAGTGCTGGCCTGAACAGAATTGCCGTGGCCTTGGAAGGCAGGCCGCCAGGTGGGCAGAGACCAGGGGCTGCTCTTCCTTCCCCGGATTACCCCCCCTCCCCATGAGTCTCCCCTGAGGAGCCGGGGCCATGGCCGTGGGTGCCCCAGGCGTGGCTCACGGCAACGGCATTAATTTGTTTTTCCCCCTTTTTTTTGCTGGACATTTTTTTATTTTTTTTGTGATGTGAATGTTTTTGGAATGTGGGGGTGATATTCCTGCCGGCAAAGGGGTGTCACCCTCAGTTTTAGTGGAGAAGGGTTCCCAAGGACCAGGGAGAAGTGATTCCCAGGTCCGTGTGAATGGTGTATGAATGTACAGTGACATAATTGGAGCCGTGGCGTGGCGTTGCTGCTCACAAGCCCAGCATGGTGGGCTTGTGCTGATCTAATTAGATGAGGATGTGATGTGTCTGGGCTAGGGACCACAGTGGTGTGCACGCATGCATTCTCATTGTGCCATGATTAATGTGTGTGTCTAACGTGCAAAGATGCCTAATGTGAGCTGTCTCCTGGCTGCTCTTCCCTCAGAAGATGGGGTAACCTCGGTTAGGGGGGGATTATCTGGTTCAGGGGTCAGGTCATCACGTAGGTCAATCTGCAGGCCCTTTCTCACTGCGAAGTTGTGCAGAATGCAACATGCACCAATGATCTGGCACACGAAGTTGGGGGAATACAACAGGGTCCCCCCAGACTTATCCAGGCATCGGAAACGTGACTTCAGGAGGCCAAAGGTGTGCTCCACCACTGCACGTGTTTGGGCGTGGGCTTCATTGTATCTTTCCTCTCCTGGGGTTTGGGGGTTCCGGATAGGAGTCATGAGATGGGGTCCCAGTGCATATGCAGAGTCACCTGTAAGGGAAAAACACAGGAGGATGTTAGTCATGCATGTGCCCCTTGTGATGTGTGCATCATGGGGGGGACAGTCATGTCTGCCACCCATGTCACTCACCAACCAGCCAGCAGTCCCCATACACGTTCTGTTCGAATTCCATTTGGATGGGGCTCTGATTGTATATGTAGCTGTCATGGCTGGATCCGGGGTGTTTGGCACGGATGTGCCATATGAGGCCTTGGGCATCGACTATCACCTGTACGTTGATGGAATGCCAATGCTTCCGATTGCGGTATCTGTGCTCTGTCTCATGGGGGGGCTGGAGTGCCACATGTGTGCAATCAATGGCCCCCACGGTGTGTGGGAATCTGGCAATACTGTATAAATCTGTCATTGCCTTCAGCCGCAGGTCCTCAGTGGTTGGTTTGATGATTTGGTTGGCCATGCGTCTAAGGATTGCAGGGACAACCTGGTGCACACATCCGCTCACGGAGGATTGTGACATCCCAGCCACCACTCCACTTGTTCTTTGAAAAGAGGCACTGGCAAGGAAATGGAGTGTTGCCATGACCTTGACCAGTGGCTGCACTGCATGTGAGTGGTGTGTTGGGCTGGTGATGTCATCCTGCAGGGTTATGGTTAATTCCATGATGGCATGAGGGGAGAATCTGAAGATGCGATACACCTCAGAATCACTCATACCAAAGAGGTCTATGTGGGTGCGGTATATCCTCTCCCGTGCCCTCCTCTGTGCCCTCCTCCTTCTTTGCTCCTCCAAAGTCAGTAGTATAGCTATGAGTGAGGATGTCCCTGGCATGTTGGCATACAGATTGTTGGGCAACACGTGTGACTGCTCTGCTCCTCACCAACGGTCTTGCTTTCTCTGACATGTAGACGAATTGTCTAATGTTAGACCACCTTTTATATGGTCTAATTTTAGACAGGCCATGCAGCTGTTGCGCACAGCGCGTAGCCTGCGCTGCACCAACGTTCTTTTGTGGATCCCCGTAACTCCCTCATTAGCATATTTGAATAGCAAATCAATGGTGTGTCTAGCGCAGTTTTGCGCGGACGGATGCGCCTGTCTAACGAAATTACGCTGGACAAAAAAAAGTAGATTTCTTGCGTATCTCGTTTTGGGGATGCGGAGTATCGAAACGCATGCGCAAATTTAGACTTATGCCGCACATCTCCTGTTACGCCGGCGTAATCGCTCTGTGAATCTGGCCCACACTGTTTAATTTACATTATTCTTTCTCTTTATGGATGATGACACTGTATTTATTTTAATTTAAAAGGAAAAACAAGTAAGTACCTTTTTTGATAATTGATATACAGCTTTCATGTGACCCAGCTCTTTCCCAGCCTATCTCTTGGTAAACATCAGCAGGAAGATCTTGTAGTGCTCTACCAGTCTAGTCCCTTGCTGGTTAAAAAAAAATAAAATAGCCTCCATAAAACAGGGGAAACATTATAATTAATTTTAAATACATGCTTTAAATTGTCATACAATTTGACCTCAATACGTATTTAAACTTGAATCTTTGGTGTGGGCTATCTAGGGGAATGTTCTGCCAATAACAGCCTGTTTCACATCCTTCCAGCCTGTGTCTATTGTGTGTATGTGATTAGAATTACAGGGAGGTGAAGCCTCCATAAATAGGAGGACATGAACAGCTGAGAAGGGAACTGAAACTTGTGCATGCTCAGTAAATGTGGCAACAACTGGTCTACACAATCTAGGGCTGCAGAGGGGACACAGGCAAGGAGAGAGGGGCAATGAACAACAAGATCAACTAAGTTTATTGCAGAATACAGAAAACAAATCCCAGTATGAGCAGCATGTAATACAGCATGTACTAACAGTTTTTAATGATGTGGGTTTAATGACACTTTATAAGTAATTTTAATTCAAGCTAACACATTGATTAAAAAAAAAAGAAATGTCTCTTTGTGTTCATTATTTATTACATTTTATTTGATCTTATCTAACTATTAATTGATATAACCCACATGTGTCCCCCAAAGTGTATATGTTATTGGTGTTTTGAACATATTGGCCCAGATTCAGAGAGCCATTACGCCTGTCTAACTGGTGTTAGACTGGAGTAATTTCAAATTACGCGCGTTTCCTAGCTAGTCGAAAACCTCAAACCATGAATAGATGGCTGCGGGCTTCAATTCGACTGGATTACGTGTTTGTACGCCTTGGGATCTACGCTGCAATAAAATTGCGGCCACTGGGTGTACTTCCCGTCGTTTTCGGGGTATGCAAATGAGCTTTTGCCGGCAATCCCCGAAATTACAATCTTCAATCGCAATCACTTACGGCACCTTTAGTCATCTTTTATTTGCGTAACACTATACGAATTATATAGGCCTGTCTTGTGAGCTTTTTGCTGCTCTAATATTAGACCGCGCGCCGGGCAGCCCATGGACAGCAGAAGAAGAAGAAGAAGAAGACGCCGACGTTAAGTATGGCCGTCGTTCCCGCGTCGAATTTCTACGTTTTCCGACGTCTTTTATTATTTTTAACGCAAGTCGTCCGGGAATAGGAATGTTCGTAAACGCCGCTGCTGCCCGGTACTCAAACTCCCTTCCTGAACGAATGACGTAACAACATGATTTGCGCAATGCACAGCGGGTAGAATTGGCGGGAATCCGCGTCGGATCCCCGTCGCTTCTATGACAGAGCATGCGCAGTTCGATCGCCGCGGGGACGCGCTTAATTTAAATGCTTCACGCCCCCCAAACTCGTATTTCGATTACGCGTCATCTTTTATTTGCGTAGAAATAGACTACGCCGCCATAGCGTACGGGCAAAAATCTACCAGGATTCGGTGTAGAGCCTGGTAAAATACGGCAGCGTACGGGCAGGATTCGGTGTATTTCGATTACGCAGCGGAATATTAAGTGTATGTGACTCTACCCCATTTTATTTACCCTACTCATTCTGGCAGTTGTTTTGTTTTTTCACATTAGTTAGTAAAGCTGCTGGCTAGTTAGTAAAACTGTTAGTCGACAGCTGCAGGCTAGGAAACATAACTTTATATTGTTGTCTGCCTCCAAGTTCTTGGGCGTGTATGCACACGCACCCTGCTGACCCATGCTGTGATTGGCTACAGCAAAAGTTTGTCAGCAGATTTTGGCCAATGATTTTTGCCTTTGAACCCACTGATTGGCTGTAGCCAATTACAGCACAGTCCTGTGTCTTGTTTGGAAACTAAAGACACAGGATTTGGACGCTTCTTCCTCCCTGGGTCCTTTACATTCACGAAGAGACGAATGACAGATTCTTTGTGAGTAAAACCAGCATATACACACTTGCATACAGTACACTTGTTAGACACAATTAACTAAGTCTGGTGCAAAGTTGCCCCTGCTTTATGAGGGGTAACTTTAGGCCGGGCATACAGCTTAGGCGCACCACGCGTAGCCTGTGCCAAACGCGAGTATGTTTGGGAATCGGCGTTTCTCCCTCATTTGCATATTTACATAGGAAATCAATGGGTTGCACCAGATGCATTCGGTGTAAATATGCACCTACAACGTGCAGGCGTAGGCAAGTTATGCTGGTCGAGAAAAGCCTATTTTCACGCATATCTAGTTCTGTGGGTACGGCGCATAGATATGACGGCGCAAATTTAGACTTACGCGGCGCATCTCGAGATTCACCGGCGTAAGTCCTACCTGAATCTAGCCCTGAGTCTGAAAAACAGGCTTGGTTGTTAAGTGGTTAAACTCTCAAAGTCTCACACATGTGGTATCCCCATACTCAGGAGAAGTAGCAGATTGTGTTTTGGGGTGTAACGTATACCCATCATATGCTTGAGAAATATCTAATTAACATTACAAATTTGTGTAAAAAAATTATATTTTGTGTAATTTTCAAAAAGCTTGTGCCAGACAATTAAATCTTTCAAAGATGCAACATGCCTTTCAGCAAATACCTTGGGGTATATACCGTATTTTTTGCTCTATAAGATGTACCTGATCATAAGACGCACCTAGGTTTTGGAGGAGGAAAACAAGAAAAAAAATATTCTGAACCAAATGGTGTACTAAAATATTTACCAGTGCCCATGAAATGCAGCCTGACCAGTGCCATTATTGCAGCGTGACCATTGCCATTAATGCAGCCTGACCATTGCCATTAATTCAGCCTGAACATTGCCATTAATGCAGCCTGAACATTGCCATTAATGCAGCCTAAACATTGCCATTATTGCAGCCTTACCATCACTCGGGCTGCTCTGTCTTCTATATAAACAAGTGTTTGCCACCAGCTTGTTTGACTATGCTCCTACTCAATGACTACAAGTACTACACTTGGTTTCCCTGCTAGTCTGCTGTCATCGTCCCGGCGCTTGGGATTTCTGTACTCCCCTTTCATGCCTCTCTTGCAGGACAAGCATGACGGCGGGGTGCTGGGTCAGAAGCGGTAGGAGGCGGGGTTGGCAGCGGTGGGGGGCCGGACCTAGTGTGTATTCACGCCATAAGACGCAGAGACATTTTCTTCATATTTTGGGGGGAACAAGTGTGTCCTATGGTCCTAAAAATATGACACTTTCTAAAAAAGGGGTAATTTGTTTGTATTTTATACTGTTCTGTGATTTTAGGGCATCTGAAAATGTAAAAGGTAGTCAGTAGGGATGAGCTCCGCGTTCGATACGAACGTATGTTCGACTCGAACATTGTCTGTTCGTACATTCGACGAATTTTGAACAAAACGGGTCGTTCGCGCCAAATTCGAGTGACACGCAATGGCCCATAATTCCCTGCATGCTTGGCCAATCACAGCGTGCAAAAAATGGAGAGCAAAAATTGGCCAAAGCCAGGGTGGCTTTGGCCAATTATGGCTCAGGGCTTTAGCACACGCCCCACACTATATAAGGCCGCCTGCTGGGCGGCCTCGTGTAGTGTGTTGCGGTTGTTAATGAGAGCAGTCAGAGAGACAGAGAGATAGACTTTTTATATAGCTAGATAGAGCAGGCAGGCAGGGTAGTCAGTTTAGCTTAATTTACAGTGTGTAGAGGATATATATACATCCCTAGGAATTGTACATATATTTATACACTTTACAGCTTAGCTAGATCAGTTCTTCCTAATTTACAGGCAGGTGATTGTGCTATTTAAAGATGTTATCACAGGTATAGACACCCAGCAGGTACAATATTTAACCAGCCGACCATAATTTTAGCTTACGTCGCGCCTTTCGTGCCATAGGGGGCGAGTTCGCCCCCGATCCCGTTGTGCCGGCTGGCGCGAACACGCGATCGCTACATGTGTGTGAAAACACACAGCGCTCGTTCCTGTCACGGGGGAAACGCTGATTTTCTGTTCCAATGTATGAGAAGATCAGTGATTCCCCCTTGAACCCCCCCCATGTTATAGCACACTTAACCCCTTAGTGTTAAACTGCCAAATTTTTAAGTAATCCAATGCAATAATTGATTAAAAAATGCCTGGTTGTGTCAAATGTCCGATGTGCCATAATATCCAGTGAAAAAAAACATAGTTACTAGCCATGTAAACGGCGCAAACCAATGCCAATCGATAAAAATATGTAAAAGAATACGTGGCCTAAACTGTATTTTTTTTTATATATTTTGATAATTATGAAAAAAGTCATTTGTCGCTCTGTTTTTTGTTTAGCGCAAAAAATAAAACCGCGAGGATCAAATTCTATTTGCGCCGTTTGGGAGCCACGGCAACATTGTATTAAAGCACGCATCTCAAAAAGGCTCTGGTCTTTGGAAGCAAATGGTCCGGGGCTGAAGTGGTTTTTTTTTAATTTAAGCATGCTCCTGTGATTTTAATGATGCGAAAAATTCCTTTTATTGTACCTGCAGTGATAGTTTGCCTGTGAAAATGTCTTCCTGAGGGAACAATCAATGGAAAAAAAGTTTTAAAAATGGTCGTTTTTTCAAGTCCTGCTTGAAAAAACAACCTTTTTTAAACTTTTTTCCATTGATACATGTTTCCTGGGGCAAGACCCAGGTTCTCAAAGACGTTTTCCAACAACAACTTGAATATTGGTCTTTAAAATGATTGTTTTTTGAATTCGAACGTTCGAGTCCCATAGACTTCAATGGGGTTCTAAATGTTTGCGCGAACGGTCGGTCTGTTCGACGGTTCTGGTGCGAACCGAACGCGGGGGTGTTTAGCTCATCCCTAGTATTTAGAAATTCCAGTGCATGATTGGAAGGTAAACCACATTCCCAGCACCAGAAAACCAGTGCAAGCTTAATCTAATATCCGTGCCTATGCACAATGTTCACATACTAATACTACCAGTTCATTGTGCTTACATTTGAGCGCGCACTTGCACATACAAATTAGCGTATGTATTTGGTGCCCAGCTACCTATTTAAACTGGCCTGTCACCATCGGCAGTTGCTTAATGGTCTTCAGCTTGTACCTGTATTCCTGTGACCTGATCCATTGAACCTGCTTACCTGTATATGACCCGGCTTTCTCCGGGACTCTGCCTTTGCTCTGCATTAACCTTGTTCACCTGATCGCTTTGACCTCGGCCTGTATACTGGACTTGTCTTTGCCTGCTGATTCTGTACTGTGCTGCCTGGCTGTTATCAACCTTGGCCTGCTTTTTGGACTTGCTTTGTCTGCTGACTTGGTCCCTTGTTACTTTGCTACCGCTGGTCACTACCTGCATACTGGCTCTTCTGACATCTCCTGCTCTGGTGCCAAGCTGCTTCTGTATCCTGTTCCTAGGACTGCGACCACCAGCTTGATCCACCTTCAGGAGTGTTGGGCAGGAGGAGCAAGCGAGGCTTCCACAACATTCCAGTCATCACCAGGTACGTGATAATAATTAATGCTTCTTGAAAGTCTGAAGGTGGTCATTGGATTTTAGGGCCCCTATACGTGGCTAGGTGGCCAAGTCTTTCACATGTGGTATATCCATAATGCGTTTTGGGGTGTGATTCGACATATATCCATGTCATGTGGGATGAAATATCCCATTAAAATGACAACTTTGTATAAAACATATTTTTTTTGTCTATTCCTAAAAAATTGTGCCAAAAATGTGCCTCTTAGCACATTTCTTGGGGTGTCTACTTTCCAAAAGGGATCATTTTGCGGGGTGTACTGTCCTGACATTTTAGCACCTCCAGAAATGTGATAGGCAATCAGAAAGTCAGAGCTGCGTAATTTCCAGTATATATACTATAGTTTGTAACTTTAAAACAAACCAATTAATATACACTTATTTGGAATTTATAAAGAATTTTGCTTTTAAGCCTTGTTACATTGGTGGTTAAGTTATAAAATTCCTCTTACATTGGTGGTGAGTGTAATGCACCCTCCTCTAGTGACTTTGACCCTACTTCAGCCCATTGAATATCACTGAAGTCTGATCAAAGTCAGATCGCCTATTAACGGATCTGACTTTGGCATGTGACTTGTGCTCTGATGATCTTGAAGGGGTAACTTGACGCCAATTAAAAAAAAACAGCATGGGTTGCCCATCTAAGAGCATACCAGGCCCTTCATTCTAGTATGGATTTTAAGGGGAAACCCACACTGAAAAAAAATGTTGGGATTCCCCCAAAATCCATACCTGACACTTATTCGAGCACACAGCATGGCAGGTCAGGAAAGGGGGTGGGGACAAGCGTGCGCCCCCTCCCCTGAACTGTACCAGGGCGCATGACCTCAACATGGGTGATGTCATCTGGTGACCCCGCTTATGACATCACCGCCTGGGGCATGATGGGGCATTGACATCATAAGGGGCGTGGTCACCAGATGACATCACCTGGTGACCCATGCCAATATAAGTCATTGCACACCTGGCACACAGCATTAGAGTGGAATAGAGTGTTGAGTCAACATCAGAAGAAGAACAGGGGGGAGAGACAGCGGAGAAAACTCGAGCAAAAGAGCGAGCAAAAGAGTGAGCAAAAAAGCAAGAAGATAGCAGAGGAGGCCAGGCAGAAGACAACGGACAGGTGGAAAAGAACCGGAGAAGAGGGAGAAGAACCAACAGAAGCATAAGATGTCAGCAGAGGACACAGAAGAGCCGGAGAGGGGAGAACAGATTGGAAGAGACGCCGTAGCTGCCAAATAAATTACTTTAAAAACATGTGTAATAGTGTTTTATTTTTTACACCATTTTTTTAGGTGAATGGGTAGGGGTACAATGTACCCCATACTAATTCACATAGGGTGGGGGGCCGGCATCTGAAGCTTCCTTGTTAAAGGGGGCCTCCAGATTCCAATAAGCTCCCCGCCCGCAGACCCTGAGAACCAACGGCCAGGGTTGTTGGGAAGAGGCCCTTGTCCTCAGAAGCATGGAGACAAGGTGATTTGGTCACCCACCCCCCCATGTTCAGGGCATGAGGCCTGGTACAGTTACCTCTTTCTTGACCTGCTGGAGTGTGCTCATATAAGGGTCTGCTATGGATTTTAATGGAACCTCCCACACCGTTTTTTTGGCATGGGGGTTTCGCTTAACCACTTAACGCCCGCCGCACGCCTATGTGCATCCACAGAATGGCACATACAGGCAGATGGGCATATATATATGTCCCTGCCTTCTAGTGGGTCGGAGGTCCGATCGGGACCCCCTCCGCTGCTTGCCGAGGGCCGCTTACCTGCGGGAGCTATCCGTCTTGAGGGGGCGGCTGTTCATTTCTGGCACTCGCTCCCAGCCAATCCCGTGAGCCTCCGCCGTGTCACTTCCTCTGCCTGTAAAATGTAAACACTGGCAGAGGAAGTGATGCAGCTCTCCTCTCGGTGGTATTTTCAAACCGTCGAGAAAAGAGAAGACTCACAGTAAGTCGCACCAACACTACACTGACACCAGTAGACATTTAACATTTAACCCCTTGCGATCACCCCCCTCCCACCCCCCTGTCACACTGTCACTGAATGCAGTGATCATATATTTACTGATCACTGCATTTAGTGTCAGTGTGACAGTTAGTGTGACAGACAGTTAGTGTTAGGTCCAGGGTAGCCCCGTACCCCCCTAATAAAGTTTTAACCCACTAATCACCACCCTAGTTAACCCTTTCATCCCCTACTACCAGCGTCACTAAGCGATCATTAGTGTAGCAAATTTTTTTTTTGATTGCGATTTTTTTTTTTTTTTTACTAAAGAAATTTTGGCCTAAATGTTTGACTAAAATTTAGTTTATTCAATTTTTCTTATAACAAAAAGTAAAAAATAATTTTTTTTTTTCAAAAATGTCACTTTATTTTTGTTTTGAGGCAATCATATACCATTAAAAAAAAGCTCTATATGTGGGAAGAAAAGGACGCAAATTTTGTTTGGGAGCCATGTCGCACGACCGCTCAATTGTCTGGTAAAGCGACGCAGTGCCGAATTGTAAGAACGCCTCCGGGCATTTAGCAGCATATTGGTCCAGAGCTTAAGTGGTTAAAATCCATACCAGACTGAAGGGGCTGGTATGCTCTAGTAGGGGGAGCCCATGCCATTTTAAAAGACAGTGCCTGGTATTATCGGGGATCAAAGTCTGATCCCTGGTCATTGAAGTCGGACTTCAAGTTGCAGGGCAGTCGAATCCACAGTTGTATGACTGTTTTGTCAAAATTTTCGCCGCAAAATTGTGGCAAAATTGCGCGAATTTGAAGTTGCACAAGTGTGAAAGGGGTCTTACTACTACAACTGAACTAAGCCCAAACACTAATGCCGCATACACACGATCATTTTTTGGCATGTAAAAAACAACGTTTTTCAGCATCTAGAAAAAACGTTGTTTTTTCCAACTTCATCATTAAAACAACGTTGCCCACACACGATCGTTTAAATTCTAGTATGGAATTTAACGGCAATATAAAGGGGAAGTTCCATGCGGATGACGCAACCCTTGGGACTGCTTTAGCTGATTTTGTGTTAGTAAAAGACGATTCACAATTTCTGTCTGTTACAGTGTGATGAATGTGCTTACTTCATTACGAATGTACCAGAATGAGCGCTCCCGTCTCATAACTTGCTTCTGAGCATGGGTGGGTATTTAACGTCGTTTTAGCCCACACATGATCATTTTTTACCACCCCGAAAAACGACATTGTTTAAAACGTCGTTAAAAAATGCAGCATGTTTGATTTTTTTTTGGACGTTTTTCAGAACCCGTAAAATTATGTGAAGCCCACACACAATCATTTAAAAAAAAAATTAAAACGTTGTTTTTTACATGCCAAAAAATGATTGTGTGTACTTGGCATAACCCTTATTCTGTGGCATAATTTTGCTCAGAACAAACAGTCCTGTGTCAAAAGGTGTCATTTATATTCAGTGCTCTTCTCATATTCTGCCATTCTGCTCACTGACTTTCCCCTTTAGGGTACCCACACATTTTACAATTAACACTGTAGATCTAGTTATTTTATAATTAATATTTGATCAGCTAAAAAAGCAATTAAAAACTAGTATGGGGCATGCAAATATTATGTGCACTAGTATGTGAGGTCCCATTTATCCTGTGTTTAGAACATGACATTTCTAAAGGAAAAAAAGTAATTTAAAACTATCCGTGGCTTTAATGAACGGCCGGGTCCCGGCAATACAGATAAAAGTCATTGAAAAAACATCATGGGTTCCCTCCCAGTCTATTACCAGGCCCTTCAAGTCTGGTATGGATATTAAGGGGAACCTTGCGGCAAAATTTTAAAAAATTGCATGGGGTTCCCCCCAGAAATCCATACCTTACCATTATCCAAGCACGCAACCTGGCAGAAAAAGAGGGGGGTCCCCATGTTGATGGGGACAAGGGCCTCATCCCTACAACCCTTGCCCGGTGGTTGTGGGGGTCTGCAGGCGGGGGGCTTATCAGAATCTAGAAGCCCCCTTTAACGAAGGGGACCCCCAGATCCCACCCCCCGCTTCGGCTTCACTGCCCGGTTCCCTACGGCACATGCGCGAGTCGCGCTGTGCCCGCCGATTGGCTCCCGCTGTGTGCTGGGAGCCAAGTGTTCCCAGCACAAAATGGGGGATGGATGGGATGTGAAAAAAACTGTCTTTTACCCGAGACTGTGTGGCCGGAAGAGGGTGCAAATACCTGTCTTTAGACAGGTATCTGCACCCCCCTCTCCCTGAAAGGTGTCAAATGTGACACCGGAGGGGAGGAGGGTTCCGATCAGCGGAAGTTCACTTTAGGGTGGAGCTCCGCTTTAATATCCATACTAGATCTGTAGGGTCTAGTATGGAATTTGGTGGGACCCCCACACATTTTTTTAAATTTGGTTCAGGGTTCCCCTTAATATTCATACCATGCCGTTTTTTCCAATGACTTTCATCTGTATTGCCAGGACCCAACAATTCATTATAGCCGGAAGTAGTTTTAAAATGCACAGATATACTATAGTCGTCCCTACTCATACAATCTACTCTTTTATTTCAGGGGCTATATGTCTGAATTAATTACAGTTGGATGCAGCAGGAACAGTCTTAAGTTAAACATACAGTATGTTCATGTCCAGACTGAGTGTAATGCAATGCAATGCCTAGCTCACGCCCATGCTTTTTAAGGCGTTTATTTTCATGAAAATAATGGCACTTATGTTGTTAGTTTTGGGCAGTTAATGTATCATACATATATACCTATTTGGAAAAATTCTGGTCTTTATTAAAATATATTACATATACACCTGGGGATAGTATGGCCTTAGGATGTAAGTTATATTTACTACTTACCCTGTGATTCAATATCTTATGCAATTTGTGTTTGCCAAATTTATGATGCACATACGCTATATGTACAGTATCTATGGGGATGAATTGCTGTAAGACTGTAGGATCAAGGACAATTGACATGTGATTTATTGAGTTAGAGAGCTGAATAAACAAGGCTATCCATCAACAAATTAGTGCTCACAAGAGCCCGGAGCTTCATTTTATTTACACAATAATGCTCCTTATGGTTAGCAATGGAAGACTTTGATCAAATATTGCAAAATATAAGGTATAAGGGGAAATGATTACCTTGAGATAATCGTCTTCTAAAATACACAAGCAAAGACATACTTGTGGCAGAAAGTATAAAACAAAATGACATCATTAAAATCGTAGTCAATGAAAATGTTGAATATAAGCATAGTTTTACTAAATATAGACAATAAAAACGCTTATCTTCTATAGCACAACTAAAAATAAAACATACTAGCTGTCTTAATTAAATGAGAGAAATATACATTTTCTCTCATTTAATTAATTAAACTACAGTACAGACCAAAAGTTTGGACACACATTCTCATTCCAAGAGTTTTCTTTATGTTCATGACTATGAAAATTGTAGATTCACATTGAAGGCATCAAAACTATGAATTAACACATGTGGAATTATATACATACACAAAAAAGTGTGAAACAACTGAAAATATGTCATATTCTAGGTTCTTCAAAGTAGCCACCTTTTGCTTTGATTACTGCTTTGCACACTCTTGGCATTCTCTTGACGAGCTTCAAGAGGTAGTCACCTGAAATGGTCTTCCAAGTGTCTTGAAGGAGTTCCCAGAGATGCTTAGCACTTGTTGGCCCTTTTGCCTTCACTCTGCGTTCCAGCTCACCCCAAACCATCTCGATTGGGTTCAGGTCCGGTGACTGTGGAGGCCAGGTCATCTGGCGCAGCACCCCATCACTCTCCTTCTTGGTCAAATAGCCCTTACACAGTCTGGAGGTGTGTTTGGGGTGTGTCCTGTTGAAAAATAAATGATGGTCCAACTAAACGCAAACCGGATGGAATAGCATGCCGCTGCAAGATGCTGTGGTAGCCATGCTGGTTCAGTATGCCTTCAATTTTGAATAAATCCCCAACAGTGTCACCAGCAAAGCACCCCCACACCATCACACCTCCTCCTTCATGCTTCACGGTGGGAACCAGGCATGTAGAGTCCATCTGTTCACCTTTTCTGCGTCGCACAAAGACACAGTGGTTGGAACCAAAGATCTCAAATTTGGACTCATCAGACCAAAGCACAGATTTCCACTGGTCTAATGTCCATTCCTTGTGTTCTTTAGCCAAAACAAGTCTCTTCTGTATGTTGCCTCTCTTTAGCAGTGGTTTCCTAGCAGATATTCTACCATGAAGGCCTGATTCACACAGTCTCCTCTTAACAGTTGTTCTAGAGATGTGTCTGCTGCAAAAGGTGGCTACTTTGAAGAACCTAGAATATGACATATATTTTCAGTTGTTTCACATTTTTTTGTTATGTATATAATTCCACATGTGTTAATTCATAGTTTTGATGCCTTCAGTGTGACTCTCTTGGAATGAGAAGGTGTGTCCAAACTTTTGGTCTGTACTGTACATCGCAAATGAGGTTTAATGTGGAAAAATGTACACTGTAAAAAATATTGTGCTGGGTCAATTAAAAAAAAAATTGAAGCAACTATTTGCATCAGCTTTTTAAGTACTGTCAACTAAACTTATTTTTGTCTGACTCATTAATTAGACTTTTCATGTTTTCAACTTTGTTGTTTTAAGCAAAGCCAACTATTTTTTTTTTTTTCAGTGTATAGACCATAGTGTTTTAAGTTAGGAATACATACTTTAACTTGTCTGGAACTATAGTTTTCAGTAAAGCCAACTAAATTTTTCCAGATTATAGACAATAGGTTTAGGTAAAGCCAACTACGTTTTTCTAGTTTATAGACCATAGGTTCAAGGAAACCCAACTAAAATTTTCAAGTTTCTAGTTTCTATTTATTTCAAGTACTTATATAGCACTGTAAATTTATGGAGCGCTTTACATATACATTGTACCTTCACATCAGTCCCTGCCCTCAAGGAGCTTTTAGGCTGCGTACACATGATCGAACATGTCCGCTGAAAGTGGTCCACAGACCACTTTCAGCGGACATGTTCGATCGTGTGTACGGCCTATCGGACCGTTTTCCAGCGGACAAAAGTTTCCAAACATGCTTAGAAACCTGTCCGCTGGAAACCTGTCCGTCGGACATGTTCGATGGTTAGTACACAAAATCATCGGACCAAAATCCTGCGCATGTTTAGAATCAAGTCGACGCATGCTTGGAAGCATTGAACTTTGTTTTTTCATCACGTTGTTGTGTTCTACGTCACCGCGTTCTGGTCTGAGGGGATTTTGGTCCGATGGTGTGTACGCACATCAGACCAACAGACCACTTCAGCCTTGTCCGATGAAAACGGTCCGTCGGACATGTTTCATCGGACATGTCTGATCGTGTGTACGCGGCCTTAATCTATGATCCCTAACTGAAATTCATACATACACATACTGGGGCCAATTTCCCTACCAGTATATCTTTGGATTGTGGCAGGAAACCTACGCAGGCACAGGGTAGAACATGCAGAAAGGTAGTATCTTGGGTGGGATTTGAACCAGCGACCCTTGTGCTGCTAGGCGAAAGTGCCAACCCCTACACCACTGTGCTGCCTATTACTTAGTCACTTATTTACTTAGTTATAAGTAGGGTTGAGCGAACCCAAACTGTAAAGTTTGGGTTCGTACCAAACTTTCGTTTTTTTTTTTGACCCGGACCGAAACCCGAACAATTTTCTAAAAGTTTGGGTTCGGGTTCGGTGTTCGGCTATGTTACGGCGCGCTGCAAATCAGCATTTCTTTTACTTGTGTGACTTGGAGGCCATCACAGACATGCCTACTAATGGCATGGCTGTGATTGGCCAGTGCAGCATGTGACCGGGCATGTGACCCAGCCTCTATATAAGCTAGAGGCACACAGCACAGCTCGTCACTCTGCTTTAGCTAGGGTAGGGAAAGGCTGCCGCTGCTCTCAGGGACAGATTTAGATAGGATTGTCCTGCTTCAGAAATCGAATTACAATACTTAGCGATCGATCTACATAGCATTAGCTACATTAGGGAAAGGTTCCTGATTGTGCTTATAGGGAGATAATTAGTTAGGAGTCAGTCCTACTTCACAAATCTAATAGCAGCAGCACTGAATATGTTCCTGTCAGATACTCTGCATATTGCACCAGCAATGCATATGTTCCTGTGAGATGCTCTGCATATTACACCAGCACTGCATATGTTCCTGTCAGATACTCTGCATATTGCACCAGCACTGCATATGTTCCTGTCAGATACTCTGCATATTGCACCAGCACTGCATATGTTCCTGTAACATACTCTGCATTAGCTACTGTAAGGAAAGGTTCCTGATTGTGCTTATAGGGAGAGAGTTAGTCAGTTCTACTTTACAAATCTAATTGCACCAGAATAGTGTCCCATCATTGGTATCATTGGCAGGAATATCATTGGAGTGTCCCATCATTTGTGTCAGTGGGAGAAATAGTACCCCATCATTGGTATCAGTGGGAGGAATAGTGTCCCATCATTGGTATCATTGGCAGGAATAGTGTCCCATCATTTGTGTCAGTGGGAGAAATAGTGCCCCATCATTGGTATCATTGGCAGGAATAGTGTCCCATCATTAGTGTCAGTGGGAGAAATAGTGCCGCATCATTGGTATCAGTGGGAGGAATAGTGTCCAATCATTGATATCAGTGGGAGGAATAGTGTCCCATCATTAGTGTCAGTGGGAGAAATAGTGCCGCATCATTGGTATCAGTGGAAGGAATAGTGTCCCATCATTGGTATCATTGGCAGGAATAATGTCCCATCATTAGTGTCAGTGGGAGAAATAGTGCCCCATCAAGGAGGAGATCATCTGAAAATAGCGCGCATTTGTGAACTTGAGGTCCACAGGTCACCCCCTTTATGTCTGGCTCAGATCGGATAGCAATAGCCAATGTTTCAATCGCTATGGCAAAGATCAAAGGGGAGAGGGGACATCCTTGCCTCGTACCTCTGGCAATACTAATGGAATCCGAAAAATATCCCTGCAATTTAACCCTTGCCTTGGGCTCAGAATAAAGGGACTTCAGAAGCCCTCAGAAATATTCTCCAAAACCCCAACGCTGCAGTGTCTCAAAAAGGTACTCCCAAGATAAAGAGTCGAAGGCCTTTTGAAGGTCCAATGACAGGAAGAGTCCCTCCTGAGGAGTTCCTCCAGCCCATCCCAACTGAAGCAATGAGACAATGTCAATTGCTCGCCTCACCTGGTCTGGGCCCTGTCTCCCTGTAATGAAGCCAACCTGGTCCAACCTGGTCCTTATGGATGTAAAGGTGTATAAAAGAGTTTATCCTGTTAGCAAGAATCTTGGTCAGTATCTTTAAGTCATTATTGATTAAGGAGATGGGCCTATAGTTTTCTACTAGCTCTGGATCTTTATCTGGCTTGGGGATGACTGTAATATACGCCTCATTCAGATGTGGATGCATGATCCCCCCCCCCATTTTGAATTGAAAAATTTCGTGAGATGATGACCCCCGTCGCTTCTATGACGGCTTTGTCTCCATCGCGGCAAGCCAGCTCGGCGCTGGCTCCCGCGATGGGGCTCGTAGGTGGTCAATCTCGCCGAGAAAGGGAGCGAGATTGACACAATATCCCAGTCACCTACTGTAGGGTTTCTGCAAAAGTTTTGTAATATGGCGCCGAGAGGCCATCTGGTCCTGGTGCCGAACAACCCTTTAAGTTTTTGATTACCTCCATGATTTCGTCTACAGAGATTGGGGCTTCCATTAAATCAACATGGCTCCCATGCAAAGACGGGATCGGTAGCTGATCTAAAAAGGATTTGATATCAGATTGTCTGGCTGTACACGACCTCTGATATAGGGAAGAATAAAAAGTTTTAAATTCATGTAAAATGCATATAGGATTAAGGGTCGTGGTCCCATCACGGGTTCTGATTTTAGGGAGTGCAAATGTACGGAATCTCGGTGAGAGCTTAGTGGCTAACATTAAAAACAAAAGTCCGCGCTATAAAACTCCGTGATGAACAATTAAATAAAAAATTGCTTAATGAAGCCCAATAAAGGCTACAAATATATAGACTGCGCAACAATGCATATGTGTAGGTACTGCAAACTAATAATGACAAATACAGCATGTCCCAAATAAGCCATTGATGGGTGTAGAAAAACCATAAAAAGCCCACAGTTCATCCAATAGTAAGAGAATTGTTGCTTAGCTCCTGTAAGTATAGGTTTACAATGTTGGAGGGGTCCATTCTTATCCCAAGTGGGTCCTGATCCCTACATCATTTCGGAGCTGGGACCACTCAAAGGGTTAATCACTCCAAATTGAAGCAGCTTGAGGATAGTGGACTCATAGTGTAACTTTTAAAAGGACAGTTGTTGCACTGTGAGACAGCCTTCAATAAATCCAAGTGGCATGATACCAATAGATAGCTTGCAAACAATAGAAGCCAAAGGAACGACGTCTGCGACTTATCCAGACGCGGCGTCATTTCTACCAAGTACTTGACCTAGTACTTGACCTCCTTTCCTTCCCCCGTTAGAAACGCCGCGTTTAACTCACCACGTCTATAGTTGGATTGTTTGCAAGATCTGCACTGGAATGCGTTTAATAAAAGACAACACATGGATGAGTTCTTGGAGTGAGTTAACCCTTTGGAAACAAACTATTTAAGCTTGGGAGTGTTTCAGACAGCAACATGGATTCATGAAAGACAACATTATTGAAGTTGTCATGACTGTGTTTTCAAACCTGGATTTATTTGGGACCTTTTATGAATATATTTCTATTTAATTTTTTTCCATCATTATTAGAGGTTAATTGTAAATACCCATGTAAATAAATGACAGAGAATTGCGTGCCACTGCTAGTGGACGTTGGTATACATTCTTTACCAAGGACCTTTTGCAAAATAAAAGCCACATGTGAGTCTTGATATTTAAGCAGTTCCCCACACCTTTTACCCTGGCTCATGTGTAAGGTAAGGTCTACAGGATTAGAAGGTATATCAGTGTTGTAAATGGATTGCAGATACACTGGCTGAAAGACAGGATTCAGACAGATTAGTAAATGTGGTTAATGATTCTTACTCTGAATGGTCCAAGGTTATCAGCGGTGTACCCCAAGGTTCAGTGTTGTGTCCCTTACTTTTCAATATATTTATAAATGATATTGGGTCTGAGATCAAAAGTAACTTTTCTGTTTTTGCAGATGACACCAAGCTATGCAGTGGAATAACGTCCTTGCAGGATGTCTCCAATTTACAAGCCGACCTCAATGCTCTGTCTAATTGGGCGACTATGTGGCAGATGAGGTTTAATGTTGATAAATGTAAAGTTATGCACTTGGGGGCTAAGAATATGCATGCATCATACATGCTAGGGGGAGTTTAACTGGGGGGATCTGTAGTGGAGAAGCGAGCAAAGTCCTTTCTTGTATTAAGAGAGGTATGGACTCCAGAGATAGAGATATCATTTTGCCCCTGTACAAATCATTAGTAAGACCTCTACTGGAATATGCAGTCCAGTTTTGGGCACCAGTTCTCAAAAAGGATATCGGAGAACTGGAGAAAGTGCAGAAAAGGGCAACTAAACTGATAAGAGGCATGGAGGAGCTCAGCTATGAGGAAAGATTAGAAAAACTGAATTTATTCACTCTTGAGAAGAGGAGAATAAGGGGGGATATGATCAACATGTACAAATATATGAGGTCCATATAGTGAACTTGGTGTTGCGTTATTCACTTTAAGGTCAACGCTGAGGACAAGGGGGCACTCTTTACGTCTGGAGGAAAAAAGATTTCACCTCCAAATACGGAAAGGTTTCTTCACAGTAAGAGCTGTGAAAATGTGGAACAGACTCCCTCCAGAGATGGTTCTGGCCAGCTCAGAAGATTGCTTTAAGAAGGGCCTGGATTCTTTCCTAAATACACATAATATAACTGAGTACTAAGTTCTGTAGGTAAAGTTGATCCGGGGTAAATCCGATTGCCTCTCGGGGGATCAGGAAGGAATTTTTTCCCCTCCGGTAGCAAATTGGATCATGCTCTGCTGGGGTTTTTGCCTTTCTCTGGATCAACTGTGGGTATGGAGTTGGGTGTATGGGATGTACTGTGTTTTATTTTGTTTGTTTATTTTATTTTTTTATGGTTGAACTGGATGGACTTGTGTCTTTTTTCAACCTGACTAACTATGTAACTAACTATGTAACTATGCTCCAGTTTAAGGATTTTTCAGCTCTGATTGATAAGTGATAAGTTCAATGCTAGTCGAGCTGCATCAAGCTGTGAGACCTGGACCTTTGTATGGTCTTTTTTATGTTTCTTACACAAGATCATAAAGTCCTTTTCAAGCTTCACTACCTCCGCGTTTTTTTTTTTTCCTTTTTTCGTTTAGAGGCTGAATAAGCTTACCACGGATGGCAGCTTTGTGAGCAGTCCATAATATCCGAGATTCCATCGACATCATTCAGCGTAAAATATTCTTTTATGGCTCTGTCAATCTCCGAGACCACAGTTGGGTCGTTAAGTAGGGTTTTGTTTAGTTTCCAATGAGATTTGTGGGAGTCCAAAATTTGTGTTTGTATTGAGCAAACTACCATTGAGTGATCTGAAAGTGACGTATCTTTTATAATGGCCTTATTAACCGAGGGGATATGTCTGGCGGAAATTAATATATGATCAATCCTAGAATAGGATTGATGTGGGTTTGAATAGTGGGTATAATTCTTTTTTTTTTGGTTTAAGTTCCCTCCATATATCTACAAGATTTTGTTGAAATATTAATTTTGCTATGTGAGAGCTGGCTCTGACTGGACGGGTCAGTCTAGTTGCTGAAGGTTTGGATTTGTCCAGACTTTGGTCAAATGCTATATTAGAATCACCTCCACACACTATCATTCCCTCTAGAAGAGGTTCCAAAATGTTAAACATAGATTGAAAGAATTTAGTTTGACTTCTATTGGGGGCATAATATGAGATAAATGACATTAGTTGTTCATCCAACACTCCCTTAACCAACAGAAACTTGCCATCCGGGTCCCTATCTATCAAAAGAGGATTGAATTTACAGGTTTTTGCAACGAGGATTGCAACCCCTCTAGTTTTTTCCTCAGCATTTGCCCAAAAAAATTGTGGGTACTGAATATGAATAAATGAGGGGGAATAACTGGCTGGAAAATGGGTCTCCTGCAAAAGGACCACTGACATCTTCTGGGAGTGATACGATTGAAAGACCTTCCTTCTCTTAATAGGTGAGTTCAGTCCCTGAACACTGTGTGAGGCAACTCTCAAAATAATAGGAGGTGAGGAATTATGGGGTGCAGCCATAGTGAGGGGAGAATAATGAGGAGAAAACATAACTTACCTTAGACAATGCGAGGCCTGAGAGAGAGAGGCATGAGCTACAGACTTTACCTGGACCTGGAACGTGACAAGCGAGACACTGCAGGAACAGACTGACAATCAAAGGAAAAAGGTTAGACAAGAGAAAATCAAAGACATAAAGAGAAGGAGAGAAAACATCTATCTATATGAATTAATCTAAACCAACGAAAGTGGGAGGGGGAAGAGTCCATCCCACCCTCATCATTCAAACAACCAACATAGCCCCAAACATGGGCTACTAGACCAATCCCCGACAGTGAAGAGTCCACCGTCCGGGAGTGGTCGGAGGCACACAGCATCTGCCCTGGCCCCCATCAACCCTTAGATTAAGCAAATGAGTTATAAAATAGTGAAAAACACTCTTAACCACTTAAGGACCCCTGCACGCACATATACGGCCACAGAATGGCTCGTACAGGCACAAGGGCGTAAATTAACGTCCCCGCCTTAGTGCGGTTCGGGGGTCCCATCGGGACCCCCTCCGCGGCGTGCGGGGGTCCCCCTGGCTCCGGGAGCGATCCGGGACGAGCGGGCGGATGTCGGTGTTTACCCGCCCCCCCGCGATCGCTCCCAGCCAAGGCGCGCGCTCCCCCTTCTGTCACTTCCTCCTCCTGTGTAAACACAGGAAGGGGGAAGTGATGTAATCTCCCATCGCAGCGGTATTTCCAACCGCTGCGATGGGAGAAACACCTCACAGTAAGTCCTGCACCAACACTACACTGACACACACTCACATAGGCACACTTAACCCCTTGCGATCTGCCCCCCCACCCCCCCTGTCACAGTGTCACTGAATGCAGTGATCTAATCACTGCATTTAGTGTCAGTGTGACAGGCAGTGTCAGGATAGCCCCCCCACCCCCCCTAATAAAGTTTTAACCCCCTGATCACCGCCCTAGTTAACCCTTTCACTCCCTATTGCCAGCGTCAATAAGCGATCATTTTTCTGATCGCTGTATTAGTGTCGCTGTTCCCGCTAGGTAGCTATTTTTTTTATTGCGATTTTTTTTTTTTTTACTAAAGACATGTGGCTAAATAAATTTTGGCCTAAATGTTTGACTAAAATTTAGTTTATTTGATTTTTTTTTAACAAAAAGTAAAAAATAGTGTTTTTTTTTCAAAAATGTCGCTAATACCATTAAAAGAAAGCTCTATTTGTGGGAAGAAAAGGACGCAAATTTTGTTTGGGAGCCACGTTGCACGACCGCGCAATTGTCTGTTAAAGCGACGCAGTGCCGAATCGCAAAAACACCTTGGGTCATTTACCAGCGTATTGGTCCGGGTCTTAAGTGGTTAATCAAAAACTATAACATTTCATGTAAAAATATACGGATCACGGTCAGTGCGAACATGTTAATATAAAAAAAAAATTATAATTTTTGTTCGAGTCTGAAAAGCACCACATATCTAGCAAGATTCTCCTCTTGTCTTCAGGAAGCCGTATGTAGCAGATATATATGGGGACACACACAAAAAAAAAGGTGGGTGCTTGACAGAAAATTTTTCATTAAAAAAAGTTGAACGAGGAGGTGAAACAAAAAGTCACAGGAGTCCCCAGCCACGGATAGGGGACCCAGTTCGGTGATACCCTAAGGCCTCGTACACACGAGGGGATATGTCCGCTGAAAACGGTCCGATGGACCGTTTCAGCAGACATCTCCGCTCGTGTGTATGGGCTAGCGGACAGATTTCTCCACCCGACAGATTTCAAAGCATGCTTTGAAATCCATCCGGTGGAATCTGTCCGCCCGACATGTCTGCTGGTTAGTACACTTACCAGCAGACATGTCGTCCCCCACCGCCGCCGCGCCACCGCCGAATGGATTCGGCGCATGCGCGGAAGTGTTTAACTTCCTGGTGCGGTGACGTGGTGGTGACGTGGCGGCGTCAACGTCACCGCGCTGTCCGGCGGCGGGGAATTTGATCCGATGGTGTGTACACGCCATCGGATCAAACTCCCGATCGGACATATCCGATGGAAATGGTCCGCGGACCGTTTTCGTCGGATATGTCCGATCGTGTGTACGAGGCCTAAGGGTATTTAACAAAAGGAAAGGGAAGCAGAACCAGGTGCTGTTCCTAGATCAGGTATTTGCTGGATCCTTGGTACGTCTGCTTTTAGTCATCTTCCATGTAGGAGAAATGGGACTGGTAGGGGTGGGCTGTTTGGATGAACCTGCTTGTAAATTTGAAGTGTCCATTGCTGAGTCCAATGAAATGAACTTTAGGGCAAGCAAGATTTTTTCTCCTTCAGAGAGTGTGGTGAATGTGTAGGTTTTGCCTTTGTATGAGAAGCGAAGGGAAATGCCCACCAGTATTTGATTTCTTTCTGCGTCAAGATCACCAGCAGTGGTTTTAGTGTTCTGCATCTTTGTATAGTCGTAGGGGGGATGTTGGCAAAAATTTGGATATCTTGTCCTTGGAATGAGATGCGAGATTGCTGGCGTGAGATTCTCATAATCTCTTCCTTCACGGTATAGTAGTGTGGTTTTATCACTATATCCCTGGGTGATCCGCCCTTCCTTAGGTGGCCCAGGGATCTATGAGCTCTATCCAGCTCTAGCTTATGTGGAGCAATAGAGGGGAGCATGCTTTTGATGAGATCCTGAATAGCTTTGGGGATGTCTGTGATGGACTCAGGGAGGCCTCTGACCCTAAAATTGTCCCTTCTGGAACGGTTCTCAAGGTCATCTATTCTGTTTAGGGCCACATCCAGTTGCTCTTGTAAGGATTGTATTTGGTCAGTATTTTGATTGGCTCTGGAGACAGTAATGTCCAGCTTATTCTCTATTATCTCCATCCTGGAGCCCAGGTTCTGGAAGTCAGAGCGTATATAATTTGTGATTTAAATTGCTGTTTGGGCAAGTCCCCGCTCAAGTAGTTCAGAAAATTTCAGGAAAAGTTCCCCTGCATTCTGAGGGATCACAAGTTCAGATTTTCCTGAGGGGACTATGGTGTTAAGGTATACAGGTGATGAGCCAGCATAGTGAGACAATGGGGATTCGAATGGGACTTCTGAGGTGGCTAATGGTAATGACATGGGGCCTGAGGTGCCCTGGACAGTCAGTGGGGGGAAGTTTAGGGTAGCAGGAGAGATTACTTGCCTCACTTCAGAGCAACCCCCAGTATAAGACGCCTGTGCCTGAGGCGCGACCACCATCTTGGATTCGGCCTGTTTCTCCATCGCGGTGAATACTTGCCATGCTCTTACCAACATGTTGCTGCCATTTGCAGCCCTATAGCCCTTTCCCTTAGTTTTTTAGAGACATTTTAGTAGTCAAAAATTCGGGTCCCCATTTACATCAATGGGGTTCGGGTTCGACTTTTTTCCGAAGTTCGGCCGAACCCGAACATCCAGGTGTTCGCTCAAATCTAGTTTTAAATGATATTAACTTGTAACTTACAAAAAAAAATAAGTTAGTAAAACTTAATTTCCAAATGTATTTGATATATGTTTGAAGGTTTTTATATAAAAATAATACAATAATATGTTTGAAAAAAAAAAAAAGAATAGTCTCATGAAAAAGGCTTTCAAAACAAATTAACATTTATTATTTATACAGTGTTACAAATATAATATTATTAAAGCAGCATCAAATGTAAATGTAAACATTTAAAAAAAAGAAAGAAAAAAATGCCTCTAATGCACACGATAATTTTTCAGCATGAAAAAAAACAACGTTTTTTAAAAACGTAATTTAAAATGATCATGTGTGGGCTTCACATAGTTTTCATCTTTTGAAAAACGACCAAAAAAAATTTCGAACATGCTGCATTTTTTCACGTTGTTTTAAAAAATTTAGTTTTTCGGGTCGTAAAAAATGATCGTGTGTGGGGGCTAAAACAACATATTAAACCCTTGCATGCTCAGAAGCAAGTTATGAGATGGGAGCGCTCGTTCTGGTAAAACTACCATTCATAATGGAGTAAGCACATTCATTACGCTGTAACAGACAGAAAAGCGCAAATCGTCTTTTACTAACAAGGAATCAGCTAAAAGCAGCCCAAAGGTGAATAGAACGTCCCCTTTAGAGTGCCATCGTACGCGCTGTACGTCACCGCGCTTTGTTCATCATTTTTCAAAAATGATGGTGTGTAGGCAACGTCGTTTTTAATGATAAGGTTGGAAAAACTTTGTTTTTTTGGACATGCTGAAAAATTATCGTGTGTACGCGGCATTAGGGTCCTTTCACACGGGTGGATCCCGTGATGATCAGCCCTCGTGAGCATCCGCTTGATCAGCGGAGATCGCTCCATTGATCCCCGCTGAGCCGGCAGATGACCGGGCGGTCCCTGTACACTGTGCAGAGACTGCCCTGTCAGATCGCGCTCTCCCCTGATGAGCATGGACCATCAGTCCTTGTTCACCCATTCCGCTCTGCAGATGGATGGGCCATAGCAGGGACGGATGATATTGGGTGTCAGCGGATATTCATCCGCTGACACCCACTATCCCATAGGGATACATGTATGTCCCTTTTTCGGGGGCCTTTCTCAGCTAACAAATCAAACTGAAACGCACATGCGCATATACGTACATGTATACGCACACACCTATACACAGTATATATGTAAAGAACATAGAATACAGAATGTATTAACTTTTTTAAGCCTTTTAGGAAAGTAATTTGCACTTTAACCACTTCAGCCCCAGGAGGATTTGCCCCCTTAATGACCGGGCATTTTTTTGTGATACTGCACTGCATTGCTTTAATGGACAATTGTGCAGTCGTGCAATGCTGTACCCAAACAAAATTTACGTTTTTATAGAGCTTTATCTTGGTGGTATTTGATCACCTCTGCGGTTTTTATTTTTTTGCACTATGAACAAAAAAAGGCCGTAATTTGTTTTTACTTTCTCCTATAATGCATATCCCAAAAAATATAAAAAAAAAACAAATGTATTTATCAGTTTAGGCCGATATATATTCTTATACATATTTTTGGTAAAAAGAATCACATATGCGCATATTAATTGGTTTGCACAAAAGTTATTGGCTTCCTGTCGTGGGCTGGAAGTGGGCGTGATCCATGCTAATGAAGCGTGACCCAATGCAAATGATGGGCCGGGCGCCAGACAAGTACTTAAAACGAACTGCGCATGCGGCGAGACACGGACGTATTCCCGTGCGCATGCGCACAACCACGTTGGAACAGCTTCCAAAGATACGCCGGATCACTGTGTACGCCATTAACGTAACCTACGCCCAGCCAGACCCACGTCGGCCCATATTCACAGACGTCCAACGTACAATACGTAGGCTTGTGTTCCCTGGTCCATACCTTTGCATGGGTTTGCGCCTCATCTATGGGGAATAACTTTACGCCGGGCGTAAAACTTACGCAAACTGTGTATATTATGCGCCGGGCGCAAGTACGTTGGTAATAAATATGGTATGCTGCGCTGCATAGATTGACAAATCAACAGTGAATGATGAAAAGGTAATGAGAAAGTGTCCTTGCACACTAAATACAAAGAAAACACATACAAAAAAAATAATTGAGGCATTTACAATCTCAGTTCCCATATTTTGACCCAATCAGAATTAATTCTATTAAATAAAGGACTCAAATTCCAAACGTACATGGACATTCATCAGTATGTACGTAGGGTGAATATCAAACGGTACTTTGCAGGCTTGCCTATTACAGACCGATCATTGGCCCAACAAACCTTTAAACACTCAGGATTGGCAAATGCTTCAACATGGAATCCTCCTGGTACATTGGCCCCCTCAATAAGAGTATTTAGAGATGTAGTGCTAAGAGACTTGGAGACTGTCAAAGTCTCCAACAACTCAATGGATCAGGAACTAATCAAGGGACTGGACTCTGTGTAATAACAACGAGCTTGTTATCCGCCCGGCGAATAAGGGTGGAGGGATAGTAGTTATGAATCGGTCTATGTACATCACTGAGACAAAGAAAATTGTTGATGATCAGGGGACTTACATACCACTGTTTGGAGATCCTGTTATTCAGTACAAAGGTTCCTTAGAGACTTTAATCAAAAAAGGTGCTGATCAGGGAATTCTTAATGAGAAAGAACAGATGTTTTTAGTCCCAAGAGCACCCAGACTCCCAGTGTTATACTGTCTTCCGAAATTCATAAGAGTCTTACTTGCCCCCCTGGACGTCCCATTGTTAGTGGGATTGATTCAATCACGTCCAGGGTGGGCAAGTATATAGACCATTTTTTACAACCCCTTGTCCAGCAAATGCTGTCTTACCTAAAAGATACCAAACAGGTTATCAACCTATTGTCACTAATTCAGCCAGATGAAAATATGTGGATAGTGACAGCAGATGTGAACTCACTCTACACTATCATCCCACACCATCTAGGGATATCTGCGGCGAAACACTATCTAGATGTACTTTCTGATTTATCCCAAATACAGAAGGATTACCTGATTGAGCTCCTGGAGTATGCGGCTGGTCAAAACTACTTTTGGTTCAATCACAACTATTATCGACAAATACGGGTGCTAAATATGCACCAAGTCTGGCTAATTTGTTTATGGCCAAGTGGGAGGAGGATGTCGTCTACAATGACCTGAGCCCGCATATCAAATTGTGGGCCAGGTATATCAACGACATCCTCCTCCTGTGGACCGGTACTAAATTCCAACTAGATGAATTTATTTCTCTCTTGAATACCAACAACAGAGGCATTAGTCTCACACACGAAGCCAGCCAAGACTCTATTAACTTTCTAGACCTTACCATCGTAAAGGAAGAGGGAAGATTTAAAACAAAAACATACTTTAAAAAGACAGACCGGAACTCCTACATACCAGTAGGAAGTTGCCATCATGACAACTGGCTAAAATCTGTTCCCAGAAGTCAATTTATCAGGATGAGGAGAAATTGCACAACTTTAGATGACTATGAGATACAAGCTGGTATTCTTGCAAACAGACTGTTGGAAAAAGGATACGATCAAAAAATGCTTGAAACCACTTTAATGGAAGTGGGTGAAATAGACCGATCTCAACTTTTGGACTGTACCCCTAAGACCAGTCATGCGGGACCTACAGCCCTGTTCATCACTACATATTCCACCCAACATTATATGATCAAAAAAATCATCAAAAAACACTGGCATATATTGGAGAATGATAGGGTTATGAAAACATTCTTACCCCCAAATCCACAAGTGATTTTTAGAGGTGTACCCTCCTTGAGGGACAAAATAGCCCCAAATGTGGTGGATCCCCCGACCAAAAAGGTTTCTTTTTTCCAAAGAGGCATTACAGGCTATGAATGCCGTAGATGCCAGGTATGCACGTTAAATAAAATAAAATCTAAAAAAACGTAATTTTTTTCAACCAGTACCTCCAGGGAATATAAGATTGAACCTTTTATCACTTGTAGCTCCACTGGCATTGTTTATTTGTTACAATGTCCTTGTGGAAAACAATATATTGGCAGGACCAAACGCTCCCTGCAGGTCCGACTAGTTGAACATATCGCCAATATCAGATCAGGTTTCTCACAACACTCAGTATCAGTACATTATGACCAACATCATAATCGAAATCCTGAGGGTACGATATTTTTGGGGATCGATAAATTTGACCCCCATTGGAGAAGTAGCTCTTTAGTCAGGGGACTCTCTAGACTTGAAATGTCCTGGATTTACCGGGTCCGCACATACATACCGTATGGGTTAAATGTGGACACCGATGTCAATGCATTTATAGATAATAGCTAACTCATTTATTTGCTTTGCCTTCTATTATATTGTAAACCTGCTCTGATGTCCGGGTAGATCAGAAAGTTTTTTTATTTAATTTTATCTTTACCTTTTTGGCCTTCTATTAATTTCATACCGGCATATTGTGGGCCTTGATGGCTCACGTTTTAAATTTAAATTTTTTTATTTTTGTATTTATCTGATCACAAGGCTGTCTGAGCTTGTGTCTCCCACTTAGTTTTGACATGGTGCTGTCGATTTCAGACTATTTTGACATTTACTTTCCCTTGCCCAATATGGTCACACACGCCGGGTGTTGGATCTCTGTCCCCGCAGTTGTTTCCAACGCAGACGTGTTTTCTTATTAGATATATTCATTCAAAATTAATATGTGACTAACATGGAATTTTCCCAGTAAACATATGGATGATTATTGAGTAATTTATTTTCATTCATATATATATATATATATATATATATATATATATATATATATATATAATGTGTTTCTTAGTAGCATGTATGGAATGTCCACCCCTAATTGTTTTTTTTATATTTTTTTCTTTTTTGGGGGGAAAATGTTCGGTAGATCGAATGTGAGCCTTACCAACTCCATTTGCTGTACAGTCATTTTATTTCATACTGTTTTCTATGTTTTTTATTGAAGGATGATTTCTAATTGTTCAGTAGTCATTCATTCATGTCCAATTGTGTGTGCCAACATACTATTGGCAAGCGATCCCCTCTCAAAAATGGATGATTGTCGTTCACGATCTCCGGACGTCTGATCGAGCGGTCTTAGAACGTAGGTAATGAGTTTGTGTCACACACTATGGGCAAGCGATCCCTCTTCAAAGATGGATGATTGTCATTCACGATCCCCGGACGTCAGAGAAGGGCGGTCTTAGAACGTTGATAATGAATAAAAAGTGACGGGTCAGCACGCCGCTCGTGCCCCTGGAAGAAGTCTGCTATTGGACGAAACGGCATAGGGAGGAACGGTGTGCTGACGTCACTATTGTTTTTATCCTCACGACCATCCGGAAGGACGGGCGGATTGTGAGAGCCGGCCGGCTAACTATTTATATGCTCTTTTATATTCGACAATTGTAAGTGCAATGATTTTCTTATTAAATCTTTTTTTAAACGTTACTACTCTATGTCGGTATCCCTTTTTTTTCCCCTCTTGGGCCACTTAATTGGGAGTGATTTGCTTGAGACCCAGCCAGTTGAGACAGGAATAGGAGACCTACACAGGAACCCTTTTGAAATTTGCAAAGGCAACTGAGCCAGACGTGCTGTTGATCTTTCACAGATCGAATGTATCTGGTAAGCAGAATTTAAATAAGAGGTGGAGGTGGAGGCTCTCTTCTATCCTGCATAGACACAACTCTCTGGGACATCTTTTGAAATTACTTAATCTGTGACTTACCTTGGAGGTGCTTGGAAATCGACACCTTATGAACTTTTAATATTGTTATTCATCACAATTTTTTCTTTGGTGTTACTAGATGTACACTGGGTCACCTGGTGTTGGTTATTCAATTTTTTTCTTTTTTTTTATGTGTTTTCTTTGTATTAAGTGTGCAAGGACACTTTCTCATTACCTTTTCATCATTCACTGTTGATTTGTCAATCTATGCAGCGCAGCATACCATTTTTTTTTGTTTGCATTTCCAATGGGGATATTGCAGTTCAATTACTGTCGCCAGTAACAGAGGTCTCAGGTTCTTTCTAGCCATTCTTCTGTTTATTTGCATTCAAACCAATTATAAAGTTACAAATTAAAATCTGAATGACAAAGCTGACAAAGTCCATCCCACAATGCTATGTTTTATTCTTCTGCAACCAACCATCAATTCCTAATATTGTCACATGGTGGGAATTCTAATTTATATTTAAATAGTGACCAGGAGACAATGTAGCCATTTTTGGAGGACTCCAGGTAGTACCACTCTATCAGAATAAACATTAAAGGGATAAAAGTCAGCTTTCTCATGTATACCTTGGTAAGAAATAATTGTTATGTACCAAATTTGTGGCCTTTTACTTAAAAATGTCCTAAAATAAAGAAAATCAGCAGCAGCGTATTCTGGTTCAGTGGTTGCAGAAAATCTGCAGGCCAACATGATGCTATCAGTATGCTTGATTGATTTATTTATTTATTTTTTACCGTAAAATAATAGGTTTGGTTTTTGACATATTGATTTTAGCATAATAATTCTGCTTTTCAGTCAGTGTACTGAATGTACTGAACTCTGAAATTCGTTCTTGTTTTGACTTACTGTAGTCAAGGTTTTACATTAGAACATTGGTTCCACCTTAACAATGTTCAATGCATGCTTTTAATGCAATATTTCTATTTATCTAAGAAACTCTGGAATAACTGTGTAACCTTTTTGTTTAACTACCCTTCGAGAGTGGTGTGATGTGTCTCCATAGATTCCTATTTCATTCAATTGATTTTTGCTGGTGAAGGCTTATATTGCTAAAAAATGATATTGGACATGGCTGACACAAATCAGGGTTGATTGTATTTAGTTGACTCTAGGGATGAGCTTCGCGTTCGATACGAACGTATGTTCGACTCAAACATTGCCTGTTCGATCGTTCGTCGAAAATCGAACAAAACGGGTCGTTCGTGCCAAATTCGATTGACGCGCGTCGGCCCATAATTCATTGCGGTGTTGCGCGCTGATGATTGGCCAAGCATGCACCATGATCCCGCATGCTTGGCCAATCACAGCGCACAAAAAACAAAGAGCCATAATTGGCCAAAGCATGGGTGCTTTGGCCAATTATGGCTCAGGGCTTTAGCACACGCCCCACACTATAAAAGGCCGCCTTCCGGGCGGCCTCGTGTAGTGTGTTCTGGCTTTGTTAAAGAGAGTAGTCAGAGAGACAGAGAGATTATCTTTTTAGCTAGCTAGATAGAGCAGGGTAGTCAGTTTAGCTTTATTACAGTGTGTAGAGAATATATATACATCCTTAGGAGTTGTACATATATTTATACACTGTATAGCTTAGCTAGATCTGCTACTAGTATTTGTCAGGCAGGAGATTGTGCAGGCAGGAGATTGTGCATAGCTGCAGTGCTCTAAGGCCGCGTACACACGGAGGGACATATCCGATGGAAACGTTCCTCGGACCGTTTTCATCGGATATGTCCGCCGGGCTATTTTGGTCCGATGGCGTGTACACACCATCGGATCAAAATCCCCGCCGGCAGAGAGCGCGGTGACGTTGACGCTGCCACGTCATCGCACCCGGAAGTAAACAACTTCGGGGGCGTGGCCGGACCTGACTGGAAGATGGACGCTTGAATCTTGAGCTCCTGCCACCTCAGAGCAAGAACCGCTGTGTCTGGAGATACTCACCCTTGCTATCGCCCGTACAAGATGGGTACGGCTTCCAGAACCTCCTCTGCCTCGAGATCGAGGTCCCCGAGGGGAAATACCGGGGCCTCTCAGCAACACATCCCGGACATGTTTCGCTCCCAGAGGGGAAATATGGCGCCGACCCGCCAAGGCTCCTCACCAGGCCTCACACACCCCCTGCCTCCCGACCGCCCTGAGATAGTCCTGTCGGCGTCTCAAGGTCTATCCTTGCAGGCACAGGAGGTCGGTCGGACCAGAGAACTTACCTCGACACACCGTCAACTCACCCTGGATGATTTAAGGGCCGTGGCAACGGACATTAAGGACGCACTGGCGGCCGCCATTGCGGGCCTCCGCATTGAGGTACACGCTCTGGATGATCGGGTCTCCCATACGGAACGAGCGGTAGTGGAACACGACGGTATCCTCAAAGGCTCAACGAGGAAGATTGACGATCATACCCTCCAGCTCCGAGATATGAATCGCCATCTCGAACATTTGGACAACCGGGGCCGCAGACACAATCTTAGAGTGCGTGGCCTTCCGAAATCCGTCGAGGGTGCTCGCATCCCTGAAGTGGTGACCGCGCTTTTTAATACAGTGCTGGAAAGACCCCCTGTGACCGCCATACCCTTTGACAGGATCCACCGCGCCTTGCGCCCCAGGGGAAAGGACTCGGACCCCCCTCGCGATGTCGTCTGCTGTCTGCCCGATTACGCATTGAAGGAATCCATCCTGAAGAGGGCCAGAGGCAAACAACTCACCCATGAGGACCAACCGATCCAAATATTTCAAGATCTGTCGGGGATCACTTTGAAAAACCGGCGAGACCTCAGACCGCTTTTGGAGGTCCTGCGGGCCAACGACATTCGGTATCAATGGAAGTTCCCCTTTTGCTTGTCGGCATCCCACCGAGGCCATACCGCCACGCTGAGAGTACCTGAGGACCTGCCGCACTTTTGCGAAACTCTAGGGATTCCCCTGGTGGCGGTACCGGACTGGTATGCAGTCTTCCGTCAATCTGTCCACCGCTGGCCTAAACCCCGTCTGGATCCAGACACCAGGGAGGCTCGCAGGGCCCCGGAGCAGCCCAGGAGATGTCCCCAACCCCCGGTGCTAGGAGGGCCCGGAGGGACTACTGACAGGACTGGGAATACGTTGTCCTCCCCTGAGTGAGTATGCCTGCACTTTACCGCTACGCTCTGAGAACTTTTCTGGCGGTTCTGATGTTTAATAAGTTGTGCGTGTTAGTACTATAAGACGTCCGATAACTGTTTTTGACACTCCTCTCGTCGTGAGCAGCCTTGACTGTTTAGACACGCTGCGTAGCTATTGGGCCGTGCAGGCCGGGGCTCCACATCACCGGCCGCCACCACTGAATGGAGCATGCCCCCTGATTTCCGTGTTGGGACTCTGGCGACTACAACCCCCACACTGCCTCGCGGCGGAAGTCGGCTCACAGGAAACGTCTTGCTGGGGCGGGACAGGACTCTGCTGGAGGACTACATCTCCCTTGCGGCAGTGCGGCAGAGGACGCCACGTGACCCTTGTCGCAACAGGAAGTGCACCGTGACTCGGAAGTGGAGGAGGCTCTTCCTCCTGACTCATGTGTTCCGTATGCTAGAGGCCACCCCCGCCCGCGCCCTCCCGGCTATCGGATCCTTGACACAACAGTTGCAGGACCGGACAGCGCTACCGCATATCCTGGTGACCTCGGGGACATCTCCTGGGGGATAGAGCTGTCGGCCGCCCGACTCTATTATTCTACCACTCAGCGGACAGACCTGGGGCGGTGGGATGCGTCTCCTACCTACTGCGCCGCCCAATGCACTGTGACTCTGATCTTTCTCACAACATGCGGACATCAGCCAACTGCACTGCCTGCTTAAGACTTCACTCCACCACTGTATAACGGTCTCTCGGTAGCTGCCAAGTCTCTTCATGTTCTCGCTCTGACTACAGCCGCTTGAGTGGCAGTGCGTATGCCTGTCACTTCCTCCCGCGTTCCACCCGCTTCAGAGGACATGAACCATCAACCCTATGATGACGAGGACTAGCAATGTATGTCTCCAGTTTGTTATGACCCTGACTCCTCTTATTTCTCTTTGGCTGTTGCCTCACTTAGAGGTAGGTACCTGAGGGAGTAGGGGACCCCCCGAGCCTTTTGACACCTCCCATATTGCTCCACCGCCCCGGAATGTGCTCTAGGGCCGAGTAACAGCATTGACAGGGGGCCTGGGCGACCCCCGCTGACCCCCAACATCTGATTCTTCCACCGCTGCAGGCCCTGCTCACCAGAAGTTCCCTGTCATACAGGTATCCCCTGGGACTTCGCCTAGTGGGCGGGACGCTCCAGTGTGATCCGAGGATCAGTGGGCTATTTGTTGTAGGTTACAGAGCCCGGTTATACAGTGAGCTAAGCTTCTAGCCTTTGCGAGCGATACCCCTATGGCCTGCTGACTTGTATTTCACATGCATTTGACCATAGATGTGATACATGAGGTACACTGAAACCCGTTTCTCCCTTGTTAATCATTACTTTAGGTTAGTAGACATTGCTCTGGGGTGGCTAATAATAATACTAGTACTAATAATAGTAGTTTATAGTGGTTAAACTCACAGATACACCTAAGACCTATCGACTTCCAATATCTCTTCCACCGTCTCCGGGTGGGATCGTTCCAACCCCCATACTGACGTGTACAGCGGTTTGCGGGCCTAGTGACTGGGCCTGCTCTCCCTGTGCACACTGTACTTTACCGACTCCCCCTTCCCTCATAGGTAAGTGGACACGCCTCCGCTAGCCTATTCGGTTGTCCCCCACCTTGTGCTACCGCACGTGCCCTGTCCTTATCTTCCCCCTACCCCCCTGCCCACCCCCTCCCCCTACGCGTTGCCCACTCCCCCCCCTTCACTACCCTTGGGATGGATGTCTTCGGCCGGGCCCCGCCTGCCTCGGAACGAACCCCACCCCAATTGACCCTCAAAATCTACTCCTTGAATATAAGGGGGCTCAACACCCCGGAAAGGCGTTTGCGGTTATTATACACTCTACAACGGGAAAAGCCACACATTGTCCTATTGCAAGAGACCCACTTCAGGACAGACACCGTCCCTAAGTTGCATAACCATTACTTCCCGACGGTGTTTCACGCCACCAACAACGAGTCCAAGTCTAAAGGAGTCTCTATACTACTGTTCAAACACTGCCCTATACAGGTTGAGGACGTCCAACACGATGCTATGGGTAGATACATCTTTCTCAAAGGGACACTTCACGGCACTCCCATCACGGTTGCAAATGTATACGCCCCCAACTCCCACCAAGTCCAATTCTTCCGGGACACGCTCCAACTCCTAACGGCCTTCCAGAGAGGCATGCTGTTTCTGGGCGGGGATTGCAATGTACCGTTGGCTCCCCTCCTGGACACGTCTAACGGGTCCACCTGTTTGACATATCGAGCTCTTAAAGCCATAAAATCCCAACTGAACACACTCACCCTGCATGACTCTTGGCGCACGCTACACCCGAACGAGAAGGACTTCACGTTCTTCTCTCCCCTACATAATAAATATTCCTGCATTGATCTCCTCTTCCTCTCCCAGAATGACCTGCACTTGCTCACCGCAGCCACTATTGAACCAATGGTCCTCTCGGATCACCACCCGACCACGATGATTTTGAGGTGGCCTGGTCGTCGTCCCAGATCGGGGATCTGGAGGATGGATGATTCCCTCCTCCTGGATCCAACAGACACTCACGCTATTTCGACCAGAATCACCCAATTTTTCGATGAAAACGACTCGGGAGAGGTGGTGCCGGCCACAGTGTGGGCTGCCCACAAATGCGTTATCCACGGTGAAATTATTTCCCTGATGGCGAAGCGACATAGGCTCAGGAAGGCCTGCATTGATGATCTCTCGGATCGTGTGAGGACGTTGGAACGGGTCCATAAACGTACCCTAGCAGCGGACACCCATGAGGCACTACTGACGGCCAGGAAGGCCTTATTGGGAGAGCTCCATTCTCGTTTACAACGTAAGTTTACCCTCACTCATAAATTGTATTATGAGTTTGGGAACAAATCCGGGAAACTGTTAGCCTCTGCATTGCAAAAGAAAAAAGCGTCTCTCACGATCCGAGCAATTACCACCCCGACGGGTTCTTCAGTGCACAGGTCCGACCTAATTGCTAGACAATTTGCACAATACCTCTCTTCGCTCTATGACCTCCCGACGCCGCACACTTCCGTAGCCGACCTGAGTCGCCCACAACTCATAGAAGACTTCCTCGCCACTTACGGACTGCCCCCAGGCCCAGTACCGGACATGTCCCGCCTGGACGCACCACTAACGAACGCAGAGGCCCAACTAGCTTTAAAACAACTGAAACCGGGGAAAAGCCCAGGCCCGGATGGGCTCACCTCCGGCTATTACAAAACATTTGCGTCACTTCTGCTTCCGCGGTTCGTAAAGGCTTTTAACGGCATCCCACTTCCCCCTTACACTGATAAGGACCTCCTAGAGGCCCACATTACTCTAGTCCCCAAACCAGGTAAAGACACTACATCAGTTTCCAATTACCGTCCGATATCCCTGCTCAATGTGGATGTAAAACTGTATGCGAAAGTACTAGCCAATAGATTGCTCCCTTTTCTCCCTGATCTTGTTTTAAACGACCAAGTTGGCTTTGTCCCCGGCCGTGAGGCCCGGGATAACACGACTAAAGCACTTAACATCCACCATTGGATGACCACGCATGACACAAAGGGTTTCTTTTTATCCCTGGATGCGGAGAAGGCGTTTGACAGGGTGGCCTGGGACTATATGTCCGCAGCACTACTCAAAGCGGGGATTCCCACCCGTTTCCTCCAAATGGTAATGGCCCTTTATTCCGCACCCACAGCTAAGATCAGGGTCAATGGCCTACTGTCAGACGCCTTCTCCGTCCACAATGGTACCAGACAGGGTTGCCCTCTCTCTCCCTTACTATTCGTCCTATCCCTAGAACCGTTCCTACGTAGGCTACGCGACAACCCAGATATTACAGGAGTATCCATCAACGATACAACCCATAAAATTGCTGCATACGCCGACGACGTATTATTGTTCCTGACTAAACCCCATATTACACTGCCCAACCTTCTCAAAGACTTGCAAACCTTTAAAACCCTCTCCACCCTCCAGATTAATTACGGCAAATCGATGGCCCTCAATGTTTCCCTCTCCCAGACTCAGGTAGACTTTTGCAAACAACAATTTCCTTTTAAATGGGAACCTAACGACATCACGTATCTTGGCATCAAGATCCCGGTCCACCTCTCTGACCTCTACACCAGAAATTTCCTCCCAGCCCTGCAGACTATTAAGGGTGACCTGCTCAGCTGGAACAAGGGACATTTCTCTTGGTTCGGCAGGGCAGCGATCCTGAAAATGAACGTTCTGCCTAGATTGTTGTATTTACTACAGACTGTGCCGATTAAACTCCCCCCTTCTTTCTTCGCCTCCCTGAAATCGGTCTGTAGATCCTTCTTATGGGCGGATCGACCTGCGAGAATAGGTTGGGACAGGCTCATCCTCCCAAAACAACTGGGGGGAATAGGTTTGCCGGACGTGGCCTATTATCACAGGGCCTGCCTCCTCAACCGGGTTTTGGACTGGCACCTACATGGAAACAGCAAGGCCTGGGTCGAGATAGAGGAAGCTTTTGTCAACATGCCTATCTCGAACTTGCCGTGGATCGCCCCTGGCTCTGTCCCCAAATCGGGTAGATCCCATCCGCTGATAGGCCCCACCCTATCTACCTTCAAGGCTACCTATACCTCCCCTGGCACGACCCCTTTTCCGGGACCAATGACGCCCCTTACTCGAAATCCCGACTTCCCCCCTGGTGTCCAAGCTAGTGTTCACTCGGGGACAAATGACGATCTAACGCTGAGGGCCCACCTCTTTTTTGAAAACGACATGCTATTGTCCCACGAGGGGATGATCTCTAAATTTCCATCCCATCACATTCCTAGGTTCCTATACTTTCAGCTCCGTCACTTCTTTCACAGTGTATCGCCTCCTCTGCCCTGGCACAGGGAACTTACTCCTTTCGAGGGACTCTGTTCTCGGGCAGACCCGCAAAGACATATGATATCGACCCTGTACTCCATGCTTACCTCGGCCGTCAAGCCCAGAACCGACGTTCATCGTATATGGGAGGCTGATCTATCGGAGGGCCTGACTCCAGATGACTGGGCATCGGTTTTCTTACACACTCACAAAGGCTCCATCAATGTCTCTGCACAAGAGAACAGGTTCAAAATATGCTCACGATGGTATAGGACACCCGATAAGTTGCACAAAATTTTCCCGAACACCCCCTCCACATGTTGGAGATGTGACTCTGCAGAAGGATCTTTCCTTCACATTTGGTGGGACTCCCCGATCATCCAACCGTTCTGGAGAGAGGTTCATTCTCTTATTTCTCACATCACTACCTACACGCCTACTTTTTCGCCGGCACAATACCTGCTTCATCACACCCCCACTCCTCCCTCAACATACCGGAAGTCCCTGATGCTACACCTTATCAATGCAGCTACTCAATGCATCCCTATCCACTGGAGAGAAACTGCTCCCCCCACGATAAGGGAATGGCAGACTAGAGTTTCCAAAATTGAAGACATGGAAAGGATTATCCATCAATCTAAGGACATGCACGATAAATTTAGACATACCTGGTCTTGCTGGACTCACTATAGGGAATCCCTACAACCCACGACTCCCTGTACACCCCCCACTCCTCCTCCTGGGCTGGCTGCGATGAACAACGCCTAAACCCCTTGGCCGTGATACCCTCCCCGACTGTGACCCTTTCCCCACCATGCCTAGCGTAGTATAAACTATACCGGACCAAGCTTGACTCTCTACACCTCAATACCTGCTGTAGTACCCTCCCGCCCACAGTATGTCCCCTTTAGGGGTGGGCGGTCACCGGGTAGAGCACCACTGGTCCGAGAGCTCCCTGCTACATCAGATCCAAACCCTTGCCTCTTCCCCCTGCCCCTCTCTACCAGCCTCCCCAGACTGGTTCAATGATGTTGTGTTTTGTTTTCAGTTTCAGCAGGTATACTTCTCTGTAGAGGGGAAGCTCCCTCCATCCTCTTATGCATTCTTTCACTGCTAATGCGATGCATGTTATTTGTACCAGTTTGTTTTATGGACTGTTACTTTTCATTGATATCTGTAACTTTTGAATGTCCAATAAAAATATTTTGAAAAAAAAAAAAAAAAAATTCCACGCATGCGTCGAATCCATTTGACGCATGTGCGGGAAGATATGTCCACTGGTGAGTGTACTGACCAGCGGCCATATCCGACGGACATGTCTCCGGCGGACAAATTTTAAAGCATGTTTTAAAATTTGTCCGCTGGCCAAATATGTCCGCTAGCCTGTTCACACGATCGGAGATGTCTGCTGAACTGGTCCGTCGGACCAGTTTGAGCGGACAAATTCGATCGTGTGTACGCGGTCTAACGAGTTGTATTGCCTGTGGCTGTGTGCTGTGTTTAGTTTACACCTAAACATACTCGGTGTAACTGCACTAGTCCTGCTTATTTGCACCTAAGCGCATTTGCTTAAAGTGCAAGTTTGCTGTGTAATCGCAAGTAAGCGCATTTACTGTAAGTGCAAGTTTGCTGTGTAATCGCACGTAAGCGCATTTACTGTAAGTTTGTTGTGTAATCACACGTAAGCGCATTTACTGTAAGTGCAAGTTTGTTGTGTAATCGCACGTAAGCGCATTTACTGTAAGTGCAAGTTTGCTGTGTAATCGCACGTAAGCGCATTTACTGTAAGTGCAAATTTGCTGTGTAATCGCACGTAACCGCATCTACTGTAAGTGCAAGTTTGCTGTGAAATCGCACGTAAGCGCATTTACTGTAAGTGCAAATTTGCTGTGTAATCGCACGTAAGCGCATTTACTGTAAGTGCAAATTTGCTGTGTAAAAGCACGTAAGTGTATTTACTGTAAGTGCACATTTGCTGTGTAATCGCACGTAAGCCCATTTACTGTAAGTGCACTTTTGCTATTTATTTGCACATAAATGCATTTACTGTTAATGCACGTGGTCTATGTAATTGCACATAAACGCAGTCGCTCTTACTGCACGTGTGCTGTTTAATAGCAATTAAACGCATTTGCTGTAACTGTGCGTGTGCTGTTTAATAGCACCTAAATGCATTAGCTGTCCCATGTCACATAGGTGGCAGCCTGGGCTAAGTGATGGCAGGATATTGGGAGGTGGGATGGCAGGGTGCTGGGAGTGAGGATTGCTGGGAGCAGGAATGGCAGGGTGCTGGAAGTGAGGATTGCTGGGAGCAGGAATGGCAGGGTGCTGGAAGTGAGGATTGGTGTCAGCAGGAATGGCAGGGTGCTGGAAGTGAGGATTGCTGGAGCAGGAATGCCAGGGTGATGGAAGTGAGGATTGGTGTCAGCAGGAATGGCAGGGTGCTGGAAGTGAGGATTACTGGGAGCAGGAATGGCAGGGTGCTGGAAGTGAGGATTGGTGTCAGCAGGAATGGCAGGGTGCTGGAAGTGAGGATTGCTGGGAGCAGGAATGGCAGGGTGCTGGAAGTGAGGATTGCTGGAAGCAGGAATGGCAGGGTGCTGGAAGTGAGGATTGCTGGGAGCAGAAATGGCAGGGTGCTGGAAGTGAGGATTGCTGGGAGCAGGAATGGCAGGGTGCTGGAAGTGAGGATTGCTGGGAGCAGGATGGCAGGGTGCTGGAAGTGAGGATTGCTGGGAGCAGGATAGCAGGGTGCTGGAAGTGAGGATTGCTGGGAGCAGAAATGGCAGGGTGCTGGAAGTGAAGATTGGTGTCAGCAGGAATGGCAGGGTGCTGGAAGTGAGGATTGCTGGGAGCAGGAATGGCAGGGTGCTGGAAGTGAGGATTGCTGTGAGCAGGAATGGCAGGGTGCTGGAAGTAAGGATTGCTGGGAGCAGGAATGGCAGGGTGCTGAAAGTGAAGATTGCTGGGAGCAGGAATGGCAGGGTGCTGGAAGTGAGGATTGCTGGGAGCCGGAATGGCAGGGTGCTGGAAGTTAGGATTGGTGTCAGCAGGATGGCAGGGTGCTGGAAGTGATGATTGCTGGGAGCAGGATGGTAGGGTGCTGGAAGTAAGGATTGCTGGGAGCAGGATGGCAGGGTGCTGGAAGTGAGGATTGCTGGGAGCAGGATGGCAGGGTGCTGGAAGTGATGATTGCTGGGAGCAGGATGGCAGGGTGCTGGAAGTGAGGATTGCTGGGAGCAGGATGTCAGGGTGCTGGAAGTGAGGATTGCTGGGAGCAGGAATGGCAGGGTGCTGGAAGTGAGGATTGCTAGGAGCAGGATGGCAGGGTGCTGGAAATGAGGATTGCTGTGAGCAGGAATGGCAGGGTGCTGGAAGTGAGGATTGCTGGGAGCAGGATGGCAGGGTGCTGGAAGTGAGGATTGCTGGGAGCAGGATGGCAGGGTACTGGAAGTGAGGATTGCTGGGAGCAGGAATGGCAGGGTGCTGGAAGTGAGGATTGTTGGGAGCAGAATGGCAGGGTGCTGGAAGTGAGGATTGCTGGGAGCAGGAATGGCAGGGTGCTGGAAGTGAGGATTGCTGGGAGCAGGATGGCAGGGTGCTGGAAGTGAGTATTGCTGGGAGCAGGAATGGCAGGGTGCTGGAAGTGAGGATTGCTGGGAGCAGGATGGCAGGGTACTGGAAGTGAGGATTGCTGGGAGCAGGAATGGCAGGGTGCTGGAAGTGAGGATTGCTGGGAGCAGAATGGCAGGGTGCTGGAAGTGAGGATTGCTGGGAGCAGGAATGGCAGGGTGCTGGAAGTGAGGATTGCTGGGAGCAGGATGGCAGGGTGCTGGGAGTGAGGATTGCAGGAGAAATTTGGTTTGTGGAGAAAGTAGCAACTTTGAAGATATTTTTATTTTGTTTTTGAGCAGCCATTAAAAAGGTCAGGGCAAGCACAAAGGGGGTGGGGTCAGAGGAGGGGCCAAGGGGGCGGCAAAATAAGGTTTTGCCTAGGGCAGGGGTGTCAAACTGGCGGCCCTCCAGCTGTTGCAAAACTACAAGTCCCATGAGGCATTACAAGGCTAACAGTTACAAGCATGACTCCCACAGGCAGAGGCATGATGGGACTTGTAGTTTCGGAACAGCTGGAGGGCCGCCAGTTTGACACCCCTGGCCTAGGGTGTCAAAAATCCTTGCACCAGCCCTGAACACATGCCACTACTATAGACACCCAGCAGGTGTGATATTTAAAGGAACTTTGCATTTATTTTTTCACTTTAAGCATCATTAAAATCACTGCTCCAGAAAAAACGACCGTTTTTAAAACTTTTTTTTCCATTAATACATGTTCCCTGGGGCAAGACCCAGGTTCTCAAAGATGTTTTCCAACATTAAATTGAATATTGGTCTTTAAAATGAGTGTTTTTGAATTCGAACGTTCAAAAATGTTCTAAATGTTCGCGCGAACCCTCAGTCTGTTCGAACATTCTGGTGCGAACCGAACGTGGGTATGTTCGGCTCATCCCTAGTTGACTCCACATACCCTGATTAAGTCCATTAAAATTTGAGAAATAATTCATTTTTCATTTTTCATTGTTCAGTGTAAAAAAACCTGGATTGCAAACTTCTTTCAGTGAGGCCTCGTACACACGATGGAATTTTTCCGCTGGAAATAATCCATCGGACCATTTCAGCCGAAAAAATCCACTCGTCTGTAGGGGCAAACGGACAGATTTGGACGGATTTAGCCGTCGGATATGTCCGTCCGTGTGTACGAGGCCTGACTGTAGATTTGAGTATATAGGGTCATTTTAGTTTTATTGAGTGTTTGCATTTGGGTTTTTATACTTTTTGTATATTTGCTCATTATTCTTTGTACTTTGATTCCATTAACTCAATTGATGCCAAGAAGTTATTGAGGGTTTTGGTTGGTATTGAATTCCAGTCCAATGTATTATCCTTCTCTGGACCATGTAAAAAAATTCCCAGAAGTGAGAGGTCGTATGCCATGTTTCTTGTCACCCTATATGCCTTTGTAATTCATTCTAGTAATTGAACCTCCGTCCCAGTTTTATTTAACATTCCCATGTCATTTACATAATCACTGAGGAGGCCAGATCAGACCTTTTTGCTAACAACGTTTTACATTTTACATCTTAAACATCTATAGATGCTCTAGTGATTGAAGACATTTTACCTAATTTCAGATCATCCTCAGGATATTGTGTCAATGTACGTAGGAGGGAAACCCTCCTATATCAAAACTCCATTTGATCTGCTATTCAAGCACATGGCTTTATACCACTAGCCACATTACTTAGCTAGATGTCAGGATAAGCAGGTCTCCTTCCAACTCTGGATTTCTTATTACCCTATAAGCCTTTCTTACTTAAAGCGGAAGTAAACCCATCGATTTAACAGTTTCAAAAAGCAGTTACATTTCCAGCATGCCGGGATTGCCAACTGTCACATTGGTTGTGCACTCAACCAAACTGTCAAACCATCCAATGGCTGGTGTCATAACTGATCACATGTGCAGCACCACGGCAGTTGAAGATTAAACATAGGCCAAGATGGCAGCTTCCTTGCCTGAAAATGATAGAGGGGTTTACGTCCACTTTAATCTAGCAACTGAGCCTCTGTATCAATTTTACTTAACACCCCCAAACTACATTGCAATCAAGTAGGCACTGAAGAGGTCAAAATAGCCCTTTTTGCAGCAACCTTTTACAATTTACATCTCAGATGTCTATTATAAAAAAAAAAAAGTATTTCACCATAAAATTCTGACAAATTACTTTAAAATTATCAATAGCCACATTACCTAGTTGGGCATCAGGATGGCAGGTTTCCCTCCAAGCTGTATACGTTTTTTTTTCTTAATTGTTGGTGAGGATTTGGTCTGATCTTCCTTTGTTGGACACCCCAACCTAAAATAGAAAACTTTGACAGGATATTACTATTGTTACCGTATATACTCGAGTATAAGCCAAGTTTTTTAGCACTTTTTTTGTGCTGAAAATGCCCCCCCCCCCCCCCCCTCGGCTTATACTCAAATCTGTGTCTGCATACATGATGAGCCTGTTAAGCCTTGTACACACGATCAGTCCATCCGATGATAACGGTCTGAAGGACGATCGGTTTTGACCTATCGGTTAGGAGTCCATAAGTTAATTTTAAAGCAAGTTGGCTTTTTTTTTAACCTAAGGTTTAATAACGCTGGACTATCTTGTTTGTTTTTTACTGTTTCATCCATACTCTCCAGTTATGGTTTCTGTCCAGCTGCACTGGGCGTTATTTTCACATTGCTGATAATAATCCCCAATTGCTTCCACACTTTTTTTCCATGTTTTTAGCAGTGGTGACTTGCTGTCACTTGCTGCAATGGGCACAGTGAGGCTGCAAATGGGCATTGTTGACCCTCTTTTCCGCTTACAGTAGCTGCTGTATTCTCACCCTAGGCTTATACTCGAGTCAATCAGTTTTCCCTTTTTTTGTGGTAAAATTAGGTGCCTCAGCTTATATTCGGGTCAGCTTAAACTCGAGTATATACAGTATACCTATTTCAAAGAATACCATTGCTTTTCAAATATTGGTACACTACTGTAGAACAAGAATATGCTGAATTCCTCTGGAGGGCCATGGAGAGAATCTAGAAAAAATATATATTTTACATTTCTAAGCATGAGATAACTCTCGTCTAATTTTCCCAAGGTCAAGAACACCAAAAAGGTAAGTAACAAAAGAGAATACACCGAGTTGGAGTCTTCTTTCACTCAGATTCCTATTACTTGTGGACTTTTGTACAAAAAGACCCTCAGCTGTGTATTTTCAGCTATTAAACACCTTCCACGTGCCCTCATGGTTCAACAGTTGACTAGACACATACATGCTTGCTAATATTAAGACGAGTCATTATGAAACATTGGTTACACCTAAATGCTAAAACCTAACGTGAAAGTTAAAACTGGGTACAGAACTAAACAAAAAAAAATACTTAAATAAATTCCTTAAATAGAGACCATTTTATATATTCCCATACAAGGTGGACTTTCAAATCAGCATGCTTCTTTTTTTACCAAGTTATACTATACTGACGCCCTCAGTGACTCGTTGGGTATATTGACTCTGTCTGTCCTGGATGTGTAACCACCTGACAGTATGTATATGGGGAAATTCATACAGTTGGAGTGAGAGATGTTTGCCCTTTAATTCAAAGTTTAATGTCAAACTGTAGTACTTTTCACTGTTTGTATGTCCACATTTTTTGAGACATACTTTTTTTAGATTAATTAGAATTAGTTTTATTATTGGAAAATACCAATAAAATATTTGGAAAAACACCTTCCCTATTGACTCCAAAACATTTCTGCAAAATTACAAAAATGTTATCCTTTCCTCCTTTTTGTTGATGTTTTAGGGGATAAAAACATTTAATGTTGACTACCCTACTAATCAGATTCTTATATCTCCCAAAATCCACTTTTAAAATAATCTGTGTTATGCCCCTAGATGTCTTATAACCTGATATATATATATATATATAATATATATATATATATATTTATATATATATATATATTATATATATATATAAATATATATATATATATATATATATATATATATATATATATGTATGTGTGTAATGCTTACCTGTCAGATGCTCCAGGCTCCTTCTGGCTGTTGACACGCAAACACAGCTGTGATGGTTGTCGGTCATATATTTTACAATAGAGAGCAACTGTCCATTGATTGGTTGAGTATGCTCAAACACAAATCCTACAAATCCTGACCTCTCCTGCCTTTTGACAAATAAATATCTAAATATGCTTCCTGGTAAGTGCTGTACAATGTTTTTTATAGTAGTTTATAATATGTGATAGCAGGAGATAGTTAAAGGGTACCATTTTTTTTTTTTCTAAATAGCTTCCTTTACCTTAGTGCAGTCCTCCTTCACTAACCTCATCCTTCAATTTTGCTTTTAAATGTCATTATTTCTTCTGAGAAATCCTCACTCCCTGTTCTTCTGTCTGTAACTCCACACAGTAATGCAAGGCTTTCTCCCTGGTGTGGAGTGTCGTGCTCGCCCCCTTTCTTGGACTACAGGAGAGTCAGAATGCTCTCTACATTGCAGATAAAGGAAGGAGCTGTGTGTTAGTGGGAGTCCTGACTCTCCTGTATTCCAAGGGAGGGGGCGAGCATGACACTCCACACCAGGGAGAAAGCCCTGCATTACTGGGAGGAGTTACAGACAGAAGAACAGGAAGTGAGGATTTCTCAGAAGAAATAAGGACATTTAAAAGCAAAATCGAAGGATGAGGTAAGTGAAGGAGGACTGCGCTAAGGTAAAGGAAGCTATTTAGGGGAACACAATTGTACCTTTACAACCCCTTTAAGTAGGTTTAGCTTGGACTTTAGGTCCACTTTAATCACTATCCATGTTGTTGTAAAAGAAAAAGAAAATCTGTACACAAAGGCTTAGCAACTGCATTGAAAGGTGCAACAGCTTTGTTCAGGGATTACTAAAATATTTTCATGTATTAGTAAATATTTAATACTGATCACTGTGGAGATGGCAAATCTGTTCCTTTGTGAGATTGCCATGCATTACTCACTTCAGGCTTTTTATTTTTTTTGTTATTTTTAACTATAGTGAAATGTTTAAAAGACATTTGTATGCCACATATTAACACATTATAGATTTAATTTAAGAAAAAATGGCATAACATTTAAAAGGATTTTCTTATCAACAGCTTCCCAGATGCTACAACTGTCAGTTATGCCATGCCAGTGACTGGTATGATGCCAACTTAATACGACTTGGTTCCACTTGCCACCCTTTCAATTTCCCAGCTGGCCTCAATTTTCTAGGGCATATTAGTATTATCAGGGTAATCTTTTAAGATATGTTTGCTTCCTGTTAAATCAGCTTTCATGTATTAAAGAAATAAATAATCAAACAGGATAGAGATTAAAAAAAAAAAAACGTAAATGTCTTTCCATCTAATTGTACGAGAGTTTACAATCATTGTTCTAGAAATAATCATTCATCTGCACGATGCTGATTACTTGCTGCATTGTGCTGCTCTTCATTAATAACAGCTTTAAGTAAAACAAATAATTTAGTTCTGTTTTAAAGTACAAATTAGCAGTATAAACAATCAAACTACCTTTGTCTAGATGTACTTGACTTTCTTTCATGAACATATTTCCCTTTGAGAGCATTACGTTTAGCTTGGCTGTGTGTGTAACAGTATGACTGTGGCAGAGACATTATCCTGTAAGCTTCTCTGACTGAGGCACTGACGTGACTGGGCCCAAGTATTTTAAAGGCATTGGCAAAATACTAAAACTATATAATTGGTTCAGCATTGGCATTTTTAATACAGAGCTCTAGGCAATGAGAGTGATGTCCTACCTTAAGGCCCCCCAACACTCAAATTCCTGTAACTCTAAAGCCTCGTACACGCGATCGGATTTCCCGACAACAAATGTGTGATGGCAGGGTTTTGTCAGAAAATCCGACTGTTTGTATGCTCCGTCGGACAATTGTTGTCGGATTTTCCGACAACAAATGTTTTACTATAACATGCCACCAACTGTCCGACAACAACTGTGTCTTGTCGGATTATACGATCGTGTGTGCAAAAAGTCCCTCGGAAAAAAATCCAAAGTACGCATTCATTGAACCAATGCTAACCGTAGCACAACATTAGCAGAAGTTGACCAAATGGTGGCATTAAAGAGCTGAAAAACCACATAGTTTTGTGTATGTTGGCTGAAAAAATTCTGCCCTCTGTATGCATACCAAATTCGCTGCCAACGCCCTTCGCATAAAATTCCATGGATTTGTCCGATGGAAATCCGATCATGTGTATGGGGCTTAAAAGAGTTGTAAAGCCTCGCATTTTTTTCCCCTTAATTCATCCTATGCATTAAAGGGAAAAAACACCTTGCACTGTCCGGGCACCCCAAGCCCCCGTTTTACTTACCTGAGCCCCGAAACTTCCATGGGCACAATCCCGCATTGTCCTCCCCATGGCTTCTTGGAAAATCCAATGACATGGATTGGTCGAAATAAACGTCAGAGGATATGAAGATGGCAGACCGTCTCTAGCATATATAAAGGCATCCATCTGCACAAGTCTCATATGCTTGAAAAAGGAGCGCGCCTAGTAATCTACGGAGCATGCTCCAAAACTTTGTCACTCTGTCTCTGCCCGTGACGTCATCGCGCTTCCACGCTGCTTGTGTCTCAAGCCTCATCCTTGCTGTCCACATCACCCGGACTTCCTGGTTCTCCAGCAGATGTAGATATAGGACTGAGAGAGATCACAGCTTACATCTGTAGTGGATGATCGCCACCTATGGGCCAGTAAGGACTTGTATGCCGAATTCATGAATTTTAAATGTAAGTGGATTATGCACCTATTGTCAAATTAAAATCACATTGTTCCTGACCTGGTGTCGCCTTCTTTCTTCTGTTTAGCAATTCTTAGACAGGTCATGCATTAACCAATTTTCTTTTCTTCAGCCACAATTTGATTCCCCCCATCAACACTGAATGATTACTGCTGGAGGCTATAGCTGCCAACAGTGATTACATGAATAAAATCTGATAGATTAGTTGTACTGAAGTTGATCAATGGATGGTCCTTCTGAACCGGCTGAATTTAGATCCATCTATGGCCAGCTTTAGCCTCTGAAGGTGAGGCAAGGTAGCATTAAAATTAACAAAATGCTTCATAAACAATGTAGACTGACATAAGCAGGACTCAGCATCCGATGTAACTTGACATACATAATGTACACTGAATGCTTATCTTTATTAAGATATAGAGCTCCATACAATGTCTGAACTGAATAAACAAGATTAGCCAAAAATACCTAATAACATTTGTGTTTTGGGGTGCTTTATTTAAACTGCCATACATATAACTAGATGATGCTTTGTCTAGCTCTGGGCAATAGGCAGGATATGCAAGCGGATCATTTTTTCATTCAATCAGTGGGTTGAGTGAAAAAAAAAAAAAAAATTCACAGATTCCTGCATACACACAAGGGATGTGGATGCAGAGATCCCACCCACTGTGAAATCATATTCTAACAGCAGGGACTCCCCTCAAGAGAGCCAAATACTGTTTTTCCAGCAGGACCATTTGACAGAATCTGGTCTAATGACAGGCTTCTGTTGAACAGACAGAGTGACACACGTACTGAAATTCAGCTGGTTCCTGTTGAACCGGTGGAATTTACATATATGTGTATACCTAGCTTTAGGTAGCAGATTGATATCAGGAAAGATCCCAATGTATCTCAGTTTACAAAAAGCTCATGCATGTTTTTGTAAAACTTTCATACATACATTAATTAATAGCACATAAATACAACACTAGTACCAATTCGGTGGTTAAAAAAGTCACAAAAGTTCACCTTTAGGGTTGACTTTTTTATACATGTCACCAAATAAGGTCTGCTGATGTTGCCACCTCCCTACATATACCCTAGTCTAATTATGTTATACCTACACTTTTAGTCAGTGATTAACAAATGTCTACTATGGATCGACTATTGATAGCCTTAAAGTAGTTGTAAACCCACAAAGAAAAAAAAACTGCAAGACAAATGCATAATGAGCTAGTATCCATAGCATGCTAGCTCATTATAAAATACTCACCTTAGTTTGAAGCCCATGCAGTGGTCCCGGCACACCGCTCTGCCTGGTGATGTGTCTCCCAGGGTTATTTCTGAGTATTGCGGGCACCAGCGCTGGCCCTGGGCCCCGGCGGAAGGCAGCGGAGAAGCCCGGGGCTGGCCCCGGCAGAAAGCGGCGAAGCCCCGGAGCCAACCAGTCACGGCACATCAGCTGAAGCAATGGCACGAATGAGCAATTTCTTCAGTGCTCATGTGCACTTGCTGATACAGGGGATATCTCCTAAACCATGCAGGTTTAGGATATATCCTTGGTAGGTACAGGTAAGCCTTATTATAGACTTACCTATAGTGAAAAGTGGTTGTAAAGGGTTTACAACCACTTTAATTATAGCTGTGACGGTTCTGTAAATGCCAAAGTGCTCTGTCTGTTGTACAGAAATCTGCACATTACATTTATCAGAGGTTTACCACATGAAATAGATGCAGCTAATAACCCTACGTTTTTCACCTTTTGTCATGTTCTAGAGGTTGAGCGCTGAAAATATGTGCTTGTTCTGAAAGTGTTTATACCATACCTATTAACATAAATAGTGTGCTTGCACCTTATCTGGAAGGGCCTGTAAGCTAGTTTATATTATAAAAGAATATTATTTAATTAAAAGAATGCATGCCTGTGCAATTTTCCTATCTGCGGGTTTTGGCCAAAGCAAAGCCTGTTAAATTGGATCCCATGACATTACTTGAAGGAGAACTGCAAAGAAAATACCTATTTTTTTCATGGGTATATTAAAATTAACTTTGGAATAAACATCCTTGTAGAATCATCAAGTAGTTTTCAAGTGTTCCCTAGTATAAACATACAAATCATTATTCAGCATCTCATTTATAAGACATCATTACAATAAAGTAACAGCATTTACATTTCATTAGCAGTATACTTGATAGTGTTTATTTTCTAAATAGCAAAATACTTCTTTCCGCTTATGTAGGGAAAACACACTTCCAGTATGTGAAAAAATCTAAATTAGATGGGAAAACCAGAATTAAATATTAACATGTACGTTTTCTGCCCTTACTATACGTTACCCTGTGGCCTGTGTGCAGCTAAGCCAGACTGTACATGTAAATCTTTGAGCATTATTAAGAATAAGGAGAAGTGAAATAAAGTAAAAAAAAATGTCTTATACAGCTTTGAGTGTAGCAGACTCTAGATGCGGGTAAAATCCAGTCTTTACCAGTGATGCTGCTACTAAGAAGGAACAAAGATAGAATCCTCTCACCGACCATGTACCACAGACGAGTTGGCCTGTAGATATTTCTTCTTCCCATGTGTTCTGAAATTTAAGTTTGGGTTTCCTGGAATGCATCCTGTTAGTTTTTTCCTGCACAGAGGGACCCTGGGAAATATGGAGGATTGGTAGAGCCAAACATTGCTACTAAAGTGTATATACTTATACGAGATAGGGGACTTGGATCACTAAGTTGTGCACAAGAAAAGATTCAAGATATTTCCACCTGGTATAAACCTATATCACCTATGCCACACCCCAGTGTTTTACATAATTGTGCAACAAAATCAAAGTGATGATGACCAGTGACTAGAAGATGTTGATGGCCCATGAGTAAGTCATGTGACCAGTGACACAACGCGTGGGGGGGGGGGGCTTTAGTGACGGGACACACGGATGTGCCGAATAAGGAACCTGATGTACTGAGCAGCATACACATTGTTTTAGCTTGATGATTCGTGAATGCTATCACTGCATTATGGCTGATTGTTCACTTATGCAGTATTATGCTATGTTGTTTCTCTTTTTTCTCCCTGCATATACCTTGTGAGCATCTGAGTGCTGGTGGAACGCGCACCCTGACTTGATCCTTGACTTTTGGTGGTATCATTGCAAGTGATTATCAGTCTGATCACCTGAGACACAGTGCCTGTGGTGTATGGGAGTGTGCCACTGAGCTGATTCATGATCTCAGTGTTAATGGGACTAATGTACTACTAACTAAAACTGGTGACTCTATGTTCATCATTAGCATCCCCATCCCCAGTATTGCTGTTGCACTTTATTACACTATTAGTTGATTTTAGCACAATTTACCATATGTTTTTTGTCCTTTTGGTTTGGTTCACCCTTCAGTTGCAGCTTTATCACTTGTTCATTAATTGTGTATTATAATTACTAATTAATAGTAGCGCTGTGGCACCTATATATATATGACTAGAAGATGTGTTTTCCTCACATGGTTTACATGTTGCTTCCCTAAGGCAGTAATTAACTCTCAACAGACAATTTTGATCCAGAAGTGGGTCAAGTTTTCTCAGGGCACTGTCTCTGGGAGAGGTTTTATGTTTATAATACAGCCAATCTCTATAGCATAGGTTTCATACTAAGCTTTGCTGATAATGACATGTAAAGATTTGCAATGATGCCTGTTTATACAGTTACTCCCATTTAACCGCGTGGCACCTTTGAAGGAATGAGCTATGTTTGCGAGACAAGTAATAGTCTAAATGAGTGAATTCCAGGTCAAGAATCAATTGAATTTATGTGTGTGCATAGAGACCTCAGGATGAATTTCAGAATCTGAGTCTGCATCCACCAGCTTTAAATGTATTTGTCTGGGGAACAGTTTGTCCTGTGTTATACAAAAACACACATCCTGTTAGCCATGCCATGCATTTAAAGTGAAAATAAATATAGAATCACCTGGTCTCAATGTAGATATAACCTAGAACTACCTTGCTGTTCATGTAGAAATTGGCATTTTTGAGCTCAGTGTCCATCTCTGAATAAATAAATAAGTTAAACAGCTAATACTGCAGCACGAGGTTCTACTATGGGTAAAGTGTGCTCAGTATGTGGAGTAAGCTTTGCTTTGCCCATAACAAATTCTACAGTATATGGTATTGTGTTTTGATGTGCACAGTTTTCAACTAGTCAAAAGTAGTTATATCTTTAATAGAAGCATCAGAGAAATATGCAAAGTGTTTGGCTTTGTACCTATGTAGGGGATACAGAAGCATATGGGCATGCAACCTACAACCTTACATAAAGCTGTTTCTTCACTCTCCCCAGGAGGTCTTCTTTTTCAGTGCATAGTGGATCATTCCAGTCAGATGTTTCACGAGTTATGTTTCTAAGGCCGCGTACACAGGATCAAATCTGTCTGCTGAAACCCGTCTGACGGGCCGTTTCAGCAGACAGATTCGATCGTGTGTACGGGCAAACTGACGGATTTGTTTTACTTCCGGGTGCGGTGACGTGGCGGTGTCAACGTCACCGCCACGTCACCGCCACGTCACCGCCACGTCACCGCCACGTCAGCGACACGTCAGCGACACGTCAGCGACACGTCAGCGTGCTGTCTGCCGGTGGGGATTTTGGTTTGATCGTGTGTACACGATCAAACCAATACATCCCAGCAGACAGATTTGTTCAAATCTGTCTGTCCGACGGATTTGAACAAATCTATTTGCTCGTGTGTACGAGGCCTTAGTAGTGCTTTACCTTGATTTGAGACAGGTGCTGTAAATCGAGAAAAAGGTGCGCTACCAAAAACTAAGGCAAAAAATTGCATATAAATGTTCAGATGATAGCAAACAATGCATGGAATCAAGTGTCCTTAAATATATCCCAACCAAAGTGTGCTATGCATAAATGAGTCCTTGCACAATAACATCAATGCGCTAGCTCAATATTGATCTCAATCCTCCATTGGATGGCTGGATGGATGCAGGTTTGTTATAGGCAAGAAATCCCTACATATATATGAAATGGATGGCCGCTTACCAGATCTGTTGGACCCCCACAGGTATCTGAAATCAGGATGTCTTAGTCCGGATCACAGCTGTCACTCCAGGGCTTTTCCTCTGTTGGAGACCCAGGGACAGGTCTACTGTTATCTCCCCACAGTTAATCCAAGGTACAGCAGCCTCACCAGATCATGTGGGAATGTGTGGGTTCAAAAGGAAACAAAGTACTTCATAGTGCAGTCATTTCATTAAAAGGGTTGCTCTTTATTCCACTCAAAAGAACAAAGAAAAACTGACATCTGAAAAAACGGCACAGTTACAAAGTTGCAAGATAAACTTGGAAGCGTGTAGCCTCCTTTCCCTGTCGATGCCCATTCGGGAGAAATGCAGCGTCGAGTGGAGCGAGAATCGCTGACGTCACCGCGCTCCCAGCTAATCGACCTGAGCCGATGCTGGTTTATGATCTGCACACGCTTCCAAGTTTATCTTGCAACTTTGTAAGCACACCTTTTTTTCGGTTTTCTGTACACATGTTTTAAGCCCAGTATTAGGCTTTTTGTATTCAGGTGCAGCACTGTAATTTTTTGTTTATTCAGTTTCACAGATCACATAATTGCACTAGTGCACTTTGTTTTTAGGGTATAGCATGGATTGTCTTTGATTTACAGGTGCTGTGAATCCCAATGAATTATTTAGACTTATAATTACAAACAAGACACCTGTGCATGTCTACTTGGAAAGTAAAGGAACCAAATGTCATGTCTCAGAGAAGACCAAGACTGTGTTGCATGGCATAAAGAGTCTGTTGCTAACTCTAAGGCCTCGTACACACGAGGTAATCGATTTGTTCAAAACGGTCTGTCCGACCGATTTGAACAAATCTCTCTGCTGGCATTTTGGTTTGCTCGCGTGTACACACGAGCAAACAAAAATCCCCGCCAGCAGACAGCGCGCTGACGTGGCGGTGACGTGGCGGTGACGTTGACGCCGCCACGTCACCGCACCAGGAAGTAAAACACTTCCGCGCATGCGTCGAAACCATTCGGCGCGTGTGCGAGAAGACATGTCTGCTGGTTAGCGTACTAACCAGCAGACATGTCGGGCGGACGGGTTCCCAGCCGACAGATTGGTAAGCATGCTTTCCAATCTGTCGGGTGGCCAAATCCGTCGGCTCTCCCGTACACACGATCGAATCTGTCTGCTGAAACGGGCCGTTTCAGCAGACAGATTCGATCGTGTGTACGGGCAAACCGACTGATTTGGCCACCCGATAGATTTCAAAGCATGCTTTGAAATCTGTCGGCTGCAAACCCGTCCGCCCGACATGTCTGCTGGTTAGTAGCATGCGTGGAAGTGTTTTACTTCCGGGTGCGGTGACGTGGCGGCGTCATCGTCACCGCCACGTCACCGACACGTCAGCCCGCTGTCTGCCGGCGGGGATTTTGGTTTGATCGTGTGTACACGATCAAACCAATACATCCCAGCAGACAGATTTGTTCAAATCTGTCTGCCCGACGGATTTGAACAAATCTATTTGCTCGTGTGTACGAGGCCTAAGGAGGAGACTAATTGCAGAGTCATTGGAAGGCAAATACTTTAAACATTCATCCATGTAAAAGTCCTTTCCTATAAATTTCCTAGCATCTAACCCTTATGCCGTGTACACACGATAATTCGGCATGAGAAAACGTTGTTTTTAAAAAATGTCATTTAAAATGATCGTGTGTGGGCTTCACATAATTTTTTGGGTTCTAAAAAAACTAAAAAAACATTTTTCGAACATGCTGCATTTTTTAACGTTGTTTTAAACAATATTGTTTTTCAGGTTGTAAAAAATGATCGTGTGTGGGCTAAAACGACGTTAAAAACACACGCATGCTCAGAAGCAAGTTATGAGACGGGAGCGCTCGTTTTGGTAAAACTACCGTTCATAATGGAGTAAGCACATTCATCACGCTGTAACAGACAGAAAAGCGCAAATCATCTTTTACTAACAGGGAATCAGCTAAAGCAGTCCCAAGGGCGAATGGAACTTCCCCTTTATAGTGCCGTCGTACGTGTTGTACGTCACCACGCTTTGCTAGAGCATTTTTTAAAACGATGGGGTGTAGGCAGTGTCGTTTTAATGCCGAAAAATGATCGTGTGTACGCGGCATTACTTTGTCTTACGCTCTCTGGCAAACTCTAAATAGCAATAATATAATATAATATAAATAATATGCTCCAAATATTAACATGCACCAGCACTCTTTAGAGAGTTGGAGTTATTTCTGCATGACATTCTCAAATATTTATTTTCCAATAAAGAAAAGAAATATTTGGTAGGGTAAGGATCTCGCGCCAAAATAACTAATAAATGTGTATTAACGTGATATAAATTAACCACTAAGTGAGCTGCACCCCAAAAATTCAAATTAGAATCGATAAATGGAAAACAGCAGGGGGCGCTAGAAACTGATTGTTTAAATACAATAGTGAACTATGTATATCCCCATCAAAGGAGATAATCAGAATAAAGGTGCAATACAGTGCAAAGTGTTAGTACATAAATTGCAATGAGCATAAAAATAAATGTCCAAAAAGAAAGTGCAGAAACCAAATCCAAAAATTATGAAAAAATGTCCATATAGGTGCACTGTATTGCACCTTTATTCTGATTATCTCCTTTGATGGGGATATACATAGTTCACTATTGTATTTAAACAATCAGTTTCTAGCGCCCCCTGCTGTTTTCCACTTTCCAAAGAAAAGAAATAGTCTAAAGCCTTGTACACATGATCAGTCCATCCGATGAGAGCGGTCCAAAGGACCGTTGTCATCAGTTAACCGATGAAGCTGACTGATGGTCTGATGTGCCTACATACCATTGGTTAAAAAAACAATCGTGTCAGGATGCGGTGACGTAAAACACAACGACGTGCTGAAAAAAATGAAGTTCAATGCTTCCAAGCATGCGTTGACTTGGTTCTGGGAATGCGTGGATTTTTAACCGATGGTTGTGCCTACTAACGATCGGTTTTGACCTATCGGTTAGGTATCCATCGGTTAAATTTTAAAGCAAGTTGGCTTTTTTTTAACCAAAGGTTAAATAACCTATGGGGCCCACACACAGTTTTGACCGATGAAAAGGGTTCATTAGACCGTTGTCCTTGGCTATCCTATCGTGTGTACGAGGCTTAATAGTTATGTCCAAGGGAAATTAAATGTTTAACTACTTGTTTTCTGTTTTTAGGTAGGTATTGAAGGGAAGAGGTGTTACACACAGGTTTGTGTCATTTCTGGGGAGGTTCTTCTTTAGTACCTTTAAAAACTGTTATTCCTCAACAGGCATTGCCATTTGATTGTCCTGTTTTATTCTTCACAAGACATGCTGTTAAGAGGTCTCTTTGTTTGTGCTTCCTTGGTAGACATCTCCTATAATACATTATGGGGACCATTATTATGAACTCTTGCCTTATGGACTCATAAGATACAGAATCTCTTCCAAGAAGCAGGATTGTCTAAACTCTGGGATCAAGGTCTAATAACAGATATGCCATTATATGAGTGATGAATTTGGTGCAGGAATTTCAGATCCATGTTTAGAGATCTGATTGCATGCAATAAGAGTTGGGAAAGACGGACATGTTTTTCTCTCTATGGACCCAACTTGGTCTCCACAATGCCTGCATATGTTTTTAGAAAGCAGGGAATTAGGGAATTTTAGTGAAAATATATATGTATATATCTAAGGCTGAGCTGGCTAAACACTTGTTACTTTAGTAATCTAGAACAGCATAAAACTTAAAGTGGATGTAAAAAGAAAAGGATTCGCCCCGGGACTTTAAATTAAGTGGGTAACGTTTCTGCCAGTAAAAATAACAATAATTGTATAGTATATAATTTATTCAAGTAAAATTGTTTACATGCGTAAAGTAAAATTGTTACATACATAACACCAACAATTGCCAATTGAAACAATACATAGACAGTAAATATTAATACACAAATATAGTAGTAGACAGAGTACACGGGCATCGTACTACCCGACTAGCCTATTTTTGCAAGATCCAGCTCGCTCTTCAGGGGTGTGTAACACTGTACCTAGGATGAAAAACTGTATATGTTTGGCAATCTGGCATAGTATTTGTTTGTAAGGGCACAGGGTAGGAGGGGTTGTAGGTCCTCATACTCACCACTGAGCTTGACCATGGCTGCAAATGTGTGGCCCCAAGACCTGGGAGCTGAGGGGGCGGAGTCAAAAAGGGGCCCCTCCAGGGGCCAAACAGAGAGCAGGCATGGCATGGGTATAGTGATGTATCTATAGAGATCTTATAGTCCATAAAAAGTATAGGCTGTAAACATGAGTATGTTTTATCAGATATCCAAGGTAGTAAGGTAGTATCAATCAATATTAACATAAAATTATGTCTGAGTGAGAGGTCTAAGCCAAAAATGGTAGCAAGATAGTTAGAGACATGAGATATCAGGGGGACAATAGCAGAAGACAGGATAGAAGAGAGAGGTGAACTGTGAGGCCGCATACACACGATCGGTCCAAACCGGTGAAAACTGCCTGAAGTTCAGTTTCATCGATCCAAACCGACCATGTGTACGGCCCATCGGTCTTTTGTCCTTCGGACCAAAATTTTAAAACGTGCTTTAAAATTGACCCGATGGCCCACTGACCGATCGGTCCAAAACGATGGTTAGTACACAAAAGCATCGGTTCAAAACCCGCGCATGCTCAGAATCAAGTCGATGCATGCTTGGAAGCATTGAACTTTGTTTTTTTCAGCACGTCGTTGTGTTTTACGTCACCGTGTTCTGACACGATCGGTTTTTGAACTGATGGTGTGTACGTACATCAGACCAGCAGGCCACTTCAGCGGTGACCCGATGAAAATGGTCCGTCGGCCCATTCTCATCGGATGGACCGACCGTGTGTACGCGGCCTGAGTGTTTGTGTAGTGATGTGTCGCTAGAAATCTTTGTTAATCCATACAAAAGTATAGGCTATAAATGTTTGTCAGGTATCTGAAATAGTAAAGTAAAGTTAATGAGTATTAGCTGTGATGGTTTGGATCTGTCTTGCCTGATGGATGGCTGGTTTTCGCAATATTTTGGAGAGACAGACACATTGAGAGCACAGCTGTGTGGTCAGCTTTTTAAGTCTGAACAGCATCCACCCTCCCGAGGAGTCGAGGTCTGGAAGGGAGAACCCTGAGAGTGCAGGTGTGCACTAAATTAGCTGGAGAAGCTAGAGAAGCTGGAGAGTGCAGGCTGCACTATAATACCCAGAGGCCTAAGTCTGAGGTGGCTGACGGGAGTGAGTCTGGGGTGGCTGACAGGAGTCAGGAAGGCTTCACGAGGGAGCCTGAGCAGTGTGGTGCTACTGCTAAAGATAGCCAGGTGGCTCAGTATTTTCCGTTATATGTGTAAGCCAGGAGGCTGAAGGTACCATTTTGTATGGACTGTGAAAACCCCTGTATATTTTTCTGTTGGATGCAATAAAACCGTGTTTTTTTGCTATTTCTGCTTGAAGACCAGTGACTGTGCAACCCTACATTTATCGCTAATTTTGCGACTTTATCACATAGCATAAAGATGTATATGTCTCATCATAGGGCCTGGATCCAGGATGGTGGAAACCTGGAGATGATGAAAAACAAGGATAACAAAAGGGTAATAGCAAGTGATATGATGAGAGAGAGAGGAAGAAAAAAGGAAGGAGTGAACTTGGTGTGGAGGAATTCAAAATTTCAAATAGTAAAACAAACCAAAAGATAAAAAGTTCTCAAGGAATGAGCTGTGTATAAGAGATGTAAGTTTGCCTGAATATGATAAAGTAGTTATGGCAAGTACCTGAATATGGTGAATATCCCAAGTATAAAAGTAAGACACAGCAGGCAATCTCCACAGCTGTGTGTGTCCTCAGTGAAGAGTAAAATGAAATGAAATCCAAGCCGAGCCTGACCTCCAATTTAACCCCGGAAGGACCCAGAGGGCTCCGCCCCCAACACCATGTGTAAATGGCTGATATGTGAGTGCAGGAGGCACCCACTGTCATGGGGAGGCACACATGCATTAATGCACCCCCATGCCATCAGGTGGTAAAGTGCGTCCAGCTGTGGCGCCTAAACATGGTGACGATGTGTAGGTGTTCTCATCTGCCAAAAAAGCAAATGGGGACAGCAGGAGACACAGAAAAGCCTCCCTTTATACACATTGCAGCTCCCAATGCGAGACAGAAAAGCGCATCCACCAAGGGAATCGCACAGATAGCCAGGATATACAACAATACTAGGATAATAATTCTGTTGGAGAGTGAATAACTAGTATAGTATCAAAATATAATGATAGTTATATGCATATAAATACTGGCGGGGGTGACAACAGACTAGGTTTGGGCTATAGGTGTCTTCCACCCAGATTCAATATACGAAAAAAGAGGAATCTGGTGTCCCCAGTGACACACTTCCATCCCTATTACATATAGTCAAAAGAAAAGCATTCGCCCTGGGACTTTAAATTAAGTGGGTAACGTTTCCGCCAGTAAAAATAACAATAATTGTTTAGTATATAATTTATTCAAGTAAAATTGTTTACATGCGTAAAGTAAAATTTACATTTATAGCCTATACTCTTGTATGGATTAACAAAGGTTTCTAGCGACACATCACTACACAAACACTCACAGTTCACCTCTCTCTTCTATCCTGTCTTCTGCTAGTGTCCCCCTGATATCTCATGTCTCTAACTATCTTGCTACCATTTTTGGCTTAGGCCTCTCATTCAGACATAATTTTATGTTAATATTAATTGATACTACCTTACTACCTTGGATATCTGATAAAACATACTTATGTTTACAGCCTATACTTTTTATGGACTATGAGGTCTCTATGGATACATCACTATACCCATGCCATGCCTGCTCTCCGTTTGGCCCCTGGAGGGGTCCCCTTTTTGACTCCGCCCCCTCAGCTCCCAGATGAGGCACCCGCTGCTGCAGTCTTGGGGCCACACATTTGCAGCCATGGTCAAGCTCAGTGGTGAGTATGGGGACCTACAACCCCTCCTGCCCTGTGCCCTTACAAACGAATACTATGCCAGATTGGCAAACATATATATTTTTTTCATCCTCGGTACAGTGTTACACACCCCTGAAGAGCGAGCTGGATCTTGCAAAACTAGGCTAGTCGGGTAGTACGATTCCTGTGTACTCTGTCCACTACTATACTTGTGTATTAATATTTACTGTCTATGTATTGTTTCAATTGGCAATTGTTGGTGTTATGTATGTAACAATTTTACTTTACCCATGTAAACAATTTTACTTGAATAAATTATATACTATACAATTATTGTTATTTTTACTGGCGGAAACGTTACCCACTTCATTTAATGTCCTGGGGCGAGTCCTTTTCTTTTGACTATATGTAATAGGGATGAAAGTGTGTCACTGGGGACACCAGACCTTTCCTTTTTTTTCGTAAAGTGGATGTAAAGGCTAACATTGTTTTACTTTAATGTATTATTTGTGTAGCACTAAAGGATCTGTACTTTACTGGTTGCCCTGACCTTGCAAGACTTTCAACACCTCCAACACTCTGGTTTCCGACATTCTTGTGATGACAAAAGATACCTAGAAATACACACAGTTAAGTAAAGCAATTGAATTGTATTTTCTGAAGAATTAATAGTAACAAAATTCAATAACATATACTGTAATTGTCACCTGCTAAGGATTTACTGCAACAAATAACCCTGACAGCAGGAACAGCCAAAGAATGTTAAATTATTGCAGTATACTATAAACAATTATGTACCTAACAATTCTGCTTGGATTTGAGCTCTATGGATACAGGCAGGGGCAGAAAAATGACTGGCTTCTGTCAGACCACTGTTCCCTGATGCCACAGTCCCAAAGAACTATATACATTTAGTTTAATAGAAATATTATGACCTTAATGCCGCGTACACACGATCACTTTTTGTGATGAAAAAAAACGACGTTTTAAAAAACTTCATTTAAAATGATCGTGTGTTGGCAAAACGTTGTTTTATGTCTTCAAAAAAACGACCAAAAAAAAATTCCAACATGCTTGAATTTTTTGTGTCGTTTTTCAAAATGTCGTTTTATGTGTCATAAAAAGTGACCGTGTGTGGGCAAAACGTCGTTTAAAACGTAGTTTTTAAACCCGCGCATGCTTAGAAGCAAGTTATGAGATGGGAGCTTCAATGGAACAGAGTGCCGTTGAAAGTGTCTTACGTAACCGCGCTTTGCAAGAGCATTGTGGAAAAACGATGGTGTGTATGCAATGTCGTTTTTGAAAATGACGTTTGAAAAACGTCATTTTGTTTCGTCAGATAAAATGACGGTTTTTTTTTCATCACAAAAAGTGATCGTGTGTACGCGGCATAAGTCTTTAAACCCTATCATTTTAGTAGATAAAGTCCTGGTTGAATCCAATAGGCCCTTATGGAACCAATAGATTTTATCCGAAGAGGGGGGGATACCATGTAGTCTCTCAGAAGAAAGGAAGGCCTTGAGTCTTCATCTAGCTCTTTAGTGATGTGCTTAAAGGGTCCTGACAAGCAGGGTTATGTAAAGTATGCTTGTGCAGTCTTGGAAAGCAGGATGAACACTGTTGCTGCTCAGTAAAGAGTAAGTGTAGCACAAGGTTCAGTCAGAGAAACAAGACAATGGTGTCTGCGTGGAGTGTCCTTTGTTATATGAAGACGGGCAAGTGTGTCTGGGCTGGGCACTAGGAGGAAACAGTCTTACTGTGGCAACACTGCAGAGTGTCTCCTGAATATGTAAGCAACTCTAGCCAGCTCCTGGCTACATCTGCATTAAGGTTAAAAATCTTTAATTTCAGCTCCCCCCCCCCCCCAAAATATTTATATGAGCCCAAACTTGATCTAGAGTTGTGTCCATGAGCAGCAGCTCTGATCTTTCTTCCTTTTCTCACGGATTCATTGGCTAATGCTGCTGTCAATCAAATCATATGAGGAGGGGGTGGGGGGCAGGGCAGAGCTGCACTGTGTGTATCAATAGATGCACATAGCCTGGCAAGCTGCTTGCTATGGGAGCACTCCAGAAAACTGGAGTAGCTGAGATCACCACTGGGGAATTCCAGAAAAATGTCTTAGTCACTTTTTCCTACTGGGTAGAATCTGACAAGATACATTTTGGAATAGGAACTACCACCTATGACTCCTTTACAGATCTGCATGCTGTAGTGATTTCTGGTGTAGTTGTAGTAGTGTAATTTTCCTCCTCACAATGCTTACTGGTGCTGTGAGAGTGTTGTAAAGGCTGTGTTGTGATCTGGGCTATCACATTCTTTGTGTTACACAATGGGCCAGATTCAGGTAGAGTTAGGCTGGAGTATCAGTGATACTCCAGCCTAACTGTCACTTTAAGCCGGCGTTTTTGTTTTCTGTAACCAGAAAACAAGAAACGCCGGGTTGGAGTTCCGATGCAAGCGGCGTAATTGAATTTCGCCATCGCATCGCAACTTTAATTTAAAAATGGCGCTGGGGGCGTTCCCGCTGATTAACGCCGAAAAAATATGTTAATCAGTGGGAATCGGCAATTCACGATCGTATTCGGGCGCGACGCAGTGACTTTCCGACGTTTCCGTAAGAGATACGCGGCGTAAATAAATACATGCCCCCTACTGTAGGTGGAGTATCCTATGTTAAGTATAGCCATCGTCATCGCGTCGAAAAAAATAATAATTTGCGTCGCTTGCGTAAAACGTCCATGAATGGGGATTTGACGTCATTGACGTTCACTGACAGAACTTGAAGCATGCGCACTGGGATGCATTGACAGTCGACGCATGCGCAGTACGTTTGCCGCGGGATCGCGCTTAGTTTAAATAATACACGCCCCGTACCCGCCCAATTTGAATTCCGCCGGCTCATTTTCGATACGCTGCCGCAAATTTAGGAGCAAGTGCTTCATGAATAACAGCACTTGCTCCTAAAATTTCGCCAGAGTAACGTAAATGAGAAACATTACTCCAGATTAAAGATGCTCCCATCTACCTGAATCTGGCCCAATGGCTTTAGGCTCCATTCCCACCTGAGTGTAGTGATTAAAGGCTTTGTAAAGGTTCGTCTTTTATTTTTTAAATTGGTTCCTTTAAGCTAGTGCATTGTTGGTTCACTTCCCTTTTCCTTCAACTTCCCTTCTAAATGTTTTTTTTTCTTTAGAAGCGTTTTAGACGTGCCGAATTAACTGCGCATGCTCCAAATGACGTTGCAAAGAGTCATTGAAAATGACGTGAACGGAATTTATGTCCAGCCCCATTAACGGACGAGTTACGCAAACAACGTAAAATTTGAAAAATTTGACGCGGTCCCGACGTCCATACTTAACATGCCTTGCGTAAATGGCGTATCTGTACTGCGACGGCCCGGCGTAGGTTCGTGAATCGGCATATCTAGCTAGTTTATATATTCGATGCGTAAATCGACGGAAGCGCCACCTAGCGGCCAGCGTAAATATGCAACTAAGATGCGACGGGGTAGGAGACTTACGCTCAGATTCCTTGTGTTAGGATAGCATGTGCTTAAGAGCAGATGAGACCAGATATGTGAAGCACAGAGGAGACCAGACTGAACACTAGATGACAAGAAATTCTAAGCAAACAATAAAGGTCAAAAGCAACAATTACGCAGCAACCTATAGAATACAAGAGAACACAAATGCAAAATGCAAACCCCCTAATTATCCAACTAACTATGTATAAACAGAGGATAAGAAAAAACCAGGTCAAAAAAGGTCCAGGCACAGAGTACAAGTAGCAGAGGGTAAAATGGAACAAGGACAGGGCCAGTGTGAGAAAAAAATTATACGGATGGCCGCGCTCCAAGAAAATACCTTTATTGAAGACAAATACAAATCAGAATAAAATGCACAGCACTCATGCATTTTACACCACTCTTAGGCCCCTTTCACTAAAAATAGCGCTGCTATACCGCTTGAAAAACTCCTTCACTGCATCCGAGGGCTTTCACACTGAGGCGATGCGCTGGCGGGAGATAAAAAAATCTCCTGCCAGCAGCATCTTTGGAGCGGTGAGAGGAGCGGCGTGTATTCTGCTACTTCACTGCTCCTTCCCATTGAAAACAATGGGAAACCGCGGCAATACCGCCCGCAATGTGCCTCTATAGAGACGCATTGCAGGCGGTATTAACCCTTTAATGGCCGCTAGCGGGGGTTAATACTGCACTGCTAGTGACGCCCAAGCCGCCCGATACCTTACTGCCTAATCATAGCAAAAGTAGATATACTGATATACAGGGTTAAACTGGGGGCACCTAAACCCCCTGACCAATTTGAAACAATTCAGTAGCGTTCGGCGTTCTTTCGGCGTGGCCTAAAATGTATACTGCTAACGTTTTAGGGTCGTTGGTACCAATTTCTGAAAATTTAACAATTTGTCACACCTGAAGCACTGATTCTCTCATTTCTTGAGACCCTAACAAGAATGCAGTGGTGCAGGTGTGGTGTGGCATGGTGGGCACAGATGGCACTAGTGGGCACAGATGGCACTGGTACAGGCAGCACTGGTGGGGTGCAGATGAGCACTGATGGGCACAGGTGGCACTGAATCGGCAAATGACACTGGTGCGGCAAGGTGACACTCACCACTCACAGGCGGCACTGGTGTGGCACAGGCGGCACTACATGCACACTCATGGGCACACGTGAATGCGGCATGATTGGCACTGATGGGCAAGGTGGCACTGATGGGCAAATGGCACTATGGGCACAGGTGGCAATGATGACGGATGTGGCAGTGTTGTGGCACTGGTGCACTGGTGGGGCACAGGTAGTGTGGCACTGGACTGGTGGCAACAGCCACACGCTGGTGGGGCACAAACATTACTGCTGGGCAACGTTTGGTCACTAATCTCTCTCCTCTTCTCTCATGTGCAATGGTGTGAGGAGAGGAGAGAGATGACCTGCAAAACTGCCCAGGTTTGTTTACATTTGTGATCGCGCCATCATTGGACGGCGCGATCACGTGGTAAGGAGCCGCTGCCATTGGCTCCTTACCGCGATCATTGACCTGCCCCGTGGACCCGCCGAGCGCCGTGAGCGTGTGCAAACAGTCCATGTAAAAACCGCCTTATAGACGTATTTCGTCTAATACTAAGTGAACACCCACACAATCATGTGACCAAATGGTAATGGAAACAGCTAAGACCAAAGTCTTCAGATACACAGTTATAACCCTTTGTTGGTAATAAAACCAAATGAGACCAAAACCTGCACGATTGGCTTTAACTTTTCATGAGTGAATATCCATTAGTGAGGAAACACCTCACATATAAAACCCTAAAAAAGATGAAAAATAAAAACATTTAATGAACAAAATATATTCATAAATAATCATGTGTTACTGATTTGGATTTTATTATATCGGGAAGTAATTTTCATGAAAGCATATATAGAAAAGAAAACATACATATGCAATCAAAAATGTAAAAGTTAATATCCTATATAACCAAAAAGCTAACAGTGGTTTTTCCAAATACGAAAAACTACAACTGGGGAAGCAGAACCCCTGTGATATTGTTGTAAGACCGCACATTGGGGGTTTATTTACGAAAGGCAAATACACTTTGCACTACAAGTGTAAACTACAAGTGCAAAGTGCACTTGAAATTGCACTGAAATTGCACTTGGAGGTGCAGTCGCTGTAAATCTGAGGGGTATTTTTTTCCTTGCAGTGACTGCACTTCCAAGTGCACTTTCAGTGCAAAGTGGATTTGCCTTTAGTAAATAACTCCCATTGTCTGTATATATATAAATAAATATTAAATGTAAAAGTAAAATTTTTAAAATTTTAAAATTACAAAAACAGTGTCAAATTCCAATAACCAGAACAAAAATCAACTAGCACGGTTGCCAACACATTACTTGAAGATACTATACTATAAAGGGAAACCCCACATAAAATACTAAGGTATCCCAATATATAAATATATGTACCAGCACCTCTCAACTATTCTCTTAGGCTGCATTCACACCTAGGCGTAGGCGATTTGCGGCATTTTTTACCACGACAAATTGCAGCGTTTTTTCCCGCGATTTGCCGCGACAAAACGTGTCGTTTTTAAACCGCGGTTTTGTACAGGTCATTGTCGGCTATGGAAAACGCCCAAGCCGCCCGATACGCGCATAGAAAGAGGGTCTGGGACTTGTTTGAAATTCAGGCGTTCGGCGTTCTTTCGGCGTACAACGTTTTGCGTTGGAGATGTGAACCATCTCCATAGAGAATAATGTTATTTTTCCTGTAAAAAGTGCAGCGCCAATCAAACCGAGGTATCCCTCACTGGGAATACCACAAAACGTGAAATAGCTGATAACCACAAACTAATAAGGACACAGAGGTCTGATAGTGTGAGGATGTCAAGCCACACCACAAAATTACTAATTTAAAGTGAAAAAAAGAAAAAAAGAAAAAAATATTGTATATATGTCAAAGTGACAGTACCGCCCTTAGTGCAAACAGTGTAAAAATCATAATAATGAATATACCAATCCAATGATAAAATAAAATGTCCGTAGGGGGACTAACTGTCCTCAAAGCAGTCCATATGCAACAGTAGGTTATATACATATAAATTGTAATGTCCTCTTTAGAAATAACATTCCAACACATAGGGGTTACATGTATCCTGTCCCAATTGGAACCAGAAGGAGACCCTCAGTACTGATCAGTGTTACACATCTCTTGTAAACTCCACACTCCTATGAAGTAGGTGTAAGGTAAGGATGAAATTACTACGCTTACCGACTGTTGTAGACCCACAACTCACCATACGGTGGGGGGTCCCTTGAGCTTGAATGGGCTGGATGCCCTACACGATCTCTGTCTCCGTATAGATCCTTCTATGGATGATCCAGAGGTCTTCCCAAGGAACAGCCGGAGTTCTCAATGTTGTTGTATCCTCATACAAGATAGATCCCAGCAGGAGATGGGAGATAAGAAAAAAAGAGAGAAGGTCGTCTCCTCATAGTGTAAAAAAATGTGTTTAAAAACAAAACAAAAACTTCCTTAGTACAAGAAAAGGAAAAAAACTTGTACAGGTGAGTTTAAATAAAACTTCAATAACTCGTCACACCACAGCACTATTCCACATCTAGGAACAAAAAGCAAAGAAAAAGTCCAGAAAGCGCAATAAAATTCAGGCAAATTCCAGTAATAACCCGACCGGTTTCGTCTGACAAGACATCAACTGGGGTGTAGGAATGGGTATTATGAGTCCCATTGCGCTATAAGTAACCATCCCAATTAATTCCATGAGACCATAATCGCTTCCGCCTGGTGAAAGGACGGCGTGCGTTCCAAATATCCTCATTTCCTGGTATTGTGCTTTCCAGGCGCCAGGAAATGACACCTGTAAGCGCGTCAGGTGCGCGGAAGTGACCACTCATCTTTAGATGGTGAATGGAGTTAAATCCTGTCACTCCACAGACCTCTTCCAATCGGCAACCCCGCTAGCAACAAGGGGAGGGGCCCGTGAACTGCACCAATCAAAGCCCCGTACAGCGTCCGAGGGGAGGAAACAAGCGACGCCGCTCCGCGCTCCACCAATCACGCCGTCGATAGAGCAGCAAATGGGGAAGTGCACCATCAAGCACTCACTGCATCTCCATCACAACAACATGACGGATGTCATTGCATGCTCGAAGCATGCAACGTCATCTCTGTGTATCACAGTGCGGTAGGGGCGTCTCTTAATGTCTGCGCTCCACCAGTGCGTTCCATTGGAATCATAGGTCTAAATACAATCCTGCAAAGTTTATGAGGGGCTAAAATTTGGATGAAAACAGTCTCATAGAGGTATTGGGATGTGAACATGTACTATTTAAAAGAGTGAATAAAGTAAATAAATGAAAACCCATTTAAACATCAAGGCAAACATAAATGTATCAAAAACAGGATAAATCAAGATTGGTTGATAAAGGCATTTAAATCCCAATCAACATTCAGGCCCGCGGGCACATAGCTCTTTAATTGATAGATCCAGAAAACTTCTAATATGGAGACACCTCTAATGCATGGTTCCCCTCTCCAATGGGGGACAAAATGGTCGATAATCTGGAAAGCAGTTCCTTCTACCTTTTTATTATGTTTTTCCAGAAAATGTCTTGGTACTGTATGCTTAGTGCAACCTTTCTTAATTTTGGCAATATGCTCCCCTACCCTTGTGGAGAAACTACGCTTGGTTCGACCCACGTATTGTTTCCCACAAGGGCAGGTGATGAGGTAGACCACATATTTGGTTGCACATGTGGAAAACTGCTTAATAGGAAATTCCACACCTGTAACTGTGGATCGGAAATTCGTCAATTTCTTACGATGGATGTTATGCAAGCATACCTTGCACCTTCTACAGGGGTGATAACCTTTGGACAATGGAAAAAAGGAAGGTTTAACTGGGGGGTCAGGTACATTTGGTGCGATTTGGTTCTTCAGAGACATCGCTCCCCTGTAAATCACACCTGCTTCTGTTGGGAGGACTGGGCCCAGGATAGGGTAATTTTTCAGAATCTTCCAATGTTTTCGAATAATATTTTTAATTTGTTTATGTTGAGTGGAGAAGGTCGTGAAGAACGAATGTCTAAATCTAGAGTCTTGGGCTGTCTTGGGTTTTTCTAGGGTTAAAGTGGATCTATCCATGGTTGAGATTTTCCTAATCTCCTCATCAATAGTCTCACTACAATAACCCTTATCCACAAATCGGGTTTTAAGGGTTTTAACCTGGATCTGGAAATCTTCCAGGTTGGAACAATTGCGTCTAATCCTCAATAATTGACTCTGGGGTACAGAGCTCAACCACGAGGGGTGGTGGCAACTGTCGATCGGAATGAAACCGTTCTGATCGGTGCTTTTGAAGAAGGTCTTAGTTTTTAATTGTTTGTTGTGTACAAAAATTTCCAGATCTAGGAAATGTATGTTGGAGAAGCTAGCTTCATATGTGAGATCTATACCCACCTCATTCTGGTTGAGCTTCTCCAACATACATTTCCTAGATCTGGAAATTTTTGTACACAACAAACAATTAAAAACTATGACCTTCTTCAAAAGCACCGATCGGAACGGTTTCATTCCGATCGACAGTTGCCACCACCCCTCGTGTTTGAGCTCTGTACCCCGGAGTCAATTACTGAGGATTAGACGCAATTGTTCCAACCTGGAAGATTTCCAGATCCAGGCTAAAACCCTTAAAACCCGATTTGTGGATAAGGGTTATTGTAGTGAGACTATTGATGAGGAGATTAGGAAAATCTCAACCATGGATAGATCCACTTTAACCCTAGAAAAACCCAAGACAGCCCAAGACTCTAGATTTAGACATTCGTTCTTCACGACCTTCTCCACTCAACATAAACAAATTAAAAATATTATTCGAAAACATTGGAAGATTCTGAAAAATTACCCTATCCTGGGCCCAGTCCTCCCAACAGAAGCAGGTGTGATTTACAGGGGAGCGATGTCTCTGAAGAACCAAATCGCACCAAATGTACCTGACCCCCCCAGTTAAACCTTCCTTTTTTCCATTGTCCAAAGGTTATAACCCCTGTAGAAGGTGCAAGGTATGCTTGCATAACATCCATCGTAAGAAATTGACGAATTTCCGATTCACAGTTACTGGTGCGGAATTTCCTATTAAGCAGTTTTCCACATGTGCAACCAAATATGTGGTCTACCTCATCACCTGCCCTTGTGGGAAACAATACGTGGGTCGAACCAAGCGTAGTTTCTCCACAAGGGTAGGGGAGCATATTGCCAAAATTAAGAAAGGTTGCACTAAGCATACAGTACCAAGACATTTTCTGGAAAAACATAATAAAAAGGTAGAAGGAACTGCTTTCCAGATTATCGACCATTTTGTCCCCCATTGGAGAGGGGAACCATGCATTAGAGGTGTCTCCATATTAGAAGTTTTCTGGATCTATCAATTAAAGAGCTATGTGCCCGCGGGCCTGAATGTTGATTGGGATTTAAATGCCTTTATCAACCAATCTTGATTTATCCTGTTTTTGATACATTTATGTTTGCCTTGATGTTTAAATGGGTTTTCATTTATTTACTTTATTCACTCTTTTAAATAGTACATGTTCACATCCCAATACCTCTATGAGACTGTTTTCATCCAAATTTTAGCCCCTCATAAACTTTGCAGGATTGTATTTAGACCTATGATTCCAATGGAACGCACTGGTGGAGCGCAGACATTAAGAGACGCCCCTACCGCACTGTGATACACAGAGATGACGTTGCATGCTTCGAGCATGCATTGACATCCGTCATGTTGTTGTGATGGAGATGGGGTGAGTGCTTGATGGTGCACTTCCCCATTTGCTGCTCTATCGACGGCGTGATTGGTGGAGCGCGGAGCGGCGTCGCTTGTTTCCTCCCCTCGGACGCTGTACGGGGCTTTGATTGGTGCAGTTCACGGGCCCCTCCCCTTGTTGCTAGCGGGGTTGACGATTGGAAGAGGTCTGTGGAGTGACAGGATTTAACTCCACTCACCATCTAAAGATGAGTGGTCACTTCCGCGCGCCTGACACGCTTACAGGTGTCATTTCCTGGCGCCTGGAACGCACAATACCAGGAAATTAGGATATTTTGAACGCACGCCGTCCTTTCACCAGGCGGAAGCGATTATGGTCTCATGGAATTAATTGGGATGGTTACTTATAGCGCAATGGGACTCATAATACCCAGTCCTACACCCCAGTTGATGTCTTGTCATACGAAACCGGTCGGGTTATTACTGGAATTTGCCTGAATTTTATTGCGCTTTCTGGACTTTTTCTTTGCTTTTTGTTCCTAGATGTGGAATAGTGCTGTGGTGTGACAGGTTATTGAAGTTTTATTTAAACTCACCGGTACAAGTTTTTTTCCTTTTCTTGTACTAAGGAAGTTTTTGTTTTGTTTTTAAACATGTACACACCTTTTAAATAAAACATTTTACACTATGAGGAGACGACCTTCTCTCTTTTTTTCTTATCTCCCATCTCCTGCTGGGATCTATCTTGTATGAGGATACAACGACATTGAGAACTCCGGCTGTTCCTTGGGAAGACCTCTGGATCATCCATAGAAGGATCTATATGGAGACAGAGATCGTGTAGGGCATCCAGCCCACTCAAGCTCGAGGGACCCCACACCGTATGGTGAGTTGTGGGTCTACAACAGTCGGTAAGCGTAGTAATTTCATCCTTACCTTACACCTACTTCATAGGAGTGTGGAGTTTACAAGAGATGTGTAACACTGATCAGTACTGAGGGTCTCCTTCTGGTTCCAATTGGGACAGGATACATGTAACCCCTATGTGTTGGAATGTTATTTCTAAAGAGGACATTACAATTTATATGTATATAACCTACTGTTGCATATGGACTGCTTTGAGGACAGTTAGTCCCCTCTTTTTTCCTACGGACATTTTATTTTATCATTGGATTGGTATATTCATTATTATGATTTTTACACTGTTTGCACTAAGGGCGGTACTGTCACTTTGACATATATACAATATTTTTTTCTTTTTTTCTTTTTTTCACTTTAAATTAGTAATTTTGTGGTGTGGCTTGACATCCTCACACTATGAGACCTCTGTGTCCTTATTAGTTTGTGGTTATCACCTATTTCACGTTTTGTGGTATTCCCAGTGAGGGATACCTCGGTTTGATTGGCGTTGCACTTTTCACAGTATCTATTTACAATAATTTCCATTGTTGTGTTGGCTGCCTCTACCATTTCTTTTTCTCACTTATTTTGTATAATATAAATTGTATGTTATACCTTCTTTTTCACTTGGGAGTAGCGCAATATATTTTATATATTATTTTCTTACCGGGATCAGTCTATATTGCAGCCATTCCATAATGGATGTGTTTGATTATCGCACCAGTCGGACTTTTAATACAGAAGGGGTATTTTCTGTCCCTAACACGAATTCAGAAATTGGTGGCCTCTTCCTCAGACTCAAAAATGTGATGACCACAGAGTTACATCTGCAATGGGATGTTGCATTTTTAGAACAATATGTAAAGGAACATATGGTTCCTAGAGGACTAAGGTGGGATGTACACCCTCAACAGGGGGACCCCGATTTAGAATCTTGGTACCAATTTTTTAATTCTCAGGGAATATCCCTTTTAAGTTTTCTAATAGAAAGAAAAACGTCCAAAATACCAGTTTAGGACAAAGAAATTAAGGAAATTAAAGAAAAATTATTTCCATCAAATACTACCACAGAATACACCACATTATCTTCCAATCTGAGAAACCATCTTGAAAAGGAAGAAAGGGAACAAAAAACAAAAAAACAAAAAAAGTATGCAAGGGATGTTGGCGATTACAAGGCCGGCTCGGTCTTCAGTTGGCAGAATAAAGATAATATGGGAAATAAGACAGATCACCCAAATTCAGATATGGAGGTATCTCAGCCCTCTACAAGTGAGGCGAAAGTGCTATCTTTTTCCCAACCCATACCAATCCCAATATCCAACTATAGGGATATGGGACAAGCGAACAACACAAGACCCCGGACCCCCAATTACCAACAAGGGCGTCCACCGCCCCAAAATAGGGGGAAGGGTAAAGGTCACAGAGGAAGAGCACATAACCAAAGAGACCCTTCACGTGATAGACACACCTATGAACAGTCCCCCTATAGAAGGGATGGATACAGTGATTACGCTTCTAGGTCATATGATACACCAGGAAGGGGTGGGGGAGGATCATATACACCAAGAAACGATTACCCTCCCAGATCACATGGAGCCACTTATGGATATATGGAAAGGGAGGAGGACCATTTTGATAGACCCCCTTACACTTACAACCAAAGTCAACCTGGATCTATCCAGGGGGGGATTTTCACAGGGGACAGGGAAATTACCCCAGGGGGAGAACCAAACGGGGCTCGAGAGGGGGGAGACGGGCCAGGAAGAAAAAGGAGAAGAGTGTAAAGGCTGCGGGAATTTTTAACCTCAGTACTGTTGAATTTTCTGAGGCAGAAAAAACGGTTCTTGATAAAGGATTGAAATATGTTCCATCAAAAGGACTGAATAAGTTCAATACATTTGTGGATGTTCAGAAATTCGTTAGAAAAATGAACATCCAGAGATACTTTATCTCGAACCCTTGTAGACCCAACCTCCCCGAAGTAACTACCCAGGTGATACATACAGGTCTTTCAAACCCATCCCTCTTCAATCCTTCGTGCCCAATGGCATCTAATATAAAGGTTTTTAGGGATTTGGTCCTCAAGGACCTAGAGGAGCTTCCTTTGAAAAGGTCTTACTCAGATCCTAATATTAAAATTGGTTTGAAATCTTTATGTGAGAGGAAGGATCTTGTGATCCGCCCAGCGGACAAAGGGGGGGGGGGTATTGTGGTTTTGGACAAGAGAGCCTACAGCAATGAAATGTCCAGAATTTTGAGGAGACAGTGCCACATATGTCAAGTTATCTTCCAATCCAACTTCAAAGTTTAAGGCTTCCCTTAAGAAGCTGGTGGAAACGGGAGTGAAAAGAGGAATACTTGATAATAAAGAAAGAAGTTATTTGATTTCCACAGTGCCATGTATTCCCGTGATGTACTATCTGCCGAAAATCCACAAGAATAGTTCATGTCCCCGAGGACGTCCCATTATTAGTGGAATTAATTCGGTCACTTCAAGATTGGGGAAATATATTGACTTTCACCTTCAGCCAATAGTTAGAGGCATTCCTTCATATCTGAAGGACACAAGACATACTATCGCCAGGCTACAAGAAGTAGAATATACTGAAGACATCCTACTGGTAACAGCGGACGTCACGTCCCTTTACACTAGTATAGCCCATCACTTGGGCTTTCAGGCTGTAGAATGTTTCTTGGATAGAGTTGTAGAACTCCCCATGGTACAGAAAATGTTCATTATGGACCTATTGAGGTTTGCGACATCACATAACTACTTCTGGCATGAAGGTGAATTCTACCTCCAACAAAAGGGAGTGGCTATGGGGGCTAAATTTGCCCCCAGTCTGGCCAATATATTTATGGCCAAGTAGGGAGGAGGATGTCGTCTGTGTTCCTGAGCGCCCGGAGATAGTCCTCTGGGCTCGGTACATAGATGACATCCTCCTCCTATGAAAGGGAGATAGACAGTCACTGGACACATTCATGGCTGACCTCAACCAGAATGAGGTGGGTATAGATCTCACATATGAAGCTAGCTTCTCCAACATACATTTCCTAGATCTGGAAATTTTTGTACACAACAAACAATTAAAAACTAAGACCTTCTTCAAAAGCACCGATCGGAACGGTTTCATTCCGATCGACAGTTGCCACCACCCCTCGTGGTTGAGCTCTGGACCCCGGAGTCAAATTATTGAGGATTAGACGCAATTGTTCCAACCTGGAAGATTTCCAGATCCAGGCTAAAACCCTTAAAACCCGATTTGTGGATAAGGGTTATTGTAGTGAGACTATTGATGAGGAGATTAGGAAAATCTCAACCATGGATAGATCCACTTTAATCCTAGAAAAACCCAAGACAGCCCAAGACTCTAGATTTAGACATTCGTTCTTCACGACCTTCTCCACTCAACATAAACAAATTAAAAATATTATTCGAAAACATTGGAAGATTCTGAAAAATTACCCTATCCTGGGCCCAGTCCTCCCAACAGAAGCAGGTGTGATTTACAGGGGAGCGATGTCTCTGAAGAACCAAATCGCACCAAATGTACCTGACCCCCCAGTTAAACCTTCCTTTTTTCCATTGTCCAAAGGTTATAACCCCTGTAGAAGGTGCAAGGTATGCTTGCATAACATCCATCGTAAGAAATTGACGAATTTCCGATCCACAGTTACTGGTGCGGAATTTCCTATTAAGCAGTTTTCCACATGTGCAACCAAATATGTGGTCTACCTCATCACCTGCCCTTGTGGGAAACAATACGTGGGTCGAACCAAGCGTAGTTTCTCCACAAGGGTAGGGGAGCATATTGCCAAAATTAAGAAAGGTTGCACTAAGCATACAGTACCAAGACATTTTCTGGAAAAACATAATAAAAAGGTAGAAGGAACTGCTTTCCAGATTATCGACCATTTTGTCCCCCATTGGAGAGGGGAACCATGCATTAGAGGTGTCTCCATATTAGAAGTTTTCTGGATCTATCAATTAAAGAGCTATGTGCCCTCGGGCCTGAATGTTGATTGGGATTTAAATGCCTTTATCAACCAATCTTGATATATCCTGTTTTTGATACATTTATGTTTGCCTTGATGTTTAAATGGGTTTTCATTTATTTACTTTATTCACTCTTTTAAATAGTACATGTTCACATCCCAATACCTCTATGGGACTGTTTTCATCCAAATTTTAGCCCCTCATAAACTTTGCAGGATTGTATTTAGACCTATGATTCCAATGGAACGCACTGGTGGAGCTCAGACATTAAGAGACGCCCCTACCGCGCTGTGATACACAGAGATGACGTTGCATGCTTCGAGCATGCATTGACATCCGTCATGTTGTTGTGATGGAGATGGGGTGAGTGCTTGATGGTGCACTTCCCCATTTGCTGCTCTATCGACGGCGTGATTGGTGGAGCGCGGAGCGGCGTCGCTTGTTTCCTCCCCTCGGACGCTGTACGGGGCTTTGATTGGTGCAGTTCACGAGCCCCTCCCCTTGTTGCTAGCAGGGGTTGCCGATTGGAAGAGGTCTGTGGAGTGACAGGATTTAACTCCATTCACCATCTAAAGATGAGTGGTCACTTCCGCGCGCCTGACGCGCTTACAGGTGTCATTTCCTGGCGCCTGGAACGCACAATACCAGGAAATGAGGATATTTGTAACGCACGCCGTCCTTTCACCAGGCGGAAGCGATTATGGTCTCATGGAATTAATTGGGATGGTTACTTATAGCGCAACGGGACTCATAATACCCAGTCCTACACCCCAGTTGATGTCTTGTCAGACGAAACCGGTCGGGTTATTACTGGAATTTGCCTGAATTTTATTGCGCTTTCTGGACTTTTTCTTTGCTTTTTGTTCCTAGATGTGGAATAGTGCTGTGGTGTGACGAGTTATTGAAGTTTTATTTAAACTCACCTGTACAAGTTTTTTTCCTTTTCTTGTACTAAGGAAGTTTTTGTTTTGTTTTTAAACATGTACACACATTTTTAAATAAAAAATTTTACACTATGAGGAGACGACCTTCTCTCTTTTTTTCTTATCTCCCATCTCCTGCTGGGATCTATCTTGTATGAGGATACAACAACATTGAGAACTCTGGCTGTTCCTTGGGAAGACCTCTGGATCATCCATAGAAGGATCTATACGGAGACAGAGATCGTGTAGGGCATCCAGCCCATTCAAGCTCAAGGGACCCCCCACCGTATGGTGAGTTGTGGGTCTACAACAGTCGGTAAGCGTAGTAATTTCATCCTTACCTTACACCTACTTCATAGGAGTGTGGAGTTTACAAGAGATGTGTAACACTGATCAGTACTGAGGGTCTCCTTCTGGTTCCAAATGGGACAGGATACATGTAACCCCTATGTTTTGGAATGTTATTTCTAAAGAGGACATTACAATTTATATGTATATAACCTACTGTTGCATATGGACTGCTTTGAGGACAGTTAGTCCCCTCTTTTTTCCTACGGACATTTTATTTTATCATTGGATTGGTATATTCATTATTATGATTTTTACACTGTTTGCACTAAGGGCGGTACTGTCACTTTGACATATATACAATATTTTTTTCTTTTTTTCACTTTAAATTAGTAATTTTGTGGTGTGGCTTGACATCCTCACACTATCAGACCTCTGTGTCCTTATTAGTTTGTGGTTATCACCTATTTCACGTTTTGTGGTATTCCCAGTGAGGGATACCTCGGTTTGATTGGCGCTGCACTTTTCACAGTATCTATTTACAATAATTTCCATTGTTGTGTTGGCTGCCTCTACCATTTCTTTTTTTCACTTATTTTGTATAATATAAATTGTATGGTATACCTTCTTTTTCACTTGGGAGTAGCGCAATATATTTTATATATTATAATGTTATTTTTCCCCTCTAGCGTCTTTGAGCATCGCGCTTCAGGCGACAAAACGCTCAGATGTGAATGCAGCCTTATTAGACCTCGTACACACAACTGTTTTCCTCGGCAGAATCCATCAAGGAACTTGGTGGGAGAGCTTTTTTGCCGAGGAAACCGGTCGTATGTAAGTTTTTCATCGAGGAAACTGTCGAGGAACTCAACGAGCAAGAAAGAGAGCAAGTTCTCTTTTTCCTCGCCGGGAGTCCAAATTGGCTCGTCTTGTTCCTCGTCGGGCTGGTTTTCCACGAGAAACACGTTGGTGTGTATGCTTAGAAACCCGCGGACTTTCAGTAAAAGTATTTGTAATGGAAATAGCACATTTGTCACGCTGTAACAGACTGAAAAGTGAAAATGTCTCTTACCAAACTTTAACCGAACACGCAGTAACATGAGATTAGCAAAAGCAGCCCAAGGGTTGTGCCAGTGGAATTGAACCTCCCTTGCCGTAGTATGTGGTGAAGTCACCGCGTTTGAGAACGAGGAGATTTGGTCTTGACAGTGTGTACGCAAAGACAGCTTGTCAAGTTCCTCGACAAGCCTAACAAGGAACTCGACGAGGAAAACTATGTGTCTGAAACGACGAGTTCCTCGGACGTGTGTACGAGGCCTAAGAAAAAGATAATGACAATAATAATGGTCAGATTAGCTACACAACCAATTCTAAGTGCGCGGGTGACCCTGCCCCCCTCTGATACAACGGGAAAAGGCTGGGGTTACCCAGTGACATGTACAGGTGACCCCGCCCCCTGGACGAAACAGGAAACTCGAGTTGCATCAGAGGGGCGGGGTCACCGACACACTGATGGGTGGCCCCGCCCTCAGCTATATAAGAGCTGTCAGGCTGGAGCGTGCCATTTGTCGGCTGCTTCCCATGGAGGCAGGATCATGTTGGCGTTATCACTGGAGATCGAGAATGGATTTACATCGCTGGAGATCGAGACTAGATTACATTGCTGGAATTATTTTTTTATTTTCTTTTTCTTTTTTAATAAAGGACTTGTCCCAAGCTGTGTACTGTGGATTTTAACATTTTTGACACTTATTTTGTGAAATGGTCCTTACCAATTTACATGGGGGCTGGGATCTGGGGGTCCCTTTTGTTAAAGGGGGCTTTCAGATTCTGATAAGCCCCTCACCCGCAGACACCCACAACCACCAGGCAAAGGTTGTGGGGATGAGTCCATTGTCCCCCATCAACATGGGGACATCCTCCCCATGTTGAGGGCATGTGGCCTGGTACGATTCAGGAGGTGGGTCGCTCTCTCGTCCCCTCTATTTTCCTGCGGCCTGCTAAGTTGCGTGCTTGGATAAGGGTCTGGTATGGATTTTTGTGGGAACCCCACACCATTTTTTTATTTGGCGCAGGGTTCCCCTTAATATCAATACTAAATCTGAAGGGCCTGATCTGGAATTTGGGAGGACCCCCACGCATTTTTATTTTATTTTGGTTCGAGGTTGCCAATGTTTTTTCAATGCATTTTATTTGTATTGCCGGGACCCGACAATTGATTATAGCCGCGAGTAGTTTTAAATGACTTTTTTTCCTTTAGAAATGTAATTTTGTGCAGGGACTGAATTAAACACGGGAAACATGCGCAGCTTTATAGGCATACTATAGACACCCCAGGTCCGAAATTTAAAAGAATATTTCACATTAATTTTTTCACTTTAAGCATTATTAAAATCACTGCTCCCAAAATAAACAGCCATTTTTAAAACTTTTTTTGCATTGATACAGGTCCCAACCACTTTTTATGACAATAACTTGCATATTAACCTTTAGCACTTTCGATTTTTCATGTTCGTGTCCCATAGACGTTAACGGTGTTTGTGTGTTCGAAAAAATTTTTTTGCCTGTTCGCATTTTCTGCTGCAAAGCAAACCAGGGGGTATTTGGTTCATCCCTACTTCTGACTGCAAATGTGTTTTAATCTCAAAAACTTCTCTACTGGGATATCTCTTAATGTGTGTTTAGGATGTCTTAAATCCGCTCATTGCCTGCCGTTGGTTTCCTAAAAAGGTTAGATACTACCCTGTTGCCCTCTCACCTTAGAAATACATCAAGAAAATCAATGGATATGGAGTTACAACAACCCGTAAACCTCAGATTTTAATTATTGTCATTAAGACAGCTGACTTCATCAGAGACAATAAAGAGTAGGTCATCTATACAGCAAAATAGGGTATCTGAAAGGTAGGGACTGTCAGGTCCAAATATGCAGGACCTCTGCCACCATCCCATATAGAGATTGGTAAGGTAGGGGGATATTTTGGCTCCCGTAGATTTTTGTAAATAGCAGTCCCTGTTGAATATAAAATAGTTATTTGTAAGTAAGTAAATACATGAAGAATTCCTGATGGACAAGGGAATAGCCACTGTACATAGATAGAAAAAAGTAAACCGCCTGAAAATCCAGGGAATGAGGAATAGAAGAGTATAGGCTAGACACATCACAAGTCAACCATTTTAATCTATCAATTCATGAAAAATCTTTTAGCTTTGTCAATAGTTGTTCAGTATCCCTAAGGTAGCCAGGAAGGTCGACCACCAGAGGCGGTAACTGGTGGTCTACCCACTGGTCTAAACACTCATTCAGGGACAATTGGCCTCCCTGTTAAAGGATTACATCCCTTATGAACCAGAAAGTGGAATATCGGTGCGATGGGACACTCTGGAATGAACATAACTTTTGCTGCCTGTAAAGATTCCCGCTATGACCCCTCTATCTAACAGTAAGGATAGTTATTTTTTGAAGAACTGGGTGGGATTGCCTCTGAGGTACATATACGTTTTGGAATCAGATAATTTATGTACAGCTTTACTCCTATACGCCTCAGAAACCAGAACCAACACCGAACCTCCTTTGTCCGCATTCCTAATGACTATATTGTCCTATTACCTAAGATTCTTCAATGCTGCTTTTTCAGGAGAGATCATCATACGAATAGTTACAAGGACAGGGCCAGAATTGAATGACATGCGGCTGCATAGTATAGTCTCTAAAGACAACAACAGAGAGTCAAGCTGAGAATCCCCACACGAGCAGACAGGTTTGTTGAAATCGGTCGGACAGACCGATTTGAACAAATCTGTCTGCTGGGATGTATTGGTTTGATTGTGTACACACGATCAAACCAAAATCCCCGCCGGCAGACGGCGCGCTGACGTGTCAGTGACTTGGCGGTGACGTTGACGCCGCCATGTCACCGCACCAGGAAGTGAATTACTTCCGCGCATGCGTCGAATCCATTTGACGCATGTGCGAGAAGATATGTCTGCTGGTTAGCGTACTAACCAGCAGACATATCGGGCGGACAGATTCCCAGCCGACGGATTTTAAAGCATGCTTTAAAATCTGTCGGCTGGCCAAATCCGTCGGCTCGCCCGTACACACGATCGAAACTGTCTGCTGGGACGGTCGGGCTGACCGTTTCCAGCAGATAGATTTGATCGTGTGTACGCGGCCTAACTCAGCAAAACAGTACAGAACACAGTTACTTGTGATTATCTTAGCCACTTTCCGACTGGGCCATAGCTGAATGTAGGCTACAGCATGGTCAGATAATTCTGGGATTGCGTACAATGATGTCCTCCCAGAATCACGCCCCATGGGCGCGCACACGGGAGTGTCCATGCTCACTGGGTTCTCGGGACCCAGTGCATCACAGATCAGGAAAAGGGGCCAATCCCAGCCACTCTTTACCACATAATTGCTCCGTTCATTAATGGAGCGATCATTGTCAACAAACCGGCGTCATGTCTGGTTCTCTCCTCTTCTCACACCGATCATGTGAGGAAAGGAAGGAGAAGCTGCATCGTGAGGCTGCTTACATTTTTTTTTATTCCAATTGCCTATCAGTGCCTCATTAGTGCCACATATGTGCCCCAGCAGTGTCCCATCTGTGCCTCAGCAGTGCCCCATCTTTGCCCCAGCAGTGCCACAACAGTGCCCCATCAGTGCTGTACAGTGCCTTTATCAGTGCCACATCTGTGTCCCATCAGTGCTATACAGTGCACCATCAGAGCACATCTGTGCCCAATCAGTGCCACATCAGTACCACATCAGAGCACATCTGTGCCCCATCATTGCCCAGCAATTCTCTACAGTCCCCGATCGATGCACGTATGTACCTCTTCTGTGCAACATCAGTGCCCTACAGTGCCACATCTGTACTACATCTGTGCCACATAAGTGCTCTATAGTGCCCCATCAGTGCAAATAAAGTGCCCATTAGTGTTAATACAGTGCCCATTAGTAAGTGCTTATCAGTTTCACCCTATTAGTGGATCCTCATCGTGAAAATGTGTAAAAAGATGCATAGAAAAAATTCTTTCCACATTTTCCAAAAACTTGTGGAAAAAAATGACATGCTCAAAAGACTCATTATGCCTCATAGAATATACGTTGACGTGTTTGCTTTCCAAAATGGGGTAATTTTGTGGATGTTTACATTGTCCTGGTGCTCCAGGGCCTTCAAAAGTGTGATAGGTTGTCAGGAAATTATGGCCCAGATTCACAGAGTGCAAGGCGCACATTATGCTGCCGTAGAGCAAACACCGTACGCCGTACGCCACGCCATGTAGCGCGGAGAGACAAGCATTGCATTCAGCAAGCCAGTACTCCCAATGTTGCACCAGCATAGCATCGGTTTCAAAGGCACACGCCGTCATAGGTGGAAGTGGGTGTGACCTCATGCAAATGATGGTTTGAGTGTGGTGCAGTGTTTTATGCCCGGCGTATCACTAACTGCGCATGCGCTGTGACGTCGCCGTGATGTGGACGCATGCTCAGCACCCTCCTGCGCCTGCTCGTAACCACTCCGACACAACTGCCTAAGCTACGCCGGATCACCACGTACGCCGTGAACTTAACGTACGCCCAGCCAGACACACGTCCAACGCACAATATGCCGGCTTGTGTTCCCTGGTGCAGACCTTTGCATGTCTGTTGCCGGGTTGCACCTCATCTATGGGGAATAACTTTACGCCGGACGTACAACTTACGCGCATCTCACGTTGCATGCGGCGGGCACACGCACGTTCGTGAATCGCCGTATTTCCCTCATTTGCATGTTTGAATGGCTAATCAATGGGAGCAGCACCATGCGTCCAGCCCATATGTGCGCCCACCATAGGCCGGCATGTGCAAGCTACATCCACGGGGTGTAGCCTCCTTTAAGGCACATGTTGGTTTGTGAGTCTGCCGCAAACATACGCCGGCGCACATTTGCACTTACGTCGCCGTAATATGCTATACGTAGGCGTAAGTGCTTAGTGAATCTGGGCCTATATGTGAAAGGAGTGTGTGTACATTTAGGCAGCAAAAGATTCTTTCCTAGAATCTCATCAGGAAAAACAACGTTTTTTTCCTGACGAGATTCTGGCCTGTGTGTATGAGGCTTTACAGTAGCTTGCTACCACCTAGCAGTTTGTCCGCGAACAGGTCTGCTAGGCAACCATACACACATAGATCTCTGTCTGGCAGATCTGCTAGTTTACAATCTATATGCAATCTGTCAACACCCAGTACAATTACATCCAGTTTAGATGTCAGTCCAAGCACTAATCTCTCTGGGAATGAGCTTAGCTAGCTTAGTTCACAGAAGCCACTTAATAATTTTATAATTTAATATACCAAATTATTGGCAATGCATATGTACAAAGAAGGGAATTACAACATAAATACAACAAGACAAAAGGACATACAAAGTTTGGCTATTGTGAATAAATATAATGACCACTAAACCAAAAAAGTGTGTCAAAAATAAGCAGCGCGTAAAATATATTTATTATACTCTTGATAGTATTTATAATACTCTTGATAAAAATAAAAAAAAACAGAAGTAAACTTTTACCTGAGGTTTATACTGTCGATGGAAGCACATCAATAATAGTCTCAATCCACCAGTTTAGAACGGTTCCATGTCAATCAAATCATCCATATCTCATGCTCCTCAATTTATTGAGACCTGGATTTGGGGCAGACTCTAGCTCTTGGCCAATCAACCCTGGGAGTGTTTCCTCCTCACCTTGGAGGAAGGTTATTTGGGACCAGATATAAATCTGCCATGAATTGTTCTAATGGTTGGGTCATGGATAGGAGTTCCAACACCAGTGTGTTAGTCTGATCACAACAAGACCAATTACGGCTTGGCTCTCGCAAGTAGGCTCCATACGGCTATTTTTGGGGATCTCTGGATTCTATACACATTACACATACAATTGTATATGTATATGTATATGTACCATAAAATGTGTATGATCAGAAGGAATTATTTTCATTTTTCCAATTAATATTTTAGTTTTTGTGAAAGATAAAATAAATTCCTCTGAACTTTGACATAACTCAATTGTTGGTAGACAGTTCGGAGCCTTCTGAGTGTGTAGGCTTCATCCTCTGCTGAGGTTGTTGATAGACCAGCCAGGACTTCCCTTTGAGTTTCAGTGAGGTGACAATTCATTTGTCTTTATCTATACAGTACCTACAAGAATGTGAAAATGTTATTGGAAAATAGGTGTCAATTCTGGTCTATAGGTGTTTTAATTGAGAAACATCTTTTTACTATTGATTACTGAATCAAGAGAGTACTGTATCTTTTTTGAAAATAGAAAATAATTTGAAAATGTATTGATTTTTGTATGAAGAGCACAAATAAAACAGTGCAAATGTTACCCACACAGGGATAGAACCTAATGGCCCTTGTTACAAAAAAATGAATGAAAAATAAAAATCGAATACACTAATAACTAAAAACCCTAAGAGGGGGGGGGTGCTCTAAAGTGCAAGGCTTGAGCAATTTGCAAGGTTATAGGAGAAAAAGACACAGGACCATTTTTACCATTAAATATCACAGTCGTATGATCCATCACTGTTACAGCAGTCATTATCTAACCAGCGCAACCAACATTTTCCAGAATTTATGGGGACACCCCTGTTAGCATAAGTGGCTTGATACATAGGCAGGTTAGAATTTATCATCCATTATAAATTTATAATACATCCGGAAGGGTATCGTGGGAGGAGAGGTCTGTTTCCAGCACATAGTGATTGCTTTACGGGCATAAAACAGCAGAATACTTACAAGGGTTCTCTTAGACCCCATAGTGGCTAAAAATTCCACTAGACCAAGTAGACAAAATTGTGGCACAAGATGTACTGTAATCTGTGTTGTGTTTCCAATAGTTTGCACCACAGCCTGCCAATATTGTGCTATACCCGGACATGACTAAAAGATGTAAAAAAATTCACCAGGCTGATGCAAGCAGTACCAACAAGCTGTGGAAATGGATGAACTACCTTTGTATAGCCTGTATGGTGTGTAATAGGTTTAATGTAATATTTTAAATTGGATAAAGTTGTATCTGGTGGAGACTAAGGCCCCGTACACACGAGCAAATGAATCTGCTCAAATCGGTCGGACAGACCGATTTGATCAGATTTGTCTGCTGGCTGTTTTGGTCAAACCAAAATCCCTGCCGGCAGACAGCGCGGTGACGTGGCGGTGACGTTGACGCCACCACGTTACCACACCAGGAAGTAAAACACTTCCGCGCATGTGTCGAATCCATTCGACGCATGAGCGGGCAGATATGTCTGCTGGTTAGCGTACTAACCAGCAGACATATCGGTCCGACGGGTTCCCAGCAGACAGATTTTAACCACTAGCCGACCAGCCGCGCAGTTTACGGCGGCAGGTCGGCTCTCCTGCGCGAAGCCCGTCTCCTACGCCAGGACTCGCGGCCACTGGGGGCGCGTGGCCCCCCGCTCGCCCCCGAGTCCCGCGCGCGTGCCCGGAGGGCGCGATCCGTCGGCTCGCCCAGCACTCGTTCCTGTCACGGGGGACGTGATCTTCCGTTCAACAATGTATGAACGGAAGATCAATGTCCCCCTGTGAGTTCACCCCCCCACACAGTAAGAACACAAATAGACACACTTAACCCTTCCCCGCCCCCTAGTGTTAACCCCTTCACTGCCAATGGCATTTTTATAGAATCCAATGCATTTTTATAGCATTGATCGCTATAAAAATGCCATGGTCCCAAAAATGTGTCAAAAGTTCCGATGTGTCCGCCATAATATCGCAGTGTGTACGCGGCCTTAGTAATTGATTTTTTTTACGAAAAATATGAAGAATACGTATCGGCCTAAACTTAGGGAAAAAAATTTTTTTTATATCTTTTTTGGGGATATTTATTATAGCAAAATGTAAAAAATATTGTCTCTAACCAAAAAATAAAAACCGCAGAGATCTTACCACCAAAAGAAAGCTATTTGTGGGAAAAAAAGGACATTTTGTTTGGGAGCCACGTCGCACGACCGCGCAATCAGTTAAAGCAGGGATACAAAAAGTCCTGGTCTTTGGAAAATATGGTCAAAGTGGTTAAAGCATTTTTGTTGCAGATACACATGAAATCTGTCTGCTGAGACGGTCTGTCAGACCGTTTTCAGCAGATAGATTTGATCGTGTGTACGCGGCCTTAGTGAGAGAAGGGGAAGTTCCAGGTCTCTAACCAGTCTTTATCATCCAATCCAGGGATATCCAAACAACATTTTTGTTGCAGAGAAGATAATTTAGGACTGGACACCACTAGAATATATTAATACAGGTCAGAGGTGAGTTTCTCCAAGTCCAACACTCAAATGATAGCCTCTAACTCTGAGTATGAGAGGGATAATTGTTGACCTAAAACTGGAAACTGAAGCCATGGGAAACCTGAAGATATCTATAATAATAAAGTGAGGGTAAATTGAATTTAGACTTGAGGGTGGGCAAAGGAAAGAATACTGTGGCCCAGATTCACAGAGCAATTACGCCTGTCTAACTGGTGTTAGACAGGAGTAATTTCAAATTTCACGCGCCGTATCACTAGTTTGAATCCTTAAACCATGATACGGCGGCTTCGGGCTTCGATCCGAGAGGCTTACGTTTTCGTAAGCCTTCGGATCTACGCTGCGATATTTTTGCGGCCGCTGGGAGGAGTCCGCGTCGTTTTCAGCGTCGGGATATGCAAATGACTTTTTACGGCGATCCACGAAGATACGAGTGGTCTTCGCAATCGCTTACGTCATTTTTTTGCTACGTACTGTTAGACCAGCTATTTGCTGGTCTAACGGTGCGTAGCCCATGTTAAGTATGGCCGTCGTTCCCGCGTCAAATTAAATATATATATATTTTTTTTGCGTCCGTAAACGACGCTACTCAAACAACAAATGACGTAACGACGTGATTTCGCGCAATGCACGGCGAGAAATTTGTGAACGGAGCATGCGCAGTTCGATCGCCGCGGGAACGTGCCTATTCTAAATGCTTCACGCTCCCTACTCGCGTAGATGGCTTGCGCCGGGAGAAATACACTACGCCGCCGTAGTTTACAGGACAAAATCTACCGGGATTCCACGTAGAGCCAGGTAAAATACGTCGGCGTAGTGTATTTCTGATACTCTACGCGAATCTAATTGTATGTGAATCTGGGCCTGTATCTTTACACTGCATTGAACTATATCCATATTCATACTACTTTTACAGGTTATATCACATCTCAGCTATAGGTAAAAGTACCCTACTTTTACATTTATGTTACACTTTACACTGATGCTGACCAGAAGTGATCTTGACTTCTTGCAGGGGCTCCAATTAGTCCCTCTTTCAATGGGTAAGGGATTTGTCAATTATGCTGTATGGTCAAATAGCAACAATGAGAAAATTAAGCAGATAAGCATACATAGACAAGAATTCCCTGGTGTGGTTCACCTTCCAGCATGTTACTGATAGGTGTACAACATGTATATACATTTTGTATATGTGTGAGGAATAAAAGCTGAAAAATGTTACCTTTACATCATAATATTAAATTTGCTTTGCTATTGGATGTTGGGAAGGCAATTTTGCTTTGCACCCTTGACTTCAAAGCCGGTGACTGAATGGTTGAAATCTGTTAATACCATCTTGCAAGTATATTTTTAGCTTTGCATGCTGTTGTCACACATTTTAAGGAAGTGTTTGTATATCCTTGTTCCAACAACCTTACTGGGATAGGTATTGATGGAAAACAACATTTTGGCTTGGAAATTTGAAGTATATTTCAACTGAAAGAATCATAGCTATGGGGGTCATCGTGAATTTTTTTTGTAATTTATTATGCAGAAATTTAGTATATTGAGCCATCTGCTTCATTTGCTGTCCAAAACATTTGAAAACGCATGTTTTATTTTACAAGGACAAAATAAATCATGTTCAGTGGAAAAATAGCTTTTCTATCTTATCCTATTTCACTTTTTTAATCATGGTTGTTATAGGTAATACAGAAATATTAAACATTAAAGCCGACCATAAACCGTTTAAAAATCAACCAGTTCAGCAAGAAAGAGACACATTTTGATACATCTATGGGCAGGTTGGCTGTACTGAAGTCAATGGGCCAGATTCAGGTAGAGTTATGCTGGCGTATCAGTGATACGCCGGCATAACTCTGACTTTGCGCCGGCGTATCTGTTTTCTGTTTTCAGAAAACAAGATACGCCGGTTTGCAGGAAAGATCCGACAGGCGCAATTGTATTACGCCGTCAGATCTTAAATACATTTTTTAAAATGGCCGCCAGGGGCGTTCCCGCTGATTTACGCTGAGAATATGTAAATCAGCGAGATACGCCAATTCCCGAACGTACACCCGCCCGATGCAGTGACTTTACACCGTTTTCGTAAGGGGTTTCCCGGCGTAAAGATAAAGCACCAAAAAGATGGCGCATCCTATGTTAAGTATTGACGTCGTGACCGCGGGAAATTTTAAATTTTTTACATCGTTTGCGTAACTCGTCCGTGAATGGGGATTTACGTCAATTTAGTTCACGTCGAAAACACTGTCATAATTCGGAGCATGCACACTGGGATTTTTCAATGGTCGACGCATGCGCAGTACGTTCGGCGCGGGGAAGCGCCTAATTTAAATAGCATACGCCCCCTACCCGCTCAATTTTAATTAGGCCGCCCAATTTACGCTACGCCGCCGCAACTTTTCACGCAAGTGCTTTGTGAATAGAGCACTTGCGGGTAAAGTTGCGGCGGCGTAACGTAAATAGGAAAAGTTATGCCGCCGCAAAGAACTTGAAACCTGAATCTGGCCCATAGTATGCATTGTTATGAAATAGAATTGTAAGGTGGGGACAAATTTTGGATAAATTGTTAAATTGAAAAATCTATAAATAGAGAGATAATATACAAACAAAAAAGAAACTTATATTAACAATTTTGAACTTAATTTATCGGGTTATATACAGGGCATTCCTCACAACTTAAAACAGTTTTTGTGCCGTTAAAATATGACAGTTGAGGATCTTTTTGATCAGACATTTGAATTTTGTTCCCATGAAAACCCTTTCAACTCATTAAAGTTGTTAAACTAGTTGTGTCAACACCAGTGCTAAATATGTCTTTCCATATCTTTTTTGAGGGTTGTGTACTGGATCCCTGAGCTATTTCTCTACATATATGGATATACAAACATTATACTGTATCTGCAACCTATATGCAGGGTACTTGAAACCTATTTACCCATTTTAACAGGGGAATCATGTTAGTATATGTTAGTATATGTAGACCGTAAGAGTGAACTTTTTTCTTATTTGCTTATGTTGGGTTTGTTAAATATAGCATTGAAAACAGTTGTATCTGTTTTATAAGTGCAAGAAAAATATCTGTTGGTCATGTAAAAAATGTAGAGCTGTCCTGAATCTTGGGGAGAATAATTAACCCTTCCAGGTTATTATCATGAAACTACAAAATAATTAAGCTTTATGTTGCAGAGATTGGAGAGTGGGTGGAGTACTTTAAAAAAAGAAAACTGGGCAGGGCTGACAAAATTCTGTCAACATAAATGCTGTGTGTAGTCAGCCCACAACAGGACCTAGGAGTTGATTGCACTTCTGGATGGTAAACATGCTTTGTTTTGCTGTACTTGCAGGATCATTAAAGTAATTAATTGTGTGAAAATGCACATGCATTGCATATATTTTGTTTTATTTTGCTCTGACATACACTTTAAGCTTTTTGCAGGGCCAACGTATCTGGTTACACATGTATAAATACATTGCTGAGCCCCACTGAAGACATGTTTGACATATGCTGCCCATATGTTTATGTTTTGGGCAACTGTAGATGGGTGTTGGGGGAACATACAGAAATTATATTTGTTTATGTTCCTGGTCTTGTTAGCTATGCAACTATACAGCTTGACTTTTTTTTAAATATAATTGTATTTATTATTTTAAATGTAGATGCACAGGTGTATTTTCAAATTAATTATGAGGTGCAGGAATCACATCATCAGAAAAAAAACACGGGGGAGTTGATTTACTAAAGGCAAATCTACTGTGCAATGCAAGTGCAGTTGCTCTAGGTCAGAGGGAAAGCTCTACTAATTTACGCATTTCGTCATGGATGTCGTCTCAGCGGTACTTTCACATCGCACACAATGAGCAAGATTCAGGTAGATGGGCGCATCTTTAATCTGGAGTAACGTTTCTCATTTACGTTACTCTGGCAAAATTTTAGGAGCAAGTACTGTTATTCATGAAGCACTTGCTCCTAAAGTTGCGGCAGCGTATCGAAAATGAGCCGGCGTTATTCAAATTGGGCGGGTACGGGGCGTGTATTATTAAAACTAGGCGCGATCCCGCGGCGAACGTACTGCGCATGCGTCGACTGTCAATGCATCCCAGTGCGCATGCTCACAACTTCCGTCGGCACCACTTCCTTGGAAACGACAGCGCAATGTGTTCCGTTGGACGTTTAAATGCGCCCGTAGATGCGCCATTCCGGCACTAAAGTATATCCTGTTCCCCCTCCCCGCAGTGAAGTTACTTTTGTTCTGAGATGGCTGCTCCCGTTCCCCGCAAACACAGGAGAAAGCTGAACTTTAAAGGCTAGGAGCTGTCAGCCTTCATCTCGGCTATGGAGACCTATGATGTCTTCCTCCATGGCTGTAAAAGTTGACAGACAAGCAGGGACAGAGGTGTTGTCCTGCAAGTGGGGGTGCTCAGCTAGCTCTTATCGTCGGTAACGCTGCTGTAGCTGCTCTCCTGCTGACCTGTGGCCGCCTGGAGTAAAGATAAAGCAGCTATTTGTAGAAATAACTTTGCGCCGGACGGACGAGATACGTGCGGCGCATGTAGCCAGCGTATGGTGCTAATCCGTTCGCGAATCGGGAAATCTCCCTTATTTGCATATTTGCAGGGGAAATCAATAGGCGTGACTGATGCGCCAAGCGAAATTATGCGCTGACGAGACTCTGGCGTCGGAAAGTTAAGCCGATCGGAAATGGCCCGTTTTCTGGCGCCGTAGATACGACGGCGCATCTTCACAGTTACGCGGCGCATATCGAAATACTCCAGCGCAAGTCTTGCTGAATCTGGCCCAATGTCTATTTAGGCAGAGCAGCCACAGTGAGAGGGGGTGTGTATACTAAGTAACTATCCACACTGAACTATCATAGCACCAAGGCTATACCTAAGTAGGGGCCGCCCGGATCAAAGCGTGAACAGCTGGACGTTTGCTCTCCCATAGACATATCAAAACAGGCAATATATAAAAAACAACAATAAAAAACACTAATCATTCCCTATGTTTTTTAATATCAACTTTGCTGGACATTCACATTTATACATATATTTTTGGACTACATTTCACTTTCTATCTCTCTCTTGGCTGGTTGTCTGGTCAACTATCTATTGTAATTAATTTGTGTGTACACTTATGTGGTTTTTGGACACTGTTCCTAGTTATTATTCTTGCACAGGTGATCTACGTATAGTTTACCCACTGTTTATATAAAGGTTTGTATTTATACTTAGGTATGCCCTTCAGGTATATGGTCTTCACTTTTTATAGGGTATGATATACATAGGTTTATATTTGTCACTTTAGTGGGACCCTTATTATTATTTTTTAGATATGCCCCTGGTAGCGCCATTACCCCTTCCTTTTATAATTTTACCAGATTCCCATGTGGAGCAGGGGTAATAGAGAATTAACAGAGGAAAGGGTTGCAATTTAAGACATTTAAAATATGTGTTAATCTTCAGCAGTGTCATCTTTTCCATTGAACACTGAGAATTCAGGTCTTTGGATTACTTTCCTGATTGCTGGAAGAATAGATGGGGCCAGATTCACAGAGCCCTTACTCCTGTCTAACTCGCGTTAGACTGGAGTACTTTCAAATTACGCGCGTCTTTTCACTACTCTGAAACCTCAAACCATGAAACGACGGCTGCGGGCTTCAATCCGACTGGCTTACGTGTTCGTACGCCTTCGGATCTACGCTGCAATAAATTTGCGGCCGCTGGGTGGAGTTCCCGTCGTTTTCTGTGTTGGGGTATGCAAATGAGCTTTTGCCGACGATCCACGAAGTTACGAACGTCAATCGCAATCTCTTACGGCATCTTTAGTCATCTTTTTTGCTGCGTAAAGTTATACCAGCTTTTTGCTGGTCTAATATTAGACAGCCCATGTTAAGTATGGCCGTCGTTCCCGCGTCGAATTTCAACGTTTTCCGACGTCTTTTTTTATTTTTTACGTAAGTCGTCCGGGAATAGGAATGTCCGTAAACTACGCTACTCAAACAAAAAATGAAGTAACGACGTTATTTCGCGCAATGCACGGCGGGAAATTTCTGAACGGAGCATGCGCAGTTCGATCGACGCGGAGACGCGCCTAATTTAAATGCTTCATGCCCCCTAATCGCGTATTTCGATTACGCGGCGAGAAATACACTATGCCGCCGTACCGTACGGGACAAAATCTACCAGAATTCGGCGTATAGCCTGGTAAAATACGGCGGCGTAGTGTATCTCTGATACTCTGCGCCAATGTAATTGTATCTGAATCTGGCCCATTGTCTCCATTTCCTAATAATGTGTCAGTTTAGCTGCAGGAAATAAGTATGTAGCGCTGATACAGTATTCTCCTATTTTGATGTGTGTTTACATACTTTAATAAAACGTCTATGGACATTGCTATGTTTTAGTATTTGGAGCCATCTAGTGACCAAATACTGGTAATGCAGATATGTTTTTCCTGAAAGAAGCACAAAAGACTAGACAGGAAGTGACTGTTGTTTTGGGAGGAGGAGACTGACCTTTTTCACCAAGGAGGTTTGGTGACCTACCCATGAACACCTTCTTGACCAGTGCATGCTGTAATCACTTTTTTGCATATTCTACAGTAAAATATATCTCTGGTTAAGTATGCAGTTGTTGTGGCGTACTGTGTTCTCCCACCAGGTGCAGTCAGTGGATCCTGGGGTGACAATACAGGTATTTTGTACTGTCTTACATTGTATTGTATTGCATTGCATCACAGCTGTGCCAAAGGGATTAAGCCAAGTTAGTGGGGTTTATTGGTAAAATGCAGGCCCAAATCAAACCAGCAGCTCCTTCGGGGGTCAGTGCTACAAGTAAATAATTACTGTATCGTTCTATGGTTAGAATGGAAATCAGAGACATTAAGTGGAGTAAGTCTAGTTCAACTATAGAAGTTAAAATGTTCCAGTAATTTCTAATAAACGGGAGAAGATTCTATTCCAATAAAGCCAGAGAGACATACAGTACCACATTATATAAACCAGAAAGTCGGGTTCCCTGCATTTTCTCCAACACAATTCAGAGTTAGAGTTAATCATTTTAATAGTCTTTACACTGGTAAAATACCAGCAATGAGTAACCCTTTAACTCCTTTGCACATAAGGTGTGTCCAGTATAGAATAAGAGCTACATTTAAAATGTGTCTTAATATGGATGGAATATTAACCCCCAGGTAATTTATGGCAACTGGCTTCTAGGAGTATGGATATTGACACCAACACAATGCTTCCATTAGCATGGCAAATATAATGAAGGAAATGGAACACCCCTGTCCCATGCTGTAAGCAATATGAAATCCTGAAGATAAGGACAAAATTGCTCGAGAAAAAGCAACCAATGGTCGGAATAATAAAAAATATAATTTTATTACAAAATAGTTAAAAAAAACAACATTAAAAAGGAAACCATACAGGATGACAGGTATGCAAAAATGTCCCCTGTGCGTCTACGCATTACGCCGTGAGGGTTCTTCAAGACGGACAAGAGAGGAAGAATAGTAGAAAAATAAATTTCACTATCTGAAATGAGACATTACATTGACAGATTAAAAACATAAAAATACAAAATGTAATGGTTTAAAATAAATCAAGAATGTATTCTGGATTCTTAACAGTGCGCTAGCCAAGATGAAGCATAACTTATATTACCTCAAAGTCATCCGAATCAAATATGAATATATCCATATGTCAGGAACCTTACAGGTAGGGAAATTCCATGGAAAAAACAGGAAAACATGTATCCACAAAGATATCTACAAAATCTAACAATGCAAAAAGCATGATGTTATGGAATTGCATCAAAAAGTGTAAGGCCAGCAACAAAAAGTGCACAACAATAAAAAAGAGAACGGTGAAAAATAAAATATTACATACCAAGGGAGTATTAGAGTAGTCATAACAAATTCTCTCTATACGTAGAAATTGTTGATATGAGGGGGTACCTCAAATTCAGCATGGAAATACAAATCTGTAAATAAATATCACAGTCAGTAAAAAATAAAATAAAAATTACGAGAGAAAATAGGTAGGCTCCCTATCTAGTTGGAATACTCACTGGCTCAGAAGCAAAGATGTTTTGATCGGGGGGCAGCCCAGGAATAGGGATCACGGAAATTCAAGGTCCCAATGCAGACTCCTGGAAATCAGAGGCTGGGTCAAGCCTTGTGAGCTAATATAGCCCACACAGTCTACAAGTACAGAGCCAAAGAAGAACTCAAATTAGGGAGAGCAGTGAAATTTGATTGTGGATTATAGAGATAGCTGTAAATGGTGCCGAATAAGTCATCTATACTTTAAAGATTCATTATTTATTTTCTTCTGACTAATTGGGTCAAAGAAGTAGGGTATTTCGATCCAAATCATTGTGATCTCATTCTTTTGGCAAACATAGCCCCAGGTTTATTTCTTACAGGGTATTATTCATGTTTTAAATGCTTTAAATAATGTTCATGAATATATACTAGTAATATAATGTTATATCTGTCTCATTATACCTCTTCCATTACAACTGGGGGTTGTTTTTTATTTTATTTAGGGTCCTATTGTTTCACATTTTGTGGAGTAGCTTTTTGAATAGACATTGTTAAGTGTAAACAGAAATTTAAAAAATATTACTATTATTATACAGGATTTATATAGCGCCAAAAGTTTGCGAAGTGCTTTACAACATTAGGGCAGACAGTGTAGTTACAATACAATTCAATATAGGCAAAATAAGAGGGCCTTGCTCGTTAGCGCTTACAATCTAGGAGGAAGGGTCAAGTGATACAAAAGGTAATAGCTGTGGGGGATGATCTAAAGGAGAAAGTAAAAGTACAGTTGTTAGGTGGGGGCCGGATAGGCGTCTCTGAAGAGAGGGGTTTGCAGGGATTGCCTAAAAGCAAACAGAGTAGGAGATAGTCGGACAGATTTGGGTAGGGAGTTCCAGATGATGGGAGAGGCTCTGGAAAAGTCCTGGAGGTGAGCATGGGAGGAACTGACGAGGGAACTAGAGAGCAGGAGGTTTTGGGAGGAATGAAGGGAACGAGTAGGTTCAGGTCCGGTGCAAGGTTTTTTTTTTATTTTAATTTTAATGCCCCCCTCCCACCGCCCTGGCACGCATGCACACGCGCACACGCAGCAGTCGTCGATAAATGATTTCCCTCCACAGGTTTTCAGTGAACCGAATCCACTGTTAATGCACTTTGCACTTTGTAGAATGAGGGGTATAGGCAATTGGTGCTAAGTTAATGGGGAATTGGTGCTAGATGGGGGGGGGGGCAATGTGCTAATTTCTAATTTGGGGGAGAGTTGGAACATTAGTGCTAAGTGGGGGGAGAGGGCAATGGTGCTAAGTGGGGGGACGTTTGGGACATGTTTGGGGAGAGAGGGGCTACTTGGGATAAGTGGAGGATATTTGGGATACATGACAGGAGAGGATAAACATTTGGGATACGTGGGAGGACAGGTGGGGACATTTGGGATAAGTGGCAGGACAGGAGGGACATTGGGGATAAGTGAAAGGAGAGGAGGGACATTGTGGATAAGTGGGGGAGAGGCATTAGAGATAAATGGGGGGACATTGGAGGAACATTGAGGACATTAAGTGGGGGAGACGTTGATGCTCTGTGTATGTACATCCATTTCACATACCGCAGTTCACTTGGTTTAGGCAGCGGCAGATCCATATCCCTGGAGATGTCATTTCATTGCATGCAGGAACCAGGGTAGAGCTGGCGCCGCAGCACCAGTGTCAGAGTGGCTGCCACAGCGTAGGGGAAATCATCCAATCCAGAGAGGAGGAAGAGAAGACGGTGGCGGTTCACACAGGGAGGTGGAGCCAGGACTCCTGGAGCAATCCAGCCCTGCCACCGCATGTGACCTCCGTTCGTCCAATCACTGAATGGATCCCAGAGCACAGCCAGTCATGCAGCGGCAGCCCTGAGCCTAGCCCACCACAGACACACACACACACACTACGACTGTCCCAGCGGTGACCAGGCTAGCTCAGTTTTCCGCCCTGTTTGCCTGTCGGCGCTGCTGCCGTAAGGCAAGAGCCGAACTTGCCTTGCGCTAGCGCCGTCCTTGAGTAGGTTGGTGTTTTGAGACTAGGTTATTGATGTAGTTGGGGGCTGAGTTGTGGATGCCCCAATCAATTTTTTAGAGAGTAAAGCACCCCAGTCAATTACTTAGAACTATTAAGATGTGTTGATATTTCTTCAGAATAATTTGGGTTAGATGTTAAAAAGATATTAATTGTCCATAGTGGATGGAGGTTAGACATGAACTTTGGATATACTGAGAGTCACAGGGGCACGAACTTACAATGTTATGGCATCAATAGTGGATGCAGGTATAAGCTGTAAGTGCTTGTAAGTAAGAAACAAGTCAATTGTTGATGAATAAAAGTGCACCTTAGAAAAATACAAATAGTTAGATTTAGATTATGAATATGCTGTCAAGTATTCACATTAAGATGTGAAAATGACCTTGTATCAGTAATAAGCCTTTCTAGTATTTTGAGATTTTTTTTAATTGGGTTGTGTAGAAAGCATTAGTGAAAAAAGAGAGAACATGGGACACCCACCCAATTGTAAAAGCTGCAGCACTCACGACACTTTCGGTGGGTGCAATCCGATACAAAGCATGACCAAAAATAAAAAAGAAGAAAGAAGCAGTCTGCTTCTTTCTTATTTTATTTTTTTGGTCATTGTGTAGAAAGCAAACCTGTCTCACACTGAGGTCATTAACATTTAAAGAAGTATGCAAGGTGTTATTAGGCACATACCCTATAACTCATACACATATTCTAAAGGCTAATGAGGCCCTAATAGTGATAAAGACACCCAATTTATTTTAAGGCACATTAGTAATGTGAATCCCTCAAATATAATGCCCTGCTCAAAACTGCTGTAAATTGCAGAAGTCCTTAATTAGTGTTGCCTTTTTATATGGTCTATAGAGTCTTCCGGTGTTGAATTAAATTATTTTGATTACCATAAGGGCAGAGGGTAAACTGCTGTGAGTAGTTGATAAGCAACAATAAACAACAGTACCTGGAGTGGTGAGGTTTCCGAGCTTGTAAACAAGAGTCATAGAAGGATGAAATTGAGTTAGTAGACCAATCAGTATGTGATGACAGGTGTCCAATCTGAATTTCTTGGTAAGTAAACAGAAGTGATTGAGCATCAAAGACTGGTTAAATAACAAGGAAAATGGTGAGAAACTCCTTTAAAGTATAGTTTTTATTAGAGTAGTATAGTGGCTACCATTGCTGAGTTCCTAAAAATGTCAGCTAACTGTCTAGCTTTATTATTTACCAATCACATACATGCAACAAACAACAATGAGTGTCAGAAAAGTTTCAGATTTTTTAACCCTATACTTTTGGTACCCATATGTATTGGATCACCTTACAATTTTTTGAAGGGGAAGCATCAATATGACAGACAGGGAACTGACATGAGAGGTCAGCAATTCTCTCATGACAAATGTATTTTAACTGGTGTTTAAGTGTAGAGAAATAAAGTGTATTTCTGCTAATGCAAGGTATGCCCCAAACCCTAGATGATTCAGTTGATTTAGCTCTTAGAGAAGAAGATTTATAGGGGTTGATTTACTAAAACTGGAGAGTGCAAAATCTGGTGTATTTATGCATGATAGGCAATTAGCGTCTAACTTCAGCTTGTTCAATTAAGCTTTGCCTAGAAAAACCAGGAAGCTGATTTGTTTCCTCACAGAGCTGCACCAGATTTTGCACTCTCCAGTTTTAGTAAATCAACCCCAAAGTGTCACTAATCTTCTTTAACTACTCATATAAGCACAATAGACTGTGCCCTTTCAAAGTACAGCTGCACTCTATTTTTCTTAGTAAATGTAATGTGGTAAAGCCTCAGTTTGTAAAGAATACCCAATCATGTGCAATGAAAAAAAAGTTTTTTGCTTGTAAATAATTGGATGATGGAAATTAGAAGAACTTTACCACATTCACTAAGCTCTGGGGAAAATAAGTGCAACTGCCTTTGCAAAGGGTACAGCCTATTTGCCTTTAGTAAATCAACCCCTTAGTCTCCTATTCCCCACCCTCCGGGGTCGATTCACTGGGGATCAATACTGCATGAATTTTTCAGTTAAAATATTTATCTCAAAAGTAGTTAATTCACTAAAAAACATTTTTAGTTTTCTGCTTATTTACCAAATTTGATAAATATTTATGTTTTGCGATATTTAGCACTTCAATTTTGCGTTATTTTTGGTGTTATTTTTTCACAATTTTTATTTTGCAGGCTAACACCGCACCAGAAGGCACTCAGCAATATTGATATTGTGAAACTATGAAAACAGTCTAGGGTGCTTTCATTCACAAAACGATCTCCTTCTGATGTAATGTTACTTGTAATTTATTTACATTCCTGAGCTCAGAGGGGAACATTTTCACACTCATACATACATTGTATACTTTTAATTTCCTGGCCAGTGCAGAGCTTCTCTAATTGTTATTGTGTACATTTCTAAAATACCACCACAAACACCAGGGGATAAATAACAGATGTGTGTGATTTGTAGTGAATTGATTTTAATAACTTATCTCACATTAGATATTTTACTTTGATGAACTAACTATTTTATCATCTCATGCGATATTTCTGAAAAATTAGTCACGTGTCCTTCATTTTGAATGCGGTAACCTTTGGTGAATTGACCCCTTTATTTTTAAAATGTTTGAAATTGCAGAATACCTTTTAAATACCATTGTATATTTCCCTGTGTACCCTGCCTGCTCCTGTGGACTCATTTACTTTTTAAGACGATGGACGTGTCCATTCGTAAACTACACTTCTCATCAAGCACTGTGCTATCCCCTCTACTTTGAATTTATAATATATTTAATGTTCATGTTGGTCCCTCCCTCCCTGTATTCTGGCCGCTCTCTTCCATTTGCTGATTTTGTAATGGCTGGTGGCTGGTGCTGGGAGGGTCAGCACTGGACAGTGCCGTGGACTCTATGGTCAGTGTAATCTGTTTTATTGTACCATTGCTAGATGCGTGGGCACATATAATTATAATCCATGCTTTGAATGATCGTAGGAGGATGGCTACATTCACACAGCCCATGGAACCATATAGATCGAATGGAAAACCCCATAATGGAACATACAACACTGGAGATTTTATAGGCATCTTGACAAAAATACATTGTGGCACTGGCATGATTTTTTTTTAAATGTTAGTTTAATAACACTTTAATTAAAAGCATTTTTTTTTAATGTTTGTTCAGGGCCAGTATTTCTTTCAAATACCCAACTTGAATAATGAGATATGATACAGTATTTGTAAACCTCTCCTTTTTGTGAATTTTTGTGAGCTTTAGCAGTACTACAATGCATGTTGTAAATTGTAGACGTGGCTCCCAAACAAAATTGACGTCCTTTTTTTCCCACAAATAGAGCTTTCTTTTGGTGGTATTTGATCGCCTGTGCGTTTTTTATTTTTTGCGCTATAAACAAAAAAGAGCGATAATTTTGAAAAAAAATACAATATTTTTTACTTGTTGCTATAATAAATAGCCCAATTAAAAAAAAAAACAAACATTTGTTTTTTCTCAGTTTAGGCAGTACTTATTCTTCTACATATTTTTGGTGAAAAAAAAAAATCGCAATAAGCAACTGGTTTGCGCAAAAGTTATAGCGCCTACAAAATAGGGGACAGAATTTTTTTATTTATTTTTTTACTAGAAATGGCGGCGATCTGCGCTTTTTATTGGGACTGCGATGTTATGGCGGACACATCGGATACTTTTGACACATTTTTGGCGCCATTCACATTTATACTGCGATCAGTGCTATAAATATGCACTAATTACTGTATAAATGTGACTGGCATTGAAGGGGTTAACACTAGGGGTGAGGAAGGGGTTAAATGTGTATCCTAGGTGTGTTCTAACTGTGGGGGGGGGTGAGTAGGGAGGTGACCGATCTATGTCCCTATGTACCAGGAACACAGATCGGTCTCCTCTCCAGAGACAGGACGCTGTCTCTGTGTAAAACGGCAATGAGAGTTATCTCATATCTTTACATATGAGATCATCTCTCATTGGCTGCGCAGATCGCATAGCAAACGGCCACTCTGATTGGCCGTTCGCCGCGATCTGTGATTGGCTGTGTCAAAGGGACACGGCCAACACAGAGCTTCCCAGCTGCGCGCTCTGGAGCGCTATCGGGGATCGCCTTAAGGGGCGGCCGTCAATTGACGTTGGCTTGGCTTTTTAAGGTCCGCGCTGTATCCTTCATTTGGCTATAGCGCGGGCCGCAAGTGGTTAAAAGCACCTTATAACAATATTGACATTATTGCCACAATATAATACGAAAGTGAACAAGCCCTGAACAATAAAAAGCAATACATTCAAATGAAATATATTTGCTATTAACAATGGATATTGTCAGGCCATGACATTATTCTTCACATTTGTGTTGAAATGTATTAATATTCATGCTTGAATGAATGGCATTTTTCTGTTAACAATGCAGAGACAATATGAATTCTTTAATATGGAGATGGTCTAAGCGTTGTGACATCACAAAGATTTAAATCATTACAAACTCTGCTTGGGTTTTCAGCACAATCATGCAATGTCTTGAAACACAAGCGCACAGTTTGCTGCCATGGGTAGCCCACTGATTAGGGCTATTAGTAATAAAACCTTGCCAAATCAACATAATGATGTGTGCTGGCCTCACATAAGTAAGCAATTGTAAGAAAAACAATTAGGCTAAATAATGCTCTCCATGGAAATGATTTCCTTTAATAAAATATGCCTAGCTAAAAGTAGAATTTTTCTAGCAAATGATGTTGTGCATGTATTGGTTGAAGGGGGATATTGAACTGTATCTGCAAAATAAAATGCTCTCACATTACGTGTGTGTGTAGGTACAGAATTATAATACTGGATTGTCAGCTGTGGATTCATATTTTAGCAATGCCCTGCATACAAAATCAGTTTCTACATCTTTAGTGAAAGACTTATTCTCACTGTATGGCTATAGTCTTGCCACTTACAAAACATCTCCAAAATGTGACACGAAAGAAGCCATTAAACATTCAGCCTATGCCAACACACTCTCTCTCCTTGGTTATTGTAATCCTTTCATCACAACAGTCTATGCCAGGGATCATCTACAATATATTCTAACCTTGCACATAAATATTCTCTAAATAATCCCAAACCCTGTTTACATGATTGGTTTGTCTGAAGAAAACAGACCGATGGACCGTTTTCATCGGACAAACCGATCGTGTGTGGGCCCCATTGGTTTGTTTTCCATCGGTGAAAAAAAAAGAACATGTTTTAAAATCTTCCTATTGATAAAAAAACGCTAGAAAAAAATGATCGTCTATGTGGAAGTCCATCGGTCAAAAAGTCGACGCATGCTCGAAAGCATTGAACTTAATTTTTCTCAGCACGTCGTAGTGTTTTACGTAACCGCGTTTGGACACGGTCGGATTTTTGACCAATGGTGTGTAGGCACGACTGATGAAAGTCAGCTTCATCGGATATCCGACAAAAAAATCCATCGGATTAGATTCCATAAGATATTCAATTGTGTGTACAGGGCTTCACTCTTTCACTGACCTGACCTTGTTACATCTTCTTCTCTCAAAACCCCATTTCATGCAAAACTTCAAAATTTCATTAGGGTAGACTCCATCATTTGGAATTCTCTTCTACATGTTTCACATGGCAAAACAATTGCCTTTTTTTATGCATGCCCACAAGACTAAAGAGTAGAAGTCTTGCATAGTCTCCAACTCAATACAGGGAGTATTTAGAGTTGTATTTTTGAGGATTAATTTTATTATTGAACAACAACCATTTCTCAATGAACAAAAAACTCATTAATATCAAAGCTGAATATTTTTGGTTTTTCAGTTTGTTTTTAGTTTTAGTATTTTAGGGGGATATCAGTGTGTGCAGGTGACTTTTTCATAATTATTAGGCAACTAACAAAAAACAAATAATACCCATTTCAATTATTTATTTTTACCAGTAAACCAATATAACATCTCAACATTCACAAATATACATTTCTGACATTCAAAAACAAAACAAAAACAAATCAGTCCAATATAGCCACCTTTCTTTGCAAGGACAATCATCAATGGATTCGTAGTGTTTTGATCTGCAATCAACATTGGGAAAACCGCAGCCTCCCAGCCTGTTCAAGTGGTGTAGCTTCCCATAGATGGACTTCTCAATGGGGTTCAATGTACAAGGAGGCCTTGTCAGTTTTTCTTGTTTTATACCCTTTCTTGTTGTGGAGTACTTGGACGCGTTGATGGAGCTTGTCCTGCATTAAAATCTGTTTTTCTAGGTAACTTCTTCCTGTACCACTCTGAAGAAGGTGTCTTCCAGAAACTGGCAGTAGGACTGGGAGTTGATGACTCCATCCTCAACCCGAAAAGGCCCCACAAGCTCATCTTTGATAAAACCAGCCCAAACCAGTATACCTCCACCTTGCTGACAGTTCATCTCTGCCCTTTAAGGGGCCCATCCTTGGCCCATGACTCACTCTCATTTCATCAGTCCATAAAACCTTAGAAAAATCAGTCTTGAATATTTCTTGGCCCAGTTTTGATTTCACTTGTGTGTCTTGTTCATGCACTTTAGCCTTTCTTACCTTGGCCATGTCTCTGAGTTACACCTTGTGCTTTTGGGCACTCCAAACAGCTAAATATGGCCAAACTTCTATCTTGGCACTACTACTTTTCTCAGTTCATGGGCGATTTTGCGCCTTGGTTTTTCCACACGCTTCTTGCACCCTGTTGAAGTGAAACGCTTGATTGTTCGAGTCACGCTTAGAAGCTTTGCAATTTTAAGAGTGCTTCCCTCTGCAGATATCTCACTATTTTTGTCTGAGCCTGTCAATCCTTCTTTTGACCCATTTTGCCAGGAAAGGAAGTTGCAATAATTATGGGTTTATTTTAGACACACCCCTTCTCATTACAGAGATGCACATCACCTTTGTTTTGTTAGGCTTGCTATACAGCTTGGAGTGACAACATATAAAGAGGATGATGTGGTCAAAATACTCATTTGCCTAATAATTCTGCACTACCTGTATATTTAGAGCTTACAGAAGGTTAAGGTCTCTTTTTTCATGTAACTAAGTAGGTCCAGGCCAATCATCAATGCGTAAGCAAGGGAAATGCCAAAGCTTCCCATAGCTGAATGTACCAGTTATGTTGCTTTTCTACTCTAGGTAAATCTGGATGTGGACAATGGGTGGTATAAACAGTTCATAAGGTCCTTATGGGCAAAGTATACATGCACTTTAAATAGTTATTAAAACTACTTCTAACTACTACTAACGACTTCTGCAAAGTTTGAAGTTTATACTTAGATGTCCAATGTAGCAAGGGTTTATTTTCAGTTTTTGTTTTGTTTTGCTATTTTGTACTGTGACACAGACTTTGTAAATAAACATTGTGTTTCCAGATCCTGTGGTCCTTTTTCACGCATAAGGTGGTCCCACTACCGATCTAATTGCTCACACTGTGTTTTAGGCCTCGTACACACGAGGCAATAGATTTGTTCAAAACGGTCTGTCCGACCGATTTGAACAAATCTGTCTGCTGGGATTTTGGTTTGCTTGCGTGTACACACGAGCAAACCAAAATCCCCGCCAGCAGACGGCGAGCTGACGTGTCGGTGACGTGGCGGTGACGTTGACGCCGCCACGTCACCGCACCAGGAAGTAAAACACTTCCGCGCATGCACCGAATCCATTCGGTGCCGGTGCGAGACGACATGTCTGCTTGTAAGTGTACTAACCAGCAGACATGTCGGGCGGACGGGTTCCCACCCGATAGATTTCAAAGCATGCTTTGAAATCTGTCGGGTGGCCAAACCTGTCGGCTCGCCCGTACACACGATCGAATCTGTCTGCTGGGACGGTCTAGCAGACCGTTTCCAGCAGACAGATTTGATCGTGTGTACGCGGCCTTAAAGTGGTAACGCTATGCCTATTAGAGTCTACATGGCAGTAGCATAACTACCCTCCCAAAACAGCAGTATGCTGTAATGAATAGTATAACACAGGCATGTCAACCAAAGAATATACGCTGCTGAAATGAAAAGAAGTGATGCAGTTTACAGACACAGTGTGCATTAGCAATCAGTGTCGCCATGTGCCCACCCATCTTCAGGAGCACCTGCTCAGTATACAATATTATTTTCTGCCGGGATGCTCATGCCAGCCAAACTTGCTTATGCACATGTGCATGATTCTCTGCATGGAAGCCTAGCTGGATGGCCTTTGGTAAACACATCTACTATTCCTTTTTGCTCCATATGGGCTATATAATTATGAGTAATTTCAAGGCTCAGTGCTGAATGGTCTTTCAGCTGCACATATGTGACCTGAGATTTTGAACTTAAGCTTGACCTCCGCTACTACTTAGCTTCTGTTTGACCTGCTCTTGAATCTCTCGTCTGTCTATGGTTCATGATTATCTTTTTTACTGATCTTAGGTTGGACTCCTGACAAAGATTCTGCTTATTGACTCTGTACCTTGAGATAACAACAAAACCTGGGGAATGCCCAGGAAAAAAACAGGCCTCCTTACCTACCAGCCTGCAGAACAACAACATTAACATGTCTAACAGTATGCGTTAAAAACAGGGGTTTTGTCCTTGAGGCCTATAATTTACTCTCCTTAATATAGTAACTTATTATTGTAAAATTCTATATTTTGTGGCAAGGGTGCCACGACAAAATGAGGAAACAAATGTATTGATTGTATTCAACTACCAACCGTATTCCTGGGCATCTGATGCCAACACTTCTGAGATTTAGTAATCAGTACCTGCACCTGTGATCTTCCAGGAGCCTTGTAGACCCTTAACCACCCTGGCGGTATGATTCTGTCTGGAATTACGTACCAAAAGCGGTACAATTATTTTGCATGGAAATTCTGCGTTTTATACTGTAGGCCTGCAATTCTTAGGAATAACTGACTTAAATTTGTCCAAACCAGAGTCTAGTAAACATCTCTGGTATGATAAAGTTTGAAACACAAAATCATAAAATTATATTATAATAAATAACTATAAATAATTATAACAAATAATAATGTAATTATAATAAAAATTATTCACTGATGTAATCAAATCAAAATCACTGAAATTTTCTCAGTTGCAGAATTGTCGCTGTCATTACTTTTATTTTTTTATGACGAATTTCCCCACAAATCGCTATCGCTCAATTCTGCAAGTGATTATCATTTATTATCGCTGTTTTCTAGCTGCTCTAAAATCACTTTTGACATAAAGGGACACTTTTGGTTGCTATGGACAATCTACAGTTTGCAGGCACAAAAAAAATGTTTTTATTATGTAAAAGAACATGCAGGGCACTGGGCAGACCACTAGGGACAAGGGGTTGTGTACTTTTTACATACAGTACTGTAATCTATAAGATTACAGTAGACTGTATGTAATGTGTTTGTTTACTTTTTTGAATTTGCCGCCGGTCTCCGCCCCAGTGCGCCGTTACGTCGCAGGGAACGGAGATCGGTGGCGCGCGGGCACTGTGTGAGTCGAATGGAGGACGCCACTCGCTCACACAGCGGGGATGCATCGCTGGATCCAGAGACAAGGTAAGTACAGTAACCCTGCCTGGATACAAGGTAAGCCAGCGCGCAGCAGGCTCTGCATATTCACCCCGAGCGTGACTCGGGGATACCGATTTTTGCATAAAAAATCCACCCCGAGTCACGCTCGGGGATACCGGCAGGGGGGTTAATTAGTTTCATGTGCTAGGATGAGAATCATGAAAAAAATGATTTTATCATCTCTGGCTTCTCATATGACCACACAGTACCACTGAACCATGTACAATGAGACACAGCAAAACCTATATCCCCAAAAACTTAGCAGACCTTACCATTAACCCCTAGTACCCCAAAAACTTAGCACTCCAGTCTCCAAAACATGAAACTCAAAAGCACTCAACAAATCACATAATGCACTCTGTTACATTCAGCACACTGTAGCGTGCATCCCAATATATTCAACAGACTGCAGATTAAACCCAACTGCACACCCCACTATGAACTCAGAAGAATATACTCGGCACGCTCCATCGTTAAACCCCTACACATTCGCGAGACCCAACCATTCAGACCAATACATGCAGCACACTGTTCTCCCCATATACTCAGCAAATGCACCTACCACATCTCATATTTGCCTTATAAATCACAGCGGTGGTTCAGCAAACTCTCAGTTGTCAGGAGGCAGACAGCTCTAAGGCCGCGTACACACGATCAAATGTGTCTGCTGGAAACGGTCTGCCAGATTCGATCGTGTGTACGGGCAAACAGACGGATTTGGCCAGCTGACATGTCTGCTGGTTAGTATGCTAACCAGCAGACATATCTGCTCGCACACGCGTCGAATGGTCGAATGCGCGGAAGTGTTTTACTTCCTGGTGCGGTGACGTGGCGGTGTCAACGTCACCGCCACGCCACCGCCACATCAGCGCGCTGTCTGCCGGCGGGGATTTTGGTTTGATCGTGTGTACGATCTGTTCAAATCGGTCTGTCCGACAGATCTGTTCAAATCGGTCTGTCCGACCAATTTGAACAGATAGATTTACTTGTGTGTACGGGGCCTAAGACAGTGAAGCCGCGTACACACGGCAGAGAACCTCGACGGGCAGAACACATTGTTCCGCCCGTCGAGGTTCTCTGCCGGCCGTCGAAATCGGCGACCCGCCCGTCGGGAATGGCAACCAGCCATTCATCCAGGCGGGCCATCGAGCAAAAAGAGAGCGTGCTCTCTTTTCGCTCGACGGGATTCCCGACGGGCGGGGCGAGCCAGAAGCGTACACACGGCCGAGGTCCTCGCTGGAATGCAGCTTCCAGCGAGGTTCTCGCTGGTTTCCAGCGAGAACCTCGCTGGTGTGTACGCCGCCTAACATTCATGTCCCCTGTTCTCCTACCTTAAGTTCTACTTAATACTTCTACCTATTTTCTCTCCCCAGCCTATAGTTATCTTAGTGTTTTTCAACTCCAGTCCTCAAGGCACACCAACAGGTCATGTTTTCAGGCTTTCCATTATTTTGCACAGGTGATTTGATCAGTTTCGCTGCCTTAGTAATCACTACAGCCATTTCATCTGAGGGAAATCCTGAAAACTTGACCTGTTGGTGTGCCTTGAGGACTGGAGATGAAAAACACTGAGTTATCTGATATGGATTCTTGTGCAGCCCTGATTAATTACCTAGTTTGCCTTACTCAATACTATGGATGAGCCGAACACTCCCTCGTTCAGTTCGCCCCAGAACCTGCGAACAGACCAAAAGTTTGTGTGAACTTTAGAACCCTGTCAAAGTCTATGGGACTCGAACGTTTGAAATCTAAAGTGCTAATTTTAAAGGCTAATATGCAAGTTATTGTCTTAAAAAGTGTATGGGGAGCCGGGTCCTGCCCCAGGGGACATATATCAATGCAAAAAAGGTTTTAACCACTTGCCTACTGTGCACCTACACCCCCTTCCTGCCCAGACAAAATGTAAGCTTCCGGCACTGCGTCGCTTTAACTGACAATTGCGCGGTCGTGCGACGTGGCTCCCAAACAAAATTGGCGTCTTTTTTTTCCCACAAATAGAGCTTTCTTTTGGTGGTATTTGATCACCTCTGCGGTTTTTATTTTTTGCGCTATAAACAAAAATAGAGCGTCAATTTTGAAAAAAATGCAATATTTTTTACTTTTTGCTATAATAAATAACCCCAAAAATATATAAAAAAAATATTTTTTTTCCTCAGTTTAGGCCGATACGTATTCTTCTATACATTTTTGGTAAAAAAAAAATGCAATAAGCGTTTATCGATTGGTTTGCGCAAAATTTATAGTGTTTACAAAATAGGGGATAGTTTATGGCATTTTTTTTATTTAATTTTTTTACTATTAATGGCGGCGATCTGCGATTTTTTTATTGGACTGCGACGTTATGGCGGACACTTCAGACACTTTTCTGACATTTTTGGGACCATTTACATTTATACAGTGAACAATGCTATAAATATGCATTGATTACTGTATAAATGTGACTGGCAGTGAAAAGGGTTAACCACTAGGGGGCGGGGAAGGGGTTAAATGTGTGTCCTATGAGTGTTCTAACTGTGGGGGGAGGGGGGTGACTTGGGGAGGTGACCGATTGTGTCCCTATGTACAAGGGACACAACCTCTTTCCTCTCTCCCTGACAGGGACGTGCAGCTCTGTGTTTACATACAGAGCTCCACGTCCCCGCTCAGTTACTGGGCAATCGCGTGTGCCCGGCGGCGATCGTTGCCGCCGGGCACTCGCGCCGGGGCGGTGGACAAGTAGTTAAAAACTGCAGTTTTTTCGGGAGCAGTGATTTTAATAATGCTTAAAGTGAAACAATAAAATTGAAATATTCCTTTAAATTTCGTACCTGGGGGGTGTATAGTATGCCTGTAAAGTAACGCTTGTTTCCTGTGCTGGGGAACTGTCCCTGCACAAAATGTAATTTCTGAAGGAAAAAAGTCATTTAAAATCACTCATGGCTATAATGAATTGTCGGCTGCCAGCAATACAAAGAAAAGTCATTGATAAAAAAAATGCGTGAGGGTCCCCCCAAATTCAATTACCAGGCCCTTCAGGTCTGGTATGGATATTTAGGGGAACCTCATGTCAAATAAAAAAAATATGTGAGATTCCCCCCAAAATATCAATTCCAGACACTTCAGGTCTGGTATGGATTTTAAGGGGAACTCCACCACAAATTTAAAAAAAATGGCATGGAATTCCCCCCAAAAATCCACACCAGACCCTAATTTAATTTGGGGGGACCCCCACGCATTTTTATTTTTATGAATGACTTTTCTCTGTATTTCCGGGAGCCGACAATTCATTATAGCCGCGAGTGATTTTAAATGACTTTTTTTCATTCAGAAATGACACTTTGTGCAGGGACAGTTCTAAGCACGGGAAAAAAGCACTACTTTACGGCCATACTATACACCCCCCAGGTACGAAATTTAAAGGAATATTTTACTTTTATTGTTTCACTTTACGCATTATTAAAATCACTGCTCCTGAAAAAACTTCCTTTTTTAAAACTTTTTTTGCATTGATACATGTCCCCTGGGGCAGGACCTAGGTCCCCAAACACTTTTTATGACAATAACTTGCATATTAATCTTTAAAATTAGCACTTTAGATTTCAAACGTTCGAGTCCCATAGACTTTAATGGGGTTCTACAGTTCACACAAACTTGCCGCAAACACCCCAAATTGTTCGCTGTTCGGCGAACAGGCAATGTTCGAGTCGAACATGAGTTCGAGTCGAACTCGAAGCTCATCCCTACTCAATACATTTACCCAAAGCATTCCTTATGGAGTAACTGTACCTACAGCCAGGCCTTTTTTTCAGGGGGAACGCGACCCCCGGGTATGCGCATCGGGACCAGGGGCAAGTGGTGTGCACACGCGTCCCTATTGGCTGCATAGCGATATGACGTATAGCTACGTGATCTCACGCAGCAGAGCCGACATGCCACCGTATAACTGTGGCGGCTGGTCGGCAAGTAGTTAACTAGTTAATATAACCAACAAAAACAACCAAATAAAATAAGCATTATATTTAATAGCTGGTTTAAAAGAGCACATATGTGGAATTTAGAAAAAGAAAGGCTCAAGATGTGCAGACATATGCCAGTGATTATAAGTGGCATATTACTCACAATTATTCATATGTCACCAAGGCAAGCTACATTAGTTGTTTATATGTTTAATTTTGCATATTGTAATGCAATATTATGTAAGTGGTCTGTTTTCTCTCTAAAAGTATTGAATGCTGCAATGGCATAAGCTGCAAGTATAGGATAATATAATGAAACAGTTTTATAAAATGGGACCTCTGTCAGGTTTTGTGGTCTGTATATGGATTAAGGAGGATTCCCCTCACGCCATATTGGGACACAAACTGCAATATATCACTATTTGATGGGGTCACAGACAGCAATAAAAACTTAAGGTAAGATAACCATTTTTTAAACTGGCCAAACATCCTACAATCACATTATAAAATCTAATTTGGAGCTACATATTACAAAGACTTGCCTGACTCAATGTAAAAGTTAGACCCTCACACCGAAAAATATATGAGATGTCATTGCTGACATCCTCCTGAAATGGCATATTAGCTGTCAGTCATAGTGATCCAGAAAATGTATGTAGTCAATAAAATCTGAGGGAATCCAGGACTCCTGATCTGCACACTTAGCCCTGGTCTCTCCCATGCGACTTGTCATGTGATTTGATAGTATTCAAATCGCATGACATGACGCACCATATTGTTCGCAAATGAAAGTGGTCAAATCTGTGCGACTCTGACTCAATCAGAGTCGCACCGATTTTGAAAGTAGTTCTTGCACTCCTTTATGCAAGTTCAATCAGGACTTGCATAGAAATCTGTGCATGAAATCACAGATGTCTTCCAAGTAGCATTTGAAGTAGCACAATTTCAATGTCATGTTCAGTGTGACCAGGGGCTAAGGCTGGCTTTGTCCGTAGTCCACATTTGCCTGTTCTGTAGGGGATCTCCTTGCTGTGCAGGCAGATGACAGGTCTGTGTCTGTTCCGCTATGCAGAATGGGCATGGACACAGCCTCGTTGTTCTCTATGGGGCTGTCAGATGGAAAAGTACCGCCTGACTATTTCCATCCGACTGTCATCCGATCTGATTTGCAGTTTTTGGTGGACAAGATTGGATCGGATGCCAGTGGGTGTCAGTGAATACATGCCTGCTGACATCCGCCACTCCGTAGAGAGCTATGGATGATCTAATCAGGTCCGTCTAAAAAACTGACAGGCAAACCTGATTGGACAGCTTATGTGAAGCCAGCCTCATCCTTTATCTCTCAGATAGAATTGCAAGTATCAGATTGACATATCGGCTAGCATTCTACAATCAGAGGTTATAATGGCCTATTTAAAAAAATAAATAAATTGTGTTACTGCCCCTAGTAGCAGAGTTTTCACAACTTACATTATAGGTTATAACTCCATCCAGGCAATAAGGTGCTCAACCCTAGAGATAACTCCAATCTGCCAATGACAAATGTGTTATAGATGTAAAAAAAAAGTACACAGCGTAAAACTACCCCCAGAGGAGCTGCTGGTTAAATTTTGGGTTTGCACGTTACCTCTTAAGCTTCGTTTTCAGGGTAGGAAAGTCCATAGTAAATGCAATGTTCAGGCAGATGTAAAACCTTCAACAGCTTGGTTTTATTTTCATGCAAGGTAACTTGAAGAAGAGAAAGTAGAAGGGAGGAGACGAGTAGGGGAAGGTTCAGGCACGCGCTACAGATTGCTCAAAAATAGTCAATCAGTCTCCACTCTCAACTATTGAGTGGGTATTGCTCACCCGGATTGTCCCCTCTCACATGGCCTAGCAGCCGGGATGAGGCAAAAACTAATGTCTAGACAGTCTCTGCCACATACTGTCACAGAATGAACTTGGTCTCGGCCACAGACCTTTTGGATGAACTTGGATGCGTCCAGGAATCCTCTGCCACAGTATTTTAAAGTCCCGAACCTCCAGCTGTGCAGTAGTAGAGCCTTTAAGCTGAACTGGCAGACTGAAGGGCATTCAATGTAGTGGATCCCTCCTCAATCAACTCTCACCAGGCCTCCCCCAAAAAACTAGCACTTTGCCGGTCTCCTCCAGGGCAGGTCCTCCCCCGGTTTCCTTCATTAGGACAGCTTCCTCCCTTGTGGACAGACAGCTTGGGATCCCCTTTTAGGATTGCAGATCCAGCCAGCATAGCTAGGCCTACTTGACAGCGAAGTAACCCCGGGCCAGCGTGGACCCGAAGTCAGATTCACACACACGCACCTCGCGCCTCCGCTTTATGCTCCTCAAGTTTAAAATCACCATCGCTAGGGCTTGGAAACAGCCCAGAGTTACCATTGAAACGGTAAAACACAAGATTTTGGGGATTATGGAGGCGAAAAAGCTGACCAGTATCCTATCAAACACGAAACTAAAATTTTAAGCTGTGTGGGAACCATGGGCGTCCCACTGTGGTATATCTCTAGGGACTGGGGTACACCCTGTGCTACCTGCATCCTCAAGCTCTAGTTAGACACATGCTCCCTTTCCTTTCTTCTCTTTTCACCCATCTCTCTTTCTCTGTCCTACCCCTCATTCATTCAAGATAGTTGTATGACTTAAGGGTAATGTTTTATCTTCGTTTTTTTATGAAGACAATTCAGCAACACTATAGGCCTGATTGAAATTGTGATTACGAGCTAGGGGTGCACTGAAGTTAAATTCAAACCCACTAATTTCCTTGCTAGTACTTTTATTAGAGGTAGCGGGTTGGGGGGGGGCCTGGCCGGGCAACAGAATGATCCCATTAGCGGTGCCCGGGACAGGTAGGACTCCCCAGAGCGATAGACCACTATATTCACTTCTCTTCCTCCCCTTCCCCTGTTAGCAAGCTCGTATTTTTCCTTTAATCAGCCCACAGTTGGGCTTTATGAAATCAATTGAGGCCTTGTTGCTGATACTATGCCTTGTTTGTTAAATGTAATGATGATGTAGACCCAGTCTTTTGTCATACTGTAATAGTATTCTGTATTTGAAAAATAAAAATCTATTGAAAGTAAATAAGCAAAGAGTGGCTGCCAGTGGTTGCAGCCATTCATACCTGTTTGAATATAATTGGACATGCGGTGATTACTTGTGTATGATTGGCCCTAAATGCAAACTCATTGCTTTGTATGGGTCTTACTGCTTTCAACTATTAACAGTAACCCCACAAGAAATCATAATCCGCCCTTAAATGCACACGTGAAACTAATGCTGCAACTAATATACAAATGTCAACTCTTTTTCATCTCTAATGCAGCTTCCCCGTTGGCTGACCTATGCAGAGAACAGTGACACATGACTTTCATAGGTAGGGCAGAAGTGTCTTTGATGTGCCAGCTGTAGTTGACAGCCAGGCTTTCCCTTCTGTAAGCTGTACGAGAGGCATGATGTCAGCTCCCAAAAGGACAATAACTGGGGCAGGCTAGAGTAGAGTATTTGTATGCAGATTATGCGCTAGTGAGTTGTTTGTAGGCTTAATAGTTCATATTTGACAGCAGTTTCAGTAAAAATTGGCAAAGGAAATTTCTTTAGCTAACAACATGTTCACTATTGTATAATATACTTTATATACCATATTTTATATAAATATACACTACAAAATATGAGCTTTGGCACATTTATACAATTTGAAAACAACATGGTATAGGAACTCTTTACGCTTAAAATTTAAAATAAATGGACAGACTAAATAAATCACTTGAACTGTATATTCATTTAGCATTGCTATGAAAAAAATCCTGCAATGAAGTGGTTAAAATCAGCTTTTAATGTGTATGCTGATAAAAGGGAATACTGCAAAGTTCTATGTGGCGCTTTTTTAATTGAGTAAATACATGGACTTGAAATTTTATCCAGACTGCCTAAAACTTTTCTGATACCCCACCAATGTTTACTTCATTAAAGGGGTGTTCCAGCCAAAATTTTGTTTATTAAAAGTCAGCAGCTACAAAAAGTGTAGCTGCTGGCTTTTAATAAACACTCACTTACCTGGTCCTGCGTTCCAGCGACGCGCCGACCGGGGCTCCGCTCCTCTCCCCCCCTCCCCAGCCGGCGTCTCCATCTCCACTGCGGGCACCCAGCCGTGACAGCCTTCGGCTTCACGGCCGGGCACCCACTGCGCATGCGCGAGCCGTACTGCGCATGCGTGCGCGGCGCGGCTCGCCGCTGATTGGAGAGGCGATCGCATGGGACCTGTCAGTGTCCCATGTGATCGCCTACAGGGAGGGGGCTGGTGTAGGCGATTAAGCTTAATCGCCTAACCAGCCCCTCGGCGGAAGCAGGAAGTGGGACAGGAAGTCCCACTCCTACTGAAGCCCCCACTCCCCCCCCAAAAAAATTACATGCCAAATGTGGCATGTATGGGGGTGAGGAGTGGGTTAAGAAAAGGTCATTTTTGTGGGTGGAACACCCCTTTAAGTACAGCACATTTTCTTGCTGATGTTTGCCCTGCTGCTGAACGTTTACACAATATGATAGCAGATTAATCCAGAAAGCCTACGCCAGCACTTTTACTTGCTGTATATCTTTTGCATATTGCTTAATCTCTAAATTACACTCTTTAATAACAGTGATATAATGGAGCTTTTTTGCCTTTTGCCAAAAACCTGTGAATTTGTGGCTTGTATTGTGTGCTGATGATTCTTGAGAGATGCTTGAAGCTATTGCAATGAAACCTAAAGGGCTTATTTTAGCTGAAGGCACATGACAAATAACACAGGGAAAAGTAAGGATATGCTTTCAAACAATGTGCGCATTCTATTGAGTAAAACAAGTCTCTAGTATTATAAGATGACCTCTTCTGTCTTATTGCACAAAGACGTATCTTTCTTTTTTGTGGTTCCTTATATATTAAGTTATTCTTTTTAGGTGATTTATGATCCAAGCCAATCGGATTTTAGCAAGCAAAATTACTTTGGACCTTCTATCTATTTTGACCATTCATGGCTGTGCTCAAATGAACCCTGAGCTCCTTCCAATAAAACTTCTGAACATTTCCTCTATTAAACCTGAATCCTTGCAAAACCATCCTGAATACCAATGACTGTTTCTCAAATTTCCTTTGCGTTTCATTTAAAATCCTTTTGTGTGCTTTCTGCCTTTTCTTCTTTTCTTGTGTTTAAAGGAACACTTTCATTATCTGTTAACTGTTTCCTTTGGTTGTAAAACATTCTAAAAATGTATGTACAGTGTAAAAGTACTTATTTTGGGAAGCAAGTGAACATCCAGCTGTAGAAAAGAGCGTAGAATGTTTTGCATTATTAGTATTATTTTCAGAATTAATGAAAGCTGAAGATAACAGTTACATGGCAGAAAACTATAATACTTATTTAATTGAGCCTCATATTTCAGTTGAGTCCACAGCCTCCTTCCTAATGAAGACTCTGACTTTTTCAAAGTTAGTGTTTTCATATCATAGGCACCCCCTCACCCCAAACAAACATGTATTCAGATTGGGTATTACATGTAGGCAAGGCACATGACTATTTTCCTATTTATATAAGTGGAGGCGTAGTGGGAAGGTTGTAACTACAACTGAAATAGATGGTATCCTTTTGCTTTAACTAAATGCATTAAAGCTCTCATTTCCCTCTGCTACCGCCAAATGCCAACCATTCATAAGGGGTCAAGCTCAGGCATCTCCTGGTAGTACTGGACCTTGCCCATCTGCTCCCACATAACACATCCTTAAACCTGCATTCAGAGTGTAACACACCCCTGAACCCTGCAATCTGTACATAGTGCAATGCTCAACCTTGCACTCTGAATCAAATGCAATCCTGAACCCTGCACTCTGTATGTAGCCCACTCCTGAACCCTGTACTCTGTACGTAGTGCACTCCTGAACCCTGCACTCTGTATGTAGAACAATTCTTAACCCTGCACTATGTATGCAGCACACTCCTTAACCCTGCACTTGTACACAGTGCACTCCTAAACTCTGCAATCTGTACGTAGTGCACTCCTCAACCCTGTTCATAGCACACTCCTGAACTCTGTACTTGGCACATAGTCCACTCATAAACCCTGCACACTCCTCAACCTTATGTAGCACACCCCTAAATCCTGCACTTTGTACATAGCACATATGAAAACGTTTAGCTCTGGTGGGGATTTGGAGACATTGCCCACATCCCTAGTATGGCATAAAAACAGCAAAACAAGAAACATCTAGCGGGACTTTAAAAAGCAATGAATCCAAGAATTTGATTGTGGACAATAATTATTTAAAATAGATATAAGTTTAATATTACACATTCTAAAAAAGCATAAATACATGCAAACATTTTGTATCACAAGTTTACAAGTTCAAAAAAGTGTATCCACATTGAATCATAACAAACCACTTATTTTATATCACTCTAATATAAATGTATAAAATGGAAATTTGACACGTTTCAAATATTGTACGTCATTCCTCCTCATCAGGAGAAAGTAGTAAAGGGGTTTATAATATCAAGAGGATCGCAGCAGGTATCTTGGATATATCAAAGAAGAGGGAGATGAGGATAAACAGTTTTTTTTTGTGTTGTAGAGAAACCCAAAAGGCAGAGGCAAAAACGGCCAGAGAAGCAGTGGAGAGCAAAAGGGGGAGCCAATTGAAGGGGAACAAGATTTGATTGATGGTATGGCAAAGGATTTTGTGTTTGTCACACAACAGTGACCTCTAATGTGATGAATACAAATCAGGGAAATCACCCAGAAAGAGTCAGAAGATCAACTTTAAAGATGAAAGAGCTCAAACCCTGTACTCTGTGTGTAACGCACTCCTCAACTCTGCTTCTGGGGGGTGTTGTTGATGATGTTGATGGCTAATGGTGTGATGGGGATGTAGTTTCTACACCTATTCTATAAGTTTCCTTAAGCTTCATTTGCACTTGTATTTGTAACTGCTACCACCTCTACTGCATGTACTTGAAGTCAAAGTTGCGTTTTGTTTCAAAATGGGTAAGGGGAGGGGCCATGAGTGGGGTCAAGGGTAGGGTCGAAGGGGCTCCATCAGGTAGGCTGTATTGGGGCCTATGATTTCTAACAATAGCCCTGCATAACACTGCTGTGTGCTTCTTCAGCTGTTCTTAGTGGATTAGGCAAGTACAGAACTCCATGTGAAAACCAGGTAAGCATATGATGGGGCTGGTAGGCAGGAAGAAAAGTGCAATGTTAATGCAGTCTATGATTATGGCAGCATGTTTGTGTGGAGTATGGACGATGGGTAGCTAAGAGAGGATGAGTACCAAGCTGCCTGATTTTTGAGCTCAACAGAGGGCAATGCAAAAGAGGCTCTAATTTCCAGGGTCCCACTGTGTCCACCATGGTTTGCATTACTATTTCATTTGACAAATGGCATTGCTCTACAGTCCCCACAATTCAAAAAATGCAGACTTTCCCTTTGGGTGGTCTTGGATGCTTTGAAAGTATCCTCATGGAGGCTGACTTACTAAAAATTTGTCTGAACATTCACTTCAATTATTCAGTCATGTGAAAACCAAATGCTTGTTCCCTTTGAATACCTAAGTATGTGTATATGCTATTCAAATGACTGGATAATTACACAGTTTTAAGTGAAGAGTCCCAAATACTTTAGTAAATCAGCCTGGTTATCTCTACTTTAATATAATTAAAAAAAAAAAGTAAATGGGTAGAGACAGTAGCAAGGATTCTAAATTTGTTTTTGTTCATATATACAGTAATTATTTCATACCCGTATGTATGGAAATAGCTACACAGATTGTGTAAAACAACTAAAAAACATGGATTTGCTATTTATTTGTCCATATTTAAGGGATGGTATGGCTTTAATAAAAGAGAAAAAAATCTCAGCAGCAGCAACAATAGCGATAACAGTGTGCCTAGAATGTGGCAGTTTTTTACTCCTATCAAAATAATGTAGCTGTCAGACAAACATTACTTTTACAACGGGATCCATAGAGAGACTACTTTATAATCATTGCTTGTCTGGTCTCACAATGCTAGAAAATCCACCTCCTGCCTGGAAACTATCAATTTGCTTCTTATTTCATCATAAATCACACATAGTCTGGATAATGATTGGTCTGTCTCCTACATTAGTAAAAGGGAAATGTATCCATGGTGTTACTGTGAATTTACAGTAGGGTGAATCACAGTGGTCAAATTATTAGCTTGGCATTCACAGCTGCCTTCTGTGTGTCATCATTTGTGATTAATTACCCTGGCGTTCTTGTTTGTAATCGTTCATCACTACCTGAGGAACACTCGTTTGAACAGAGATGGTTTGCTTAGATTTTCCATTCTGCACTGGTGAGAACTATTGCTTCAACAGTGAAAATAAAGATTGTTTTTTTTTTCTTCCATTAGATGGACACCCTAATGCCAATCATCAAGGTTTTGAAAACATAAATATTTAAGATTTGAGATTAGTGATGGGTGAATCACCCATCTGTGATGGGTTTAAATAATCAAGGGTTTGATGGATCTTGTTCAAAATTCTTTAGAGGAAAATCCTATTGTTGATCTCTGTTTAAGGGCCCATAGGCAAACTACTTTCCGAAAGGCATACGAAGAGAGGCACTGCCATGGGGAACATGTATCAATGCAAACAATAAAATAAAAAAAGTGGGTAGAGGGTCCTTTCTTGCAGCTTTGAGGGTAAAATACATATATTTTTTACAAAGACTGTATATGTATACAGTTCAGGTTCTATTTAAAGGCTAACTCCACATTTAAGACCATGTTACATGTTACATTCATAATTAGGGTGTAACATACAGTATAACATGGTATCAAGCATCCATATTTTTTTCGGTAAAAAAACTGTTCCCTCTTTAGCCCATTGTTTACGCAAGGTCGATGACCTATGCCCTATGGAAGAACTGATGCATCTAGCCATAGGTTCTATTGACAAACACTCCAAAATATGTGCCTGTTGGTTCGAGTTCAAGACTTCCACTCTGTACATTTATACTATTTCAGGTGCTTAGCCTATTGTTAGCATAATGGTTTATTTTTTTGTCCCAAGACTCATGGTTCTTCATGTGTTTGGCTCTAGCCACATTGCATCTGGCACCTTTTCTCCTCTCTCCCTTAGCTTTCTTTAATCCTTCTTCCATTTCTCTTTGCCTCACTGTTCCTCTCCTCTCCCCTTCCAAATAATAAAAATGCTCTCAGCCTTTAATGTTCTTATGAGCAACAGATTTCAGACATTAGCTATTTTGTGCAACATGTATAGTTGATGTTTTCATGCTATACCTATGATGTTCTGAATATACACAACGTCTGTTATATCTGTGTTTATTCTATTCTGTGAGAGCCCTGTTTGATTGCATTTTGTATCTTTTTTTTTTTTGTAACTTGCAATACAAATGAACTCAACTAAAAAAAAAAAAAAAAAACATGGCATTAAGCAGCCAACAACATGCAGGGATTCTTCCTTACTGCAGAAGTTGTCAGATTTTAAATCGGTATGGCTGTGCCAACACAGCTGCATCATTCATTCACAGAGATATGTGAATAAATAAACTACACGTCTTATCTGCCACTATGATAGACTGCATGTAATTCTTAATGGAACACAAATGCGATGATGCTTGTATTCCGTTGACACCTAATCAAGCTCCAGCTTCAGTTCATACCTCTGGCATTGCACCCTTAATCCACTGATCATGGTAATGCTTTGCTGGCTCATTCGCAAAATTAATTATAAATGCACATTTTTTCCTTAAAATACAGTATACTCTGTGTGCATTTCTATTTTTATTTTGCAAAAGGTTGACTTAGCCTTTAACTGTACCCCTAAGCTTCTCCCACTGTCAGCTCTGTGAGGTCGAACCTACCATTCGTCATGACGTGCTACATGCACCTCTGACTGCAGAAGTTGTCAGATTTTAAATCGGTATGGCTGTGCCCACACAGCTGCATCATTTATTCACAAAGATATGTGAATAAATAAACTACACGTCTCATCTTCCACTATGATAAACCGCATGTAATTCTTAATGGAACACAAATGCGATGATGCTTGTATTCCGTTGACACATCATGCTACAGGTCTTTCACAACCCTGGAAACACTTCTGTTTTTCTTTATTAATTGAGGTCTTTTCTCTTTATTTATTTTTTAAATTTACATTTTTAGCTTGGGTTAATTAGATTGCAAGGAAAATTATAAAAAAGTAAATCTGTAAATAATTTTAGGCGTGTAAATATAATAACAAAATACTAATGGTGGGTATGGAAATGTCTCGCTCTGGACCAATATTTGGCTTTTAGCACTATCAAATTTAGGGTTCTGCCCTTTCTATTTTGTTTCAGAGATTGTTTTTCATTGATTAATGCCTAGCCTGGGTCTCTTTGTGCTCAGAAACTACCTTTTGAACCCATTAGAGACATCCCTCTCTCTATCCTCGTCTACAATTCTGGTGGCTTTGTCTTGCAAGGAACCCTTTTTTGTTTTTGCAGAGGGACAAAGTTGTGTTGAGACCTAGGACTTCCTTGTTGCCTAAAGTAATACTCAGTTTTCGTTGCTGTCCCAACTATTTTTGCTTGATCAGGGAAGGAAAAGCCTTGAAAGTATAAAACAAAAATTTGCAAACATGGTAATTTTAAACTGTGTACATTTGTATTATACCTGCCACACACAGAAAGAAAAACACACAACCTCCAGTCTTTGACAGCGTATTCCTCCGGACTCACACTTTCTTAGATTTCACCATCGAAACAACATTTGAGGGCAGGGAGTCCATTGGCTTTAGGATTTTGTGCTTATATGCCTACCCTTCCCCCTGCATTGTTTTTTTTAAATCCTTTTAGGGATCAAAGGATGGAAGACGTTCTGGCCATCATAGGGGATTTTGCCACAATCAGAAAATATGGCAAAACATTTTATTTTTTACAAAGCACCTCCTCAAACTGCTGAATTTTGTGCTCCCTCTGACACAGCGTTCGTGCATCTGCCAATTTATCTTGGCTAGTGCATGTTTCTGCTAAAACATGTTGTGGCACCTACCATTTGTGTGCAAACAATTAACTTTGGTGTTAAGCTGCCCCAAGTCTGCACAGTGTGAGGTGGCTGAGAGTGTAAAATCACCAAACTCAGGTGACAGTGGTGGGAACTGAGATTGCTGTCATCATAATGAGGTTGCGTAAAAACCCCACAAGTGTAATATCCTTCTGTTTTTCAGTTTGTTTTGGAGCACTGCACATTTTCTATACTTATATAGGATAGTGAGTCTTTTGTATATCTACACCTACTGCATGCAGCTCTTTGTGCACCAAGAATCGCTGAGATACAATTTTTGGTTTATTACAATAAGGTTGTGGTTTTAAAGTGCACTTTTTTAAAATGTTATTAAACTTTTAAGAAAATGTTGCACAGCACTGCAAAAAAACACCACAGTACTTCATATAATTAAACTATTTTGACACTAAAGCCTCTTACACACGACCGGTTTTCCCGGCAGAAAAACTGCCAGGAGAGCTTTTGGCCCGGAAAACCAGATGTGTGTATGCTTCCTCGCAGTTTTCCCGTCAGGAAAACAGCTGGGAATCCCGGCGGGAAAATAGAGAACCTGCTCTCTATTTTCCCATCGGTATTCCCGTTTTTTCCCCCCGCCAGATCTACTACTTTCCTATGGGAAAGACTGCGAGGCAGTGCCGATGGAGAATACACACGGCCGGGATTCCCGGCCAAAGCTCCATGGCAGTTTTCCTGCTAGGTTCTCGGCTTTCCCCTCGGTTTTTTTCTGCAGACTTTTTACCACTGAGAAAACTGAGCATGTGTACAGGGCTTGACTGTTTACTACAAATTCTAGGGCATTACTTTTTTTTAAGATTAAACTTTCCTATAGCTTTTAGATCTGTTGCGGCTGCTATTTCCACTGTTCAGTTCATAAAAGCATAACCAAAGCACCAGGAGTGTTTTCTAAATGCAGCAGACCTATGTGCAAGTCCATATTTTGGCCCTCCTCCCTCAAGAAAAATGAATTGCTGTGTAAGCTCTCAGTCTCCTGAATCTTGAAAGTCATGCTGCAGAACATGTATAATGTAGCCCAAGTGTCCTAAATCCTGGGAGTGTCCTCCAGCATCCAGAACACATGGAAGGAAGGGACCCAGGCTCAGAGGGAAGGGCCCCGGAACCAATGGCAAGGTCTCTGGGACCAATTGGAAGGGCCCTTGCAAGTTGGGTCATGGGAACCCTTCATGGTTTCCTGCACCAAGACCCTGAAAGTTCTAGTTATACCTATGACTTACAACATCCATTTTCATAAGCTTACCTCCTCTTTCATGTTTGAGCAGTTGCCTGTGGTATTTAAATATGACTGTGAACTCCTCTGGGCACCAGAGTTAGACCCAGTGCTCTTAGTAATCAGCATTCTGTAACAGAGCTTCTTTGCCACACCTCTTCTCTTCCTCTGTGTCAAGACTCCTTTTGGTGAAGGTTATGGCTGCTACTCATATGACATTGGAGTGTGAGGGAGGGCAACAGCATTTTCACTGAGAAAAAAGGCTATTTACTGTATATGAAATTCCAAACATAAATCAGCCACAAATCATATCATATCATATGACTATAAAGAGAAATAAATTATGTGGGACATAAACTTTAACTAAAAAAAGCACCTAAACCCCAAACCAAAAATATTAAACATATTAAAGCTTACTAGTGCTTAACTCTGCATTAGCTTCCACCTTTTAGGCTGAGAGCATTTTCAGAAAGTATAGAAAATTCCTGTTGATCTTAACAGACATGTAGTGTCCTTGTCCTTCCTGCAAGCTTAAAAGAACACACAAATACTGTATTTATTGGTGTATAACACTCACTTTTTTACCCAAGAAAATGGAGGGTAAACTGTGCCTCTGCGTGTTATACACAGGGGGCTGTGGAACGTTTTTTCCTGAAACTTCCCTCTTAAAGTTACGGTGCGTGTTATATGCCTGTGCGTGTTATATGCCGATAAATACGGTAATCTCTTTGTAAACTGCTAGCTCCATTAATCCACCATTTGCCACCATACCTAAGAGCTGGTAAGCTGCCAAATATGAAAGGTTTGGTTTGGATTGTAGATATGCTTTAATTCAGACTTCCCAACTGTAGAATTTACCATCTCACAATGGGCATGTGTGTGATGTTTGCATGGTTGGCTTCATCACGAGATCATACAGAACCCCTCTGGCAGTCGTGTAGCAGCTGCTATCTGGTCCAGCTTGACATTGTGTTTGATAATATCAATGTAACTTCTTGCCATTATCAGAATGTATCCATTAAAAACCATAAACACAAAGGCACAGCAGGAAACCATTTTCTCCTTTAATGTCCTTGCTCCCAACACATACACACACAAACAAATGAGAATAGTGTGAATGCAGGGTTTTCTGCTTGAATATCTGCTAACAAGTTGCATGCAGCCTGTTTTAATGTAACCACATCTGTTACTAGCTGTACAGTTGCTAGCTTCAATAGGTTCTTAGCTATTGATCAGAAATAGCCTGTACACATAGCCAAATTGAACAAACATCAGAAAAGTTCTGATTTCTTTCTCATGATTTGTGTTTGGGCCTCAGTATTTTCAGTCAAAGAAGCTGATCTACAAATACTATATTTCAAATGCAGTGGCACCTTGGATTATAAGCATAATTTGTTCCAGAAGAATGCTTGTAATCCAACGCACTTGTCATAGAAGTCAATGGAAACTCAAATAATTAGTTCCACAGTGACTTCTTTTGTATGCAGTACCGCATGCGTCCAGGGGTTGGGGGTGCCGGAGACACTCGGAAACTGCTTGGAGCCACTCGGATGCACTCTGAAACACTCAGAGAGGTTCGCAAACACTCCAGAACGGACTGTTTCCGAGTGACTCCGAGTGCATACGAGTGGCTCCGAGTGTCACCGCCACCCCCGCACCTCTGGCCAAAAGCCGTACTGCACACCGTAGAAGCTGGTATCCTGCTCGTTTTGCGGGACAATGATTGCAAACTAAGTCAGGATTTTTTTTTAAATAATAGCTTGTATTGCGAAGCGCTCGTTAACGGCATTACTCGCAATCCGAGGTATTACTGTACTAGAGAAAGAGAAACAGAGCATGGGGAGGACTGAAAGTGTGAGCACCAGTTGCAAGATGCACCAGATGATTATCTACATGAGCTTTTAGGGCCCATGCATATCATGTCCATGGCAGTGCATTTAATGCACAAGTGTTGACAAGCACTACACTGCACATTAAGGCCGCGTACACACGATCAAATTTATCTGCTGGAAACGGTCTGACAGACCGTTTCAGCAGACAAATTCGATCGTGTGTACGGGCGGACAGACAGATTTTTTCAGCAGACAGATTTTAAAGCATGCTTTAAAATCTGTCTGCTGGGAACCCGTCCGTCCGATATGTCTGCTGGTTAGTACGCTAACCAGCAGACATATCTGCCCGCACATGCGTCGAATGGATTCGACGCATGCGCAGAAGTGTTTTACTTCCTGGTGCGGTGACGTGGCGGCGTCAATGTCATCGCCACGTCACCGCGCTGTCTGCCGGCGGGAATTTTGGTTTGATCGTGTGTACAGCGATCAAACCAAAATAGCCCAGCAGACAAATCCGATCAAATCGGTCTGTCCGACCGATTTGATCGGATTTATTTGGTTGTGTGTACGCGGCCTAAAGCATTAGCGACTTAGGCACCATTCAGATCAGATAGGCATTTTGCCACACTGTGAATTGACAGCTGTGTGCAGATAGCTGTGGCTGCCAAACATGTGCAATGACAAGCTATCGGTGGCCCCAGGTATTCATGCTTGTTTAGTGGTGACCACAGCTAGATGCAACACCTGCAGTATTTTTGGTAAAGCAGTGCACAACTAACAGTAGTGCATCACTGTGCATTGTGTAGGTGTATTGGGGTGCCATTCCAAATGAGTGACACTGGCACCATATTCACCAAAACACTTATGCCGTGTACACATGGTCGGAATTTCCGACATCGAATGTTCGAAATTCTAACCGTGTGTAAGCTCCATCGGACATTTCTGACAACAAAAAATTTGCGAGCTGGTTCTCAAATTTTCCGACAACAAAATCCGTTCCCATAAATTCCGATCGTGTGTGGACAATTCTGACGCACAAAATTCCACGCATGGTCTGATTCTGGTAAAACTTTGTTCGTAGTTGCATTCGTAATGGAGATAGCACAATCGTCACGCTGTAACGGACTGAAAAGCACAAGGCTGAAAAGAGCGAATCATCTCTCACCAAACTTCTACTAACATGACTGGTATTGAACTTTCATTTAATAGTGCCGTCGTACATCTTGTACGTTTTGTACGTCACTACGTTCTTGGCATTCGGAATTTCCGACAACTTTTGTGCGACCGCGTGTATGCAAAACAAGTTTGAGCCAACATCCTTCGGGAAAAAAATCCACGGTTTTGTTGTCTACATTTCCGATTGTCTGTACGCAACATTATAGTGCTAGGCTTTATGTGATCATAGTCTTATACTGGCTATAAACACTAGCAATTTTCTAGAACTTTCAACAAAATTATTAAATTGACCAAGACAACCTATAATCTGCATTGACACATAAATGTATAAAAGATTGGTAATAGGTTCTCTTGATCTGTTTATTTTCACACAAAAAATGTTGCAGCCTGATACTACAGTTGTTTAAATTCATTTTATTTCCTCATTAATCTACGCTCAATACGCCATAATCACATAGTGAAAACAGAATTTTAGAAATTTTAGTGAATTTATTAAAAAGAAAAGAAAATATCACATATACTTAAGTACTCAAACCCTAGTACTTCTTTGAAGCACCTTTGGCAGCTATTACAACCCTGAGTCTTCTTGGGTATGATGCCACAAGCGTTGTACACCTGGATTGGGGATTTTATGCCATTCTTTGAAAATCCCCTCAAGCTCAGTCAGGTTGGATGGAGACCATTGGTGGACAGCTATTTTCAGTTGATTCCAGAGATGTTCACAAGAATTCAAGTCAGGGCTTTGTTATTCAGCTGTCCCTAAGCCACTTCTGTGTTGTTTTGGCTGTTGTGCTTAGTCTCATTTTCATGTTGGAAGTTGAACATCTGAGCTCTGCAGGCAGTTCCTTTGACCTCATGGCTTTTGCTCTGATACAGCATGCATTCTCAGGTGCGAGTGTTGTTGCAAAGAGTTTGAATACTTATGCCAAGGTAATATTTCAGTTCTTCCTTTTTTAAACATCTCAGATAGTTTTCACTTTGTCATTAGTGGGTGCTGAGTATACTCTTTAGTGTAGAAGGTTATTATGAAAATGTATCTGACTCACAGAAGCTTAAGTGAGGCTGGGTAATTGCTGTGGGTTCAGATTCAGGTCACCAGGCAGGCTGGGCTTTTAGTATCCACCCTGGCTTCTGGAAGCTTGCAGAAAGTTCCAGAACTTAGTTAAGATGGTATGGAAAGGGAAGCCTGAATATTCAAGGGACAGCCCAGATGGTGGGAAGAGAGCTCATAAATATTGAAGAGCTTGGCCAGTTGGGGGATGTTGTCGCTTGTTCGAGGATGGAGTGCTGATGTCGTGAGGACTGTGAGGGGATCCCAGGACTGGGGGGGGGGCTCTGCCTCCAGGATGGAGCTGAGGATGGAAGGAGATCAAGCTGAAGAGAGAGATATTTACCACTTTTTAGTCTCATCCAGGAGACACCCTGTCTAGGATGGGAAACCTGTACAGCAAGAGGGATGAACAGCAGTCTTAACCAAGGCAGCAGGAGCCAATGGGACAGTGTGAGTACCTCTACCAATTACCCCCAGAGCCAATAAGAGAAGAGAAGCCTGTCAGATTAAACATTTAGCAAGCTTTGATTCATTTTGTGTCACAGCTAATTTAAATCCCTTGCTTTAGGACACTTCCAAGACACTCAATTGGTGTGTTATTTTCTGCAGAGGGGACATAGAGCATCTGCAAAGGAATTGGGACTTTGTGAGTTTCACCAAGGGGACAGAGTGCCTGAAAGAGGAAATTTGCTACTAATCCAATAAAGACTGACATTATTCCAGAGGGAGTACAGTCCAGGATCCATTTTCTTTTGTACATAGAGAAGAAGGTTGTCCTCAAATTGGACATCTCGTAATCTCTAATCCCTATCCAAGTTGATTTCCCTAAATAAAAAACAAAACAAAAAAAAAACACATGGACTGGTTACTGACTCTGTATGAAAGTTGGAAAAGAGGTAGTGCTACATGAGTGTACATTAATGGAAAAAAAATGTATTCAAACAACTGTACTATCAGGATTATAGATGATAGACATATGGAAAATGTGCAGCTAAAAACTGGTTTGTGAACTACAATCTTAATTATTTTCCCATGGAACTATGGAACTTTACAAGGAACTTGATCATGATATGTTTTAAAGTTTTTTTGTGCACTCACTAGTGAGTGGAAATGAGATTTGGAACTACCTTGGGTTCAACGAGGATCCCACGGTTTTACAGTTTGGCAAAACTTTGAATTTATGGCCAGAGGTTTGATCCTGAACCCATAATGCATGGGATAACCCTTGTTCCTAGTCAGATGGGTTCCAGAGAACAAATAGTTTGAAAGAATAAAAAAGTCAGCCTCCTCGCTATAAATGAGTGCCTGACTGTCATTGTGTGTTGGAGCTGGTTAGTGAAAGCTGGGAAATTTGTGAAGGGAGAGATTGTTGTAATACTTTGTATACATCGTAATTTGTTACTGTATACCAGTGATTACCCACCACCCCGCAAGACACTAGACACTCTAAATGTGCCTTACTTTGCCGTAGGGGGAGGAAGAGCTGGGCCGCTCCAGCTAGCACACAATGGGACATCTTCTCAGCCACACTCTTCTGAGACACGATTGGCCAGGGAGTTCATAAGACTCCCTGGCCAATAGGGGCTTCCTGATTAGCTGGAAGGTGGACCAGTGTGTCAATAATGAATATTCATTCACTATTGCCACACAAGTAGGTGTGCTCATGGCACATTGCTCTGTGCCCTGAGCCCACCCTTTTTATAAGCCTTTTAGAGCCTCTGGCTCTAATTATTTGCTTTAACCCCCCCATTTGAATCCATAGTCTTGCGCTCTGTATCTACATCAGAAGTCCAGACGCATGGATGGTGGGAGGGGGGGTGGCGCCCCTGCACCCCTTATGGAGCGGCCGCCACTGCTGTATACACTGCTTTACTGAAGATTGCAGTGTGGTGACATACACTCTTTTTTACCTCTGTGGTTACAGTACCATAAATCTAACTTTCCCTCTTAGAGCATTTTCTGAATACTTTGCTGTGCTAAAAAAAAAAATTGATTTATGCTAGTGGACTTTTGGGTCGTTAGCCTTTTAGGGTATGCTAGTGGGCTTTTATTTTAGGTGGTTAAAATTTTAGGGTATGTGTGAGGCCACGTACACACGTCCGAGAACCTCGTCGGGCTAAACCCATCGTTCCGCCCGACGAGGTTGTCAATGAGCGGTCGGAAAAGCCCGTCGAGCCAAAGTCCTCACTGAACAACGAGGAAAAAGAGAGTGTGCTCTCTTTTTTGGCTCGACGAGCTTCCCGACGGGACGCTCGTCGGAAGTGTACACACGATCGAGCTTCTCGCCAGAATAAGTCTCCCAGCGAGCTTCTCGCTGGATTATGCCGAGAAGCTTGGTCGTGTGTACGGGGCCTCAGTGTTTGTGTGTGCATTATATCTATATACACTATGGGCCAGATTCAGAAAGCCCGGCGTAACTTTGTGCGGGCGTAGCGTATCTTCTTTACGCTACGCTGCCGCAACTTAGAGAGGCAAGTGCTGTATTCACAAAGCACTTGCTTCCTAAGTTACGGCGGCGTAGTGTAAATGTGCCAGTGTAAGTGCGCGTAATTCAAAGTAGGCAGAAAGGGGGGCGTGTTGTATTAAAATTAACCGTGACCCCATGCAAATTATGTGGCGAACAAACGGCGCATGCGCCGCCTGTGGACGTTTCCCAGTGCGCATGCTCAAAATCACATCGCAAATAGTCAATGCTTTTGACGTGAACGTAACCTACGCCCAGCCCCATTCTGAATCGGCTTATGCAAATGACGTAAACGACGTGAAATTCGATGGCTATTCCGACGTTCATACTTAACATTATCATTTTGGTGGTTTATCTTTACACCTGAAAAACACCTTACGTAAATGGCATAGCTTACTGCGACGGGCGTACGTACGTTCGTGAATAGGCATATCTAGCTCATTTGCATATTTTTAATGGGAACGCCGAATGCGTCCAGCGTAACTATACGCCCACGATACGCCGGCGTAGGCAAGTTACGCCCGAAGGCTGAAGCCATGTTTTTCGGCGTATCTTGCTTTGTGAATCGGCTCAAAGATGCGAAGGCGTACATTTGAAATTACGGCGGCATATCTCCAGATACGCCGGCGTAAAGGTACATTAATCTGGCCCTATATTACCAAAAGTATTGGGACACCTGACTTTACACGCACATAAACTTTAATGGCATCCCAGTCTTAGTCTGTAGAGTTCAATATTGCGTTGGCCCACCCTTTGCAGCTATAACAGCTCCAACTCTGGGAAGGCTGTCCACAAGTTTCAGGAGTGTATCTATGAGAATGTTTGACCATTCTTCTAGAAACGCATTTGTGAAGTCAGGCACTGATGTGGATGAGAAGGCCGGGTTCACAGTCTCCCCTCTAATTCATCCCAAAGGGGTTCTATTGAGTTGATGTCAGTACTCTGTGCAGGACTGAAAAGCGTGAATCGTCTCTCACCAAACTTTTACTTAACACGCAGTAACATAAGATTAGCAAAAGCAGCCCCGAGCGTGACGCCAGTGGAATCAAACTTCCCCTTTATAGTGCCGTCGTACGTGTTGTATGTCACCGCGTTTGAGAACAACAAGATTTTGTCTTGACAGTGTGTATGCAAGGAAAGCTTGACAAGATTCTCGACAAGCCTGACAACTCGTCGAGGAAAATGATGTTTCATTTACGACGACATTCTCAGTCGTGTGTACGAGGCCTATGAGTTTGATTATCACCACACTTGTATTCCATTGGCAAGTACAAGTTTGCCTGCAGCAGTGGCAGATAGGACTTGTTCAGTCTATCACAGATCTCTGTGGCTGTGTGGACAGAATCTATCCTATCCACCTATAGTATAATCCTCCTACAGTATATTGGTTACACATATTTAAATGATATCATTGGACATTCATTTGGAACAAATGGGGTAATGAATTGTAGGATATAGCAGAAAACAGACTCAACTGCTCCGTCAGGCACAACATACTGTAAGACATTAGATAGCTTCCACCCAGACAATGTAGATCTGCACATACTTAGAAATTAGCAATGATAGTTATTAAAGGGGTTGTGAAATGTACAGTTTGTTCAGGGACTTTTACAGTGCTCATCTGCAATTAACCAGTGGTGCCCGCATTCTCTTATATACATTGTTTTCTCTTATCCTTTTCATTGTATAGTAATAAAGCGTACAGCTGAAGTAAGCATGCAGTGTAATTGGACAAATGATACAGAAGCCTTGGCCTAAATGAACAAGGGCTACGAGTATCAATCATGTGCAGGGCTGAACTACCATACGTAAAGAAAAATAATTCTCATTGAGTCATCTAATTGCACATATAAGAGAAACCTGAACTCAAAAATAGAATCAAACACATGACTAATTGTTTTGTTAATTGCTCACATTACTTCCAAAGCATGCTGGCTTCTAAAGCAGTATTATATGCACTGTGTATGTTCAGATACATTAAGCACAGAGTAGGAGCCATACTGTGGGTAATGATTAGCTGAGTGCTAAAGCATATTCTGTGCCATGTGTGATAATGTTCAGTACATCTTGCGGTCTTGAAGCCTTCAGGCTCCCTGCTGTCTCTTTTGTATGGTTGCAGATGCGCTGTGCTGTGCATCTTATCTCCCTTGATGTAAGATTTTGGTGGATGTTTTTCTTTTTTTTTACTTAAAAAGTAGCTCACAGAGACAGGGCAACTATAATACCTAAACAGTGTCAATAGAAAAGCATAAGTAAAAGAACATACAGTATGTGGTCAGCACTGGGAATCGTGAAAATTATGCAGTGAAATATACATGGTAGTAGGCCCAGGGCCAGGACAAGGGGTGAGCAGGACGGACGGCCTCCCCTGGTGCAATGGTTTATTGCAGGGATGGGGGGCACTCAGATCCTAACCCCTAGGGAAAGGGGGCACAGTTTGGCATCTTTGCCCTGGGCGCTGTATGACCTTGTCCCACCACTGAGTAGGCCCATGTTAAAAACTGGGGTGAAGTATTCAAAAATATATGTATGAACAACATTAAGTTGTCCCCATTCGCTAACCCATCTTTAATTATAATTCTAGGCTGCAAAGGGAAGGCTTGGTAAACATTTTTCAAGAACTATGCATGTTTGTCAATTTTTCCTAATTTACAGAAACCAGTTCCAGGTTTTGTAGTTTATTTCCAATCAATTAACACAATTAAATTAAGTAAATGAACAGGAGAGGAATCCAAATCAAATCAATATTTGGTGTGACCATCCTTTCAGGTTGATTTACTAAAACTGGAAAGTGCAAAATCGAGTACAGCTCTGCATAAAAACCAATCAGATCGCAGATTTTATTGTTAAAGCTTAACCGGTTAAGGACCGCCACATGACTATTTACGTTGGCAGAATGGCACACGGTCTTGTCCTCCGTAACCGCGCCCGCGGGACCCGCGGACCCGATTGCCGCCGGTGTCCAGTGATCGGGTAACAGAGAGGATTAACGGGGAGAGGTAAGTGTAAACAAACCTTCCCCATTCTTCCTAGTGTGCCTGTCAGTAATCGTCTGTACCTTGTGTTAGGGAATGAAGATCAATGACGTCACACGCACAGCCACGTCCCCCCACAGTAAGAACACTTCCTTAGCACACTTAACCCCTACAGTGCCCCCTCCTGGTTAACCCCTTCACTGCCAGTGTAATTATCACAGTAATGAGTGCATTTTTATAGCACTTTTCGCTGTGAAAATGACAATGGTCCCAAAAATGTGTCAAAAGTGTCCGATGTGTCTGCCATAATGTCGCAGTCACGAAAAAAATCGCTGATCGCCGCCATTAGTAGTAAAAAAAAATATTAATAAAAATGACATTAACGCTTATTGCGATTTTTTTTTACCAAAAATAGGTAGAAGAATACGTATCTGCCTAAACTAAGGAAAAAAAAAGTTTTTTATATATATATATATTTTGGGGATATTTATTATAGCAAAAAGTAGAAAAAAAGCTTTTTTTTTTAAATTGTCGCTCTATTTTCATTTATAGCGCAAAAAAAAAAAAGCAGAGGTGATCAAATACCACCAAAAGAAAGCTCTATTTGTTGGAAAAAAAGGACGCTAATTTTGTTTGGGAGCCACGTCGCACGACCGCGCAATTGTCAGTTAAAGCGACTCAGTGCCGAATCGCAAAAAGGGGCCAGGTCCTTTACCTGCATATTAGTCCGAGTCTTAAGTGGTTAATTAAACAAGCTTAAGGTAGAAGCTGATTGGCTACCATGCACAGACGCACCAGATTTTGCACTCTCGAGTTTTAGTAAATCAACCCATTTGTCTTCAAAACAGCATCAATTCTATTACTGGTGTTAATAATGATGTTTCCTCTTATTTTCCTATTTGGTTGGGGGAACAGTTCATGAAATTGAGCAAGCTTTCTGGGTTTGACAAGGAAAAATGTCCTGGACGGCCACACAGCATTAAAAAGGCATCTTTATTGTAGAAAATAATCAGTGGTGGCCCGTCCATAGGGATGCACGGGCGCCGCCCCCCCTCCCGCAGTCACAAAAAAAAAAAAAAAAACGTGCCCTTTAAGAACTTTTATTCGGCTAAAATGTCATTTTGACATTTTAGCTCGAAGTTCTGGCGGCCGTCTATAGAGGGTGCTGCAGCGCCACCCCCTCTCGCAAATAACACACGTTCAATGCAATGCATTGAACGTGTGTTATTGTTTCCAGCTGCCTGGTCTATTCATATAACCGGACATGGGTCGCCGGTTACACGAATAGCGGCAGCTGGTTGGCTGAGGGGAACTGCCTATCAAAGCCAGCGGCTCTGATAGGCTTTTCCAGTACCGCCCTCCGGCTCTCGGAAGTCTATACTCGGAGAGCAGGCAACCTGCGGTCCTTGCATAAGACTGACAGCCATTTCAGCCAATCAGGTTCCCGGATTCTGGTTATCAGGAACCTTATTGGCTGAAGCTTCTCCACGGCGGCAGAAGACATCGAGGGAGGACATGGAAGCGTCAGGTAAGTGTTTTTTACAGGGAAAGGGGCAGCATGGGGCACAGTGGCATCATGGGGAACAGTGGTGACAAAGGGCACAGAGGCGACAATGAGCACAGTGGCATGGGGCACAGTGGTAAAAATTAAAGGGCACAGTGGTGACAATTGATGGCACAGTGACTGCATTTGATGGCATGGCACAGTGGTGACAATTGATGGCACAGTGACTGCATTTGATGGCATGGCACATTGGTGACAATTGATGGGCACAGTAGCTGCGTTTGATGGCATGGCACATTGGTGACAATTGATGGCACAGTGGTGGCGTTTGATGGCATGGCACAGTGTTGACAATTGATGGCACAGTGGTGGCGTTTGATGGCATGGCACAGTGGTGACAATTGATGGCACAGTGGTGGCGTTTGATGGCATGGCACAGTGGTGACAATTGATGGCACAGTGACTGCATATGATGGCATGGCACAGTGGTGACAATTGATGGCACAGTGACTGCATTTGATGGCATGGCACAGTGGTGACAATTGATGGGCACAATAGCTGTGTTTGATGGCATGGCACATTGGTGACAATTGATGGCACAGTGGTGGTGTTTGATGGCATGGCACAGTGGTGACAATTGATGGCACAGTGACTGCATATGATGGCATGGCACAGTGGTGACAAATGTCGGCACAGTGACTGCATTTGATGGCATGGCACAGTGGTGACAATTGATGGCACAGTGACTGCATTTGATGGCATGGCACAGTGGTGACAATTGATGGCACAGTGGTGGCGTTTGATGGCATGGCACAGTGGTGACAATTGATGGCACAGTGGTGGCGTTTGATGGCATGGCACAGTGTTGACAATTGATGGCACAGTGACTGCATTTGATGGCATGGCACAGTGGTGACAATTGATGGCACAGTTGCTGTGTTGCATGGCAGAGTGGTGACAATTGATGGCACAGTGGCTGCATTTGAGGGCATGGCACAGTGGTGACAATTGATGGCACAGTGACTGCATTTGATGGCATGGCACAGTGGTGACAATTGACGGCACAGTTGCTGTGTTGCATGTCACAGTGGTGACAATTGATGGCACAGTTGCTGTGTTTGATGGCATGGCACAGTGGTGACAATTGATGGCACAGTTTCTGTGTTTGATGGCATGGCACAGTGGTGACAATTGATGGCACAGTGGCTGCATTTGGTGGCATGGCACAGTGGCTGCATGTGATCGGCACAGTGAGGCTGCAATCGTTTGCGCCCCCCCCAAAAATGTTGAGCACCAGCCGCCACTGAAAATAATATCAATATCAATATCAATAATATCAAATCATATACAGTAAAAAAAAACAGGGGAGAACAGCTAACACGTTTCACATCAATCGATGCTGGGTTTGACCATTGGTATTATAAAGGGGTATGATTTCTCATAAGTGCCCTATAAAGAAGCAATTTTTAGCGAAACTGATCGGGCGGAACGTGTGGCACATCGGTATCACCCCACTTTGACTACACTAGTTCTATCCATTTTGGACGGGTTATCTGGTTTGCTTCCGAACGGAGGGCCAGTTTGAAATGAGGGAAAGCTCTGCTGATTTTATCCTCCAATCATGTGCAAGCTTAGATTATGTTTTTTATTTTCCTTGCATGTCCCCCTCATATGTACAGCGACTGCACTTCCAAGTGCACTTTGAGTGCACTTTCAAGTGCACTTGCAGTGCAAAGTGGATTTGCCTTTCGTAAATAACCCCCAATGGCTGTATTGGGTGCAGAAGCTCATTATTGTACCGCTCTCCAGCCCTTCACAAACAAACTGCCTCTAGCTACAGCCAAAAGTTTCAGATTTTGTCCAGAGCACCCCATTCTGCTTTAAAATCTTTGCCCGGGAGAGATCTGATGCAATATAACTACCTTGTCTGCTCCGTCGTGCCGTGGGGTATGACCTGTGACATGAAACAGACTTCCACAACCTCAACATAAGTAGCACTTTCACACTGAGGTGTTTTTAAACTGCCCAAAAAACACTGAGCGCTTTTGCAGTGCACTTTTAAAAGGACATGTGACTCAAAAACTGCTCCAAACACCATTTTGAAGCGCTTTTAAGGCGATTCCCATTCTTTTTAATGGAAAGGGGTGTTTTTTTAGGTGCTTTTTTAGCTCTCCAAACATGGTCCAAAGATGCTGCATGCCAAATTATTTTCACTGCACTGCCAGTGCACCGCCTCAGTGTGAAAGCACTCCGGCTTTCACATTCGGGCGGCATGGGGGGCAGTTTTCAGGTGCTTTACAGGTGCTATTTCTTGCTAAAACGCATAAAAACTGCCTCAGTGTGAAAGAGGTCTAATCCTCCAGAATCTCTGACTTTGTTCAAGAGTTTAAAGTGTGCAAGTGTAAGAATTGATGCAGGTTTGACAACCCCACCTAATGCTCATTTTGCATTTTGTAAAATGATAAATTGATAAAAACATGTACAGTAGAATTTTTTTTCAGCTGATTCACTTACATTTGTGTTATCTTGTTTGTGCTGTATAAACAGACAAAGTAAAGTAGCGTCAGATAAGAACTTGAAAACTATTGTTGACATCCTGTAGGAGATGTAACTTGAACAGATCATTTGGCATGCTTTCAAAACCCATTAACCTTAGCGGAGCAGTTAGGGATGCTGAAATGTTTTAGCTAAGCAAAACATACCTTGTAATAAAGGCCTCTGGTTGCTGTAATGGGCGGTTAATGTATAAATATGTCTAAGTGCTTTTCTCCAAAATACGAGAAGTTCACTACAAACCTGCGTGCTCTGTTTTAAAGATCAAATTTAGTTCAGATTATGTTGTTGTAAGCAAAAATTGAGACTCATTTTGATTACAACCTGAATCATAAAAGCAGGTCAATATAATGAGGACGATTTATCATTAAAGCAAGCTAAAGCAACAGTGGACTCTACATACCAAGTGACACTGTTTAAATGAGGACTCTCATCCTGCAACTTCATTACCCCGAGCCTTGATTACCAAAAATGTAAATTGCTAAAAACCTCAAGGGTCACTTGTATCATGCTGATTTAAATGTTTATTAAAAACATACCTAAGTAGCAAAAGCACTAAAGTGTCAGGAAGGCTGGCTGGCGATGCTAATCCTTTGGAAGCATTGAAATATTTGCCGATAGTTCTTACTTAGCCATTTACCTGGCGGTCTCACTACAGCTAGGTCTGCAGTTTGGATCCATTTAGAGTTGTATTCCCTATCTACCAAACCAGACACTGCAGCTGCCTCTTAACAAGGAGCAAATCTGAACTTCCTATCTCTTAATATAAGGAGGGTTTTGCAGATTTACAAATCCTTAGTGCAGACAACAAGCATTCTGTCGAAATCCATCAATAGCCCAGTGCCAATTAAAGCAAATATTACTCGCTGACATAAATGGGTGTTTTTAAACAATTTTAAGAGACTATCAGTAGAGCCTGAAAAATAAAAAAATAAAGTTATTGCAAGAAATATTTAGTGCTGTTTTTATATAAAAATGTTAATTATTTCTTATTTTATAGCTATAGATATGTGAGCCAAAATACTGTAGTTGCAGATCTCTCTTTGTTTTATTTTTTATCAAGATAATTTAAATGTTAATATTTTATTCATGAGAATAGTGGGTTTAAATAATAATTACAGGAAAATACATTTAGTCTATGTAGTCCAAGGTTGATATAATGAAATAAAACTACACTATGCAGCACTTTATCCTGAGGCCGCGTACACACGATCAAATTTATCTGCTGAAACTGGTCCGACGGACCGTTTCAGCAGACATCTCCGATTGTGTGTACGGGCTAGCGGACATGTTTTCCGAGCGGACAAATTTCAAAGCATGCTTTGAAATTTCTCCGCCGGAGACATGTCCGTCGGATATGTCTGCTGGTTTGTACACTAACCAGTGGACAGAAATCTCTGCGCATGCATCGAATGGATTCAACGCATGCGTGGAAGTATTTTACTTCCTGGAGTGGTGACGTGGCAGCGTCAACGTCACCGCCACGTCACCGCGTCCTCAGCCCGAGGGGATTTTCGTCCGATGGTGTGTACACGCCATCGGACCAAAATCCGATGAGACATGTCCGCTGCAAATGGTCCGTCGGACATGTTTGAGCGGACATGTCTCATCGTCTGTACGCGGCCTGTTTCTGCTTCAGCCTATTTTATGATAGTTCTGTGTGTACAGTTCATCTGTTCTTCACTCCACTTAAAAGGTGCAAATAATCAATAAACAGTGCTGCACTATAAATTAAAAACAATATTGGTACAAGTAATCAATAAACATAGTAATGGTAATAGTAAATAGTTATCAATAAACATATATTGTTAAAAGTTCACATATAAAGTTCATATATTAAATCTGTGACTGATTTGAAGTGAATTTAAAAAAATCAACGGGGGGGGGGGGATCCAAAATGCTTGTGCTCTCCTCCACCACTCTCACAGGCTGCTCATCTCACATCTGAGTCAAATCAGCAGTGTTCCCCTCTGGGGATAATAGAGAGGGCTGACGCGGTGCTGGTAATCATCACTTTCCTCCTTCAAATCGCCTATTCCCATGGGGTAAAACCCCTGATTATGTCACCAAATATGATGGATATGCAAAAGAATGAAGGCAGAATCTAGTGCTTTCTGTTTTTAAATGTTTAATTATATATAAAAAAAAGGGTAAGATATACAGCTCACAAAGTTGGCACTGTAAAGCCGCGTACACACAATTGAAATTTACGATGAAATAAAATGAAGCTGACTTCCATTAGTCTTGCATACACACCGTCAGATTAAATTCTGACCGTCCAAAACGCGGTGACGTAAAACACTACGACGAGCCGAGAAAAATTAATTTCAATGCTTCCGATCATGCGTCCACTTGATTCTGAGCATGCATGGGTTTTTTCTCAGTCAGAGTTGCAAACAAACGATAGGAATTTCCTATAATTTTTTTTTCCATCGGAAAAAAATAAAACATGTTCTATTTCTAAACACCAACGGAAAAAAGTCTGATGGGGCCCACACACGATTGGAAGTCCATCAGACTTTTTTCATTGAAAATTCCAATCGTGTGTACGCGGCATAAGCCATACAAGCCGAAAACACATTTCAGACACAATGGGTCTCAAGATGGCCGCGATGTAAGATCAATACGCAGGTTCCGTCTCCTAGACACGTATCATCAAAGCGTTGACTCCTTCAGTAGTTGACTTCTTTAGTTACACTTGTACCGTTATTAGTTGTTTAAACTGACCTGGTAACATTGTACTGGTGTGGATAATGATCAGATTAATACTATGGCTAGCTGCACTGGTCTGGTAAACAATGGTCTGGTTTGTAGTTTTCAGGGACACTGTGGCTATATGCAGTGGTCTGGTGATACTGTACTGGTACTGTATGTCTAGTGATTAGGGACACTGTGGCTGATTGCACTGGTCTGTAGGAATCAGCTGAGTGTTCAGTATGAGCATAGTTTTGAACATTGGATGTTTGTCCAATCACCAAAAGTTACATGCATTCTGTTTGGGCAAACAGGAAATCTTCCTACTGTCAATGGTTACTACAGAAGCTGTGTTACTGTGTCACTGATGTCACCTGACCCATTCACTTTTTTCTTTTAATAAAGTACTTTAAAACGTATATGTGTATCTTTGTTTGCACATAACTTTTTTTGTGTATGAGCACCTCTTACTCATTCACATAGGGTGGGGGTGCAGTATCTTTTTGCCCATTTATTGTTAAAGGGGGCTTCTAGATTCTGATAAGTGATCTGCCTGCAGACCCCAACAACAAATGGGCTAAGGTTGTGGGGAAGATTCTTTTGTCCTCATCAACACAGGGACAAGGTTCTTTGCTTGGGGGTTTCCCTAGCAAGGTACTCCACCATGTTGAAGACATTCAATCCCCCCCCCCTTTCTTGGCCTGCATGCTCAAATAAAGGCGTGGTATAGTCTTTTTGGGGCACATTACACTCGTTTTTGTGTGAGAGTACCCCATTAAGACCTAAATCAGACCCACATCTAGGATAAGAGTTTAGTATAGATCAGGGGGTTTCAAAATGTTCAAAACAAGGTGCCAGTTTACTGCCCTTTAAATTTTAGAAGGGCCAAACTGGTGGCCAGTGGGAGTAGAAAATGCTCTGGCATTGGTGGGAGTAAATTATGCCATAGGCTTTGAGGTCAATGGGAGTAAAAACAACATATATTTAGTGTCAGTGGGAGGAATAGTGCCCCATCCATGTGTTAGTGGAAGAATTAGCTCCCCATCTGTGGTGTCAGTGCAAGGAATAGTGCCTCCTATCTTTGGAAGGAATAGTGACCCAAGGGCGTGCCTCCTACCGACAGACTATGGCCCGGAAAGATACTGGAGACCTGAAGCTGGCATTATTGTGATGTAATGTAATGTTACAGCCCTACACCCCCCACCCCCCCCTCTTGTTGCTGGACACATAGACAATGGAGAGTGGACTGCAGACGTCTCTCCGCAGGGGGTGTGTATTGAGAAGCCAGGCTGCCTGCTTACCATAATCTCATTAGGTATCTCTACACTGTTTCAATGTCCAAATGTTCTGTTGCCATTTATTGTTCCTTGTCCCCCTCCCCTCATAGACAAGGCAAAGGGGAGTGTCCCTAACTGTGTGTAAAACTGTATAGTTTGGATTTTAATAAACAGTTAAGCTCTGGTTGTGTAACCCTCAACATGTGTGGATTGTCTCGTGATTGAGGGGTTAAGGGCTGGTTATGGCGAATCGCCAGGCTGCGGGTGTGTTTGGAGGACAGGAGACACAGGTCTGGCGGATGTGCCCACCTGGGGTGTCTGAGATCCGTCACAGTGATGGCAGCAGTGGGATGTCTCCTGCAGTCCAGGACATCCAAACCACCACCAGGATTCAAGATCTGGGCAGCTGCCGAGGAGCGATACGGGGACCAGCCAGCATGAGAGCGGAGTTCGGGAGGAGGCTGCAAGGCATGCAGAAGAAACATCGGGGACCAGTGACAGAGCGCACCATGCTCGGCTGGGAGGATGTGATCCGCCGGCAACTCTGGCATGAGGCGCTAAGCTACGAGCGGCGCCAGCAGGGGAAGATCCTTCCCTCCTCCTCAGAGATGTACTGGACGCAGTACTGTGCGCGAGAGGTGTTCCTGAGGGAACGACCACGAGATGATTGGAAGACGGAGCTCAGAAGATTGGTCCAGGAGGAGATGAAGCTAGACGCCAGCTACAGAGCCCTCCGGTGGTTCGCGGCGCAACTTTGGCCAAGTACAGCAGATGGCAGCCCAACAGAAGGCGTTGGCTATGGCGGCGTGGGGCTGCTCCATCAAAAAATGTACGGAGACCCAGACTTTGGGAGCGATGAGGAGTGGCGGCGGGAAAACATCTTGGACTTCCGAGATGAGGTGCTGGACCTCCCTGAAGAGGCATGTGACCTGGAGGAATTGGAGTTCCTGGTTGAGCAGGAATTTGAGCTTGAAATTGCATACAAGCGGCTTTTTGATGGTGATCAGCAGCAAGTCCAGATTATCTCATCTGGGGCCCCAGCAGAAGCGCTGGCTACAGGGCAGAGTGCCCCTGGCATCTGGCCAGCATCAGAAAAAGAGTTGGCTCCGGAGAGTCTGAGAGATGATCTGCGTGAGCTGTTTCCCCAACAGCCGATATCTCCACCTGGAGTAGAGGAAGCAATTCTCCCTCCCCAGCAATTGGACACTACCCCAATGTTCATCCCCCCAGCAGAAGCGTTGGCTATGGAGCAGAGTGCCACTATAATCTGCCTAGCATCAGAAAAAGAGTTGGATCCAGAGAGTCTGAGAGATGACCTGCGTGCGCTGTTTCCCCAACTGCAGATATTCCCACCGGGAGTAGAGGAAGCAATTCTCCCTCCCGAGCAATTGGACACTACCCCAGTGGTTCTCCCCCCAGCAAAAGCGTTGGCTATGGAGCAGAGTTCTGATGGTCCCTGCCCAGCCCTCAGTATGTTTTTGGAGGGTTTGGGAGACAGCCCCTGTCAGAAGTCACCCCAGTGGCTGGTCACAGAACCGGCAGGGGAGAAAACCCTTCCCCCTCTCCAGCAGCTGTACCCAACTTTTTCATATGTCCCCCCGGCAGAAGCGCTGGCTACAGGACAGAGCGCTGATGGTCTCTACCCAGCATCAGAACAAGAGATGAAGAATCCAGGAGATAGTCCCTGCAAGATACCTTCTCAGCGGCTGGTAACTACACCAGGAGAAAAGCAAGTACCTTTGCCTCCCCAAATGCATAGCCCTACCAGCCTACGTTCCCTACCAGCTGAAGCGCTGGAAGCAGGGTAGAGGATTATTCAGCTTCCCCCAATATCTGCAACCCCGCCCCGGATCAGAGAAGTGCAGACAGCTGTTCCCACTCTGCAGCGGCTGTTTTTATTCTCGGGAGACCGTATGTGCGGTTTTGCTCCCCAGCGCCAGAGTCGTACTTTTACTTTTCCTGTTTGCCTGGGGTGGAAGTTTGTGACTAACGCAGGTCCAGACCAGTTGAGGGTCAGGAACCTGGTTAGTCTATTTTTAAAAGGGGAGAAATGTGACAGAACCCACTGTCACTGTATGTCTTGGAAAGGATTGTGGGCGTGCCTCCTACCGACAGACTATGGCCCGGAAAGATACTGGAGACCTGAAGCTGGCATTATTGTGATGTAATGTAATGTTACAGCCCTACACCCCCCACCCCCCCCTCTTGTTGCTGGACACATAGACAATGGAGAGTGGACTGCAGACGTCTCTCCGCAGGGGGTGTGTATTGAGAAGCCAGGCTGCCTGCTTACCATAATCTCATTAGGTATCTCTACACTGTTTCAATGTCCAAATGTTCTGTTGCCATTTATTGTTCCTTGTCCCCCTCCCCTCATAGACAAGGCAAAGGGGAGTGTCCCTAACTGTGTGTAAAACTGTATAGTTTGGATTTTAATAAACAGTTAAGCTCTGGTTGTGTAACCCTCAACATGTGTGGATTGTCTCGTGATTGAGGGGTTAAGGGCTGGTTATGGCGAATCGCCAGGCTGCGGGTGCGTTTGGAGGACAGGAGACACAGGTCTGGCGGATGTGCCCACCTGGGGTGTCTGAGATCCGTCACAGGCAGGATAAAGGCAAGCTAAAGGCCGCAGTTTGGAGGCCAAAACAGAATGATGTGGATGGGAACTTTGAGCTTAAACACTTGTTTTTCTATGTAGTTGTCAGTGTTACTGCAATCTCTTATATACAGTACATCATGCAGAAATATTTGTTACTATCCCTATTAATTGATGTGTTTATAGCATGTTTGACATTTTGTTGTTGCTCATTTGTATTAACAAACCAAAGCGGACAAACAAGAAAATAAATCCACATATTTGAGCAAGGCATAGCAATGATGAATTAGGACCTGCCATTATTGGTATAGTAACGACAAATTATTTATTTCTAACAAAGCTGTATATTCTCTCATATAAGTAAATTAAACAATTTTACACACATCATCAGTGTGGATTACAATGTAACTGAAAAGTACAAAAAATTATCCTGCTGAGGCGTGATGATTACAGGGTCATGCTGTTGTAATTATATTTTGTATTTGGAAATAGAGAAATCTGGTTGAATAGACATAACTACCTGCTGAAACAAAGCATTTTTTAAATGATGATGAACTGTTTTTAAGGCCCAGGTGCACAGAGATCAGGCTATTCCTGTATAAGATTTACTTGTCAATTCACTATCTAAAATTCAAATGAGAATTCAGTATTATAGTCTTACAGTTACACAGAAAAATATGACACGCTGTGTTCTGTAATTTGCTGTGACAGCATTATATATGGCTGACAACATTTCCAAAAGACTTAATTGTTACAAGCAGTGTTGTAAAGTACACCACTTGTTTGTTGGGACAATGACAGCCCTATGAAATACAGACTGAAATATACATTTTAATGTACAGGCACAAAAAATAAAGTATTTTCAGTAACAATTGTGCTGTGTGGAAAAATCAGAGGATTTATGGGCTTTGTGATGGGTGGTTTTCTTGACATTCAACGTTGAAATGCAATTTTCTTATCTTGCGTGATTGCTATCTCGCCTTAATACATACATAAGAGCAGCATGTCAGTAAGAGCAGTCGTTCAGTGAAATAAACACTCTTTTATTTATGCACTCACAAGTGGGAGAATGGCTCCTTCAAGATGCTGCTTGTTATTCAATCTCAAGGAGACCAGCACCCAACAAACTGTAATAAAACTGCGACAACTGAATGTAAACTGTCCCTGTGTTTGAGTAAATGCTGCTACTGGGATCTTTTTATCACTGGTTCTGTCACATTTATTAAAGCTTGGGAATTTATATAGTCAGGTAGCTGAAATAACCTCACTTTGAATGTATTTAATAGCAAAAAATAGCTATACATATAGGTAGGAAAGGAAGAATACATGCCACTAGCTACCAAAAGAGGGGCTTAAGTTTACAGATACAGGTTACTAAAATAAATTGTAAAGCTGGCTATACACTACCTACTTGGTAGTGATGCAAAGTATTCACACTGATTGCAATAATCTGGTAAAATAGTAGGGAACAACCTAAATAAAGAAAAAAGGTGCTTTAACGAGGTGGAACATGTCACCTCACTCAGCAAGTATCACATCACTGTCTTTAGATTTCTCTCTGTCTAATCATTTTCATCTCCAGGAGAACAGCTGTTCCTGTCTTCTCTAACAAAAACAGTGAAGAACTGTCATTGCATTGGATCATGAAGGCAAAGCAGAACTCTGTGAAAATGTTTAAATTTATGTGTGCAATAAAAGTCGCTACAGTCCACTTATAGGCTCAAGCCAAGGATACTTTTCTTTCAAAATAGTGCAGTGGAACTTACTGTTCAGTTCTATATCAACCTAACTAATACTGTTAAAATAAATTATAGATACAGCGCTACTAAACTAATAATTACAACACAAAAATATTAATGACCAAATGTAACAAGCTGCATCAAGTGAAGGTGCACAAAACCAAATGTAAAATAGACAATTATAAGGATGCGCTAATTAACAACTAATATTTGTGAACTGTGCAGTGAAGAACACTATGTAGGGTTAACAATCAATTACTGACAACCAAGCAGTGTTGAGTGCTCAGTGAATCCTGCTGTAGGGCAGGTCCACACCTAAGTGACAGATATGCGTGCCACATAAACAGTGATATATACTGAAAATAAATAGTCCAAAATGTGAATACAATGTCCATATACCGTGTTTCCAAAACTGAGTTTTGGAAACACGGTCTGAAATAAAACAATTTAAATCAAAATCGATGTTTAGGCCGTTCGGCTCTAAAGATTTAATTTCATAGATCCATCGAGATTCTGATTTACTCAATTCCCTAACCTTGTGGCTACCTCTCCAATGGGGATTAAACTTTTGAATAGCCCAGAACTTTAGTTCATGGGGATTTTTGTTGTGACATAATTTGAAATGACGCGATACACTGTGTTTTCTGAACCCTTTTATAATATTCTGTACATGTTCTCTTAGGCGCTTCCAGAGCGGTCTTTTTGTCCTACCTATGTATTGGAGAGAACATGGACATTCTAACATATAGACTGCCCCCTCTGTTCGGCAGGTGATCAGATCATCAATTTGGTATTGCTTTTTAGTAATGCTTTTTTGGTATTTTGTATCCAATGTTACTAAAAAGCAATACCAAATTGATGATCTGATCACCTGCGAACAGAGGGGGCAGTCTATATGTTAGAATGTCCATGTTCTCTCCAATACATAGGTAGGACAAAAAGACCGCTCTGGAAGCGCCTAAGAGAACATGTACAGAATATTATAAAAGGGTTCAGAAAACACAGTGTATCGCGTCATTTCAAATTATGTCACAACAAAAATCCCCATGAACTAAAGTTCTGGGCTATTCAAAAGTTTAATCCCCATTGGAGAGGTAGCCACAAGGTTAGGGAATTGAGTACATCAGAATCTCGATGGATCTATGAAATTAAATCTTTAGAGCCGAACGGCCTAAACACCGATTTTGATTTAAATTGTTTTATTTCAGACCATTAGTTTTGTATTTTTGTAATAAGTTTTTTAATAATTTTTATTAAAATTTGGAGAATTTTTATATTATAGGTACAGTAAAGGTTTTTGGATATATGTATGTGTAACTGTATACTTAGGTGTGTATTTGTATATATATGCATATAATTTTATCCATAGTATCTGCATGTTCTTATTTTAATTCTACTATGAGCGATCCACTTCATGTACTTAATGGTTTGGTATATTTTTTCAGTATGCAGTACCCATTTTAACCATCGGGGAAGTGAGTGGACGCTCTCCCTATTACTTTTTAAGGAATTTTATAAAGTATTGATTACTATGTGTTTTTAACATTTGGTAAGGATTGTTAAGTTATTAAAGTTGTTTGTGACAGTTTTTAATGGTTGAATACCACTGTCATAAGTTCTCAGCCGCAAATGATGTTAATTGCTTAAAGTTCCCTCCGTTGCTTACTCTTCCGGGTGGATTAAGATAAATGGCCTGCATAATGCGCTCCACCGCCATATCCCATGAGTAAGTCACGTGACCGTGATGCAACGCGTAGGGGGAGGAGCCATACGTATGGAAACTAACGGAGGTCTCATACGATACTCAGCAATACTGAGCGGCTTTTTGTCTTAAGGGGAATCCATGAGTTTGATTCAACACGTACCTTGTGTTTGCAGCTTATTATACAATATTGCACTATGGTATGTTCCTTTTTCTTTAGATGTTCCGCGGACTATATGAGGGTTGTCTTCATCTGCAAGAGCTAGGATTCTTTATGAACTGGCTAATACGCGGTTATTTATAGTTGCTGAACATAATTTTTGGAAACACGGTTTATGGACATTGTATTCACATTTTGGACTATTTATTTTCAGTATATATCACTGTTTATGCGGCACGCATATCTGTCACTTAGGTGTGGACCTGCCCTACAGCAGGATTCACTGAGCAATCAACACTGCTTGGTTGTCAGTAATTGATTGTTAACCCTAACTAATACTGTACTCTTAAAATGCACACCAACATACTCATAATCTGAACTTGCTCAGATAAATTCAACAAAATATAGAATCTATGTCTAGAAATTTAATTGCAAAAGCTAGGATATCGCTTTAAATTATGATCAAGTCTGGTCTATTTATTTTCATCTATCAATTGGTTATTATATTACCTTAAGGGTGCTGGGGGGCAGAAGGACCAAGTGTGTTTGTGTGTATATGTATTTTTATAATTGTTAATTATAATATTGTAGCTACAACAACGTTTATCGAGGAGAAATGAATTGGCCACACACTGATGTCATCACTGGTGTAAAACCAGCTTTAATACAAGAGGATTCACAACATATGGTATTGTCTGTCAAAATCCCACTTAGCAAGTATCACATCACTTTAAGCCCTCTGTGGTGTGAAACACTTTTGAATGGTAAAAGGATAGGCAAGACTATATGTTGTGAATCCTCTACTTATTATATTTAGCACGTTTAAATTGGTGATGGCATCAGTGTGTCACCCATTCATTCCTACTTAATGTGTGGCCCATTAATTTCTACTTGACAAGCAGAAAATCTGAGCAGGTAATTTAGGGAAGTGGATAAATGAATAAGGATCAGGGTCTACATAGCATATACAAATTTAAAGCCTTTTTTCACCCTCCCCTTTATTTATTTTTTAACCCTTACATTAATGGTGGTGAGATCAGCACATTTTAGATACTCATCCACCCAGTGGATCTAGCAATGTCCAGTTGAGATCCTCCTCTCTTGTGGCAGTGCTCGGTCTCATTTTGTTTTATGATGTCATCAAGTGTCTATTCTGCTTTGCCTACCCCTCCGCTTTTACTGAATGAAATGCTTTGCCTACTGGGATATGTGACATTAATTTCCCAGGAGGGAAATAGGGAACAGGGCACATTGTTTGTCTATGCCAATGACATCTCAAAGCAGAGTGCTAGTGTGGCCCTTCCTTCAGTATTATAGCACAGCTCAGCGCTTAGAATGGTTCCCTTTGAGAAAAATTGGCCACAGATAGTCAGATAAATAAATATTGCAGCAGCAGCTAAAAAATGACAATGTTCAAACAAAACAGCAAAACAAACAAATAATTGAAACTTAAAGTCCCAAAATCTATCTGTAAAACTGTAGCAGCGCTACTTCCAAACAGACGTCTGGAATACTTCCATATAACAGTCAATATACAGGAAAATAAGATGATGGTGCAGACAGATGTAATATACAGATATACTTCCTCAATCAGTGCTCCTTTCACCAAGGGGGGTGTTCACCACGTGGGGGGTATTAACTCCCCTTTTGGGGATGCACTCACCACAAATATGGAAATAAAGAGCCTTGAGTCAATGTCTCTCTGTATGTCCTTATCACGGTAGTTAAAGATAAACTCACCAAGGCCAAGATGCTGAGGGCGGCTCCCTTTGCGACCTAGCGCGATCCGCCCCCTGGAGTGGGTACAGGGGGACGGACGCACCGGGAGGCATCGGTACCGACAGGTGGATGAAGACTGGATCCGTGGAGCAGAGACTGATCCGGAAGCAGGTCACTGGGGTCAGCTGAGGAAGCACACGGAGATAGTCCGGAAGTCCAGATAGCTGGAGCTGGGAACAAGCAGAAGATTAATCCGGGAAACAGGCCGTGGTCAGGAGGGTTGGAGAGATCAGGAAGTCCGATAGTTCAAGCCAAAGGTCAAGAGCAGGAGACAGCAGCAGTCCGGTAACAATAGCCAAAGGTCAAAGGATCAGGATCAAAAGGTCGTAGGTATCAGATTCACTTAGAAGCTGTGACAAGCCAGCAACCAGACAGGAGGAAGAGACTGGCTTAAATAGCCCGCCTAAGCCACTGATTGGCCGGATGGAGAGCGTGTCCGTGCGCGCCCGTGCGCGCGCCCGCGCCGCGCGCCTATACCGTGCACGCGCGCGCCTAATACATGCACGTGCGCGCCCGAGCCGCGCATGCGCGCGCCCGCGGTAAACGGCCGCGAACGGGCAGCTCTAATGCCCTGACAGTGCCCCCCCCAAGGGGCGGGCTCCGGAAGCCCAAACTGTTCATCAACTCCGGGTGGTCCCGATGGAAAGTTCGGATCAGCCGAGGGGCATGTAAATTTCTGGAAGGCTCCCAGGAATTGTCCTCAGGAGGATAACCTTTCCACTTGATTAAGTACTGAAGTTGCCTCCCCCTCTTTCGACAATTCAGAATGGATTCCACCTCGAACTCCTTTTCACCTTCGATCACCACTGGAGGCGGTGGGAGTTCTTCTCTTCCAGGGAAGGTGTCTGGTATGAAAGGCTTGAGCAGGGATGCATGAAAGACAGGATGGATCCTGTAGGAGTCCGGTAATTCTAGTTCGAAAGCCACAGGGTTGATCTTCCGCTTGATTTTAAATGGGCCGATGAACCTAGGGCCAAGTTTCCGGGAAGGGATTGGTAGTTTGAGGTTTGTGGCCGATAACCAGACCTTTTCGCCAGCTTCGAAGTTCGGGCAGTCCTTCCTCCCCCTGTCGAAAAACTTCTTGTAACTCTTTTGGGCTTGGTGCATGGTCTCCTGGAGTTTCTGGAAGTTTTGTTGCATGGCAACTATACGTTCCTGGACAGCTGGGACCGATATTTCAGGAATGGAGTCCGGAAGGAAGGAAGGATGGTATCCGAGGTTGGCCCAAAACGGGGTCTGGTTAGTAGATGAGTGAACCGAATTGTTGTAGGCAAACTCTGCCGCTGGTAGCAAAGATGCCCAGTCGTCTTGAGATGATGAACAGAAACAACGGAGGTATTGCTCCAACGTTTGGTTGGTCCTCTCTGTCTGGCCATTGGACTGCGGGTGGTAGGCAGACGAGAGGCAGATCTTAATTTCAAGCGACTTGCAGAGCTCCCTCCAGAACTTAGAAGTAAATTGCACACCCCTGTCTGACACGATGCTCTTGGGTGCCCCATGGAGTCTTATGATTTCCTTAAAAAAAATTTGGCTGTCTCAGTCGCGGAGGGTGTACCAATCATAGGCAGGAAGTGTGCTAATTTAGACAGTCGGTCAATTACCACTAGAATCGTAGTAAAGCCTTCGGAAGGAGGCAGATCTACAATGAAATCCATTGAAACATCTGTCCAGGGGCGTTCCGGAACAGGAAGGGGTTTGAGTAGGCCCCAGGACTTGGTGTTCGGACCCTTACAACGCTGGCAGCGGGTACAAGAAGACACGTAGGTCTTACAGTCTAATTTCCATTTTGGCCACCAGAAAGAGCGTCCGATCAACTCCGCGGTCTTCCGTGCTCCGAAGTGGCCTGCCAGCTTGTGATTGTGGAATGTGCTTAACACCAATTGCCTTGTTTCTGTAGGTACAAAGACTTTGCCCCGTGACCACAGTAGACCGTCTTGTTTCTCCAGAGAGAGTGCCAGTTCGTCGGTGCATTGGTCGGAGGCCCTTTTAAGAGAGGTCAGTAGGTCAATTGGAGAAATTAATAAAAAGTTCTTGGGGGTTAGGATGGTACTAGGCTCCAGCGGATCGGGTGTTTCGGTGAACATTCTGGAAAGGGCGTCTGCTTTCCCATTCTTAGACCCCGGTCTGAAAGTGATGTGGAACTGAAAACGGGTGAAGAACAAGGCCCAGCGAGCTTGTCTTGGTCTCAGACGTTTGGCGGATCGCAAGTATTCCAGGTTTTTATGGTCCGTAAAAATCAGAATGGGGTGAAGGGCACCTTCCAGGAGATACCTCCATTCCTCCAAGGCAAATTTAATGGCCAGTAATTCCCGGTCACCGACTTCATAGTTTCTTTCCGGAGAGCTTAGTTTCCGTGAAGCATAAGCTACAGGGTGTAGCAGAGATTTAGGTCCCTGTCTCTGCGATAGGATTGCTCCGATGGCGATTTCCGAGGCGTCCACCTCCAAGATAAAGGGCAAGGTTGGGTCTGGGTGTTTTAGAACAGGCGCGGAAGAAAACAAGGTCTTGAGCTTTGTGAATGCCTCCTGTGCTTCCTGGGACCAGTGGAAACGACATCCCTGCTGGGTTAGTTTGGTAATAGGGGACACAGTGGATGAAAAGCCGGCAATGAATCTTCGGTAAAAGTTGGCAAAGCCAATAAACCGCTGTACCCCCTTTTTGTCGGTCGGAGCTGGCCAGTCCTGGACTGCCTTGACTTTCTGCCGTTACATGGATATCCCATTGGTCGAGATGATAAAGCCCAAGAACTGAATGGTGTTCTTTTCAAATTCGCATTTCTCAGCTTTAAGATATAATTTATGTTGCCTGAGGATGGCCAGGACTTGTTTAACGTGGACCCGGTGCACTTCAAGGGATACTGAGAAGATGAGGATGTCATCTAGATAGACGACCAGGAAGTCATCCAGGAATTGGCGGAAGATGTCATTTACCAGGTGCTGGAAAGTGGCAGGGGCATTACAGAGCCCGAAAGGCATCACCAGGTATTCAAAGTGGCCAAACCTTGACCTGAAAGCTGTCTTCCACTCGTCTCCGGGCCGGATTCGGATAAGGTTGTAGGCACCCCGGAGGTCGAGTTTGGAGAAGACCCGGGCTGAACGGAATCGCTGGAACAGTTCCGGGATCAAGGGTAACGGATACCGGTTCTTGATGGTTATTTTATTCAACTCCCGATAATCGATGCAAGGCCTGAGGGAGCCATCTTTTTTCTCGACGAAGAAGATTCCTGCCCCGGCTGGGGAAGAGGAAGGACGAATTAATTTATTTTCTAAGTTTTCGTCGATGTAAGCCTTAAGGGCTACTAATTCAGTCTCTGATAAAGGAAAAATTCTCCCGAAAGGGATCTTAGAACCAGGCAACAGGTCAATAGGGCAGTCGTATGACCGGTGCGGAGGAAGGCGGTCTGCCTGCTGTTTGTCAAACACGTCTCTATATTCTGAGTAAACCGCGGGAACGTGTTGGAGGTCTCCTGACGCTGTCATCAAGGTAGCACAAGCGGGTTTAGTAGGTATGAGGCAGTGTTGGGCACAATAGACTGAGGGGAATTTGATCTCCTTTTCGCACCAGTCTATACTGGGTTGGTGCACTTGTAGCCATGGAAGCCCCAAGATGATGGGGGCCAAAGGAGACGGGATAAGGTCTAGGCACAGGTACTCTTGGTGTCCGGTATCCGAGACGGCAGGAATAGGTAGGGTTTCGTGGGTAACAAGTCCTGAGCGGGGAAGTGAGCCGTCTGCCAGATGGATCTGTAAGGGGAGGTCCTTAGGACGACAAGGGATCTGCAGCTTCTGGGCCAGGGCGGAGTCCATGAAGCAGCTGCAGGCCCCAGAGTCAACGATGGCTGGTAGCCGGGTCGCCCCCTCCGGGAGCTGTAGGGAGAGAAAGAGGATAACATAAGTCTGAGGTAAGTTGGTAATGTGGTAATTGAAGGTGGATGATGGTCTAGACTTACTGGGTCTAATAGGACAAGTGCGGAGGAAGTGGCCTGCTCCACCGCAATACAGACACAGATTTGACTGGCGTCTACGCTGCCTCTCTTCAGGCGTGAGGGGAGCCCGGACCATCCCGAGTTGCATGGGCTCAGGATCCTGAAGCGAGAAAGCGGGCGGAACCGGGAGAGGCGGAGGAGCTGGAGGGAACCTTGGTGGGGTCCAGCTGGGACGAGTGGCTTGACAGCATTCTGAACGTCGCTCACGTAGGCGTCTGTCAAGTTGGGTAGCTGATTGAATCAAAGCTTCCAAAGTAGCAGGTGGATCAATTCTAGCTAGTTCGTCCTTGAGGGACTCTGAGAGACCTTGGCGGAATTGATATTTTAGGGCGGCCTCATTCCACCCTGTGTCAGCAGACCACTTTCGGAATTCCGCAATAAAGTCCTCCACTGGTCTCCTTCCTTGATTCAGCTGGTGGAGAGTAGCTTCGGCCGTAGCTGAACGGAGGGGGTCATCATATAGTTCAGACATGTTTTTAAAGAAGGTGTCTAAAGTGTCCAGTATTGGGCTCTTCTGTTCCAGTAGGCTGTGTGCCCAAGCCTGTGGCTCGTCCGTGAGTAAAGAAATCACAAAGCCTACTTTCACGGCTTCCGAACAGAAAGTTCTAGGTTGCAGGGCCAGGTACAGTGAGCAGGCATTTTTGAACGCCCGGAATTTCTTGCGGTCGCCAGAGAATCGCTTAGGTGTTGGGACGCGAGGTTCTGGGTGAGAAACAACCACTGCTGGTCCTGGAGAAGACTGGGAGGTGGATGCTCCCATAGCTGGAGCCGCGGGAGAGGCCGTGGGTCCAGGCGTGACAGCCATTTGTTGGAGGCGACCATCCATTTGTACGTATCCATCCTGCAACTTCTGTACTGCGTCGGTTAGTGCTGAGACTTGTAGGCAAAGAGTCTCGAAGGGAGAGCGCGCCCTGTCGGCCTCGGACATCTGGCTGGCTTGTACTATCACGGTAGTTAAAGATGAACTCACCAAGGCCAAGATGCTGAGGGCGGTTCCCTTTGCGACCTAGCGCGATCCGGATGGAGAGCGTGTCCGTGCGCGCCCGTGCGCGCGCCCGCGCGCCTATACCGCGCACGCGCGCGCCTAATACATGCACGCGCGCGCCCGAGCCGCGCATGCGCGCGCCCGCGGTAAACGGCCGCGAACGGGCAGCTCTAATGCCCTGACAGTCCTGGATATTACACTCTTCACCGGCCGGTATGTTTTTGTTTGTTGTTGTTCAATCACATATAATAGAAAAACTTATATAGTGTGATATTGTTTTAAACAATTTTATTAAGCCCCAAAAAACATCCCCTTACATAATATGCGTACCATATTATCAAGATAACAAGCAAAATTTAAGGCCGCGTACACACGATCAAATCTGTCTGCTGGAAACGGTCTGCTAGACCGTCCCAGCAGACAGATTCGATCGTGTGTACGGGCGAGCCGACGGATTTGGCCACCCGACAGATTTCAAAGCATGCTTGCGCACAATGATCGGAACTAATGTATTCGTTTGTTGGGCGAAAAAAGCGTTGTGCGTTCTCAATCTCGCATGCACAGTGGTCGGTGTGAGGCCATACCCATCTAAGGGCGGAACACTTCCACGTCGAAACCAATGTATTCGTTTGTTAGGCGAAAATACGTTGTACGTGCTTAGTATCGCATGCGCAGTGATTCGATGTGAGGCCATTCCCATCTGAGGGCGGAACACATCAGTATCACACAAGCGACCCGTCCCTGGAATGCGGGATTGGAACGCAAGCTGAATGAAGAATGGCTAATGTCAGTGATTACATTATTGCACCCGCGGGAACTGATCACCAAACCCTGATTCTGGGAGGAGATAGACGATGACCATATACAATTCAAGATGTGTCACCACTCGTTCTCCACTGTAGCAGAGGCATTGGTCTGAGTGCGACCATATGTGCTCATCCTCAATCCCAATTTGGCTATGTAAATACAAATAAAACTTAATCTAAAATATATTAAACATGTATATACACAATATATTAAAAATATATATACACAGTGTATATTAAAACCGGATAACATAAAAGCTACCGCATTTAAGATATTCCGAACTGGACATTGTGAAAAAATGCATCAAAAACTGTATAAAAACGGAAAAAAAACGCAGCATAAAAGCAGCAGCATAAAAAAGAAGCATAAAAAAGCATAAAAAAGCATAAGAAAGTACCTAACAATAAAACTGCAGTCTGAACCCATCTATGCATCACTAATAAAACAATTAATATCAAGTTCAATGTTTAAGCCTTTAGGGGCTAGAGCATTTGTAGAAAAAATCCATCGTGTTTCACGTTTAGAGAGTTCTCGCACCCTATGTGAGCCTCTCCAATTGGATTCTAAATGTTTAACACCCCAAAATTGGAGGCCGGATGGATCCTGGTTATGTTTTACTTTAAAGTGCAATGATACATTGTGGTCTACAAAGCCTAATCTGATATTGTTAATGTGTTCTAGTACCCGGACTTTAAGCTTCCTTTTAGTACGGCCTATATAAAGGAGGTCGCATGGACACTTCAAGGCATACACCACGTAGTCGGTGTTACAGGTAATAAATTGCTCAATTTTAAATTCCTGACTATTGGATGGAGATATGAATTTATCAATTCCTCTTGCCAATTGTCTGACTGATTGGCAAGCTTTGCATTTTCTACAGGAGAAAAAGCTGTTTTTGTCCCAAAAGGACCCTGGTTTGGTAGGTGGATCAAGCACTTTTTTCACTATACGGTCTCCATAGTTGGGTGCTATTCTATAGATAAACTGGGGTACTGGAGGTAGCACAGTTCCTAGTTTTTTATCCATCAGCAAAATGCGCCAGTGCTTGTTGAATATCGCCTCCACCTTCCTGTATTGTGTATGATATTGGGATAAAAATCCCCATTCCTTGTTGTTTGTAGGTCCAGCCTCAGACATGGGTTTGGGTTGTAAACAAGTTTCTCTCGGAATTGTTTGTATTTCTTCAATCAGTTTTTCCATTATCAATGGCTTGTAGCCCCTGGCCTCAAACCTTTCCGTAAGGACTCTTGATTGTATGAGAAAATTGGAATCTTCAGAGCAATTTCTTCTCACCCTCATAATCTGTCCTTTGGGGATATTTTGAATCCACTGAGGGTGATGACCACTTGTAATTGGCAAGTAGCTGTGTCTGTCTGTAGGCTTAAAGTATACTTTAGTTTCCAATCTTCCACCTTGACGGTATATAGTGACATCCAAAAAGTTGATCCCTGTTTTGCTAGACTCTGAGGTCAACTTTATATTGTTTACATTATTATTTAAAATAATTAAAAATTCTTCAAGGGAATCTGCAGAACCAGTCCAGATAAAAAATAGGTCATCGATATACCTTCTATAAAACAATAGTTCAGCTCTTCTGTTTCTAAAAATGGTTTTGTCCTCCCATTCGGCCATAAAAAGATTTGCGATACTGGTAGCGAACTTCGCGCCCATCGCGACACCTCTTCTTTGTGTATAGAACTTGCTGTTGTACCAAAAGTAGTTATGCGATAAACAAAAATTCAACGCATGTCCTAAAAATACTTTTTTGGTTGTGTGGTAGGTCATCCCTAGTGCTTAATGCCCAATTAAGGGCTAGTGCCGCATCAACATGCTGTATAATCGAATATAAGAATGACACATCAGCAGTTACTAATAAAATTGGCTGGTTCTCTGTTAAGGTTATATCTTGAAGACAAATCAGTAAATCTTTTGTATCCTTGAGATATGATTTCGTAGTTTTAACACATTCTGCAAAAACGTATCTAAGTATTGGCCTAATCTTGATGCAATAGAGTCAATGCTATTTACTATAGACCTTGCAGGAGGGTTAAGAGGATCCTTGTGGATTTTTGGCAAAGTATATATGGTTGGTACCTTGCTACTGGTCGGTGTTAGGTACTTCCTTTCCTTGGTGGTTAGTACACCCAATTTGGAACCAATGTTGATCACAATCTCTAGATCTATTTTGTAAGATGGAGTTGGATCCCGATCCAGTATTGCATACGTATTTCTATCTGTCAACATTTCCATGATTTGGTTGTGATAAAACTCTTTGGTTAAAATCACCACCCCTCCCCCTTTATATGCTGGTCTAATGATAATGTCTTTACGTTCTTCCAGCATCTCAATCCCTTCTTTGATGTGTCTTAGATTTACATTCTTTCTGGGCTTCAGGACTTCCAGGTCTCGTAACACAAGATTTTTAAACACCTCGACTTGATGAATTGGGTTGTTGAGCGGGTTGAATAGTGATTTATTTTTTAAACCACTATTCTGTACCACCCCTGTCTCCAGGGGACGGCTGTTTGTATGTATATTACTACCTACAAAGTATTTTTTAATATTCAGCTTGTGGATATATTTGTGTATGTCTATAAACACATCAAACTTGTTGACAGGTCTGTTCAATCCGCATTTCAAACCCAAATTGAGGATATTAATCTCTTTATGTGTTATTTCAACCGGGCTCAAGTTGAAGATGCCACGTATTCCTGTTGTCTTCTTCTTTTCTTGTGCGCTCCTTCCTGCCCTACAGCCTCTGGTTCTTCGTTCCTTTGGTTCGGTACATATTCTCTCTCCCGTTGATTTTGTGGTGGCGGTCCTCTTAAATTCTGATCTCTGTATTGAGGTATGGGATATTGCTGAGGTTTCAACAAAATGGGCCCTATCAGGTTCCTGTATACAATAAATTTCAACCACTACAAAGACATCCGGACTATTATGAGAATGCTCCACACCAGCGACCTTTTTTAGGGCGAGGAGGAGGGGGAGCACAAGGGAGGGGGAGAGGATATCCACCACGCAGGGGGAAACCTCAGCAATATCCCATACCTCAATACAGAGATCAGAATTTAAGAGGACCACCACCACAAAATCAACGGGAGAGAGAATATGTACCGAACCAAAGGAACGAAGAACCAGAGGCTGTAGGGCAGGAAGGAGGGCACAAGAAAAGAAGAAGACAACAGGAATACGTGGCATCTTCAACTTGAGCCCGGTTGAACTAACACATAAAGAGATTAATATCCTCAATTTGGGTTTGAAATGCGGATTGAACAGACCTGTCAACAAGTTTGATGTATTTATAGACATACACAAATATATCTGCAAGCTGAATATTAAAAAATACTTTGTAGGTAGTAATACACATACAAACAGCCGTCCCCTGGAGACAGGGGTGGTACAGAATAGTGGTTTAAAAAATAAATTACTATTCAACCCGCTCAACAACCCAAATCATCATTTCGAGGTGTTTAAAAGTCTTGTGTTACGAGACCTGGAAGTCCTGAAGCCCAGAAAGAATGTAAATCTAAGACACATCAAAGAAGGGATTGAGATGCTGGAAGAACGTAAAAAGACATTATCATTAGACCAGCAGATAAAGGGGGAGGTGTGGTGATTTTAACCAAAGAGTTTTATCACAACCAAATCATGGAAATGTTGACAGATAGAAATACGTATGCAATACTGGATCGGGATCCAACTCCATCTTACAAAATAGATCTAGAGATTGTGATCAACATTGGTTCCAAATTGGGTGTACTAACCACCAAGGAAAGGAAGTACCTAACACCGACCGGTAGCAAGGTACCAACCATATATACTTTGCCAAAAATCCACAAGGATCCTCTTAACCCTCCTGCAAGGCCTATAGTAAATAGCATTGACTCTATTGCATCAAGATTAGGCCAATACTTAGATACGTTTTTGCAGAAATGTGTTAAAACTACGAAATCATATCTCAAGAATACAAAAGATTTACTGATTTGTCTTCAAAATATAACCTTAACAGAGAACCAGACAATTTTAATAGTAACTGCTGATGTGTCATCCTTATATTCGATTATACAGCATGATGATGCGGTACTAGCCCTTAATTGGGCATTAAGCACTAGGGATGACCTACCACACAACCAAAAAGTATTTTTAGGACATGCGTTGAATTTTTGTTTATCGCATACCTAACCTTTGGTACAACAGCAAGTTCTATACACAAAGAAGAGGTGTCGCGATGGGCGCGAAGTTCGCTCCCAGTATCGCAAATCTTTTTATGGCCGAATGGGAGGACAAAACCATTATTAGAAACAGAAGAGCTGAACTATTGTTTTATAGAAGGTATATCGATGACCTATTTTTTATCTGGACTGGTTCTGCAGATTCCCTTGAAGAATTTTTAATTATTTTAAATAATAATGTAAACAATATAAAGTTGACCTCAGAGTCTAGCAAAACAGAGATCAACTTTTTGGATGTCACTATATACCGTCAAGGTGGAAGATTGGAAACTAAAGTATACTTTAAGCCTACAGACAGAAACAGCTACTTGCCAATTACAAGTGGTCATCACCCTCAGTGGATTCGAAATATCCCCAAAGGACAGATTATGAGGGTGAGAAGAAATTGCTCTGAAGATTCCAATTTTCTCATACAATCAAGAGTCCTTACGGAAAAGTTTGAGGCCAGGGGCTACAAGCCATTGATAACGGAAAAACTGATTGAAGAAATACAAACAATTCCGAGAGAAACTTGTTTACAACCCAAACCCATGTCTGAGGCTGGACCTACAAACAATAAGGAATGGGGATTTTTATCCCAATATCATACACAATACAGGAAGGTGGAGGCGATATTCAACAAGCACTGGCGCATTTTGCTGATGGATAAAAAACTAGGAACTGTGCTACCTCCAGTACCCCAGTTTATCTATAGAAAGGCACCCAACTATGGAGACCGTATAGTGAAAAAAGTGCTTGATCCACCTACCAAACCAGGGTCCTTTTGGGACAAAAACAGCTTTTTCTCCTGTAGAAAATGCAAAGCTTACCAATCAGTCAGACAATTGGCAAGAGGAATTGATAAATTCATATCTCCATCCAATAGTCAGGAATTTAAAATTGAGCAATTTATTACCTGTAACACTGACTACGTGGTGTATGCCTTGAAGTGTCCATGCGACCTCCTTTATATAGGCCGGACTAAAAGGAAGCTTAAAGTCCGGGTACTAGAACACATTAACAATATCAGATTAGGCTTTGTAGACCACAATGTATCATTGCACTTTAAAGTAAAACATAACCAGGATCCATCCGGCCTCCAATTTTGGGGTGTTGAACATTTAGAATCCAATTGGAGAGGCTCACATAGGGTGCGAGAACTCTCTAAACGTGAAACACGATGGATTTTTTCTACAAATGCTCTAGCCCCTAAAGGCTTAAACATTGAACTTGATATTAATTGTTTTATTAGTGATGCATAGATGGGTTCAGACTGCAGTTTTATTGTTAGGTACTTTCTTATGCTTTTTTATGCTTTTTTATGCTTCTTTTTTTATGCTGCTGCTTTTATGGTGCGTTTTTATGCGTTTTTATGCAGTTTTTGATGCATTTTTTCACAATGTCCAGTTCAAAATATCTTAAATGCGGTAGCTTTTATGTTATCCGGTTTTAATATACACTGTGTATATATATTTTTAATATATTGTGTATATACATGTTTAATATATTTTAGATTAAGTTTTATTTGTATTTACATAGCCAAATTGGGATTGAGGATGAGCACATATGGTCGCACTCAGACCAATGCCTCTGCTACAGTGGAGAATGAGTGGTGACACATCTTGAATTGTATATGGTCATCGTCTATCTCCTCCCAGAATCAGGGTTTGGTGATCAGTTCCCGCGGGTGCAATAATGTAATCACTGACATTAGCCATTCTTCATTGAGCTTGCATTCCAATCCCGCATTCCAGGGATGGGTCGCTTGTGTGATACTGATGTGTTCCGCCCTCAGATGGGAATGGCCTCACATCGAATCACTGCGCATGCGATACTAAGCACGTACAACGTATTTTCGCCTAACAAACGAATACATTGGTTTCAACGCGGAAGTGTTCCGCCCTTAGATGGGAATGGCCTCACACCGACCACTGTGCATGCGAGATTGAGAACGCACACCGCTTTTTTCGCCCAACAAACGAATACATTAGTTCCGATCATTGTGCGCAAGAGCAGTTCGATGCGCTCACGTGACCGTAACTAACCACTGAGCGTAATAGATGCGCTCCAGCATTGATGATATATAATAGGTCATGGATAAGCTTAGTCACGCCCTCAGAAGAAGTCAACCAATGACGAAACGCGTCAGTGGTGACGCTTATCCAGTGACCTAGCAGTCTGTATAGCCCCCGAGATCAGGAACAGGAGAAAGGTTAAACAAACCACAGCTCCACAGTCCGGCCAGGAGAAGCATACAGGCACAGTACTATTACATTTTGCTTGTTATCTTGATAATATGGTACGCATATTATGTAATGGGATGTTTTTTGGGGCTTAATAAAATTGTTTAAAACAATATCACACTATATAAGTTTTTCTATTATATGTGATTGAACAACAACAAACAAAAACATACCGGCTGGTGGAGAGTGTAATATCCAGGACATACAGAGAGACATAGACTCAAGGCTCTTTATTTCCATATTTGTGGTGAGTGCATCCCCAAAAGGGGAGTTAAAACCCCCCACGTGGTGAACACCCCCCTTGCTGAAAGGAGCACTGATTGAGGAAGTTTATCTGTATATTACATCTGTCTGCACCATCATCTTATTTTCCTGTATATTGACTGTTATATGGAAGTATTCCAGACGTCTGTTTGGAAGTAGCGCTACTTTATGCCAATGACATGTAAGGGGCGGGGCCAGACAAATTAAATTAAAAAAAGTTTGGAAAAAAATATCACTAATCAGGCAGAAGACCAGGTGAGGGGTGGAGAGGAGGGATGATGATATGGAGGGTGAAGATCCGCTTAAAGCATTTTAAAAAGCTACACGCATTAACTGCCTGAAATACATCCCTGCACAGCAGAAATCAGTTTATATATGTGACAATTTGTTAAGCAATGTCCATCCAACTTGGGCCGAGCCATCATGCTCACAAGCCAGCGGCATCCAACTCAAAGGACTTTGATAGCCTGAGCAGGGACCCCTAAACTTTTATTATGGTACATAATATTATGGTTTTATTTTTTTATTATTTACAACCTATGTTTCATACATAAACATTTATTGACATTTAACAGGACAAAATACAGTATACAGTGGTTGTCTACCCTTAGGCATGATTTGACTGGTTGAAGTCTTGGATGAAAACACCTAATAAGGGATAGGTCACTGCAATGGGGCATTTAGAAGTGTATGGAAATTGCAGCTCAAGCTAAAGATCTTTGTAATATTTTTTTCTTTTTCATCAAAGGGGGTTAATGATACCCGTAAACATTAAAAAAAGGAAGGAGCTTGGAGCTCTTCCGGTTGGCTGGCAATAAAAAATAGGGAATATATGTACAAATTACTACATATTGCCTTCCAACCCAACTCTTAACATAAAAAGACAAATCTTTTGTTTTTGTGCCAAATAAAACATAAAGACAAACTTATGCGGAAAGAATGTAATTTCTATGTATTCCAGATTTCTATATATTTTAGTACATTAATGGACAAAGAATGAACTATTCAGATATGATAAGTTATGCAGTTGCCTTCAAGAGATTGAATAATGGCAAAGACAGCTGTAAGGACAGCCCAGAATAACTACTTTCATTCCCAGCATGTTGTTTGCCTGTGTCCTTGGAGAACAGAAAGCTTTCCATGTTTGCTGATCTTTGGTATAGGCTTATAGTCATACCTGAATCATGTGAGGAAGAAGCAGGGCAGACTGTAATGTGCCCTCTTAGAAATGGACTGTGCATTAAGTGCTCTCCTAGAAACCCTAGGCATATTGGTCATATGCAGCTCTATTTTTAAAATTGTGTATTTTTATGGAGTGTGCATGGACCTGCTCAGTCTTTCCCACCATCGTTTTCAACATTACAACCCCCCAAGACATTTGATCAAGTTCTCTGCTGCCTCCAGTGATAAGTTATAGATGGCAATAACTCCTCCTACTGCAGTATTGTTTTTTGTTTTTTGAGCACCCTTACGGGGAATCCTTCACTCTATACCAAGTATTATGGATCATATATACAAGGGCAAAAGTCTTGAGGCCTTACCAGCTTAAGATCCACTATCAATGCCCCCTGGCTATCCACTAGCCATGGGGCATTATTATATCCTTTCTAGGGGGGCAGACACTGATAGAAAAGGACCACTGGGCCCTGCCACAGCACTCAAGATTGTCTAGACCTTTTAAAACAAATTTTGATGTTATCTAGGGAGGAATTCTTGGCTTCTATGGCTATAGGAAGAATTGCTGTCATAATAGCTAACCCAGAACACAATGGCTCCTGTGTGCTTCCACGATTTCTCTTTCAGACTCCATCTCTGGATTCCATGAAGCTGCAACTTCCTTTGTGCAGTGAACTAAAGGTGAGAACAATTGTACATTCTCCCTATTTGGGAATTTGGTGCAGAAGCAGTCTCACTAAGCAGACATAATGCCAAAACTTAGCATACCATCCAGATGTTTATTGATACAGTCTGCATATGCCTAAACTTGGAGCAACCTGTGTCAACTAAAGTTTCCAGCCAGGGTTGTCTTAAAGCGGGTGTCCCCCTGAAAAAAATATTAAAAGCCAGCAGCTACAAATACTGCAGCTGCTGACTTTTAATATTAGGACACTTACCTGTCCTGGAGTCCAGCGGCGTCCACAGCAGAGGACGAGCGATCGCTTGTCACCCTGCTGCTCCCCCCTCCATCCAAGGTGAGGGAACCAGGAAGTGAAGCGCTCCGGCTTCACTGCCCGGTTCCCTACGGCGCATGCGCGAGTTGTGCTGCGCCCGCCGATTGGCTCCCGCTGTGTGCTGGGAGCCGAGTGTTGCCAGCACACAATGGGGGACGGATGGGATGTGAAGAAATACCCATCTTTTACCCGAGACTGTGTGGCCGGAAGTGGTTGCAAATACCTGTCTTTAGACAGGTATCCGCACCCCCTCCCCCCTGAAAGGTGTCAAATGTGACACCGGAGGGGGGAGGGTTCCGATCAGCGGAAGTTCACTTTAGAGTGGAGCTCCGCTTTAAAATCCGCCTGCCTTTTTATCTTTTCTAGTGCATTCCCTATTGCAGCTGGTCTTGTATAGTGATTGGCCTAACCAAGATAAAGTCCTTTCTCTTTCAAAATATTTTTGCCCAGCAATACGCTATGGAAGAGGGGGTCCTGAAAAAGTAGACTGCCCCTGTTATTGACATGACCATTTTCTGTTTTAACAAGACTGTCCCTGTTAAAGACATTGCAGTGTTTAGAGAACTGGTAGATGAAAGGCTATACGACCATTCAAAAGCTTTATTCTCCCTGACAGGTTCTACACAGCAAGATGCCATTGCGACCATGTCCATCTGCCAGACCTTAGCTCTCCGGTCCAAGGGTATGTACCAGGATCCTTGATCTATCTTAAAAGATACTTCTGTCCTCCAGCAGCTGGAAATCATTCCTTAGACCCTACCCTATTGCATTGATGGGCTAGTGGATATTATATCCCAAATATCCAGAATAGGCCTCCTTTCAGTGCTCATGCAAAGAATGCTTTAGCTTAAATATTGCAAAATATCAGTCCAAAAATGCCTCTTGTGTATGATGGGGAATGTCTTTTTTTGGTGAATCCCTGGACAACTTTATAAAGGAGGACACCAAAAGAAAAAATACACTTTGCCCCACAAAAAGACGATAGTCACTCTGGCTGGAAAACCATGTACTTCTAAGAAATGTCTTAGGCAGCATTCACACCTGAGCGTTTTGTCACCTGAAGCATGAACGAGGGGAAAACAAGGACCCTTTTTTGTCGCTCGAATTGAGCGTATTTGGGCATTTTTCTGTTTTTAACATTGGTGACCCTAGACCTGTCCAAAATCACGGGGAAAAACGCTGTGACAAATCGCGGCAAAAAGCGGTAAAAAAACACTGCAAATATTGCGGTAAAAACCACCGCAAAATCACGGCAAAATGCTACGCTCAGGTGTGAATGCAGCCTTATGCCGCATACACGATCACTTTTTGTGATGTAAAAAAACGTTGTTTCATCTCACAAAACAAAACAAAGTTTTTTAAACTTCATTTTAAAAAGCAACGTTGCCTACACACCATCGTTTTCTGAAAATGCTCTTGCAAAGCGCGGTTAGGTACACCACGTTCAACGGCACTCTGTTCCATTGAAGCTCCTGTCTCATAACTTGCTTCTGAGCATGCGTGGGTTTAAAAACGTTGTTTTAAACGTCGTTTTGGCGACACACGATCATTTCTTGTGAAACAAATGACGACATTCTGAAAAACAACATAAAAAATTGAAGCATGTTCGAATTTTTTTTTGGTCGTTTTTCAGAAGACATAAAACAACGTTTTGCCCACACACGATCATTTTAAATTACGTTTTTTTAAAACATCGTTTTATTTCATCACAAAAAATGACCGTGTGTACCGGCATGAAGCCCCATACACACTATCAGTTTTCCTGATGGTTTTCTCATCAGGTTTACCAAAACCATGTAGTACAAGGGCCTGCCTAATTGCATACAAATTGAAACTCTTGAGGTTTGACCTCATATTAAATGGTTTTGGTAAACCTGCAGAGAAAACCGTCAGGAAAACTGATAGTGTGCATGGGGCTTTAGAGTTCCGTTGATATCTCCCAGACCTCTAAATTTAAGAAAAATCCTTAGACTTGTTCCTTCAATTACTCCTGGACCCCCAAGACCTTCAAATCCATGAGCAAGTCCTCCTCAAAATGAGGAAGTACTCCCACTTGTCAGAGTAAAGGGATATCTATTGACCTCTGCAGCCATCTGGTCCCAGAACACTTCAGACATTTGGATCCAGAATGTTCTACCCAAAGGCTACAAGCTAGAATTTTGGTTCTGTTTCCACACGGTTTCATGCTAGCATTCTTGTTAGTGTCCCTGAAAAGGTTGGTGGACCTTTACACTGCTCTTGCACAACTCCTTTCTCAATAGGTCATATTCATTATCCCTGAAAAGGAAAAAATATAAAACTTTTACTTTACTATCCCCATGGCCAAGGGGGGCTGCCTTATCCTGGATCCAAAGGGAGGTTTCGTCCAAACAGAAGCATCATTTTGCCACTATCTTCCACTAGTGGTATATAGACCTGTCTATTAGAGTTGGGCCGAACACTCCCCGGTTCAGTTTGCGCCAGAACTCTCGAAACATCGCAAAAGTTTGGACCAAAACCGCAAACCCTATTAACCTCCCTGGCAGTATGATTATTTTAGATTTTAGGTGCTAAAAAGCAGTACCATTATTTGCAAGGAAATTTGGCGTTTTATACAGTAGGCTTGTAATTCTTAGGAATAACTCACTTAAATCTGACCAAACAAGAGTCTAATAGGCATCCCGGGTATGACATTTTTTTTTTTTTAATTGTAAATTATAATATAATAAATAATTATAAATAATTATAAAAATAATAATATAATTATAGTAAAAATTATTCAATAATGTAATCAAATCAAAATTACTGAAATTTGCTCAGTTGCAGAATTGTCGCTGTCATTATTTTTATTTTTTTATGACGAATTTCCCCACAAATCACTATGTCTAAATTCTGCAAGTGATTATAATTTATTATCGCTGTTTTTTAGCTGATCTAAAACCATTTTTTGACATAAAGGGACACTTTTGGTTGCTATGGACAATCTACATTTTGCAGGCAGAAAGAACAGTTTTTATTATTATTATATAAAAGGACATGCAGGACACTGGGAAGACCACTAGGGACAAGGGGGGTGTGTATTTTTTACATACAGTACTGTAATCTATAAGATTACAGTATACTGTATGTAATGTGTTTGTTTAGTTGTTTTAATATAGCACCGTTCTCCGCCCCCGTGCGTCGTAACGTCGCAGGGAACGGAGCTCGGCGGCACACGGCACACAGGGACACTGTGTGAATCGAACGAGCACCTTCTCGCTCACACAGCGTGGATGCATCGCTGGATCCAGGAACAAGGTAAGTAAACCATGCCTGTGGATTCAGCGAGGCGAGCCTGAGTCTGACTCGGGGTTACCGATCGCAGCATGAAAATCCAACCCCGAGTCAGACTTGGGAATACCGCCAGGGAGGTTAATGTGACCCAAACTTGAGAAATAAAAAGTGTCCATTTTGAAAAATGATATACAAGTTATTGCCCATAAAAAGGGTATGGGGGTCTGGGTAACTGACCTTATCATCACAAATGTGAGTGTTTTTCACCTTTTAATAAAGAAACCATTTTAACCAGTTTACACTATGAGGAACTTCTTGCTTTGTTTTTTATATGTCAAATGCCTTGATGCATATGTGATTAAAGAGTTCCACTGAGTATCCCCTGAGATGGGTTTGGCACCCTTTACCTGTTGATGACTAGTGATGAGCGGAATACGCCATATTCTATTTCGAAGAATATTCGCGAATATTCGTTAATATCGAATATTCGCGAATATTCGTTAATATCGAATATTCGTGATATTTTATATAAAAAAAATTGCGAATTTTCGCCAATGCGAAATTTCGCTAATGCGAGATTTTACGATTTTTTTTTTATAAAATATCACGAATATTCGATATTTACGAATATTCGCTATATTTTATAAAAAAAAAAAAATAGCGAAATTTCGCATATGCGAAAGCGAAAATGATTGCAAAATTTCGCTATTTTTTTTTGGATAAAATATCACGAATATTCGATATTTACGAAATTTCGCTATTGCGAAATTTCGCTATTGCGAAACTGATTGCGAAATTTATTGCGAAATTTATTGCGAAATTTGAAAAATACGAATATTCGAAATAGCGAATATTCGCCGCGATATTCGAGTTATTCGCGAATACTCGAATATGCAATATTCGTAGCGAATATTTGCAATGCGAATATTCGTGAGCAACACTATTGATGACTACATTGAAAAAGGAGACCCACAGGATGTCTGATGTTCTGAGAGTTTCTGTAGTAATATTGATTTTTGGATATATTTTTCGAGCGTGGATGTGGTTATCAATTTCTTTGCTGCACACCATGGTAAGTTATTTGAAGTTGTAATTTTTGCCACAATTCTGTTTTTCATATACTTGTCATTGTAATAGCTTATTTCTCTCACATGGCATGTACATACCACAAATGACACCCCAAAATACTTTCTGCTACTCCTCCTGAGTATTAAGATACCACATGTGTGGGACTTTTTCACTGTCTGACCACATACAGAGGCTCAACATGCAGGGAGCACCATCAGGTGTTCAAGGGGCATAAATTACACATCTAACTTGTTGACTATCTATTACAATTTTGAAGGCCCTGGAGCACCAGTACAATGGAAATGCCCACAAAATAAAAATGTGGAAAGTGTCCACCCCAACGTATAATTTATGAGGCATAATAATGAGTCTTTTGAACGGTTATTTTTTTTACAGAAGTTTTTATAAAATGTGGAAAGAAAATGAAAAGGCATTTTTTTTAATAAGATATTTCCAACACATGGCATTTACATAGCACAAATTACACTCCAAAATACATTCTGCTACTCCTCCTGAGTATAACGATACCACATGTGTGAGATTTTTACACAGCCTGGCCACATACAGAGATCCAACATGCAAGGAACACTGTCAGGTGTTCCAGGGACACATAGCATGCACATACCAAGAATTACATCCCAAAATACATTATGCTGAGCAAAGGGTAAACAAACCATTAACTGTGGTTTTAGTAGCGCAGTTGTCCACAGGAGCATAGCACTGGTCCAGGCAGAAGGCAGGGACTTGGTCAGCAACGACTAACACTATTGTCCAGACAGCAGGCATGGATACTGTCCATATACAGTCCATGGTCAGTGCAGGCAGAGATATTGTCAGCAGTGCCAAAAATATTTGTTCCTGGTAGTAGGCAGGAACATGGTCCATGTGGTGTGGTCAGTGTGACAGACAGAGGCATGATGGCAGGACGTTCTACAGGCAGCAGGGAGAAGTAGGGCCTTGTTCAGGACAGAATGGGGACAGGGGTAGAGGCTTCTCCCACCCAATTCTCTTTGCAGCCTCTGAGTCTCCAAACCCCAATCTAGGAATGAGAAAACAAAAAAAAAATGATTTCTTCATTCAGAAAAACTATTCTGGAGCCCCTCACACATGTGAGACCTCTGTGTGGAATACCATTAGTCCAGTAGCAGGGTACAAGATCAGTCCAAGAGGCAATCAAAAAACATGGTCAAACATTCCAAGGTCAGTTCCAGATCAGGTATGTACAGAATCGTTAGGCAGACACATGGTCGAATAACAGTCCAGGGTCAGTTCCAGATCAGGCAGAGGTATGTACAGAATTAGTAGGCAGAAGCATGGTTCAATTACCGAGCAGGCAGTGGAATAAGGGGTGTGAAGGTAAATGGCAGGAACTGTGGATTACATTTACCATACTTCACTAATAATTTACTGAAGTATGGTAATGGCGAAAACAGTCACCGAGGCCTGGCTGGGAAGGACACTGGGAACAATTATAAGATGTGTCTCTTCTGACTCCTCCACTGGTACACACCTTACATTTTTTTTTACGTCTTTGGCCTGTTGGTTTGGGAAGGATTTTATCTGGAAAGTTGCTTTCGGAAAGTCGACTAAGAACGTCTAATTGGATGTTTTCTGGTGGGCCGTTCGGGAATATAAAGGCAATGAAAATTTCCTTCTGGTAGCCAATAAAAGGGTTGGGGGTTTTGGGTCGAGTTGCAGTAAATTATATAAGAGTTGTATATGGCCCGATTAAAAAAAAAATGCTATTTTTTTTATACCAGTGGTATATCCTTCTTGTGGCAAGGTAAGGTTTGAGCATTTGGTCGTTGAAGCCGACTCCCCTATAAACAAATTGTATTCATGGATGCATGTTGGCTTTTGGATGGGACCATTCCTTTTGGGGATTTCCACAAAGGTATTATTGTGTATCGAAGACAGCATGTAGACATCTCTTCTGTCCCTCCACTTCACTTCCAGAATCTCATTGTTTTGCATACTTGCTGTCTCTCCTCTTTTCAACTTCATATTAACAAGTTTTTGAGGAAAGCCTCTCTGGTTCTTTCTTAAGGTGCCACATGCTGACGTCTCCTTACGGTGAAGGTTTTGGAACAGGGGCAGACTTGTGTAGAAGTTGTCTACATACAAGTGCTAGCCTTTTTCCAGTAGGGGGTATATGCGTTCCCAAAAAACTTTCCCACTTGATCCCAAGTAATCTGGGCAATTAAGGGGATGCAGTTGGGTATCCTTCCCTTCATACACTATGAAGGCATATGTGTACCCTGTGGCTCGGTCACATAATTTGTACACCTTCACCCCATAGTGGGCCCTTTAGCTGCGGATAAATTGCTTGATTTTAGCCTGAAGCTAAATTTACCAAAGGGATTTATCCACACATATGTGTTGTTCTGGGGTAAACAACTGGGGGAATATTTCTGGAAAATAATTTAGTAGTGGGCGAATTTTGTAAAACCTGTCATAATTTGGGTAATTTTGGGGAGGGGAGGGATTTTATCATTGAAATGTAGAAACCTCATGATCATGAGATATCTGGTTCTGGGCATTACCGTGGAGAAAATCGGCATGTGGTGGATGGGGTGGGTTAAAAAACCTTCAACTTCTCCACTGTAGGGATGGGCATAATAGGATGTTGGATTATTTAAAACAAGTTGTTGTGCATACAGGTTTCACTGGGCCACAAACCTTGTCCACCTGGACTCCTGGTCTCTCCACTCGTAGAGATGGGCATAATAGGATGTTGGATTATTTAAAAAAAGTTGTTGTGCATACAGGTTTCACTGGGCCACAAACCGTGTCCACCTGGACTCCTGGCTGGGCAGTGAAAGGGGGAATGTTGAAGTGGAAATTAGTCTGGACTACTAGAATGGACTTTTGGCGGTACAAGTAATGAATGTAAAAAATCTATAAATATTTATTGATAAAAAAAGTATATATAAAAAAATATACATAATTTTGTGAAAACAGTACATTATCAGCATATTATCTCAGTACTTTATAAAGAATATTACAAAAAAGCTTATACTTCTACAAATACACTCATGACATGAGACCATATAGCACAGAAGAGTATATATAAACTTTTTGCAAAAATCCGGAAGGAAACACTGCGCTGGACAAAACTAAGAAGAGTGAACTAAAGAATACTACTGAGTAATAAATTAAAAGCAGCCAGTATCAATAATTTGTGATACAAAAAATTAAACAGAAATAAAGAAAAAAGAGATACGGCGCTTAGTGATTAATAAAGCTGAGATCAAAAGTGACAGATCGGGCTCAAAATTTACATAAACAACAATGGTTCAATGAGAATTTTCCAAAGAAAAAGCACTCAAGTGGTGCGTGAACAGTCTAAGTGTGTTGAAAATATATATGGTGAAAAAAAGTCCTTAAACGATGTCCAATCAATTAGGAGAAACAAAAATCCCAAAAGAAAGTCCAATTAGTCATCCATATGTGTGGGGTGAGAATAGAATGAAACCAATCCACCGTAGAAAAACACCCGGGTGTGGTAATGTAGTCTCCTTACCATGTGTTTTGACCACTGTGTGGGTCACTCTATGCGCGGGGGTTTAAGGTCTCCCTCCTGACCCTCTGTACTGTCACTGCGGTGTTCTCAATTGTATTGCGATGTTTATCCGGAACATAAGAGAAAAATGGGACCATAGCGTGATACCAGAGATTGATTTTATTTTAAAAGAAATAAAAAGCTGTTGCACTCACATTTGATGTGTTGTATAACCAGCGGTGTGTCAAATATAATGAAGCCGGCGGCTGATCGTCCCTCTCCTGCTCGTTTTCGTTCTGGCTTCCTCGATAGGGCCAGCGTGATGGCGTCGATACAGCAAGCCACACCTACGCGTTTCGTCACCACGGACGTCGTCTGGGATTGGCTGCATACGTCGCGTCATCACGCATTCCCTTAAATAGTCGCGATCCGCCATTTTGACTAAGGGAAAACGGAAGCGGAAATAGGGAAAAAACGATACTGCAGCACAGAATTGAGGGCTGCAAAAAGAGCATGGAGAACAATGGACGGGAAATGGTACTGCCATCTTGTGGCAATATTGGTGAAGAGCCAGATAACAGGAAAAAACAAGCAAGAGTAAAGAACTGATCGGCCGCTGCTTCTTCCTAAGTAATAAATGCACATTCTAGCAAGAGTCCATACCAATGACGTATATACATGATATATAACAGGAATATTGGTACTATGGTATAAAAAAACCTTATTATATTAAAAATGAATACATTATTATAAAATTAATATACAAAATACAATATATAATGAAAATATGCCAAAAATTTAAAATTATCATTGACTGAGACAATTTCAAATAAAATAGATAATATAAAATAAAATAAAAAAATCAGGCATTATTAATAAAGCAATTGATATCCCAATCCACATTTAACCCATGGGGTAAATATGAGCACATATCAAAAATCCATCTTGTTTCAATCTTAGAGATAGCTCGTACTTTGTTAGTACCTCTCCAGTGTGGGCGGAGCTTCTCAATAGGAACAAATAAAGTGCCTTTTATTTGACGATCATGGTATTTCGCATAATGTTTGGACAAGTTGTGTTTTGAAAATCCACGGTTAATATTCCCCACGTGTTCCTCTAATCGGATGTGCACAGCTCTTTTGGTGCGACCCACGTATTGTTTTGAGCAGGGGCATTGAATGAGGTATACGACACATTCACTAGAGCATGTAATAAATGAATCGATGTCATATACCTTGCCAGTATGTGTGGATTGAAAAGTTTCAATTTTGCGCCCTCTGAAGGAATTAAGTTCACATATTTTACATTTACGACATGGGAAAAAGCCCTTCATAGTCTGAAAGAAGGATATTTGCTTAGGGGGGTCTATGATATTAGGAGCAATTTTCTGTCTCAGAGAAGGTGCTCCCCTAAAGATAACCACTGGGCGTTCGGGAATGACAGGGCCCAATATTTTGTCGTTCCTCAAAATGTTCCAGTGTTTATTGATTATCTTTCTAACTAAAAAATGTTGATTCGAATAGCCCGTAATCATAGAGTATCCGAAGTGGTTATCTGGTGGTTGGTTGACAGTGCTCTTTTTAGTGAGCATCATATTCCGATCCATATTGGTAACCGCCTGGATAGTGTCATCTATTTTTGTCTCTAGGTACCCCTTTTCTAAAAACCGTTGTTTCAAAACTTGTGCCTGTTGTTGGTAATCGATCAGGGAGGTACAGTTCCGTCTTAATCGTTGGAACTGGCCCTTAGGTACTGCTGCAAGCCAACTGGTGTGGTGGCAACTGTTCAGGGGGATAAACGCATTACGATCAGTGCTTTTGAAATGTGTTGTAGTAATCAGTATCCCATCATTAATTGAGATATTGAGATCAAGAAAGTGTATATGGGATTGGCTTGATTCGTATTTAAGACAAATCCCTCTATCGTTGGAATTTAATCCATTAAAAAAAATTTCCAATGAAAGTGAATCCCCTTCCCATAAGACCAAAATATCGTCTATGTATCTTTTCCAGAGACGTAATTCTTTGGGCGGGTTTTTATCAATAACTTCCCTTTCCCAGTAGGCCATAAAAAGATTGGCGAGGCTGGGGGCAAACTTAGCCCCCATTGCCACGCCACAGTTTTGTAAATAGAATACACCGCCAAACCAAAAATAATTGTGGCTTGTAGCAAAGATGAGAAGATTGGTGATAAAATCTTTCTGAATCAATGATAGGGTTTGGTCTTGTTGGAGGTAAAATCTCACTGCCTCTAAACCATGTTGTTGCGATATAATGGTATAGAGGGAAGTTACATCCGCTGTTGCCATGATGAACCCTTCTTTCCAATCTACATTGGTCAAGAGATTAATGACTTGTGTTGTGTCACGTAAATATGATGGTGTCACTGTGACTAGCGGTTGCAGGAACTCATCGATGTATTTGCCAATTCTGGCAGTAACCGAGTCCAGTCCGCTGATAATCGGCCGGCCGGGCGGGTTAATTGTGCTTTTATGCACTTTGGGTAAGTAGTATATGACCGGCACTTTAGGTGCTGATGGTACTAGATGCAATTTCTCCTTTTTGTTCAAAACACCCAATGAATATCCTTCATTGATCAATGCCAGGAGTGCTTTCTTATACTTGACTGTGGGATTACATGCCAATTTGATATAAGTTGTGGTGTCAGACAAAAGCCTGTGCATCTCATTCAGATAGTCGATTTTATTTAAAACAACAACCCCTCCGCCCTTATCAGCAGGTCTGATTATAATGTCATTACGGGCACAGATTTGTTTCAGATTGCTCTGTAATGTGTAATTGCCCCTATTTTTGGGAATTTTTATAGCAGTAATGTCTTTGAGAACCATCTCTTTAAATGTTAGAATAGACGGAGCTGTAAAACTGGGGGGATTAAATAGAGATGCATTAGCAAATTTAGTATGCTGTACAGGGATGATCTCACCTGTTCTATTTATAGTGTTCGTGCCAGAAGTCTCTGATGTTAGTGACTGAATACAGCAATACAGGAATACAGCGAACCCAGGAGGCATTACAATTCCCCATACAATAGACAACATGGGTATGATCAATTGAGAGAGGACCCTAGGGATCACTTCCGGAATCGCTTGCAGCAGTACCTAAGGGCCAGTTCCAACGATTAAGACGGAACTGTACCTCCCTGATCGATTACCAACAACAGGCACAAGTTTTGAAACAACGGTTTTTAGAAAAGGGGTACCTAGAGACAAAAATAGATGACACTATCCAGGCGGTTACCAATATGGATCGGAATATGATGCTCACTAAAAAGAGCACTGTCAACCAACCACCAGATAACCACTTCGGATACTCTATGATTACGGGCTATTCGAATCAACATTTTTTAGTTAGAAAGATAATCAATAAACACTGGAACATTTTGAGGAACGACAAAATATTGGGCCCTGTCATTCCCGAACGCCCAGTGGTTATCTTTAGGGGAGCACCTTCTCTGAGACAGAAAATTGCTCCTAATATCATAGACCCCCCTAAGCAAATATCCTTCTTTCAGACTATGAAGGGCTTTTTCCCATGTCGTAAATGTAAAATATGTGAACTTAATTCCTTCAGAGGGCGCAAAATTGAAACTTTTCAATCCACACATACTGGCAAGGTATATGACATCGATTCATTTATTACATGCTCTAGTGAATGTGTCGTATACCTCATTCAATGCCCCTGCTCAAAACAATACGTGGGTCGCACCAAAAGAGCTGTGCACATCCGATTGGAGGAACACGTGGGGAATATTAACCGTGGATTTTCAAAACACAACTTGTCCAAACATTATGCGAAATACCATGATCGTCAAATAAAAGGTACTTTATTTGTTCCTATTGAGAAGCTCCGCCCACACTGGAGAGGTACTAACAAAGTACGAGCTATCTCTAAGATTGAAACAAGATGGATTTTTGATATGTGCTCATATTTACCCCATGGGTTAAATGTGGATTGGGATATCAATTGCTTTATTAATAATGCCTGATTTTTTTTATTTTATTTTATATTATCTATTTTATTTGAAATTGTCTCAGTCAATGATAATTTTAAATTTTTGGCATATTTTCATTATATATTGTATTTTGTATATTAATTTTATAATAATGTATTCATTTTTAATATAATAAGGTTTTTTTATACCATAGTACCAATATTCCTGTTATATATCATGTATATACGTCATTGGTATGGACTCTTGCTAGAATGTGCATTTATTACTTAGGAAGAAGCAGCGGCCGGTCAGTTCTTTACTCTTGCTTGTTTTTTCCTGTTATCTGGCTCTTCACCAATATTGCCACAAGATGGCAGTACCATTTCCCGTCCATTGTTCTCCATGCTCTTTTTGCAGCCCTCAATTCTGTGCTGCAGTATCGTTTTTTCCCTATTTCCGCTTCTGTTTTCCCTTAGTCAAAATGGCGGATCGCGACTATTTAAGGGAATGCGTGATGACGCGACGTACGCAGCCAATCCCAGACGACGTCCGTGGTGACGAAACGCGTAGGTGTGGCTTGCTGTATCGACGCCATCACGCTGGCCCTATCGAGGAAGCCAGAACGAAAACGAGCAGGAGAGGGACGATCAGCCGCCGGCTTCATTATATTTGACACACCGCTGGTTATACAACACATCAAATGTGAGTGCAACAGCTTTTTATTTCTTTTAAAATAAAATCAATCTCTGGTATCACGCTATGGTCCCATTTTTCTCTTATGTTCCGGATAAACATTGCGATACAATTGAGAACACCGCAGTGACAGTACAGAGGGTCAGGAGGGAGACCTTAAACCCCCGCGCATAGAGTGACCCACACAGTGGTCAAAACACATGGTAAGGAGACTACATTACCACACCCGGGTGTTTTTCTACGGTGGATTGGTTTCATTCTATTCTCACCCCACACATATGGATGACTAATTGGACTTTCTTTTGGGATTTTTGTTTCTCCTAATTGATTGGACATCGTTTAAGGACTTTTTTTCACCATATATATTTTCAACACACTTAGACTGTTCACGCACCACTTGAGTGCTTTTTCTTTGGAAATTCTCATTGAACCATTGTTGTTTATGTAAATTTTGAGCCCGATCTGTCACTTTTGATCTCAGCTTTTTTAATCACTAAGCGCCGTATCTCTTTTTTCTTTATATATAAACTTTTAATCCTTGAGACTGAGTTTGATATGCAGAATGATAAGTCTTTCTTTTACTCTTGACATGTTTCGCCTTCAGGACGCTTCATCAGGAGCATAGAGGTCTAATAATCAACATACAAAACATGAACAATAAACATCAAAAGATGTCAATTAGTTAAACAATGTTATACATAAAACACATAGCCATATAAAAAGAAAATAAACACTGTTAAAAAACTGCTAGTCATTATAACCAGTGCAGTGCAGCAAGGTGACCCGTCTCCCATAATCCCCCTCAGAGGAGGCCAAGAACCACCCACCAGGTATGTAACCCTACTATCCTCTACCCTGTCATTCTTTCCTCTTTGATGTCCAATCGACTCAACACTTGGAGATACACCAGTTCCAATTTTACTGTTTTGATTGATTTATAGACTCCTACCACATATCTGCTCCTGAAGAGTGGCAGTAGCCACGAAACGCATTGAGCCAATAAGATGCCTTCCCATATACATACCGCTACTGCAATACCTACTACTTCATACACCGATTGGATTTTACCAACCAATCATGGTTTTAACCACCATGGAGATTTATTTTAAGGATACTGATTTTGTATAATTTCTACAATGTACTTAATATGGCCATTGGGAGCCACTTAGATGCCCCCTCTGTTTATATACATAGTATTATCATTACTACCTATCAGTTCCCATACTTAGTGGAGTTTGCCAGCATATGCAATATTTCTACTATGGAGACACGCTTCAATTGAATTGTTTTCCCCCCTTTTATTCTACTGTTGCTATATATGAACCCAATATGTTATTATTCTCTATTACCATTTATTGTTAAAGAATTATGTACTATTCAATCTTTGACTACTATACCATGTATGCTATGTCATTATTGTTTTTGTTATATATTTTTTACGTGATTAAAACATTGACTGCCAATTGCTGCTATGCAATGCTCTCATGTTAACATTCTTGGGTCTATTGTACTGGATATCTGCCATATTCAATTGTTCTGTGCTTTATCCTGGGATACATGCTTCATTTAAAGTCCCACTCTTGTCTTTCTCTGTTCACACCAGTTCCAAGGACACGGTTTAGGGACTCTGGATGGGATAACCGTTTGCCTACTCTCCAATACCATCTTTCAACCAAACGTGCGTCAGCCAAAGCTTTTTTTTACCGTCATATACAACCGCGAGCCCCCTCCTATGTGTCCCCCCTCTTTCTGGTTTATTATTCAACCTTCCCCCTACACTTATGATTCCTATTAATTTTTATGTTCAGTTAACAGGTTTATGATAGCTAGTGATCTGTTTATTTCTGCTTTCAGGTGTTTTAAAGTACCTAATACATGCCCTAAAGGCTGTTTAGGCAACACTATACTATACCTTACCACTAACGGTATATTCCACAAATCTGTGGTGCCTGTGACCATCAGTGCTGCCTTTCAAGGCCCATCAGTGAATGAATGAATGAAAAACTTATATAGTGCGGCACATGCGAACTAAATCGCCTCTGGGCGCTTGTTGTTTCTGTCTCTCTTGACATCAAAAGAGTAGAGTTTTAATCTGTCTTCTGAAGGTCAGGTGGTTTTCCTCCAACCGAATGCTGGTTGGTAAAGCGTTCCATAGTCTGGGACCTTGGAAAGCAAACCTTCTTTCTCCTTTGGACTTGTACCTGGCTTTGGGTACCTTGACCAGATTTTGGTCGGTGGATCGCAGAACGCGATTGGAATTGTGGGCTTCTATCTTTTCGCATAGATATTGCGGGGCCTTCCCATGGATGCACTTATGTGTCAGACAGAGTGCTTTGAAAGCAATTCTGTCCTTTACTGGCAACCAATGAAGGGATCTCAGTGAAGGTGAAATGGATTCCCAGGGTTTTTTCCCAGTCACAAGTTTGGCGGCCGTATTTTGAACGACTTGCAGACGAGCAATTTGGTACTTTGGAAGTCCGAGGTAAAGGGCATTAGCATAGTCCAATCTGGAGTTTACAATTGTTCCTACCACGACTGCTACTTCTTCTTTGGGAATAAATGGAGTAAGTCTGCGTAGTAGGTGCAGCAGATGGTGAGATCCGCTGACTACTGACCCTATTTGTGCATCCATAGTCATGTAGGTGTCGAAGATGACACCTAGACTTTTGACTTTGGCGCTAGGGGTGATGATCTGGCCCAAAATGGGCGGGGGTTTCCAAGTAGTTGCCAGTTGACTCTTGCGACTGGCGTGAAACAGAAGAAGTTCTGTTTTGGAACTGTTGAATTTAAGATAACTCTTAGTCATCCAGTTTTCTATCAAAGAGAGACATTTCTCTAAACTAAGATGATGATCCTTTTTGTTGCAGATGCGAAAATACAGTTGCGTGTCGTCTGCATATGAGTGATAAAGTAGATCTTGGCTACTGATAATTTCAAAGAGAGGGCGAAGATAGATGTTGAAGAGCACCGGTGACAAAGGGGATCCTTGAGGGACTCCACATGACACCGTGCATTTTTCAGAGGTGAAAGGTCCCAATTTCACTGTTTGTGATCGGTTTTCCAAAAAGGAGGAAAACCATGGTAGATCACCTTCTGCAACTCTGGCTACCTCAGCCAGCCGAGTCAATAAAATTTTGTGGTCTACAGTGTCAAAGGCTGCGCTTAGGTCCAGCAGAACCAGGAGAGAGGATTCTCATTCGTCTGCGGCCTCGAGGGCGTCATCCCATATTTTGAGTAATGCTGTTTCCGTTCCGTGTCCGGGACGGAAGCCTGATTGAAATGGATCAAGTAGGTTGTGGGTATCCAGATGCTGTTGCAGCTGTTGTACCACTACATTTTCCATTAGCTTGGAGAGAACGTTAAGGCCTGTTATGGGACGGCGGTGAGCTGGGTCCTTGGGATCCAGGGTAGGCTTTTTCAAGATGGGCTTGATTGTGCCCTCTTTCAGCAGGGAGGGCACTATGCCTTCCTTAAATGACTGGTTTATAAGCTGCGTGATAGGTGGTGCCAAGATGTCGGCACATTCCTTCAGCAGTTTAGTGGGGATAATATCATTAGGCGCTGTGCTGTTTCGCAAAGTACTGATGATATTTTTAGTGGCATCGATGGAGATGGGTTCCAGAGTGAACATCGTTGATTGTCGATTGTTTCTGTGGATGTTATGTGGTTGGTTGGGACGGGGGTTGAGAGGGATATTGATTTGCCGAATGCTTTCCCGAATTCCCTCAATTTTATTAATGAAGAAATCCGATAGTTCATCGCAAAATTCTTGGGTATCTAAATTGGGGGCTTCCAGGCAACCTGGGTTCATGGTCTGAGTGACCAACTTGAAGAGTTCGCGGGGGCGATTTAAAGCGCTGTTGATAGCCACAGAAAAATGATGTTTCTTGGCTTTAAAGATTTCTTTATGGTATTTTCTTGTTAATTCCTTGTAGATGATGAGGTTCTCCTCTGAAGCGCTTCTTTTCCAGGCGGCTTCTGCCCTTCTGCGCTCTTGCTTCAGTAGTGACAGTTGGTTGTTGAACCAGCCGGACTTGTTTTTCTGGATGCGGGTTTTGCGTTTCGGTGCTACTAAGTCGGCTGACTGTAGTAGGGCTGCATTTATGGCATCCAGTGTTTCTGAGGCTGTTAGAATTGGTTGGATTATTTTTATTTTATTTCCCAAGGTAGATTTGAAGAGTTCCGAATGGAGCTTCTAATGAGATCTAGTCCAGTGTATTGTCACCGGCTTGGGTGTTTTTCTCAATGGGGGGATTTTGGGAATTATGAATTTAATTGCATGGTGATCTGTCCATGGCAATGGTTCATTTTCCATAATGCTTATTTTCAGATTTTGTCTGAAAATTAAGTCAAGCGTGTGACCTGAAACATGTGTGGGCCCACATACTAGTTGCTGTAGCCCTAATCCTTCCAGGTGGTCAATACAAGCGTCGGCAACAGGATCCTGAGAGGAGTTTGCCCAGAAATTGAAGTCCCCGAGCAGCAAAAGGTGTTTGCTGTTAAGGGTATAAGTGGAGATAAACTCCGTCAATGATGTGAGTAGCTGCGATTTTGGCCTGGGTGGCCTATAGCAGAGAAGAATGTGGACGGTCTCCTGGGGGTTTGCTTGCAGTTGCAGGGTAAGGGTTTCCATAAATGGAAGAGGATTTTGAAGGACTGGTTTGGTGATCGCAAGATGAATCCTGTGGATCACCGCCAGGCCTCCACCTCTTTGCCCTATTCTGTTTTCCGTTATAATGCGGTAGTTTTCTGGCACCAGTTCTCCTAGAATGGTGTTACAGTCGGCTGTGAGCCAGCTTTCTGTAATAAAAAGGCAGTCTAAATCATATTGTAGAATTAAATCATGGATTTCTGATCGGTGTTTTACTGCCGATCTTGCGTTGATCAGAGCACATGATATGTGCTTAAGCTGGGGTAAATGGCTGAAACTCTTGATAGTCGATCGTCGATCGGTTCTCAATAGTTGCTCTAATTTTAAGGCCTTTTTGGTGACGGCTGGTAAAACTGTGACAAATCGCCTCAGACCCCAAATGGTTTCTGCAGAATATTGCAAAAGAGCCATAGTTGCAGTCAACGGGGGGGGGGGGGGGGGGGGGCTATGATGTTTAAATGGCTATGGAGAGGGGATTCATTGAATCCTCTCTCCCGGCTTGGTCCAGAGGAAGGCAAAAAAAAACCTGGCCGTGCTGAGCCAATGTGCGTAGGCCAGGGAAAAAAAATTCCTTCCTGATCCCTGGGAAGCGATCGGAGAAGAACCCTGGATCAAGCAGTATTGGTTGTGAAGGAGCCAGGGGGGGTGAGATGTGTCTCTGTTTCTGGGGTGTACCAAGATGGCCACCGACCAAGACACAGGGCATATGCTGGGGGGCTGTCAGCTGGGTGGATGGATGGCTATGGTGAACTGGATGGTTCACTGGGGGGGTGGATGGGATCCTCCAGGGGTAGGGGGGGTATTTTGGGCTGTGTACAGGTTTTTTCCTGGGCGTAGGAGCGGCGCGCCGCTAGGCTGCGGCTGAAGCCGCGGTCTTTCCTAAGCCGCGGTGGCCGCGATGTGAGCAGGCCGGCGCGGATGCCGGCGGGATCGGGGAGAAGCCGCAGAACTGAGCCAGAGAGGCGGCGGGGGGGGGTGCCCCGATTGTGGATGGCAGTGTGGGTGGCGATGAGGGGTAGAGGAGAGGGGGAGAGCCGCAAGATGTAGTGGCTTGTCCTGAAAAGGATGGCCGCCAGCGGTTTGCAGGGGAAGTAGAGGTAGAGTACCCTAAAAAAGCCAGGGTCCTACCTGGAGAAGAGGGAGTCCAAGGGGAGGAAGGAGCTGGTCCTAGGGGCTGCAGATTGTATCATGCAGCAAGGGGTTTGCAGGAGCCTGCCTGCCTAGCAGCCTAATCTGTTCTATCCCTGGGAGAGAGCCGACTCGTTTGAGAGCGTCCTGCTCTCTCAAGCTCTAAGGCCGCGTACACACGAGGGGATATGTCCGCTGAAAACGGTCCGATGGACCGTTTCAGCAGACATCTCCGCTCGTGTGTATGGGCTAGCGGACAGATTTCTCCACCCGACAGATTTCAAAGCAAGCTTTGAAATCTATCCGGTGGGGATCTGTCCGCCCGACATGTCTGCTGGTTAGTACACTTACCAGCAGACATGTCGTCCCCCACCGCCGCCGCGCCGCTGCCGAATGGATTCGGCGCATGCACGGAAGTGTTTTACTTCCTGGTGCGGTGACGTGGCGGTGACGCGGCGGCGTCAACGTCACCGCCGCGTCACCGCCACGTCACCGCGCCGTCCGGCGGCGGGGAATTTGATCCGATGGTGTGTACACGCCATCGGATCAAACTCCCGATCGGACATATCCGATGGAAATGGTCCGCGGACCGTTTTCATCGGATATGTCCGATCGTGTGTACGAGGCCTTACACTGACTGATGCATGTAGGTGGCCATCAGTGCCACCTATCAGTGCCCATCATTGCCACCTATCAGTGTCCATCAGTGCCGCCTATCGGTTTTCCATCAATGCCACCTATTAGTGCCTCCTCATTAGTGCTGCCTATCAGTGCCCATTAGTGTTGCCTATCAGTGCTGCCTATCAGTGCCCATCACTGCTGTCTTTTAGTGCTGAACATTAGTGCTCCCTTATCAGTACCCATCAGTGCCACATTATCAGTGCCCATCAGCTTGTCAGTGCAGCCTCATCAGTGCACATCAGTGAAGGAGAAATATTACTTTTTTTTTTACAAAATTTTACAATTTTACAATTTTATAACAGGCACTCATTTTTGGTGTTTTTTCATTTGTTTAGCAAAAAAAAAAAAACACAGTGATGATTAAATACCACCAAAAGAAAGCTCTATCTGTCATGAAAATAAAATAGTTTGGATGCTGTGTTGCAAGTCCATGCAATTGTCATGCAAAGGTCCCAGACTATGGAACGCTTTACCAACCAGCATTCGGTTGGAGGAGAACCACTTAGCATTCAGAAGAAAGATCAAGACTCATCTCTTTTGATACCAAAGGAGACAGGAACAACAAGCGCCCAGAGGCGATTTAGTTCGCATGTGCTGCGCTATATAAGTCTTCATTCATTCATTCATTCAAAGTGCTACAGCGCTGAAAGCTGAAAATTGGCCTTGACAAGGGGGTGAAAGTGCCCTGTAGGCAAGTGGTTAATGGAATCTTGTCATGAGGGAAAACAAAGGAAATGAATGACCTGGAGCTAATATGCTGATTAGAAAGTCACAGTGGCAATTCATTCTGAGTGCATACAATACACAGAGACAGGAAACTAGTGGTTACCTCAGCATCGCTCCTCAAGAACCTCAGTCCATAATCCCCCCCCTGTCAGCGTACATTACAGCCTCTTAGATTTAGTCTACCACCTGAAGGAATATACACAAGATAATTTTAAGGCTGCAGTCTTAAGAGGAAAACTTTCATTCAACAATATCTTACTTAATCTGCAATAATCGCAAGTCATTTACTATAATTCATTGCAGGGATACCTTTAAGGTGGCGACTTAGGGAAGACCCACCACTCACCGCAGGGTGTCTGATGACAACATTTTTTGAAGATCTTAGAGCCCCCCCCATCTACAGTAATGATACCCACTTATTATATTAAACAGGGACTCCACCTATAACAGATTTTGTCAGTCTTCATAGTGCAACTACAAGCCCTGGTACCCAGGTATGAACTGAGCACTAAAATATCATGCTCCCCCCAATGGTTGATTCAGGATACTTAATAATCTGCCGACCCTAATATTCACTTAGCTTTGACTCATGTGGGTGCAAATACTCTGCTACACATTCAATACATGAAGGGAAAGCGAAACAAGAAGAACAAGAATACTATTAAAACTGTAGCCGTCGAGGAATCTCTTAAAAACATGGACTCCAAACTCCAGACACATACGCTGGAAATTACCGAAAATTCTATGTCTGTCAAACAAATCTCATCTCACCTGTTAGCCATCTCACCACCCCCTTCATCAGACTCTATATCACATACAGCGCTATACTCGTCTGTTGTTAAAAAAGGAATAATATCTACCATGTCGGGTCAATTAACCCCTTCTGAGGCCCCTTCTCAAAACCCTATCTACATCCATTCTAATACTGAACGCTCCCCTGAAGCCTCCTTCAATGTTACTGACTTATTCAACAGGATATCGGAAATGCTAGATAGGGGCCTTGCCCAGAACGCTGAAAGAATCACTAAGGACATCAGGGCCGACTTCCAAAGCCTTGGAAACAGGATCGAATCCATAGAACGGAAACTTGATATTAATGTCTCTAGAATCGAACAAAATACTGACCACATACAACACCTGCAAGAACAACTGGAGGCGGCCCAGGCCAGAATAGATGATTTGGAGAACAGATCAAGGAGGGATAATTTTAGGCTCAGGGGGCTACCTGAGTCCATCACAGATGTACACTCAGCTATACAGGACATCATAAAAATCCTGATCCCATCCATGCCTATTCACAAAATGGAATTAGACAGAGGACATAGATCCCTAGGCCCACCAAGAAAAGACAGCTTACCGAGAGATGTGATACTAAAGCCTCACTATTACTCCACCAAAGACGAGGTGATGAAAAAATCTCGTCAACAAGAAAATCTTCAAAATCAAGGTGCAAGAATTCATCTCCCTACACCATTCAGAAGAGGAGAGCGATGAAACCACTACTTTCTGCCCTCATAAAAAAAAACATTAAATACAAATGGGCCTTCCCATTCGCCTTAAAATTCAACTATAACGGCAGACTCCACGTAGTACACAACTTTCAAGAAGGCGAAAGACTATTACTAGACCTGAAAATGATTTCACATGAACCAGCCATGGACACTTTACCACCGCAACAAACCTCAGCTAAAAGAAATACACCCAATAGTCCAACCTCAAATCCTTGGAATAGAGTCAAACACAGGAAAGTCTGAAATAACTCTACTAAGTATCAACTGAAATGATTCAATCTTAGCTCCGGTGGTGTCCACCCCCCATTCATATAAGTTGTGTGGTTTTTTTTTTCCTCCCCAATAGGCCTTCTTTTAATATGAATTGTTTCTCAATTCTTGATCAAATTACTTATAAGGATTTCTGGTAGAGTAAGAGTTAATATTTCCTGGCTCACCTATATAATTTATTTATTTATTCTACTTACTCATATGGTTTTACAATTTTTATTTTTTCCTATGGTATTACAATTTTTTTTATTTTTTTGGGGGGAGGTACTATCCCTTCAATTGTTATTTTTGGGGGATCAACCCTTTGTTTCTCAAAATTTAGTTCATGAACTTTTTGATTGTCGCTGACAGTCGGCGGTGAGGCCCTGAGCCTCAACCTACTTCTTGGAGCGACACTTGTCGCCCTGACAAGTAGGAAGTTAGTCCTCTAAATGGACTACTCTATTAAAATTCTGTTTGATTTAAGGAAGGAGCAAACTTCCCTTCCTTCACTCTGGGTCATGGTTTGACCTTTTGCAATACTACATCTTGCTTTGTTGTTACCATTTTTGCCTTTATTTCTATGTATCTATTCTCCCCTTCTTTCCCCCCTTTACCTTCCCATCCTCCCTCCTGGCCTACCTGCCATCACATGTGTCTTCTGAGCTTTGGACTCAGTCTTCAAGACACTATCTGTCCATAACACTCTTTACGACCCATGGCTGGCTCAAATAACACTACTAAACCCCTGCGTGTTGTGACACACAACACCCAGGGGTTGAACTCTCCTATTAAAAGACGAAAAGCCCTCCAGGCATACAAGACGCTTCATGTGGATATAGTCCTCCTGCAGGAGACACACTTCCCAAGGCGGTACACCCCCTCATTCCTACACTCCCACTTCCCAGTATTCTACTTATCCAACGCGGAAAACAAGACGAAAGGAGTGGCTATCTTGTTATCCAAATTTTGTAATTTTAATTTACTAAAAGAATATGGAGACCCGGAAGGCAGATTTATTTTGGTAAAAGGAACTCTTGACGAGAAGCTATACACTTTTGTCTCCTATTACGCCCCCAATAGGGGACAGAAGAAGTTTTTCTCTCAGATGCTTGAAGTCCTCCATCCTATTATGGAGGGCATCATTATTATGGGAGGAGACTCCAACCTGGCTTTCGATTCGGGCTTAGATAAATCCAAACCAAATAATAATAAACTCATAAGGCCAACCAAAATTAGCACACAAGTAGCTCGTATGCTTCATCAATCCCGATTGACCGATATTTGGAGAGAATTAAATCCGAAAACTAAAGATTACACCCACTATTCTAATCCTCACAAATCGTACTCCCACATAGACCATATATTAATATCCAACCATCATGTCCCAGCAGCCTCTAAATCCACTATAGAGGATGTCCCCTGGTCAGACCATTCCATGGTTCTATTAGCCTTGAGAAAAGAGGACACAACTCATAAAATGTCTCACTGGACACTTAACCAGTCGATCTTAAAAGATCCCACTCTCATGGCAGAAATTGAACAATCCATAAAGGAATACTTTGAAATTAACGATACTAAAGATATATCCCCCGAAACCTTATGGGCGGCCCATAAAGCTACAGTTAGGGGAAAAATAATACAAATTGCTGCCAAACTTAGAAGACAAAAGAAATTGACCATAGAGAAATTGGAAGAGACCTACTTAGAGTTACGTAGAAAACATAAATTAGACCCTCTCAGTGTTCCCACCCACGATCTTGACGCTGCTAGATCGGCCTTAAACCTAGCTCTGACAGCAAAATCAGAAAATGATCTAAAATGGACAGGTTCTACCATTTAAAGGATAAAATAGGTCCAATGCTAGCATGTAAACTATCTCCCAGATTTAAATCGAGAACCCTCCCTAAGATAAAAACGGCAGATGGTACCCTTACCCTAAATCCTCAGCGGGCGATGGGGGCCTTCCACGACTTCTATTCCAAGCTCTATGCTAAGGATAGTAACTTTTCTTCGGACAAAATAGGTGAATATTTGAACGGTCTGAATCTTCCCAGGATGACAAAGGTTCACAAGGAGGTGATGGAGGCACCCTTTTCAGCTGAGGAAGTTATGTCAGTGATCAAAAACTTAAAATTAAACACAGCTCCTGGCCCTGATGGATTCTCAGGGTCTTACTACAAAACATTTCCTATCATTCTATCACCCTACCTAGCACGATTTTACAATCATTTGACTGAGGGCTCCCCTATTGATAAACAACTTAATTTGTCCTATATTTCGTTGATACCGAAACCCGATAAAGATCATAGCCTAGTGGAGAACTATAGACCGATATCCCTCATTAATAACGACCTTAAAATACTTACTAAAATAATAGCTAATAGGATGTCTGCCTTCTTAGGTCAATACATATCCAAAGATCAAGTAGGTTTTATCACAGGGAGACAAGGCCTGGACCAGATCAGGAGAGCTATTAATCTTATATCTTTAATGTACTCGGGGTGGTCTGGAAGCACTAGACAAAGAGGTATGCTTCTCTCACTTGATCTCCAGAAAGCCTTTGATTCAGTATCTTGTCCATTTTTGTTTTCTGTTTTGAATCGTTGGGGGTTTGGTTCTAAATTTTTAGGAATCATCCCCTGAAGCTAAAATCCGGTTACAAGGCATATTCTCGGAATCTATAAATATCCAAATAGGCACAAGACAGGGCTGCCCCTTATCTCCCCTGATATTCGCTATTGTTATTGAATCTCTGGCCATAGCCATTCGAGATAACTCGAATATCAGGGGAGTTCATTGTAATAAAAAAGAACACAAATGCGCATTATTCGCAGATGATTTACTACTCTTCGTGACCTCTCCTATTTCCTCCCTTCCGGAAATTTTCTCCCTGCTAGACGAGTTCTCTAAAGTCTCAGGTCTCACGGTAAACATGCCCAAATCTAGGGCCCTTAATACTTCTCTTTCAGAACCCACAGTGTCCCTCTTGAAAAACAAATATACTTTCAAATGGGACTCTACGTCTACTAACTATTTAGGTATCAACCTGACCCCAAATTTAATTCTACCAAGATGACTCTCCTCCCAAAACTTCTATATCTTTTTCGATCCCTTCCGATCCCGATAATAAAAAGCCATCTAAAATCCTTTCAAGGTAAAATCACCAAGTTTATCTGGAACAAAAAGGGACCTCGTCTTCCCTCTCGTAGTCTGTTTAACTTACCTGAACAGGGAGGCCTAGGAGTGCCAAACTTGTTATGGTACGATCAATCTGCGAGGTTAGCGCAATTATCGGAGGTTTACCTTAAAAATGATCGCCCAGATTGGATAGAAATAGAAGAACAGGCTTCCCCATTGTCCACAATTGAAGAACTCATGTGGCGCACTCCTAAAAGTAGACCCCCTATACTATCCCCCACCCTATCACAAGCATTGGTATTATGGGATTCACTTAAAAACAATCCACTCTTAATTTCTAGAGGCAAACCTTTGTCAAGTATCTTTCTCGACCCATCTTTCTGCCCCAAAACGGAAGTGGACTCCTTCAAATGGTGGCTTGATAGGGGGGTGTACCGCATTGGACGTTTCTTTCAACATACAGGTCCTCTTCCTGAGCAATTCCTTATAGACAATCTTTGCCCCCCCCCCCCCCCTCTGAAAGATCCAGATTACACCAAATACATACCTTTGCTCAGAAACTTTGGAACGATAAAGCAATTTCTGGCCTTTTGACCCCATATGAACACAAATGCGAACAAGCTCAGAGTAGGAAAGGTAACATCTCTATCATCTACAAATCTCTTGCATCAAATAACATAAAATTACCTCATATGCTAGCTTGGGAAAGAGAGCTTCAAGAGGACTGGGACTTGGTGGACTGGCAAAAAAACTACTCTAGCTCTCTTAAAGGTTTTAAGAGTCCATCCCTCATTGAAGCTAATATAAAAAATGTCACTAGATGGTACTTAGTCCCATTTAAATTGGCCACCATGTATCCGTCATCCTCACCAGTATGCTTTAGAGGTTGTCAAGGAATAGGCACCATGATCCATACTTGGTGGGAGTGCCCTAGGATACGGGGATTCTGGAACAGGGTATTCCAGATTATCAGGAGAGTTACCGGTTGTAACCTCCATCAATCTCCTGCAATAGCCTTATTGAATGGACTAATACCACAGATTTCTAAGGCCATTAGACAGCTGATTCTATTTATACTGACTGGCGCCAGAATCACTATAGCGGCTGCATGGAAGAAACCATCAGTTTCCATTTTACACATGAAGAGAAAGGTTACATGGATTATGGAACAAGAAAAACGAATTAACTCTATGTTAGATACCTTTACTCAGTTCACTGAAATTTGGGAACCTTGGTTGATTTACATGGGAATCTCCCACAACATGTAAGTTTAGTTTTGGCTCTGGACTCAGACTGATGTAATCCTATGGCAGGTGGGCCTACCTTCCCTTCCCCTTTCCTCTCCTTTCTCTTTCCCCTTCTCCCCCTCTCTTTTCTTTTTTCTTATTCTTTCTCTTGAACAGGAGATATTCATTACATATCATATTCTCCACTGGTCTCATGTAGTGTTGATTTAATTTAACTGGATGTATGTATTAAATTCCTTGTCTCCTTTTAGGTTTATAAGTTAAGAGTTGGTTGAGAGATGTTTCTCTGGACAACATTTGGATCCAATTTTTTTGTCATCAGGGGGAGGCTGGGTGGGGGGGGGGGCTGCCCCCCCTCCTCGACACAGATTGCTCCCGGTAGGGGTGTCGGGGGGAGGGGATGTCCCCGGAAACCTATCCTCTCCACAGACCGGTATGATTTATTCCTTACATATATTTTATTTTTATGATCTCAGCTTATAATAAAAGTTTTATAAATTGCTTAGTAAACAGGGAATCTCTAAAATGTTGTCGCTACCTCTACTGATTCCCATCTCTCTTGATTATACATGTTTACATTCTCATGTTAAACTTACCAGGTATATAGTTGGGACATTGGGGGGGGGGGGAGGAGGGGAAATCTAGTTAAGAAATGTAATCTATTGTTTACTACTATAATTGTCAACACGATGTTTCCTGATGCATTTATTGTATTACGTTTATTACTCTGTATGCTCTTTATTTTATTATAATAAACTTAAATTTAAATGAAAAAAAAAAGAAAGTCACAGTGGAGTCAGAACCTTGAGGTGTAATAGTAAAATCAAAGACCAAATAAAAATTGTCATTCTTTTGTATGACGACCATGAGAAAGAACTCCTATCAGGCCTACTATGTTTGTATGAAATGTTTTGATTATTTACTGATCTGGTTAGGGACTTTGGTGTAATTAGACTAGCACAGCTGTTTAACAACCTGCACCTTCACCTACGCTGTTTGTTTAGCTGACACAAATAATGTAAAAATGATCTGATTACATTCACCATAGTCTCTCCCTATTGCCACGTGAAAGATTCTAAATATACAGAGCAATAAACAGTAGGATTACATTTCATGACCTAGAAACTGTTTTCCTGAATGAATTTATATATTCTTTATCCACTGTGGGAATCACTAGCGAATGCTTTTTTTTTTTTTTTGCTTTTATATCTAAATAATGTTATCATGCATTTATAGAAATATTACTCTGCTGGAGAAATAACTCACAGGAATTTCGATTTGGGAAATTCAAATTAAATCTTTGCCTGAAAATAGTCACAAACAAAGCAGAAGGAGTTGTAGAAATAAAGTACAAGAATAACTGGTTTTAAGTTTTAACACATAGAACAATACAGCCTGGATTTTTAGGACAAATTGATGTAATATGAAACCACAGTTTAATTTTAAACATGATTAATAGCGATAAATAGGTTTGGTTCGGGGTGAGTTCAACTAACTTTACTGAAATAAGGTACTAAAGTAATGCCCCTCCCCATAAGAATGAGTACCCCTACTCATCCACAAAAAAGGGAAACATTATATAAAGAGTCGACACTGCACTTTTTGACTTTATTTAAAAAAAGTCCCATGGTGTAAATCCATCTTTAACCATGTCATCTAGTGATGCTGATCCTCCGCAATCATAATGAACAATGCCGATCGGCACACTGAACAGAAAATATGA